>CM050450.1:115454792-116676935 GCA_027563935.2 Costus lasius | reverse complement strand
CCAAAAACATCATAGAAACAAAGGATGACATGATTATCTCATGAGTATCAAAAGTATCATATGAAGATCAGAGATAATATCATTAATTCATGAGTATCAAAAACATCATAGAAAACAAAGGATAATATCATTATCTCATGAGTATCAAAAGTATCATATGAAGACCAATGATAATATCATTAACTCATGACTATCAAAAACATCATAGAAAATAAAGGATAATATCATTCTCATTAGCATCAAAAGTATCATCTTAGAACTAAGGATATTATCATGTACTCATGATTATCAAAAGCAACATAGAGGAACTAGCGGGAACAAAATAAAACAAAGTCCTCCGGTAAGTTTGTCTAACCCACATCTGGGAAAGCCAACAAACAATAGTCAACAAAAGGGCTCGGCATGACCATCCAAATGCAAATGAAGGGACTCTAGAAGTGACTCTTATGGGCTTAAGAGTTGGCCATCATTATTTCTAATGTGACATTTTACTCTACGTAGCAATTAGCTCCACCTCCGTTGCTAAATATAAAAGGATTCTAGAGGTGACTCTCAAAGGCTTGAGAGATGGCTCTTGGTATTTTTGCTCTATCTAGCACTTAGTTCCACGTCCATAGTCATAATTCTCATGAACGGGATCAAATCATTTTCCTACTACAAGTTCAAAGGCCAAAGGACAATTATGTTATATGACATAAAGTATTCAAATATAATGGTATTGTTACATTCAAATATTTGCCCTTACAACATGATCATGGATAAAAAGTATTAAAGGTCCATATCAAAGTCCATAAGAACATTTTTCAAATATCAAATACAATTGTAGTACCTATGAATCAAATAATAATCACAAATATATTGAAGGCTACTAATCAATTTACCATCATCATCAACATGGTGTGTTGCACCAGGATCATGACAAATTATACCATAACAGTTCTAGTGCTAAGGAGGGAACATGTCAAACTTGATCTGTTCAAATCAACCAAATGAATATAAAGGAAATACTATAGATATGCATACAAAATAGGAGTCACTAGAAGCATAATTGAATATATTTTCTAATAAATCTGGTGTGTTGCACAAGGATCATGACAAATTATACCATAACAGTTCTAGTGCTAAGGAGGGAACATGTAAAACTTGATCTGTTCAAATCAACCAAATGAATAAAAAGGAAATACTATAGATATGCATACAAAATAGGAGTCACTAGAAGCATAATTGAATATATTTTCTAATAAATCTGGTTTGATACAATTTGATAAGTATAAAAGAAATTATTGAAGATCAAATGACAAAAGGTCAAATTGTTCAATTCTAGGGTTAAAAGATCATTGATCTTAAAGATATTGTTTGTTTAAGGCTATAGTTAATCTCAAATATATGCAATATATGAT
The DNA here is from genome assembly GCA_027563935.2 of Costus lasius. Lineage (NCBI taxonomy): Eukaryota > Viridiplantae > Streptophyta > Magnoliopsida > Zingiberales > Costaceae > Costus > Costus lasius. Next base: position 116,675,535 of record CM050450.1, on the reverse strand, counting down.
CCATTGGAAAGATAGTGGATCAAAACAAATATCATTCAAAACCGATTTATATATTTAAAGTTACAAAGAAAATACAACAAGAAGGTCAACCTAGTATTTCAGAAAATATTTGCTGTTGCTATCTATTTGATACCTTAATTGTGGTTAACATATGAAAGCCATCCAAGTTCTCTTTTACCCAAAGCATTTTTTATTTAAAAACTATTTGTGTGTATAAAGTTACATGTCAAAATACAAATACCTCAAGTGGTTAGATTTGCATAACTCACAACACCTTAATCACTTTCTTAAAAATATTCTACAATATTATGATAAAAACATCAAAAATTCATTTGATTTCAGATAATCAGAGTCGTAGCTAGGTCTATAAATCATGAACATAATTTTTACCAAACTATAATATTTTTGAAAACACAAATGTAGGGCATACTTCCCTTAAAATGCTTGATCTCCAATTCAACACCTCAATTCTTCTCTCCTTCAAGCTACACGCCACATGCTGGTTGAAATCGCCAGCTTTCCTTTTTCTTTTTTTTTTCATTTTACATCAATGGTAAGTGTGTAGCATGGGGTGTCTCCACCAAGTTGATCCTATCTTCCAGCAAGCTTGAGGTGGCTTGAAGGCAAGCATGAGGTGTTATGTACTTCCAATTATTTTACTTAAAAATCTCTTTTCCTTCCTTTTTATCTTCATTTTCCATTAGTTAATAGCATATTCTTATTGAAAATGTATCTACTAAATTATCACATTTGTACTTTAGTCCCTATATTTCAAAATACTTATTTTTAATTTATCAAACTTACATTTAGTGCCTCATGATCTTAATGTGTGCCAAATTATGATATAATTTAATGCAAACCTAAGAGGGGAAAAAAAAGTTTGCTCTTCATATTAGTGTAAATTAAAACTTGGATATTACGGACAACAAAGTATAGAAGCCCAGAAATATTTTTCACTTGTTCTAATGGGTACTGTTTGCTTCCATATTGGTCACAACTAATATATTTACCATCTTACACAATTCTTGCTTGCAGGAAACGTATCTGAGACGCATGTCAACCTGTTTAGCAGCCGGTTCTCATTTTCATCCATTTCAAAAATCAGCGTATTATTCTTGAGTTCACAATAACGGTTTGGTATGCTTCCCTGCAGACGGAATTGTGATCAACATGATTGTCGGAGGTGAGGTGGTGGCACTCAAAGGACTAGAGGAGAGCAGTGGCCTCATTATCGCAGAGATGCCCATAAACGTGAGTATAGCTTTCGCACGCTATTTTGTTAAGATTTCCGAGTATTGACTGTCAGACATCATCCGCAGATCTCTGAGATCTTGTGATGTTCTTCTCAACCCGTTGGGAGCCTCTCCATGTTTCCATTTACATCCAAATTTACCGGATCAGTTCTGCTCTCTGTGATTCGTCAGAAAGGATTTGCTCCAAGATGTTTCAGCTCGTCTTTTCCCTACCGTCGTCTCACAGTAATTGTTGCTTAGATGAACATGAAGGTTACTCCTGAGCACCATGAAGAAATTTGGAACAAAAATGACTTGCAGTGGTGACAGAAATTTTTTAACAGCAATTTTCTCCTGTCATAACCTTGAGAAAGTAATCGTAGAGATTGAGATAATATTAGCAATACCTTGAAACAGTGAGCCATACTTTGCTGAGTTAAATGTGCTTTGGAGTTGATATGAAGTAAATTTGTATTGCATTAAGAGGATCAAATGCTGTAAATGAGCTTAAGAAAATCTTTTCCAGTTTGAGCTGCGCTTAACGGAACATTTATATTCAAAATGAGAGATTTCTTTTGTTATGTTCAAAGTTTTGATATATATATATATATATATATATATATATATATATATATATATATATATAATATGAAGTAAATTTGTATTGCATTAAGAGGATCAAATGCTGTAAATGAACTTAAGAAAATCTTTTCGAGTTTGAGCTGCGCTTAACGGAACATTTATATTCAAAATGAGAGATTTCTTTTGTTATGTTCAAGTTTTGATATATATATATATATATATATATATATATATATATCACCAATTAACCTTTAATTAAATTTCTCGAGCTCCCCCGTCAAATTCTTCAAGTCCGCCTAGAATGTAGACCAACTTCGCTACATCGCGATGGAGACGGTACTGGTGACGGGGGCGTCCGGTTTTCTCGGCGGTCGCCTCTGCGACCGGCTGCTCGAGGAAGGCTACACCGTCCGCGCCTTCGTGCGGCGGAGCAGCGATCTCAGCTCCCTTCCTCTCTCCCACCGCGCTCTCGAGCTCGTCTATGGCGACGTCACTGACCTCGCGTCCCTCGTCAACGCCCTCCAAGGTTGCGATGTTCTCTTCCACACCGCTGCACTTGTCGAGCCCTGGCTTCCGGACCCTTCCAGATTCGTCTCTGTGAGCAAAAAGCCCCACCCTCCTTTCTTGATTTTCAGTTTTCTCTAGTGTAATTGATATCGATTTCTTAGGATATTCAGAGAAGAGCCCGATCCCTCGATAAAAGATTCACCTACCCTAGAATCTGGTTTGCTTTCAGTTGCTATGCATTCCAGTTAGACCGATCTGTTTCTACTTCATGCAAATTTTTGCCATTTTTCATTTTTTTTCTTCTTTTATTAAATCAACTTGGGCTTACAAGACCACTCCTACTTGAAGCGTAGGTCAATGTGGGAGGTTTAAAGAATGTGTTGCGAGCGTTTCAGGAGATAAGGACGCTGAAGAAGATAATTTATACGTCATCTTTTTTTGCTATCGGTCCTACGGATGGTTACATCGCTGATGAGAAACAGGTAATTCTTATCTATTAGTCAATGCGTCAGATTCATGTTTGAAGTGTCAATTACACAGTCCCATAGGATAGCTCCCAACCTTCGCAATGACGGAAAGCAGAGCTCCGCTGATATATTTTAACTCTATGAAACTCTCAGATTCCCTTTAGGAAAACGTTATGTTGTTTTTGAAATATTTGTGCCACTAGGCTTGCTTTACGTGCAATAGAAGTTTGATAAACTCGTACGAAAAATATGTATGCTGCACTCTTGTATGGATCGAGGCTTTTCTACTCAACTTGTGGACAAATCTGACTTGTATATAAGTTAGGCTTCTATGTTGGTGTAATTTAGCCCCCTCAGCAACAGAGGCATTTGGATTCCATCTTGTCATGTTTACTATGGAATGCTATATGTTAATTTTGTTCAGATTGCTGATGAGGGGCAATCCCTAAGAAAAAAAATCATATACCAGGTGGTTTCTGTAAGCGAGCAAGTTAGATCATCATATAAAATGCTGCCAATTGAAATCATGGTTACTAACTTGCAACTTCTGAAGAACAAAATAAGAGGAATATTGCACAAACTTGCAATTCTATATATGTTCATGAACAGTACAAATCGTTTCTTGGAAACAGTGGAACAATTTTCTCAAATGTGAATTTACCATGTCCAATTAGATTCATTGCATTAAGGTTCTTCTCCCATGTACAACTTTGAAGACATTAACCTTGTAAGACGATACTAAGACATTTGATAGAGAGAACTGCAAACAATGATGAATATATGCCAACTGAAGTAATCAATCTGGAATCATTTTTCTCATACATTTTTGCACATTTACTTTGACAAGCGTTTTTTGTTATCATACTTAAAAACTCTTATTTTTAGTTAAATAACTTATAATTATTTAAATGTAGGATGTTACTCTTTTTCTTTTTCTTTCATGCTTGTTAGAGTTCATATGACATACTGTTGTGTAGTTAGCCCAACATAAGCTAGTTGTCTATTTAGGATAGCTGTATTGACCTTTATAAGACCATATTTCCTCTATTTTGAATGATTCTCTCACTGAACTTGGTATTAGAGTCTCATTATAGTCGTTATAGTCCAAATATGAATTTATCATGTCCTCTCGTTATAGTCATATGGTGAGAAAACTGATCTATCTTATTGTTACCTTGCCAAATATATCATGTGCAATTAGAGTTGTTTGCTAGTCCATGGACAAAAGTTAACGTAAGTTATTCTTAAGATATTGTGATATTTGACATGGTTACCAGAAAAGAGACTACTTGACAAAAGACAAATATTTTTGGATCACTGTAATGCAGATTATGCTAACAATATAATAGCAAAATATACCTTAAACTTCTGTACTTATGGGAGAGGCAATCTTGTTTCCTAGAAGAGCAAGAAACAAAATGTGTTTGCTATCAAGTAAGAGGTATAAAGCATTGATACACACTACTTGTGAAATGATATGATTTCAAATGATTCTGAGATGCCTGAACGTCATTTATACATAGCTGATGACTATGTATCTTGACAATTAGATTGCTAAGGTTTGCCACTAACCTAGTATTCCATAAAGGAATTCAACATGTAGAGGTGGACTCTTATTTTGCAAGAAATATATTATGAGGTCATGGGATGATTTGCACTCCAATCACTTCCTTTGAAAAATAATGAGACATTCTTGCTAACAATGCTTGCTTGTAGTCATTTCTTCATAGTTCATAACAAGTTGGATATGGATGGTTATTCAAATTGATTGGGAGTGTTATCAGTTCTTGTTAAATATTGTTATGTGGTTTAATTTCATATAGGCTAGTTATCTATCTAGTATTGATGTATTGGACTTTATAGGACCATGTAAGTTATAACCTATACTTTCAATAATATTATGTAGTATTATCTCTCTCAATTAATGATACAATAGGTTAGATTTGTGCCTACCATTTTTTTTTCTAAATAGTGCCTAACTTTAGTCCATGGGCGACAATTCCTTAATGTAAGTTCTTTGAGAAGCTTTATGCATAATGGAAAAAGGGTTTCTGAAGGACTATTCAAATGTTACACATGCAAACCTTTCACTTTCCCCATTCTCCCTCTGTCCCTTTGAAGTATTTGTTGGTTTCAAAGTGGACTTCTCCGTTTGTAGAGTCCTTCAGAATTCAGTTTAGTTTTACCCTCAACCCTTCTTCCATGCATATGCCTATCACTTCTAAATAATATGGAAGGTATTAGACTATTAGTAAGTTCTTTATTTTATTATTTAGTGAATTAGCATCTAAGTTCAAAATTCTTAACGTTATTTTGTGAATCATTCAAATAACAAAAGATGGTTGCAGGAGTATTTTTGCAACTGTCATCTTTTTCCTAAGGAGTTATGCTTCCTTTTCTATTGGAATCTCAATGATTTGAAATGCACAAAAGGCCTGAAAGTTTAGTTCCCGACTTAAATTATATCAAAACATTTATTTATTTTTTGTATTTGCAGATACACCAAGGAAAGACATTTTGTACAGAATATGAGAAGTCCAAGGTGGTTGCAGATGAAATTGCATTGCAAGCTGCAGCTGATGGAATACCTATTATTCTGCTCTATCCAGGAGTTATCTACGGCCCAGGGAAACTTACATCTGGAAATGTTTTGGCAAAACTGGTAATAATCATTCTTCATTTTTGGCTGATAAAGGGTGTTAATTTGTGTAGGTAACAAAGTAGTTTTTGTACACCTCGTCATTTCTTGTGCACCAAGCATAACCCCTTTTATAATTTATGCTAACTATATAGGTAAAGTATGCACATGTGCTGTGATCATTAAGTTAGAAATTCTCTGATAATGGTTTTTAATCTGCTTTGTCTATCCCTGTCATGTTTAATCAGAGGAAAATATCATTGCAGGTTTGAATTCTATATCTTGTTAATTTGTACAATTAGTTTCTAAAATATGTTGCTAGATAAAACTAGTTTCCAATTTCCATGCAATACTTGATCTTTTTTTTTTAAAGATCTCTTGGATACCTGATATCAAATATTGTGTGACCTAATCTTCGTTTGGCTACACTATCACAATGGCTAATAACGGAAAACTTAGCTGTTGTTTTAGGGCTCATGCTTAACTAAATATTATGTGTTCATTTCTATTGTAGTAATTCTACCAAATCGCTTTTGTTCTCTTTTGAATTATAATTATTATCTTATGCTTGGCAAGCCCCCGACATTTATTTTTTAATTTTTCACCTTTGCAGTTGATTGAGCGTTTTAATGGGAGGTTACCTGGCTACGTTGGCAATGGAAATGACAAGGAATCATATTGCCATGTTGAAGATGTCGTCAGTGGACACGTGGCAGCTATGCATAAGGGAAGACTAGGAGAACGGTACTTGCTCACTGGAGAAAATTTATCACTTGCTCAAATATTTGACGTGGCCGCTGTCATCACAAAAACAAGCAAGCCATTTTTCCACATCCCTCTAGGTGTAGTGCAAATCTATGGCTGGATATCAGTTTTCTTTTCTCTAATTACAGGAAAGCTACCACTTCTCAGCTACCCCGTAAGTGGCAGTTGGTTTCCTTTGGAATAGGATTTTGCAGTTGCTTTACGAAGTTCTTTATGAATCTTAGCGGTTTTTTTTGACTAATCTGTTGCAGACTGTGTATGTATTGAGACATCAATGGGCATACTCCTGTGATAAGGCTAAATCAGAGTTGAATTATAGCCCTAGAAGCTTTAATGAAGGTCTGTCAGAGATCCTTCTTTGGCTGAAGGAAATGGGGAAAATTAGATTCTGAATTTGTAATTCTTTGTCACTATAAATTCATATCTTGTTCTAATTTTATGCATGTAGAACTGTGCCAATAGGACCGGAAACTTACAAGGCCACAAAGGTTTTTTAGTCTACAAAATCTTAAACAAGACCTCGATGAACACTACTATCACATTAAACTGAAGAACATTACAAGAGTATGAGCACTCTACAAGGATATAATGCGATCTATTTATTGTTGGTGATATCCTTTTGTCTTTATTGTCGTTCAATGCAGAAATCCTTAGTAGAAAAATTTCAATGTGCTTTATAGATTGTTATTCTGGGCAGTTTATATATTATCTCTTTAGTTTCCTTCGTTATTTGCTGCTTAACCTTTGAAATCATGCACCAAACTGATCTTATCGAAGTTGGCTTGCTTTAAAGTCAACAGCTGAACGTTACTTTTTCTAAGTTTATCAGATGGCTAATTTATGAAGAAAAAACCTTACACCATTATGTTACGCTGTTGAGTTTAATTTTAGCTGAGCTCGTTCTTATTGCCATGTGAATACTTCTAAACTCTTGGCGTGTCTCCCTAGCATTCGGTACCGATTACCGATTTTATCAAATCTTTTTTTCTTTACCGTTATTGTGAAATTACCTACTTGTAATTCATCAGTAAATTTTTACTTGTTTTCTTTTATCTTCTATGTGATATGTCATCATATGCTAATTGTAAATTAATTCTTAATATTTATTTGTTTTTTATTTTAGAAATAAATTATGTTGTATATGTGAGGAAATCAATGATCAAATTAAATTTGGTAATTATAAGTTGGATTGATAAATTGGTAAAATTAAAAAAATCTATAAGTATTAGGTAAATTGATAAAAAAATGTTTTACCGAACCGATTACCATTTAATGAATATTATAAATTTTTTTTATTATACTAATTACCAATTTACCAAATTGATTTGACCTTTACCTTCTAAAATTGATAAAATTTAATAATTATCGATTAATACCCAACTCTATCTCCCAAATATAACACATATATTTGAGGGTCATATGCATTTATCATTGCATTCAAAATTTCGTTTCTATTTTGCTATTCTATTTCAACAAAATGGAAAATTTTGAATACCTATAATCATCTGGTGTTATGTCGCATCAATCCAACTTTGCCCGGATGGCTTCAGTAGCGCTGGGCCTCTCTTCATCATCAATCTCACCTCCTCGGCCTCCTGCCACTTCCCTGCACTCATATACATACTTGACATTGTTACATAGTTCCCTGGGTTATCAGGTTCCAATCGAACCAGCTGCTCGAATACTGATCGTCCGAATTCCACATTTTGCTGTATCCGGCACGCCGACAGGATTGCGCCCCACGCTTTTGAACCGGCTGCCGCCGGTGTGCTTGCAACGAAGGCGATAGCTTCCTGCAACCTTCCGGCCCGGGCAAGCATATCCACGACGCAAGCATAATGCTCCTGAGTCGGCACAAACCCAACGTCCCGGATCAAAGCTTCAAAGAAGTGCAGCCCCTCATCCACCAACCCGCAATGAGCGCACGCCATCAATGTGCTAGTAAGTGTTACCTGATTGGGTTTAAACCCATTCCGCATCATCTGGTTCGCCAGCTCGACCGCTGGCTTCCCTTGGCCGTGCGATCCATAGGCTCCAATGATTGTGTTCCATGTCACCACATCCTTGGCGTCCATGCTCGAGAAGACTTGATGCGCGGCCTTGATGCACCCTGATCTCGAGTACATCTCAATCAGTGGGTTGCACCCATATTCGGCATCATTCTTCATCACATGAGCGTGCAACTCCTTGCCAAGCTTCAAGTTGCAAAACGGAGCGACCGTGGATAATGTAATGTGATTGGCTTGGATGCCCCGGGACACCATGTTTCTAAACTGCTCCAGCGCCGCACCCTTCAACCCCGCGCGAGCCAAACCTTGAATCATGGCGTTCCACGTGACCACGTCTGTCGGGTCCATTATTTCGAACATGAATCTAGCTGGGGAGATTCGACCGACGCTGGCATACAGCAAGATAAGCGCTGCTCCCGCGGAGCGGTAGAACGCGTCAACGGGGAATGTCCTAAGGCCATAAGCGTGGACTGCACGCCCGGCAACCACGGCCGCCGCTTGGCGGCAGGAGGCGGCGATGCACGATAAGGTATCCAGGTCAGGTGAAACACTACCTGCGAACATCATGCGGCTAAAAATCTCCAGGGCTGCCTCATGATTCCCGCTTCGCGAGTAGCCAGATATCACTGTCGTCCACGAAATTGTGTTGGGCTGCGCCAGCCCGAATAAGATCTCGCATGCCTTGGAGCAGCGCCCAGCGCGACAGTAGCCGTCCATTAAGGTGTTCCATGTCACCAGGTCCGGATCGCAGCCATTCGATCTCATGGAATCCAGCAGGCCCAGCGCGGCGTCGAGGCGGTCCGCGCTGGAGTAGGCGGCGATGATGGAGTTCCACGAGAGGAGGTCGCGGCCGCCCGCGAGGTCGAAGGTTCGGCGGGCTGCGGCAAGATCACCGGACTTGGAGTAGGCGTCAATGAGCGCGTTGGCAACGGGGATGGCGGCGGCAGCTGCGAACTTGATGGCGTCCGCGTGGAGGGCGGAGATATGTTGGTGATGATCTGCGGCCGCGGAGCGGAGTACCACGGGGAAAACGTAGCCGTCGGGGGCGATGGAAGAGGAGCGCATGGAGCGATAGGTGGCAAGGCAGCGAGTATGGTTTGCGGAGCGGGAGAGGAGGGCAAGGATAGGGGTCCAGGTGAAGACGGAGGGGGACGGGAGGGTCGCAAAGAGTTGGAGAGCGGAAGAGAGGTCGCCGGCGTCGGCATAAAGCTGGAGAAGTTTGGTGACGACCGAGGGGTCCCTAACCAGGCCGGCAGCGGCGAGGTGTTGGTGGAGCTGGGCGATCTGAGGAAGGGATTTGGCGGTGGCAAGGACTTGGAGTAGGGATCGGAGACAAGAGGACGACAGGATTGGGGTTCGCCATAACATTGGGTTAGAGATCACCTGGCAGCCTCGACTCTTTAAGCCTGGCCCGTTCGCAATGCTTATAATTTTAGTTGGGTGGCTGTCGTCGCTGGTTTAGGCCCAACCCACTTGTAGTTTGGTTTTGGGTTCATAACCAAGAGACGGGAAGAGAACCGATTTGGTTTCTACGGTAAAACTGAAGAGGCGTAGAGAATTCCAAGCTTTTCGTTCTGATGGCGGATAGCTTCTGCCCGGACTGCAATCTGAATACAGAGGTAGTATTTGATCACTAGGCGGGCGACACGGTGTGCTCCGAGTGCGGGTTGGTTCTTGAGGCGCACTCCATTGACGAGACCTCCGAGTGGCGTACCTTCACCAACGAGTCCGCCGACAATGACCCCGTCTGTGTCGGTGGTCCCACCAACCCCCTTCTCACCGACGGCGGCCTCTCCACAGTCATCTCGAAGCCCAACGGTGCTCAGGCTGAGTTCCTCTCATCCTCCCTCGGCCGGTGGCAGAGCCGTGGCGCAAACCTGACCGAAACCTCATCCCTGCTTTTCTATATCAGAACTAGTTGAGTTATCCAGTCAGTGTTAACATTAGCATGAAGATACTGAAACTTCATCCTTCTTACATCTAGATACAATAACTCTGCAACTTAGAGCGCAACTCTTTTATTTGCAGCTTGAAGGTGATCTTAGCAAATGATCATTTGCTGTTAACATGAAATTGATTGGACAGAATCCACCAATTACTTTCTTCTTGCCTTCCTGATCTTTGATTCTTGAACGAATATATATTGCCAGTGAAATTGAGTTAATATTTGCAAATTTATAAAACAAACTTTTTCATTTGAACTTTTGATACATGCATAAGAAAAATAAAGCACCCACCACCAATAATTTGTGTACTTGTATATAGCTGAACGAGTGGAAGTTAACATAGTTATGCTAGCTAGCCATATTCTGAACCGTGTCTTGTTTTCTTCTATGATTGCAATATAAATAAGAGGTTTGTTCCTATCTACAACATCTCTATGATAAGCTACGTAGCAATTCATCAAATGTATTTTCTTCAACATTGAGGTTCTTGAGATAATTTTATCGATTTGAATATCCGCATAAATTTGGTAAAGATAACAGATTTAATTCTCCATACTCATGTGCACAACTCATTGGATATATATGCCTTTTCAGTATAGTGATTTGGCGGAGAATGAGCGAGCGTTGGTACTAGAGAAGTTCCGCCGCTCTACTGCTAAATGGAACCAAAACAGTAGCATTTTTCCTGGCGATGATCTTGAATCTAGTACTGAAACTGAGAAGCTTGTATGATAGTTGTAACAGACGCCTGCCTGCCTCTTGTTGGTGCAGGAGAGACCTCTTTTGGCACGAGTGCTAATAAATTATGAACTTCCAACAAAGAAGGTGAATTCTTAAGTTTGTAATCTGTATTTGATCACTCGGCGGGCGACACGGTGTGCTCCGAGTGCAGGTTGGTGCTCGAGGAAAAATTTTCTAGGAATCTGCATACTACCCGCCCCAATCCCAAGGCACCGTTCACATTAATATTAGGATTAGTATTTCTAATTAATATTAGAATTAAAATTAGTATTAATATTAGTATTAGTATTAGCATTAGTATTAGTATTAGTATTAGTATTAGCAATAACATTAGCATTAGAATTAGTATTAATGTTAATATTAATATTAGTATTAGGGTTAGAAAAGCCTTGAGATATGGATTAACTTTAATCAATGGCTACGGCTGTGTCTTTCGAAAATTCTAACAATATGCGGATTCCTAAAAAATACGCTCGGTGCTAGAGGCGCACTCCATTGAGGAGATCTCTGAGTAGCGTACCTTCGCTAACGAGTCTGCTGACAATGACCCCATTCATGTCGGTGGTTCCACCAACCCCCTTCTCACCCACGGCGGCCTCTCCACAGTTATCTCGAAGTAATGTAAGGACAATTATAACTTACCTTGTTATCTTTTTGTAATGGAGCTTATAAAATGTAGATCATAATTATTCAACTCCTTGGTGTATTAGAAAAGCAGGGGCCGTTATTCCTTTACTTGATTCTGTGCATGTCACTTGAAGTGTGACACACAACATGAATTTTCTAGTTGTGAAAACGGCTTTTTAAACTCAATTGCAAGTGATTTTTCCTGGGTCCTGATTTAAAAGAATAACATACTAAGACAACTAATGATATGATACAACTTATGATATGACAACTTATGTCATAGTTGTTTGTGATCATTGGGGAAATAAAAATGTGTACATTAAACTTGTTGCATTTTGTCCAGTTTGTTTATACACTTCGTTTGTATAATGATTATTGTAGCAAGTACTGACTTTTTTACCTTCCTTTTCCAGGTTAGGTCTTGTTGCAACTATCAAGGTACACCTATTAAAAAAAAAGTACACCTATAAAGTTCGTTTAGTTTGAGTCTCTTCTCCTCAGAATGTGCTTTGCAGAGCATGCAATTTTTTTTTTTTTTTTTTTTTCCAAAAACAACACAAACTTTATTGATAGTTAACCTCCTACATCAGCATTAAGCAGAGCATGCATCTGTTAGGGATCTTACCTCTATATGTTTTCTTACTAAGAACTGTAGAGTCTCGGTATCAATAAGAGGTCAAATGAAAACAAAAAGCGAGTATTAGTGTATTACTGACCTAGTAATATCCAACCTGAAGCGTAATTTCGTCAAACAGTTTTAATCGGTATGTTAAAACGAGGTCCGTTGGATGTTGATTGTGCGATCTATTGTCTTGCATCTTAGATTTTTCAGCTTGAATCAACAATTCAAGCATTTGTGCTAGAATATATAGATTGTTATTATTATTTGTTATTGTTCAAATTGTAGTGTTTCTGTCTGGTCTCCATGGATTATACTTGACTTACTAAGTTGCTTTGTTAACCATGTGCTTTCTAAGAGATGTCCTTCAATTATACTCTCTAATATTTATCACAGGACTGATGCCATGTCATTCATGTTTGTCTGAACTCTGGCCAAAGTGCTGCATATTTTTCCATTTGGTCCTACTCCTAAATAGCTGTATTATATGTTCTTTTGAAGGATCGGGCCAATGAGATATACAAGAAGATTGAGGATCACAAGTCAATTAGAGGGCAAAATCAAGATGTGATTTTAGCTGCTTGCTTATACATAGCTTGCCGACAGGAGGATAGGCCTCGAACTGTGAAGGGTATGCAGATTTTCTTTAGTTTCTTTGTCATAGCTGATTCACATGTTCAAATGTATTTTTCATTCAATTAGAAATTTGTTCTGTTGCCAATGGAGCTACAAAGAGAGAAATCCGTCGGGCCAAAGAGTTCATTGTAAAGCAGCTTGAAGTTGAGATGGGACAGTCCATGGAAATGGGAACAATCCATGCTGGATATTTTCTTGTTAGTTGAAGCGTTTATAGTTCTCTAATAAATACTCTTTATCCAACTGAAATCTGATTTGAAGTTTTCTGTCTTTTCACTTAGAATATACTAACTTGTTGGTTAATCTACCTTTTTTTTTGTTTTGCCTTTGAATTTGTAGCGGCGGTTTTGTTCTCATCTTGGCATGACAAATCAAGCAGCAGCTCAAGAAGCAGTGCAAAAGTCAGAAGAGCTTGATATAAGGTTGTCAAATGATGTGCAACTTCTATGATCTTTTTCAGTCTTCGTATATGAATGGTTATTTATTTGTGTTTAAACCTGTCCTCTATTACATAAGTATTTCTTCATAAGTTTTACAATTTTTATTGATGTATAAGCTGAATTGTAGGAATTTACTCGCTTATCTACACAAAGAGCGAATTATTTCTTAAAAGACCATGAGCCTACTAGTAAACCATGTGTCCTGTTATTGTGGCACGCTAGGTTGTTGAACTTGGGCGCATAGGGAACCTTTTTCCTTGTCAAACTCATACTCGTACAAGGTTCGCAGTGTCATCTTTCTTGTTTGTTGTTGTCTTCAGGCTGCTTGACATATTTATGGATTCCTATGGGCAGATATTTCCTTAATGCCCCCTTTTGTTTCCTTAGGTTAGGTTGAGCAAATTTGAGTTAAAATCGTGATTTCGAAATAGGCGGATCCGCGATCTCAGACATGATTCTCATCGTGACCCGATTGTGATTTCCGGTTGCAGTTTCAAGCCCAGAGATGAGTCACGGGTATGATTCTGACCGTGAACTGGTCGTGATTCTCAGTAAAGCCTCCAACGGATCCGAAAACTTCCAGTTACGATTATCTTGGATTAGGAGGGGTTCCTCTAGTCTCAAAACCCCAAAATACATTCTCTTTATGATCGTTTTGTCCTGAAAACGTGAAAAATACCAAAAGATGTGTAGATTCCATAGATGTAAAGCAATTAAGGCAATAATGAGGTAGAAGACCCGGAAATAGAGACGATTCTGTTGGTAAAATCATACTTGAAATGCTATATAAATATATGTCAACAGAATACCTATGACTTAAATCTTTGCTTATCCTCAAGCAAAAAGAAATGAAATTCCATGACGGTTGTTTCACTAAAGTTATACTACGCAATGATCTATAAATGTTAAGACAAAATCTAATCACAGAATGCACAGATCACCGTAGACTTTAAAGATGTCAAGATGAAAAGCAGAGCATCCAGGTCAGATCTATGAGCAACAATTGTACGATAATTCTGATGATAATAGTTCCTTACCACATGAAGTATTAATCCACTTCAGCACTCGAAAGGTAAACCCTAAGGTAGTAGTAAAGGTCTTGCTCATAACTTCGGTACCACTGCTTTCTTTCTCTTCTTTTGTAGTGCCAAGCCGTAGCTTTAATACCACTGCCTTTTTTTTCTTTTGTTTTGATTTGTAGTGCCAAGTCACAACTTTGGTACCACTGCCCTTCTTTCTCTTTCTTTTGGTGGCAGTGCCAAGTCAAGACTTCGGTACTATTGCTCTTTTTCTTCTTTTTTTCTTTCTGTTGGGCAGTGCCAAGTTGTAACTTCGGTACCACTACCTTTTGTTTTCCTCTCTTTTCTTTTTCTCTATTTCTTATACGGTGCCAAGTTAGAGGAGCTCGAATCAAAACCAATACCGAGAGTTTTCAAGAGTAGTAAGTGTGTCAAGTAGTTTGATCTATAATCATCCGAACAAATAGTATTTGTGTTGGGGTACAGATGTTTCTTAGATGCAAAGTTTATCAAAGTTCTATTCTTAAGTGTCCAGTGTGTAAGGAATCAAGTAACTAGATGAGTTGAAAGATGCTCTTAAGGTAGTGTGGGAATATAAATCAATCATAAGTGAGGTGAAATAAATTACAAATAAGAATCAATCATGAATGAGAAAATATTATCTAGAAATTTTGAAAAATTTCAGCTAGAATCTTCCTTAGGATTTTGTGTGTTCAGGCAGTACAGTCAACAAAGTTCAAGTCTTATCAACAAAGTCAAGATGAAAGCGTATCAGGAAGGTGTAGACATAATAGAAATACAATCATGAAAATGTCCTTGCAAGGTTGAAACATCCAGAAAGTAATACATCATAAAAATAAAATGTCATGAAAGTTCAGCGATAAAGGAGTTTGAAGATTTAGTAGAGTTGGTACAACAACACATCAGTAGTAACAATTTAACACAGCATAAAGTTTATCACAACAGTACATATAAAAGCCAGTCATAAAAGCATGAAAGTGTATCATGATGACCCTGACCCTATCAAAATGTATTGTAGATGTGTCAAAAAAAGTAAATCTCCCCCAAAGCAAAATGTTGCATCGTCCTCGATACATATAACATAGATAGGTATCAAAATAGATGTTGGGGGGGGGGGGGGGGGAGTTACTAAGGTGCAGCTCTACTCGTTGCACTCTACCGGGTCATCATCATCGTCGTTAGCTTTATCGGAGGAGTCAGAGACATGAATGGTATCGTCGGCATCTTCATCTTCATCCCGCGGTGGAGGTTGTGACATATTGCAGTGCAGGAAGAGCTCGATCGACTTCACTATCTCTACCAGGGTCGCAAGCTGCTTCCCCTAGTTTAGCTATTCTTGGCGGAGCAGATGGAGCATGTCGTCTGTAGAAGGACGCGCTGTAGTCCATGGCTGTCCGCCAATAGAGAAGCTGGGATCAATGTCAAGAGGCGCAGTTTGGTCTTTTGGTGCCGCGGGCTCCGGATGAAGGCGCCAGTTGGCGCTATCTCTAATATCAGTCCGTGCAGAGTTTGGAAGTGCCATGATGGTGGTGGTATCTGCAAAAGTCAGATGATAAATGTCACCCCGCTGAATAATCATCTTCATGGAGAGAGGATGCTCGAGGTCCAATCAGCGGCTGCCTACTGCTTCCGGCTAGCCATAGGGATTATGCCCCAATGACAATGCAATCATAGTGATCATCCCGCCAATGCAGATAGTGCCCTTTGATGCGTGGGCAACGTGAAGAAACTGACGGGCAAGGTGATATTCGGCGTTGATATGGAAATGATGAAGGAGCCCCCATAAACAGAGTAGTTCCGGTTGCTGCACGATTCCATCCCCGTCCCTTGCAAAGATCGAGTGCACTAGCAAACGATGTGCGTATCGGATACATGGGTTTGAGATGGTGGAGGCCCTAGCATTCTGCGGTGAGTAGGCTGTCATGGAAGAGATACATCGATAGAAGATATCTTCATTGAAGTTATGCGGCCCAAGCCGTGAGGCGTATGCTAGGAATCCAAAGATGTCATTTAGATCGGCGACAGTAAGGCGGTATTCTGTGTTGGCTAGCTGAAAGGTGAGCTGGCCCGGGTCGGTTTCTAGGGCTGAGACTTTCAATTCCACTGAGTTAAGGAATTCCAGAGTGAAAGGGATATAGGTTGGATGGGCGTACTATAAGAACCTCCCCCAGCCAAATTGTCGGAACATCTATAGCAAGTCATCGAAGATTCCTAGTGCAGCCAGAGATAGTGGATCGATGTACCGTGTATTAACTATGCACCGGTTAGAGAGCACCTGATATCGTGCCGCCTGGTGATTGTCTCTCATCTGAATCTCTGGCGGCGTAGCCTGTTGTTGTTGTGGCTCTGGTCATGGGCTGGTAGTTCCTGCCGGATGCTTGCCAGTGTTCTTCCTTCGCGGCAGCATAGCTGCTTGATTGGCGAGTCGAAGATGCTGAAGAAAACAGAGTGTGCAGCGAGGAGAGGAATGAAAACCTAGAGGTGAGAGCTCGCCAGAGTTTATCGAAAAAGTCACCGAAGAGTCGGCGGTCGGTGGCGAAGCAACCGGTGGTGACTGGTAGGACAGGGTGGTGGGGTCGGCGCTTTGTACTGAAGGGGAAAAATCGGGAACCCTAGCTGAAGAGAATCGGGCGAAGCTTAAGTGTTTAAGCTTAACGGGTCAGTTGGTCGGCGGACCTGTTAAGATGTTTAGCTGTTGCGCACGATAAGCTTGCCTGGACCCGCTTAAGAAGTTCTTTTCCGAAAGCATCTGCTGGGAAATCACAGTCGAGATTTTCGTCAGGACCCAGTCGTGATCTTCTCGCAGATTTTTGGTACTAGTCTTCACGGCCGTGGCTTGAATCGCTGGGCAGCCGTAATGATCTCATCAATTGTTTGCACATCTTGTATTCTAGAAATCTTGCCCATGATTTTCGTCATAACCCGCCCGTGATTTCTTTTGAAAGATTTTGCGCAGATGTTACGGTCGTGCCCATAGTTACGGCACTGCCGTAATTCTCTCGGCTAAATTTATGGAATTGAACTAAGTGATAGTCGCGGCCAAGATTTTTGTCTAGACCCGCCCGTGATTTTGGAGAATTAACAGAAAGCACCTCTCTTTACTGCATTAGTTTGCGATATTCCTGTGTCATTCAAAATCAAGTAAAAGCATCAATAATCACAGCTAAATATATAGGAACCTAACAAATAATACAAGTAATGAAAGGGGCACGACAAGGCCCTTATATCACTTTCAACTATAAAGGATCAATTTGCCAATGCTGGAGATAAACAAGTAATCAGTTCATGAATGCGTATGGGCTCATAATAGAAAAGATTAAGATCAATTAGTGCGGGTTTAGCTTGCGCCCTTCTTGGTGAGTGCAACTTGTCGAGAACTTCCACAACTACTTCAATTTCGGTATCCTGCACTGGTATTCGGAGTTTGATGGTAGGCATCAATATAGCATATGCGCATTATCTGTGAGATTACCACAAGTGTTAGATGCCAAAACTTGTAGCAGGAAAATAAAGCAGCTAGGAGAAGAGATTCAAACTTGTAGCAGGAAAAGCTAAGATGTTCTAAATTTGATTGATATGTCCTAGTGTCATTCTGATATATAATAGGAATACGAGATCACTAAGGACTTCAGAGCAATCATCAAGGGAAATCCTCAAAATATGCAAACTAAACTGAACTTACACAAAACATGAAAACAAAAAAGAAAGATGCTGAAAATAGATTAAACTAGGGTGAAATGCTTGGGTTGCCTCCCAAGAAGCGCCGATTTAAGATCTTGGGCTTGACCATAGTCGATGTTATTCTGGCGAAGGAGGATCAGTGGAGTTCCTTCTGGTGTTGGTTTACAGGGGACGTAATGCTTAAGTCTTTGTCCATTAACCTTGAATCTGCCAGTTGACTCATTGAAAATGTCCACAGCGCCATGAGGGTGGACTTTGCGTATTACAAACGGTCCCATCCATTTAGTTCGCAGCTTACCAGGGAAAAGCTTGATCCTGGAGTTAAACAAAAGTACTATATCTCCTTCGTGAAATTCTCTCCTCATAATCCTTTGATGGTGCCATCTTTTAGTGCGTTCATTATAGATCCTGGCGTTCTCATAGGTTTCCTATCGAAACTCATTGAGCTAAAATTTTCTGGCTTTGCCAGCTTATTTCCCATCAAAATTCAATTGTCGTATCGCCCAATAGGCCTTGTGTTCGATCTCAACTGGTAAGTGGCACGATTTACCATATATCAACTAGAATGGGGACATATCTGTTGGAGTTTTGAATGCTGTGCGATATGCCCATAAAGCATCGTCAAGTTTGAGTGACCAGTCAGTGCGAGTGCTTGATACAGTTTTTTCAAGAATATGCTTTATCTCCCGGTTCGAGATTTCTACTTGGCCGCTAGTCTGAGGATGGTAAGCGATGGCTACTTTATGCACTACCCCATATCTTTTGAGAAGTGATTCAAATCCTCGCTCAATGAAGTGAGATCCGCCGTCGCTAATTACAATGCGAGGCATTCCAAATCGCGGAAATATTAACTTCTTAAAAAATCTGATAACTGCCTTGGAGTCGTTTATTGGTGTAGCTAAGGCTTCGACCCATTTGGAGACATAATAAACTCCGACCAAAACGAATCTATTACCACAGGAGGGTGCAAACATACCCATAAAGTTGATTCCCCATACGTCAAAAATCTCGATCTCAAGAATAGTATTAAGTGGCGTCTCATTTCTTTGTGATATTCCACCCGTCCTTTAGCAGCGGTCGCAAGATTGTATATAGTCCCTTGCGTCCTTAAACAGGGTTGGCCAAAAGAATCCACATTAGAGGACCTTATATGCTGTTTTCTTACCACTACAATGCCCTCCATAAGAAGAAGAATGACATTGGAACAAGACATCTGAAATTTCTTCCTTTGGCAAGCATCTCCAAATGATACAGTCGGCACAATGCTTGAAAAAAAGTGGTTCGTCCCAATAATAGTATTTCGCATTTGATATAAACCTCTTTCATTGCTGGTATGTGAGGTTCGGAGGGTTAATACCAGCCGCTTAGAAATTTACCAGATCGGTATACCAGGGTGTCTTTACTATGGTGACAGCTACCAGGTTTTCATCCAGGAACGCATCGTCTATCTCTTCTTCTAAATTGTTCTCGGAAGTGGCTATTAGGCGGGATAGATGGTCTGCTACAATATTATCGGTCCCTTCTCATCTTTGATCTGAGTATCGAATTCTTGCAACAGTAGTATCCATCTGATCAGTCGTGGTTTTGCGTCTTTCTTCATCATGAGATACCGAATTGCCGCATGATCTGTATAAACAATAACACGCGAGTCAATTAAATATGATCAAAATTTGTCTAATGCAAAAACTACAGCTAAGAGTTCTTTTTCCGTCGTGGCGTAGTTGCTCTGTGCTCCATCAAGCATTCGGCTAGCGTAGTGAATGACATGTGTTCGGTTGTCTTTCCTCTGTCCTAAGAAGGCTCCTACCGCATAGGGTAGCGACCAATCCGGAGGTTGCATTATGGGAGCAGAAATCAATGCCTGCTTCAGTTGCTAAAACGCATCCATGCAGTTCTGGTCAAAGATAAATGGAGCATCTTTAACAAGTAAAGATGTTAAAGGCCTAGCAATTTTAGAAAAATTCTCAATGAAGCATTTGTAAAAGCTTGCATGGCCTAAGAAACTTCTTATTCCTCTGACGGAGTTTGGAGGCGGCATTCTCTCTATCACATCGATTTTTGCTTTGTCAACTTCGATACCGCGCTCTAATATCAAATGACCAAGAACAATTCCCTCGTTTTCTATAAAATGACATTTCTTCCAATTGAGCACCAGGTTTGTCTCTTGACAACGCTGCAAAACTTGGGTCAGATTAGATAGACAAGAATCAAAACTAGACTCATATACCGAAAAGTCGTCCATGATGTCTTCAATGAAATCGGAGAAGATCGCCATCATACAACACTAGAATGTAGTTGGCACGTTACATAGACCGAACGACATACGCCGGTAAGCGAAAGTGCCGAAGAGACATGTGAATATGGTTTTCTCTTGATCATCGGGGTGTATCGGTATTTGAAAAAATCTTGAGTAGCCATCCAAGAAATAAAAATAAGAGTTAGTGGCTAATCTCTCATACATTTGATTAATAAAAGGATGAGGAAAATGATTCTTGCAGGTGGCCTTGTTCAATTTCCGATAATCGATACACATGCGCCACCCAGTAACGGTTCTTTGCGGTATCAACTCGTCATTTTCATTTTTTTACTACCGTTACTCCTCCTTTCTTGGGTACCACATGTATCAGACTTACCCATTGACTATCTGAAATAGGGTAGATAACCCCTACATCCAATAATTTCAAAATTTCCCTTTTACTACCTCCTTCATGTTCGAATTTAGTCATCTCTGGTATTCAATAGACGGGTTGCTACCATTTTCGAGATATATCCTGTGCATGCATAAAGAAGGGTTAATACCTTTTATATCTTCTAAAGTATATCCAATTACCTTCTTGTATTCTCGAAACTTATCAAGGAGAAGGTTTGTTTGCTCTGAATCAAGGTGGGCAGCTACAATGACGGGGCAAGTAGAATTCTCTCCCAAAAATTTGTACCTGAGGTTGCTCGGTAAGGATTTTAGCTCTAGGCTGGCTCATTCACAAACCTCAGAATTAGGCGTTGGTAATTCCTCTAATGTCTCTTCACTTGGGCCAATTTTAGTCCTTGAGTCAAGAATTTGAGCATAAGCTTGGACTTTTTCTTTTCGCTCTTCGTCATCGTCAGCTATCAGGCAAACTTCAAAGGGGTTGATAGGCCCGCAAGTGTACGGTCTAATCGAAGTAGTAAATTATATCGTCCACAGAGACCAATTTGTCAAGTACCGGTAAATCCTTGAGTCGCAGTCTAGACAAATCAAGGGTTGATTTAAAGCGATCGAAATAACTAACAATTAATAAGTAAATGCTAAGCAAGGAAAGTAGCAAGCGGACAGATAAACGATCGGATTTCTATTATGGGAGAATATCGGGGCATCGGACTTCACCGCTATGCCAATCCGCGAATGAAAGTAGTAACTACATGATATGCAAAGTTTGATAAGTTGAAGAGATCCATCAAATGGTATAAACCGCCCCCTTTCAGCAGCACGGTTCGGTGCTTATGCAAATCTACCTCCTACTTTCGTGGCTTGTAAATTTACATAGGCCCATGGGGCGAGGGATGAATAGTTGTTCTCTCACGTGGGAGAAGAGCTACTTTCGTGCTCTTCTTCACGCGCCCAAGCATACGAGATCCGACGTCGGGATTGGGCTGTCGCTTTTTCTCCCAACGTCCAAAACATACAAACACCGATATCGAGATTGGGCTGTCGCTTTTTCTCTCTATATCGGAGATCAATAATATGCAATAAGAGTTGTAAGGAAATGACAAACACATATGCTAGGTCAACTAAATCAAACCAACATGTCAAAATAATAAACTACTTCATGAATGCGTTTTAGGCATAGGGCTAAGCCCTAACCCCGATAGTATTTTAAGCTACAATCATCTTAGAGACGTCATGAATATTCGACAACAAGCTCACACTCAAGAAATCCATTTGGAGGGTAGAAGCAACAATGAAAATGAAGGATTAAGAGATATCTTGACTCCCCTTTCTGAGTAGATGAAGAAATCTTTGCTAGGGGCTTCAAAGGGCTCCTCTTTTCCTTGAAACCGTGTTTTTGTCTTCTCCAGCCGCCCAGCTCACGTCCACAGCCGTTTCTCCCTTCTCTTGATTAGGGTTTCCTCCCTGATTAAGGTCTCAAAGCTTCCCTTTTATCCCCCTATAGTCGTGATTAACATTTACCAAAGTACCCCTAAGATTTGGAGCCCACCGAGTTAGAGTCGAGCAGATTTTCGTGACAGGCGGAACTTTTCCCAGGTTGGGAAAATCTTCTCAACCCGGCTGTGAAAACTTCAGTTTCTTCAGAATTTCCTGAAAAGTTAGATAACACCAGATCTTGTGTAGATTCCGCGCATATGGAAGAATTTAAGTAAAAATGATAATGCAAAAGCGATGATTTAACAGAAAAAATGCTTCATAGTATATGAAAATATCAAGCATAAATGCATCGCATCAGGGGTCGATGTCAATCCGCAAGGCGAATTATTTTCGTCATCAAGAATTTTGATTTTGTAGTAGGAATCTGCAAGAATAGGTTTCCTTAGACTTGCCGTGATATCAAAATCAATTGTTTCATCACCTATGCGCAGTGTTAACTTCTCATTTTTAACATCGATTACAACTCCGGCAGTTGCTAAAAATGGTCTGCCCAGAATTATAGGAAACTTGGAGTCTTCTTCCATCTGAAGTACAATAAAGTCAGCTAGAATATAAAATTTTCCAACCATTATTGGCACGTCCTTTAGAATTTCTACCAGATGTCGTACAGAACGATCGGCCAATTGCAAAGAAATATTCGTCGGCTTCAAGTCTCTGATATCCAGTTTCTTGCAAAGAGAGAGTGACATCAGGCGCACACTAGCACCAAGGTCACATAAAGATCGGTCAAAGGGGGTATTTCCGATTAAACATTGGATGGTAAAGCTGCTTGGGTCCTTCAACTTTGGTGGTAACTTATTTTGGATGATTGCGCTGCATTCCTCAATTAACGCCACTGTGCCGTGTTCTTCCATTTTTCTTTTATTGGATAAGATTTCTTTTAAAAACTTAGCATAAGACGGCATTTGTGATATAGCTTTGATAAACAGTATGTTAATATACAATTTCTTTAAAACATCTAAAAAATTACCGAATTGCTGATCAAGTTTTGCTTTTACCATTCTCTAGGGAAACGGAATGGGTGGTTTGTAAGGTGGTGGTGGCACATAGACATGTTTACTCTCTTTCATCTGTGGCTCATTTTCAACGATAGTGGGTTCCTCAAACTCCGGAAGTTTACCCTCATCTTCGGAATGGTCTTGTTTAGGCATTTCTGGTTCTTCAAGCTTTTTACCACTACGTGTGGTAATGACATTGCAATGTTCTCTAGGATTCGTTTCAGGTTGTCCAGACAATCTGCCTGGTGGCCTAGTAGATGTGCTGGCTTGTTGGGCTATTTGATTTTCTAGTATCTTCTGATGTGTGGTTAAGCCCTTGATTGCCTCTAAGATACTGTCTATTGCTTTTGTTTTCGTTGACACAAAACTGTCAAAGCGCGACTCTAAGGTTTGCTCTTGCGGTATTGCACTGGTACTCAGTTATGGTGGCTGGTCAAATTGCTTAGGTTGGTACCTGGTGTTGGGTTAATGAAATCCGGGAGGTTGTCTATAGTTTGATGGTTGAGCTACGTTGTTGTTTCTGTAGGAAAAATTAGGATGATTCTTCCACCTAGGGTTGTAGGTGTTTGAATAGGGGTTATTTGGGACCCTCAAATTAAAGTTACCTACCGCGTTCACTAAAGCGGGTGGAGCATCTTGGGATACTATATTCCCTAATTGACAAGTGTTAGAAAGCTGACCTTCAACCCCACAGATTTCACACATAGCAGAGTTAGAAACAGTTGGACGCATGTTAATAGAATCAAGCTTATGAGACAATGAATTTACTTTTGCTGCGAGAGAACTTAGAACGTCAAGTTCATACTTACGGGCTTGCCGTCATGAAGTACTTCTTTCGCTCGACCATTAGTAATGGTTTAGCGCCATCTCCTCGATCAAATTGTAGGTGTCATCAATTGCCTTGTTCATCAAAGCTCCTCTGGCAGCTGCATCGACAGTAAAACGAGTGTTATAAAACAAACCGTTATAAAAAGTGTGTACCAATACCCATTTCTCGAGGCCGTGGTGAGGGCACGTTCGCTGTAATTCCTTGAAGCGATCTCATGCCTCGTATAATGATTCGCCTTCTTTTTGAGAGAAATTGATAATCTAGTTTCTTAGTTGTGCAGTTTTACTTGGAGAAAAATATTTTGCACGGAAGGTATGTGAGAGTTGTTCCCATGTGGTAATGGATCCGGATGGTAGAGATTGTAACCAAGCTCACGCCCTGTCTCTAAATGAAAAGGGAAGAAGTCGAAGTCACAGAGCGTCAGTGGTTACACCATTCATTTTAATAGTGTCACAATATTCGAGAAAAACAGATAAATACATGTTTGGATCCTCAGTCGGTGATCCACCAAATTGATTTTGCTATAACGTTGACAGAAGTGATGGTTTTATTTCAAAATTGTTTGCCTCTATTGGTGGACGTGCGATGCTAGAATGAAGTCCTTGAATGTTTGGTGCAGCGAAGTCTTGGAGTGACTTGTTACCGTCTATGATTGCTGTTTGTGAATCCTTATTGGTTTGAAGTTTCTTACGATGCTGGAACGTTCTTTCAATTTCCAAATCAAATGGTGTTGCAGGTTCCCCTTGGTGAGTTCTATGCATAAACTAAAATTCTAACAAGGCAAGTGACTCATTAAATCAAGAAATGTATAAAATAAAATAAAAGAAAGTATACTAATATAGATTTAAGCTAAAAATGTCTAGTCTAGTAGCTTCTGAATTTTGTCAATATTGCCGAAATTAGTCCCCGGCAACGGTGCCAAAAACTTGATAGGGTTCCTACAAGTGCACGGGTCTATCGAAGTAGTAAAAATATCGATCCCAAAGGGACTAATAAGCAAGTACCGAAAGATCCTGGATATGCTAGCTAGACGAAGTCGAAAGTTGGTAAAGTTGGATGTGAAAACAAACAAACAAGAATGTAACCGAAGGAATCACACAAGAGAAATTCGATGGGGAGATGCATTGGGATATGGGTTTACCACATTGACTCCTTACAGTTGAATAGTCAAACTCTAATTCTAACATCCTATCTAGTTCAAGGGATTCCGCTTCCTAACGTGTAGGTTTCACCCTCCGATATCCTCATCCATTCCCATGGGCTAATCTACCGGTCTGATCCGTGAGATTCTAACGATCAGTCGGACTTGTGGTCTTCCCGATACGTCTAAGCTCATAATACTTTTAAGGTGAGTACAGGTTAACAACCGAGAATTCCTGTTTTACTAATCTCCCCTACGGAACTCCTGGCTCATGTGCGCCCTTTCGAGCCACGCAGGCAAAGAACCCTGAAACAGTCCAACGTACTGGTGCACTTTTGGTTTGTTGGATGCGTATAAGATCCAGATGTTCATGCCGAGGGAGCACAGTTCGTCAAGGGGTTTTCCCTACCCCCTGATTTACAAACCCTACACAAGAAACTAAAGGCTCAACCGTTTCTTTTCGGGCAACGAAGGCAAGGCATACAAATGGATTTGATAAACTCCCAACCAAATGGTTTTGACGCGCGGTCGGACTTGGGATCTCCTCGATGCGTCTAGGACCCAGGTAACGTCTTGGATGAGTACAGACAATCAGCAAGTTTCCTTGTGATTCTCTGATTTACAAACCTCATCCAAGACGAGTTGGCTCAAGCGTATTCTTTCAGATAACGCAGACAAAGCGTGCGCATAAGGTCGAGCTAGGATTTCAGCACTTAGAGTAAGACTATTACAACTAGTACGTCATCAAGGGCTACCCCACATCCTGATTTAGAACTTAGCCTAGCATTTCCATCACAAAGTCACGAATAATATGCTTTAACAAAACACGCATGACAAGTTTTATGCAGGAATCACAAAGTAAATGTAAAATCATACAATCTTTTGCACGGATTAAGCGATAAATACAGCAAATAGATTGCAGCTTAAAGATTATTTCCTTACAAGCTTGATCTTGAGGTGATCTACGCAAGATGATCTTCAATAATACCTGATGCGCAGCCCTCTTCCTTGCAGTCACCCTCTTCTCCCTGGCGCAGAACACCCTTCTCCACGTGCGATCCCCCCCCCCCCCCCTCTTTCTCTCTTCTTCTCTAAGGGATTTTATCTCCCTCTCCTCTATGCTTTCTCCTCTTCCCCATGCTCTGCCAAAGGCTGATGCAGCCGTTGTTGATTTTTGGCAGGAAAAGCTTCCGCCAACCTCCTCCCATGACCTCCACGAAATGATGATTTCGTGGCCGAATCTGCCGTCAAAAGCTGCTCCATGCCTCCTTTGTCAACGGAGGAGAAAGGTCCTTAATGCCCCTTTTCGTTTTCTTAGGTTAGGTTGAGCAAACCTGAGTTAAAATCGCGATTTCGAAACAAACGGGTTCTCGATCTGGGGCGTGATTCTTGTCGTGACCCGGTCGTGATTTCCAGTTGCAGCTTCAAGCACAGAGATGAGTCACGGGCATGATTCTGATTGTGACATGGTCATGATTTCTACAAGTGCACGGATCCAAAAATTTCCAATTAGGATTATCTTGGATGAGGAGGGGTTCATCTGGTCTCAAAACCCCAAAATACATACTCTTTGTGGTCATTTTGTCTTGAAAAACGTGAAAATACCAAAAGAGGTGTAGATTCCATAGTTGTAAAGCAATTAAGGCAATAGTGAGGCAGAAGACCCGAAAATAGAGACGATGTTATATAAAGATGTGTCAACAAGCAGACACCTCTTGATATTTTGGTGAGTTGCTCAGGTATCTCCGCTGGAGACTCGGCAGCCGACGCCTCTTGCTAGAGCTTCGGCAGTGTCGTGATCTTCCTACACTAGGAACTCAGCAACTCGGCAGCATCTTCCTCCATTGGAAGCTCGACAGCACTGTGATTTCGCCAAATCTCACCATCTGTTTTTGACGAGAACGAACGCCTCTCTGGTGGTGAACCCGTCGGCATCTTCATCAGGAAGGCTAGAAAACCTAATCTCCAGTCATTGAGCCACTCGGCGGTTGCATCCCTTTTCCCTCACCGGAGCCATTCCCCTTTCTTGCAGACGTCTCTCACCGGAGCTCCCTCCATCAAAAGCAGTAGTGCTGCAACCTCCCAATAGAGATCGCCCTCTCCCTGTTTCGGACACGAGCAGACGTTTCTTGGCGAGTAGCTCGTGGTTCTCTGACGGAAGCTCGGCAGCCCCTCCCCTTTCTGGTCAGCGCCGTGACCTCGCTCACCAAAATAGCACTCCCTAGCCAGAAGTATAGCAGTGTCGTAGCCTCACCAAAATCCCGCCGACTCCCCTTTCTTGGCTCCGCTAGATCTCACCGCCGGTGTCAAACTCGGCGAAGGCCAACCTCCCCTTCTCCTTTAATAATCTCAGGAAATGGCTCAGCAGCACCTTTCTCCCCCATGGCTTTGCTAGCCCATCGCCGAAGATAGTAGCAGCATGCCACTGCTTCGCCAGCTCCTCGCTGAAAGAAAGAAAGAGTAACTTTACTCTTTCATGTTATGTTAAAAGAAAATTAAAATAAAAAATGAAAAGAAATAAATAAATAAAAGAATGTAATTAAAAAAATAATAAATGATAAATAATATTAACAATAAAATAAAGTTAGCGTAGCTGCCGGTGTTTTAGTCACCTCTCTCATGACTCAAACTTAACTAAGCGTCGCATTTAACTAAGCGTCAACTCTAAAATGCTCTCAACTGAATATTCAAATATTCATTAAAAATAAATAAATAATAATAATAATATTACTGAAGGCCTTAATATGCTACAATAGAGTATTGTTTAGGAGATGCATACGTCGACGTTTAACGTCGGGTCTTAGCTCCTCAATACGATGTTACGTTTGTTAAGGCTGAGGTTTTATTATAATATCCACTAAGCCGTCAAGGCCGAGTATTTTCTCAAAATTAAACATCCACTAAGCCGTTAAGGCCGGATATTCTCCAAAATTAAATATCTAATAAGCCATTAAGGCTGGATATTTCTCAAAATTAAATACCCAATAAGCAATTGACACCGGGTATTTTCCAAATTAAAATATCCAATAAGCCTTCAAGGCTGGATATTTCTCAAAATTAAATGTCCAATATGCCTTTAAGGTCGGATATTTCTCTCAAATTAAAACACTCAATAAGCTATTGAGGCCGAATATTCTCCCAAATCAAGCTCAAATGCTCATAAGCTACTAAGGTCGAGTACATATCAAGTCCAAAATACTCATAAGCTATTGAAGACGAGTACTTTCCAAATCCAAATACTCATAAGCCATCAAGGCCGAGTACCAAATCAAGTTCAAATGCTCATAAGCCACTAAGGCTGAGTACATATCAAGTTCAAATACTCATAAGCCATCTAGGCCGAGTACTAAATCAAATTCAAATGCTCACAAGCCATTAAGGCTGAGCACATATGAAATTCAATACTCATAAGCCACCAAGGCCGAGTACATATCAAGTCCAAAATACTCACAAGCTATTGATGCTGAGTACAAATCAAATCCAAATACTCACAAGCTATTGAAGTCGAGTATAAATCAAATCCAAATGCTCTTAAGCCATCAAGGTCGAGCATAAATCAAATTCAAATGCTTATAAGTCATTAAGGTCGAGCACATGTCTAAATCCAAATGCTCATAAGCCATCAAGGTTGAGCACACATCAAATTCAATACTCATAAGCCGTATAAGCCAAGCATAAATCATGATCAAATGCTTGTAAGCCATCAAGGCCGAGCACAAATTAAATTCAAATGCTCATGAGCCGTCAAGGTCGAGCGTAAATCATATTCAAATACTCACAAGCCATCAAGGCCGAGTGCTTTCCAAATTCAATAGCTCATAAGCCACTGAGGCCGAGCACATGTTTAAATCCAAACGCTCACAAGCCATTAAGGCCAAGCACATGTTT
The DNA here is from genome assembly GCA_027563935.2 of Costus lasius. Classification (NCBI taxonomy): domain Eukaryota; kingdom Viridiplantae; phylum Streptophyta; class Magnoliopsida; order Zingiberales; family Costaceae; genus Costus; species Costus lasius. The sequence goes on along the minus strand of CM050450.1, from coordinate 116,646,605 downwards.
AAATCCAAATGCTCATAAGCCATCAAGGCTAAGCGTTAATCAAATTCAAATACTCACAAGTCATCAAGACCAAGTATCTCAAGTTCAAATACTCATAAGTCATCAAGATCGAGTATCTCAAGTTCAAATACTCACAAGTAATCAAGACCAAGTATCTCAAGTTCAAATGCTCATAAGCCATTAAAGCCGAGTACATGCCAAATCTCAGATACTTATAAGCCATCAGGGCCAAGTATTCAAATACCCACAAGTCTTCCTTTTGACTGATGAAGATTGCTTCAAATTTTAAGTCATTCATGAGCCATATATTGATATGACATTTATAAAATATTTTTGCCCTCTAATTTGTGGAATGTTGTTTATTATATAGATCTCTTAATCAAATATGCCCTGACTTCAGAGGTAATTAACAATGAGTGTCTGCGCTCTTTGGAAGCCAGAACCCATTAAATAAAAAACCTTATAATTTATAAGGTGAATTTGAAAAGGTCAAAATATATTAATAACATGACCAAAAATGACCCTACAATATTCAAATTATATCATTTTGATTAAGTTGGCTATGGAAAAAGCATTTGATACTATCAAAAGGAAAGCTAGAGCCTTGCCCTTAGCATTTTAAATTTCTCTAGCAAATTCATCAAATGGATTGAAGCTTGCATAAATTTGCCTATATTCACTTGCAACATAAATGGTAATAACACTCAGCCGTTCAAGGGAAACAAAGGTGTTTGACAAGGAGATTCGCTTTCTCCGTACCTCTATGTCATTACAGCTAACATTCTCAACCTTCTCATTAATAATGGGGTTATGCACAATAAAATCACCCCTTATAACATAAAAGACAAATGCAAGATATCATACTTAATATATGTGGATGCAATCATCTTATGTATCCATGCTAACAGGAAAACTTATGAAAACCTAAGAAAAATCCTAGATGATTATTATGACATTACTGGGCAAAGGGTTAATAGAAGCAAATCTAAAATTTACTTTCCCAAGCAATGTTCTTCTCAAATTAGACAACACATTGCTAATATGTTGGGCATTATTCAAGATGAATTTCCCTTTAAACATCTTGGAACCTTCATCAAACCTTACAAGTAGGCCAAAGCAAACTTTCCAAGCTTGTATTAATACCATACAAAATACACTTCAAGCTTGGCAGGGAAATTGTTAACCCAAGCTGGAAAGGTCACACTTGCCAAGAGTGTTATCTCCTCCATCACAATTCACAATATGGTTACTAATGGGCTCACTCAAATCCAACTTGAAAAACTTAATGTCCATGTTAGTAGATTTATCTGGTCAAAAGATCAAGACAAAAGACGGGTTCACCTTATAAACTGAAAAACAATTATCAAATGTAGAAATCAAGGTGGTTTGCACATTAAAGATTTCAAAATTATGCACCCTATCATAAATACCAAGCGTATAATAGATATTTTAAATGAAAAAAAAAAAATACCATTTGGGGTCAAAGTTTGTACTTCCAAATAATAGATAATTGATCCTTGGATCCTCAACAAAAACAAAAAAAATAAAAGGTTAGTCATAGTTGGAAGGGTTTAATGTAGGATCAGGAAACCTTTCGCCCACACCTCCTAAAAATTATTAGGAATGATAGAAATACTAGCATCTACATGCACCCCTAGTGCACTAATATTCCTCTTGCTTATAAACCAATCTTGATGAATAGAAACTTGAATACCAATGGCATGGTTGCTGATCTCATTCAAAGTCAAAATTGGAATGGAGATTAACATCAAGGAATACTTCACTAGTGAAATATGTAATAAGATAAGAAACATAAGTCTTCAAAAATCTAATAATAAGGATAAGGAGGCTTAGAAAGAGGGCTCAAATGGCCTCCCTTTAACCAAAGCAATATATAATACATTGCTGAAGAACCATATAACCCCTACCAAACAATGGAATGATTGGAAACTTCCCTAGAATCTTAGAACCACCCCTAAGATTAAAATCTGTGGTTGGAAATTGTTATATAAAAAACTTCCCACTTTTGACAAGCTCAACAAAATGAGAATTACTAATCATGTCACTTGTGTCTTCTTCAACAAAGAAATGAAAACTGTCACACATCTCTTTCACACTGTGAATTTTCTCAAAGTGTATGGACACATCATGTGCTTTACACTAAAACTCAATATGGAAGCATCAAAGATTAGAAAGATGGGGGGTCTAGTTAACATACATCAAAGATCATTTAATTCAATATCAAACTCTAATACTTACTACTTTTTGGTAGATTTGGAATGCCAGAAATATGAAAATAGTTCAAGGAGAACAAATCAACCCAGGCATGTGAGTAGAGAGGCCATAATAGAATTCATAAAAGTTGATTAAGAAAGTAATATGTAGGTCTACAACAAGAACAAATGAGAAAAGCTGCATGGGGGACAACTGAAAATTAATATGGATGGAGCATGGAATTACAATACAAAAGAAGCAAGAATTAATTATATCATTAGGAACTACCAGGGAAATAGTCTACTTCTAGCTACAGCTTATCATGAAAGTTTGTCTATACTATACTCCAAGCTATTAGCAATCACGAATGTGATGATTTATATCCACTCAAGTAAGAACATGACAAAATATACATTTCAAATTGAGTCCGGAAGCAATACAAGTGATTATGAGAAGAAATGCTCATACACTAGTTGAAACTCACTCTACTGGATTAAATCAATTTTTTGAAGACAGCTAAAAACTATTGTTTTAGACACATCAAAAAGGAAGAAAATGAACTTGCCAACTGGTTGGCAAGATGCGCTAAGAATTTCAAAATCCAACATGTATGAAATATCAATTGGTCAACTGAACTAATCAGACTTTTTGATCAGGGATGTAATTAACTGATTGTGGGGTCATTTTTGGTTAAATTTCAATGTAAAATTAAAATATTAAAAAGTAGTGCGACCGTTTCAAATTCACCTTATAAATTATAAGGCTTTTGTTTTAGTAGATTCTAGCTTCCAATGAGTGCAAGCATTAATTGTTAATTACTCCTAAAGATCTTAGGGCACCTTTGATTAAGAGATCTATAACATATAACAGAGTAAAGACAAATGGTTGAAAGAATAATATCATTCATAATTTCGGGTCATGACATGGTTTACAATTTGATACAAGAGTACATCATCTGACATAAGACATGGAGAAAAATTTGAGTTGTATTGCAACAACGCTGAGGAACTATGCCTTTATATGAAGTATCGACGTACGCATCTCCCAAACAACGTCATCGACAACACGCGTCAAGAATTTATCGTCTATCACTATGTTTGAATCAAGTGGACAAGTTGAGTGAACGAGCCATTAGGCTAAATGTTCGAGATTTGGGTGAATGGGCCGGTGGGCCAAACATTCAAAATTTGGATAAACAGACCGACTGGCCAAACGTTTAAAATTTAGTGAACGGGTCGTGGGACTAAACGTTCAAATTTGGATGAACGGGCCATGGGGCCAAATGTTCAAAATTTGATGAATGAGTCGTGGGACCAAATGTTCAGAATTTGGGAGAATAAGCCGATCGGCCAAACATTCAAAATTTGTTAAACGGGTCATCGGACCAAACGTTTAGAATTCGGGCGAACGAGCTGATGGGCCAAGCATTTGAAATTGAGTGAATGGGTCAGGAGACCAAATGTTCAAAACTCGGGTGAACGAGTTGATGGGCCAAGCGTTCGAAATTGAGTTGACGAACGAGCCATGAGGGCCAAACATTCGGAATTCAATTGAACCGGTCGTGGGACCAAACATTCAGAATTTGGATGAACGAGACGATGGCCAAGTGTTCAAAGTTTGGATGAACGGATCATGGGACCAAATATTCAGAATTTGGATGAACAGGTCATATGACTAGACGTTCAAAATTAGGTGAACGGGCTGATGGGCCAAACGTTCAAATTTTGATGAACGGGTCGTGGGACAAAACGCTCAAAATTTGAGAGGGGTTAAAAGATGTCTCTGATCGTAAATTCGAGATCAAACTCAGAAAGATCATACCTAATTTGATAGGAGTGTTTGGATCATCTTGAGAGCCATCCGATTGGCTGAGATCCGAGTGAATTAGTTTCAGCCAGTGTGATGCGTAGATCTGTTTTAATCCAGATCCTTGATCAAAAATCCAAGGGTGGATTTGAGAAGATCTAATCCAATTGAGTAGAGATCAACATTTAGATCGCATCAGAAGCCATCTAGTTGGCTTTGATTTTTTGTGTTTTAATTTCAGCCGTTGAAAGTTTAATTCATAGATTTGTTTTGATCTAGTTCTTTGATTGAAAATCTGAGGGTAGATGCGAAAAGATATGATCTAAATTTGTGAGGGTCAATATTCAGATCATTTTGAAGGCCATCCGATCAGCTTAGATTTATGCAAACTAATCTCAGCCGTTGAATGTTTGATTTGTAGATCTGCCTTGATCTAGATCTTTGATTGAAAATCCAAGGGGGGGATTTGGAAAGTTCTGACTTAGATGAGTAAGGATTGATATTAGGATCATTTCAAGAGCTATCTGATTGGCTGAGATTTGAGTAAATTTATTTCAGCTGTTGGTATTTCAGTTTGTCAATATGCAATGATCTAGATCTCTGATCGAACATCCGAGGGCAGATCTAGAAAGATATGACCAAATTCGGTAGGAGCCACTACTTGGATCATCTTGGGAGCCATCCGATTGGCTGAGATTTGGGTAAATTAATGTTAGCCATTCATATTTCTATTCATCAATTTGTTTTGATCCAAATCTCTGATCGAAAATCTGAGACCGGATCTGGAAAGATTGGATCCAACTTGGTAATGATGGATACTCGAATAATTTTGAAAGCCATCCAATTGGATGAGATTTGTGTAAATTAATCTCAGCTGTTGAAATTTTCATTCGCAGATCTACTATGATCCAGATATCTGATTGCAAATATGAGTGCGGATCTGGGAAGATCTAACTCAAATGAGTAAGGATCAATATTCTGATCATTTCAGAAGTCATCCGATTGGCTGAGATTTATGAAAATCAATCTTAGCCGTTGAAAGTTTGATTCGCAAATCTGCTTAGATCTAGATTTTTGATTGAAAATCTGAGGGCAGATCTGAAAAGATATAACTCAAATGAATAAGGATCACTATTCTGATCATTTCGAAAGTCATCCAATTGGGTGAGATTTGTGAAATTCAATCTTAGCCGTTGAAAGTTTGATTCATAGATCTGGTTAGATCTAGATTTCTGATTGAAGATCTGAGGGCAGATCTGGAAAGATCTAACTCAAATGAATAAAGATCAATATTCTGATTATTTCGGAAGTCATCCGATTGGCTAAGATCTGAGTAAATCAAATTCAGCCGTTGATTGCATCTAGATCAATAGATTTTTTTTAATTACTTAGCTCTAAGTTTAATCAGACCGTTTAATCCTTGATGATTAAATCTGGCATGTTGGATTGCGTTCAATGCAAGCCAGCGATCATAAGTGATTAAATCCGGGCCGCTAGATTCTGAGTTTAGTTCTGGCCGTCGATCTTAAGTGATTAGATCTGGGCTGTTAGATTTAAGTTTAATCCTGGCCATCGATTTTTAAGTGATTAGATCTGGACCGTTAGATTTTAATCCTATCCGTTGATCTTAAGTGATTTGATCTGGACCGTTAGATTTAAGTTTAATCCTAGCCGTCAGATCCTGAGTGATCAAATCTAACTCGTTAGTTTTAATTTTAATCTAGACCGTTGATTTTATTATGATAAAATAGGACCGTTGGATTCGATTGGAATTTAATTACGTCTCAGCCGCAGTCGTCCGCTTCCGCCGCCCGACGTCTTCCGTTCGCCGCTCGCCGTCCGGCCACTAGGCGTTTGGCGGCCTCGGCCGAAGCTTCTCCGTGTCTCACCAAAGCGGTGGCCGGAGTTAATCGCCGGCTGGTGGCAATTTAATGTCAAGCGAAGTCGCGCGAGTGACTTTTGTTCAAAACAGGGTCGTCGGACGAAAAAGTTCGATTTCGGTGATCCAGCCATCGGATGAATGCATCTTCTTGCCTATGGATTCGCGCTCTCGAAGAGATGCCGTGGATGAAATATGGGCTCGATCAAGCTTCTGGATGTTGCACATGGTAGTGAGAAGTTATCGCCGGAGAATCTGTCGATTTCGGTGATCCATGCGTAGGATGGTCGGATCCTTCCGTTCGTCGGTTCGCATGCTCGAGGAGAAGGTGTGGGCGAAGTTTCAGCTTGATCGGACCGCCGGATGTTGGATGCGACAAGGGGAACTCGAAGGTGTGCGAAGCTCGGCGGCACGCTTCTGTCCTGGCATTGAGCTCTGCGACGAGTTTAGTTCAGCAAGGATTTGGGCGGTAGATGCGCAGAAGATTTCCAGTGTTCTTTGTGATGGGCGAGTAGATCTAACAGTAGCAGCTTTCCGCGAGTTCAAAGGCGGATATCCGTCAGTTGAAGAAGATTCGGCCGCAGAGGAAGGTTTTTTTGCAATTTTTGCCCTAGAGTCGAGCTTGGCAGCAAATTACCCGCTCCAACAATGCATTTTAATCGAGGTGTTGGCAGAAACAACAGATCTCACAATTTCGGTGAGATATTTTTGTTCTCTCATCAAATGGATCCTCCTCTCTTAGGCAGGATCTTCACAATCGGCAATTTTCAGATCTCACAATAGCAATGAGATTTTTCTCACTCGGCGAATAACAAGCCCTCAGCTATACAGTCAGGTATAACGTCGCCCAGGCAAAAACTGAAATTTAACCTTTTACTAGAGCAGTTCTTCATCTTTGCTCTAATACCACTACTTTCTTGTATGAACTGTAGCGAGACCTTCTCTTTCCTCCAGCGGAAAAAAAAATCTCTTTTCTTCTTTAGTTTCAGCCGAAAAGAATCAATGGTCGAATAGGTCAATCGCATCAATCCCCTTTTTTTGGTTCCCTTCCCTATTTTTATATATTTTTTATTTTATGCTATTTTTGATAGGGGCGTATGCCACTTCCCTTGTTGTGTGCATATCTCTCCCATGATTATTATTTTATTATTATTTTTTTTGTTGCCATGATGCATATCATGGCTTCATCCCATGATTTTTTTTGCCATATTTGTTGCGCCTCTTTCCAATAATGGGAATTTATTTTTTTTTTGTTGCACGCCCCTTTTTTTTGTGGCTGTATATTGCTCCTCAAATAAGACGTGGAGCAAAAATTTTGTCCTGAGCCTCATGGTCAAAAATAGGATATTTTAGACCTCAATTTCATTTAATTCCCTCCTTTTTATATCTCTACATTTTATTAATAATTTTGACCAACAATAGTCGGCATAGATTAATAAGAGTCAATAATTAATTAATTAATTTTTTTTCCGTCAACACTGATATAATTGAATAAATCTTTTTGTAAAAAAAAAAAAGGTTTTCTCTACGTGAATGAAATTATCAAACTCCACGTTTAGGTGAATGCTTCACTTGGGGGCGGCTGATTTAGTCAAAGTTTCCAATCCGTACCTCAAGGTTCAACACGTATGCCTATCTAATTAACTCAAAAGTTCTAGAGTTTCTTCCAGTAAATATTTTTTTTGGATGCTTGCACTTTATGGAACTTGCTCACATGCTTGGTAGTCGAGAACACTTCGTGATGGATCCATGGAGCTCCTTGTAAGCCCACCCACGGTAGCCAGTTTAGGAGACAAGGGGCCAGTTTGGGCGTGCAGGCTGCGCGGGCAATCGTTGACCCGCGCTTGACCCGCTGGGGCAGCAGCTCATAGCTGCAAGTTGAGCTTGCGTTTTTAATGAAGGGATTGCGCTGTTGACCCACACTTGACTGGCGAAAAGGCGGGCCGCGCGCCAATCCCAAATGCAGCCAAGGCCTGCCGACGGTGTCACTTGGCGCAACGAGTTTAAATGTTCTAAAGATCAAATTCGAATTATTGTTCGCAATTTTTCGTCAGCTGTTACGTGATGTGACTTTGTGCTTGGTTAAGAATTGAAATGTAGTAGAGGAACAGGAAGATCTCAGCAAGCTAAAGATTGTTTTAGAGTATAGATCTACAGCTCGTGGTTGTCGATGAAACAAAACCAAGTTTTGAAGGAAAAGGATGAAGGTCCTTAATTGGTGAACCCTGGCGGCGTTCGTCCAACAAAATCAGGTAGCATCCTGGTGTCGGCCACCAACTACTGTAATTTCATTTTGCAGCAATTGATTGTGCAGGCAGACAATAGCCTCCCATTTCTATCCATTATACCGTCTGCCTCTTGAAAACTTTCAAAGGGGCAATTATGGAAGCGTGGATATAATAAATGTACAAATTTGACAAGCAAAGCCGAAATAAGAATACTTCCATGAACTAAACAGACAAGATTACTTGGTATTTATCACCAACCTACTTCAATATCCAAGCGCAATAGAATATTACAAACAATATTTGTAAAGAACTACATAAGACAACCTCATTTATATAAAGTAGAGGGAGTTCATCACCAATTCCTTGCTACTACTCGCTTGTCTATCTTTTTCCAGGAGATGGAAGAGAGCAATGGAGATGCAGCGGATGGGATACCGGAGACAACATTGCAGGTATTGGCAAAGACAAGGGAGGAGATCAAGAAGGCTCGAGAGAGCGCAGTGCAGGCATGGCTGGACTCCATGCCCCTCATTGAGGAGCTCGAGAGTTCCCAATTTGTCCTTTCAAGATCTAAGAGAAAAGTCACCATGTCAAGTACGGTCGTCGCATCCCTCCGAGTGCTACTTGACTCCATCTGCAGAAGCGTCGAAAAGAAACAAGCCGAGGTGCACGAGTTCAAGGTATCGATTGCTCAAATGCAGGAAAAAGTGGACATGAAGCGCAAAGACATGGAAAGGCTCAAAATGGAGCTGGCAGGTGAAGAAGCATCAAGGAGCAAGCTAAAGAAAGAGCTCCAAATAAAATGCCTATCTGTTCAGACTTCAAGGCTTAGTCAGAAAGCACTTAGCATGGAAATAGAAGCATTAAACGTATCAGTGGACAACACTCTTCGGCAAGTAAAGCATATGAAAGTGGATCACGAAATGATAGCTCTTTCTCATGAAGAATACAATGAATTATGTAGAAAAGCAAATGAAGAAACAAAATCTGCAAATTCTCGTTTCAGAATGTCTGAGGAAAAGCGCATGGCGATGGAGCAGAGAAAGGCTAAGGCTTTGCGAAAACTAGAGGCACTTCAAAGAGAAAAGCAACAGAGGGAAAAGGGAATACATGGAGATGGAGGTATATCCGAAGATTCTTTCGAGGCAGCAGCGGATGCAGAGAAGCAAAATGTATATTTGGAAGACATGAGGAAACTACACTTGAAAGCAGATATGGACGCTGGAGCTAAAGCTACACCGTTGCACAGGAAGCTAAAAGAAACTGGAGGATGTTCCAGACGGTCTAAAAGAAGACAGAGAAGGCAAAGAAAAGAGAAGAAAGTGAGGAAGAAACAATCAATACTCAAAAGAACCAAAATTTTCTTCATGCGGCTGTTTAAATGATTGCCTAAGGTTAATGGTGCATCAATGTAGGAAACTAGCAAACATCTACAGAAACTAAAGTTAGTCTAAGTTTACTACAATTACTCCAACGTGATGTGTGAGCTCAATCTACCGTAATAGCATGCACCATTAACCGTAGGCAATCTTAAATGTTCGGAGGAGAGAGTTTGATGTACAAGTTTGCCAAGTAATGGAGCTCCAGTATTTCACATAGCTACTGATGTTTGAACGCCTAAGACGTACAAGAAATTCGGAGTATGATAACAATAAGAAATGTAGAGTCAAAGGTCGAGATACACAACATACACAGAAGGATCATGGCTAATTATTCTACATGCAGAAAACAATTTGCAAAGATTCCCAGATATCAATTAACACATACTAAAACTTCTTGGAGTTTGAAGATGCAAACAAGGAGGCCATTCCTTAGACTCTTACAAGTTTTTCATCTTTTTCCATAGGTTAGAGACTATTGTATAGATCTCCGTCTTGTTGTATTCCTATGAGAAGAGAGGCTTTTTTGTTGCTTCTTATGTTGGAATCTCATTCAGAGTGAAAGCTTTCCTATTACGTGTATTCTCTTGTGATGTAGATCAAAAGAATGGAACCACATAAGTAAATCTCTGCCTTTGTGGTGTATTTTGGATTGGCATTTTTGTTCCATGTTTCTTATGTGATTGCGTTATTTATGTGCACAACCTAAACCTTAATCTTTTTGTTAGATTGTGTTTCATTTTGGATAAGGCTTATCCAATTCCTGCTACAGAAAAATGTAATATGATTCCTCATATTACATTTCATCTGGGGCTGAATGAGATTCTTGATATTCAACAATGGATATAAATTTGGATCATGGCTGTTGGTTTTCCAGCAAAGAAAATAGGCAAAACAACATGGCGTCATGTTACAATTCACAAGTGCTTAAGGCTTGACTAGATTAAAGATCAGCAGAAGCTCCTTTGGTGCTACATATACAACAATATGTGCCTGTATCTCCTAGCAACAAATGATCTATAGGTTACTTTTTGAGCACGTGGTTATACATAGATATCAAGAGATTTCATTAGAAAGTCCTCAAATTGACAATTCACTGAAGAGAATATCACTTAGAGAACTCAAATGACTTGTTCCATTACTTTCTATTTAGCTACAGAGAATGGTCATGAGACGCTAAAATTTTACATCTGCAATTGAGTCGTGGGAGTCCTAAATATAAAACCAACCACTTCCAGTTTGATTTATGATCTAAATCCAATCCCTTTGAATTATTATATGGAACCTTCTCATGTCAAATGTAATGTTCTGAAAATCTACAAAACCTCTAGACTAATTCAACAATCTTCAGGTAATTTAAAACAGATTTTCAATCGTATGGTTACAAAAAATGACAAAATTCCTATGCTGATTCAACAATCTTCAGGTCTGTTAGAACAGATTTTCTCCTTACACTCACAGGGAAAGACTCCCAGAAGTTAGCTACATGGCTGAAACGGAAATGAAAAGTTCAGCGGCAATTACTCTACCGTTATGTTCTTCAGCACTTGCTCTAACGTCATGTTCTTCAGCACTTGCTCTAACGTCATGTTCAGCAGCACTTATAACAATATAAAACAATGGCATAAATGAAATTTCAACCTCGAATAGGACCACAAAGGTATCTTAGGGAGTTTCTGTAAAAAAGAATTGTTACAATGCTCTACAACTGATCTTTTAGTAGCATCACTTTTGTGAATGTATTTGATTCATAAAGGGAAATATGATAGGGGAAAGTAAGCAATATAGATTGTTCAGTTCAGAATTCCTTATCCTTTAACCTTTGCAGAAATAACATCAAGTCCTCCCATGAATGGCCTTAATGGTTCTGGGATTACTACAGAACCATCTCGTTGTTGGAAATTTTCCAAAATGCATATGATCATACGAGGAACAGCACAAGCAGTAGCATTAAGAGTGTGCACAAACCTCGTGGGAGTTAAGCTAGCACCCTTGCCTTTTCTTGAAGTTGTTGATGGATCAGAGGAAAATGGACGATAACGAATGCCTAGCCTCCGACTCTGATAATCTGTGCAGTTTGATGCGCTTGATATCTGTTTGAATGTTTGAAGGGACCATCAGAATTTTAGATAACTTTAGCAAAATGAATTTAAAAAATTGACTTGTCAAAAACTACTGTCTATTTGTCATTTTTAGCTGAGAAGCATCATAAAAACCATCATTGTTACCTCACCATACCGCCCTAAGCCTGGCATCCATGCCTCCACATCAAACTTCCGATATGCGGGTGCACCTAAATCACCTGTTGCCATATCCATGGTCCTATGAACAATATAGACAACAAAATTATCCAACTATAAAGGGCAACAGAGAATAACAAGAATGAACTATAAGTACTTGAAATGAAGACCGAGGGAGGCAAAAAGATCTTCCTCTATTGTAATAAGTTCTTCATGGAACTGATCACTCTCTTCTGGACGACAAAAAATGAACATTTCAACTTTGCTGAACTGGTGCACTCGATAAAGGCCCCTGCTCATGCATGGGCATTCAGTATATTAATAGTAGTTTTTCCAAGCTCTACAATAAACCCTGTTAAAAATATTCCATCCCCTGGACTCACCTTGCGGCAGTGCCTGCAGCACCAGCTTCAGTACGAAAACAGTGAGAATAAGCTACATATTTCAAAGGTAAGTTCGACTCAGGCAAAATAGAATCCATATGAATGCCACCAACAGGAATTTCAGCTGTGCCAACGAGGCACTGATCAGTGCCTTCAATAGAGTAAACCTAAAAAAAATAACAAAGAATGACAAAAAAAATAACCTTAACATCAACACAATTACTTGCAAATAAAAAAAAACCTTGCAGAAGAAGATTAAATGCAATTTTTTAATGAGCTTCTCTATTGAGCAAATAAAAAACATACCATGCAGGAGAAAATGGCTACCATCTTTAATAAAACTTTAATAAACTCTATCGCACAAGCATTTAATCAATTTGCATATAAACCAAAAATTTCATGTAAGAGAATATTTTGTATATATATGTTGACAAAATATATGTCTTATATTAATAAAAGTATTTAGCCATCTCATTCATATGGTAGAAAATCTGTATGACACCTAAATACCAAGCACCATATTGCAAAGACCATTTTCTCCACTGAATATGGACCTAATCTTAGTGAACAAAAGGTTTCTTATGTGACTTCCTGATGAGCATTGTATCTACTCCCGAGTTTCAATAAAAGTGATTCTCAAACAAATATACAGGCTTAGTGAAGTAGAAAAATTCTAAACGCATTTCATGAGATAATTCTGTAGCAATAAAATAAGGGGTTTTCAATTTCTAAGTGTTATGCATAAAAAATTTAAAAGGTATTACATGAGATAATGCTGTAGCAACAAAATAGAAGTGGGTTTCCTTTGTGCAATTAAATCAATTATGGATTTCAAGAATAAGCATCCTACAAAGCAAAACACTGAAAGATCCATCCTAAATTTCTGATCAGCTTGAAATCCAAGGAAACATATTATATTATATGGCTAACTGTCAAACCTGAGTATTGACGCCTCGAGGTTGAAATCCACATTTCTCAATGACAGTTGATCTTACAATTTCTGGTGTCAAAAGAGGTATGAAACCCCTTTTTGAGACTTCTGAGATTGCCCAATTGACAAGTCCCATGTCTAACAAGACAGCTTCATTCTTTAGGTAATAGAATTTTGAACCGCTAACCTGAACAAGAAACCTAAACTGATCAGGACAAACTGTACTGAAAATAATTATCAATTATGTGAAGATGTTGCATCTTTCATATTCCTGTTCTTGAAATTTCAAAGTTAAGTATAACTTCCTATAAATCACCAGAATATGGGGAATTTAGATGTGCTACAACTATAAACTTTTTCTCCAATTCTCCATCATTCAAAAGAATTGAAAAAATAATGGACACTTCATAGGTCATACTTCCACCAATTACATTTTATTGTTAATGAAAAGTTGTTTAGCACATTCAACCCTATATACTTTATAGTTTATAACTTTATATAGTATGCAAAAAAACAAGTCAGTTTAGTTGATTCATACAGATAATCCCTGCATTATAGCACGCACATATTATATATGTATGAACTATGAAGTAATCATCAACATAGGAAACTTTAGTAATGTAGCAAAGATGTGCACCTCAGCTGCAGCGTCAAAGTCAAATAGATCAAGATCTTTTCCTAGTTCAAGATGATCTTTAAGAGAAAAGTTGAACTCCCTTGGACTGCCTACCTAAAGAATATACATCTTGAGGAATTCAGAATGCTTCCAGACTGAGAGCATAAACAAAAAAGAAACATAGATGTACTCAACCATCTTCCTTATTATAGAGCTCTCCTCGCCTCCAATAGGAACATCTGGATGTGTCATGTTGGGAATACACTGTGCCTCCTGCTGAAGTTGTTCAGATAACTGAAAAAGATCTTCCTCGAGAGATACAAGCCCTTCTTTCAAAGTTTTTCCTGAAAAAAAGCAATGACCATGACAAATAATAGAAAAACAAACTGTGAAAGTAGTATCTTTCAGAACGTCAACTAAACCTTCTTCAACGAGGGCCTGACGGACAGAAGGTTCCAGCTTTCCTTTCATTTTGTTAGCAACCGCATTTCTTTCAGCTCGGAGTCGTTCAACTTCCTGCCATCTGTGACGAAAAATTAGATATTTGTACTTTGCAATGCAAATATTGCTTTGATTTAACTTGGTGACTATCTATCCTAAAGCATAAACAGTTAAGCAAATAGCTTAATTAATACTTTTAGGTAAACACTCTTCCCTCACGAGTAGGCACTTGAATTGCGAATAAGATTCATTTAAATAACCAATTATCCTAAAAGCTTAAACTATTAAGAAAGATCCAAGATTATAATTTTAGGGTCAAATATTACTATTGTTACCATTTTCTTGCTTCTGCCATTAACAGTGTGATTATGACTAAGGTAACTGATAATGCTTTTCTCCTTATGGAAGAAACAAGAACCACAACAACGAGAAGTAATAAGGATTATCAAACAGAAAAAAAAGCTACAAAAGATTCAATTTTTTTTCACAATAATACAATATCAACCGTACTAAATACGACCAAAGCCCTGACCTTCTGAAGGTTCATGAACTTCTCATAAAGTTCGAGCACGAGATCCAAATTGGCATTGAAATTCCGGTTTCTGATGTTAGTCGCCACGGCATCCTTGTTCTCCTTGATCCATTTGAAATCAATGGTGGCTCTCCACTGCGGCCTGACAGTAACTGCAAGTCACCAAAAATCCATCACCAAGAAACAGAACAGATGGAAAAGCGACGGGATATAAATGAGGCACCTTTTTCCTCTTGGCTGGAGGTACCAACTGCGGAGACAGCAGCAGAGGCAGAAAATGCCCTGATGATGGAACGCATCTGAGGCCTCCATTGGACGCGGTGGCGGTGATCGAGGACTATGGTTCTGAGGATAGACGAACGACGGGATACGACAGGGGCTAAGTTTAGAGATTGCAGGGCCGCTCCTCCGAAGCGCCCGCTCGATATCAAACCCATGAAAACAGCTGAAGTCTACGCAGAGAAAGTGGGAGGTGAACGGCGAAGAGAGGCAAGGAGGCGCAGGCGGCGGTGGCCGGAGGTAAGCGCAGAAAGCGAGCCGAATAGCCGATGATGAGGTTTAAGAATGAGGGCTGCACATAGATAACGGCACGTGTTATAGATCCTCGCACGCATGTCATGAACCCCTCAGTCCAGTAAGATGAACTGCGCGCGTGCCGTGCACGTGACTGAGAATAAGTCGCCAAAGGTTCGCTCATCTTTTTGCTTGTGGTCGGAGTATCGGAGAAGCTAAAGATTTGCCAATCAAACAGAAGGTACAAATGTGGGGAGACTTTGACAAGTTTTCCTCGTACAAGTGTCAGGATCGTCATTTGCCAACCAGTCCTTAGCACGAATCGTGAAATATAACGGACGAAGATCATGAATAGTAGAGGAATGGATCCCAGATTCCGCCGTCGCCTGGCGACGGGCCGATGCCGCTTTCCCTCGTCTCTCGGCTCCGCAGGTGCCACCTCCCTCTGCTTTCGCTACTTCAAATTGTTTAGACCGTATCATGTCGAACACAAGAGGATTTTCGTTTGCATCATCGGATTGGCTTAATTTTTTTTTTTCATTTATGAGGGTTTCATCTTTGAAGATTTTAGCTTGTCATGCAAGTTCGAACTGTGTTATGGAGGTTTGCTACATATCACCACTGATATGATCATCTCTTTGCGTTGGTCTCCGAATCCCCGTTCAGATTGGGTACATTGATAACGAAGCGTGAGGTTCCCATTAACGGTGTCTAAATTGGCACATGCACGTTGGCAATCTCCTGCTTTAGATAGATGTTCTGCAAACGAAATTGGTCGAATCAACATTGCAAGAAGTTGACAAGAAGAGTCCTTGAAAATCAAGGATAATGGGTGTGACGACCAACCATTATAGCATAACATAAATACTTTGATAACAATGTCTTAGGGTTATGTCCTGCCTTGGGTAAAAAAGCATATTGATCAAATCTAAAACAAACCATCTTTTGTCTACTCGCCTACTATTTTACATATAATTGTGTGTAAAACAATTAAATCAATTGCAAATGAAAGAGATGAGGATAATAGTATTACTTTGGGATGATTACGTTTGCCACTGTATGTAGAGCCTAGATTACAATGACAAATGAATATAACTAATTTGAGAATGCATAATGACTTATATGATATGAATAATAAGGTAGTGTGACATTTGTAATTATAAACACAAAAGTTGAGATGTTCACTGCATAAAAAATGTCTTGTCAATCCATGCATGGGAGAGACGGTAGCATGTAGGTAGTTGAGAGCTAGCTATACATGCATGCACAATAGAGCTTGGTTAGAGTGCATGTGCTAGTAAGAGACATGTTTGTTTGGCTACAAGAGAGAGGAAAAACAAGTAGTTAAGAGTCACTTGTTCATCCACATGTGCTAGTCTACATGTAGTGGTGTGAGTGTTACCTCATTCATCCAAATGGAGAGGCATTTTGCCAAAGCTAGTGGTGGAAGAATAAGAGCTGGAGAAATATTGCAAGCGTACCAAGCTTTCATGGTGTTAGTGAAGATGATGAAAATGTGGAGAAAGGGGTTGGTGGTATCACACCAGCACGAGAATACTACAATAGAAATTTTGGATAGTAACAACTAGAAGGGGATCTACTGTAATATCAATAAGACTATAGTAAGTATTGAGGTCCGGGCAGATATACCTCCACTAAGATTTAAGAGATGTTTACATGTTATAAAGGGTATAAAAATTTGGCTAAACAATATATTATTGCCCAACTAATATAAGAAAATATATAAAAATATAGTTTTGCCCTCCACATATTCCAGGTCATGGATTTGCCACTAGCTATAGGGAGATAAGAGAGAGAGAGGTGGAGTTGACTTTAGGCCATCCCTGTCATTAGTGAAGTTTCCAATGACGGCTTAGGAGGAACTTCTCAAGGTCAAAACTTGCTATGACACCATTTTGAAATAAGAGAAAAATAATTGTATTGCTTTTGAATGGTTCCATGGCGCCTTTATATTTAAATGCTAGATTATAATGATAAATAAAATTATATAACTTGAAAATATGAAATACAATAGTGACAAATAAATGGTGGTAGGTATGAATAACAAGGCAGTAATATTTATGATAATAAAAATATATCATGATAGAAGATAAGATGATGTTACATTATCATTGTAATAATGTTGTCATAAATATGTCTTCCGATATTTGACACCTTTCACATCTTCCAACAAAATGCGAGCAAATGATTTTACATGTGATTATTATTTGATTGTTGATATATTGTTCTAGAACTTGTAAAAAAATGTTACGAGGCTTGAAATGGAAATGTGGTGCCACTTCACTACTTGCAGTTTACATTGTCAATTTGAAACCTGAAGAAGTATGCCTTTCATAATGACTTAAGCAATGAAAACCTTAGGAGGTGTCGAGCTGCAATACTATGGGAAGTCCTAAAAGTTACACTTGGCTTCATTTTGTTTATTAAGTATCTCATTTTGTCAAAGAGGACAATATTTGAATTTAGGTGGGCTGATCTTTTCGATTGTGGTCTGTAAATGGTGGTCATTCTGCTACTATAGCTTAGGAAAGATGTTAAAGCTTGAGAATAAGTTAAAAGTTAATGATGATGTTGGTTCGTAACGATAAGAGAGTGCAAATTGTGCAATGAAGAAGAGTAGATCATTAAAACAAAGCAATTGCATCTAATGGTGTATATTTGAATGAGTTTCTATTAACTTACTGTTAGGCTTCCTCAAGTTGTATATCTCGCTTGTGCTTTCAGTCTGTATGTAGTTATAGCTCTTAGTCTAAGATCTAATTGCACCTAACTTTTTAGCATTTATCAGTTAACAATTCTTAAGACAAATGTAGGTACAACAATTTGGAGGCAATAACCATTTTCCCATCTTACAATAGGAGTTTAATCATGTATTTAGAAGATATTTGCCCATAAAATGCTCTTGCATGGTTACAATTGTATAAATATGTTCTTTTAATTTTATAGAGATTATGTAGTTTGTTTAGTTTAATTATTCTAATGCCTTGAGATCTTCAAATCAAATCCTATGTTATCTCATGAATCTTATCTTACAACCAATTCGGAATTCATGAATTATTGAAACCAATATCACAGGTTTTACCTTAATTATTTTATACTTTTTTATTGTATTTCTCTTTGTGGTTATCAAATATTCTACAAATTTCTTGAAATTAATGTTTTCGGAAAGTGGACTACTTAAAACTAGACTCAATTTGGACTCCAATTGACCCAAACGAGTTCAAACAAGCTCACAATGTTATGGTTGAATTGGGTCGACCTAGACTGAGCTAAACTTAGCTAAGCTTATCAAAGCAACTAGTCTTTATTTTATTCTTTTTCCTAATGACTACATTTTTGTTGTATGCTTTCAACCAACCATAGATGCTTATGTATAACCTCCTAAGCCTATTTAATCATGGCAGGTCATAGAGCATCAAGGGGAGTCATTTCATAGTTGTCTTATCTAATCAAATTTGTTTAGAAAGAAGATCTTTTGTCTTATTATAGCTTGCTCTAGTCCTGTAATGGAACTTTCGTTATTGGGTTAACCATACACTTCAAGTCATGCATTTATACATCAAATTAGAAAACCTTCAAGTATTCTAGAAGTTAATTAAGTGAAGGTCAAGTTTGAATAAGCTCTTGTCATTCTCTCCTATTTTAGGTTGTGTTCTTATTTCTATTTAGTTGAACCATGGTTTAAAACTTATTTTGTATTGCCCGGTACATACCGGTCCAACTATGGACCCCAATACTGTTGGTATCATTAGTCAGTTCCATTAGTATGATATCGATACGTATGAGTCCAACAATGGACTAACGCACTAGTTTGGTATCTTAAACCTTGGTTCTTAGTAATATTTATAAGTGTTTATTTTTAGTTGCCAAGGATTTTTGTGATGATATATTCTTAATTTTGACTAGAAATTTAAAAGTTGAGCTGCTTGAAAACATGGTAATAAATGCTAGGAGAAAGATATCATTCTTAAGAAGTGATCATTGAGAAAAAAGACAATTAATATGACACAAATGTCATATAATTGTAAATTGGGTAGAGACTTGTTGGCTATCCGCTTAGGAAGTGGTAGAGATCCATTTAAGAAATGCTCCTTTAATATTTTGCAATTATATATATTGAGTTAGATACCCTAGGTGGGGGCCTAGGAAGTGGATGTATGTATTGGAGCTAAAACAATAATTTTTTTTTATTTTAGCATTGCCATATTTTTGCATTGATTCAATTATACTACTATTATAGTGATTAGTTCTTATTCTTGTTTATAATTTGTTTGTATATTGGTCTAGCTATAATTTATTTATTTATTTAGTATTATTTCTGTCGGTGTCTATTCACACGTTTAAAAACCTCATCATATTTATATACGTATTTCATAATTGATATTCTTGCTAAGTTTGTACAATTATTGCACACAATTAACCCCTCCCCCCCTCCTGATTTATTTCTCAATTAATCAATTAGAAAGGATTGTTTTGACAATACTTTTTTGCTCTCAATTTGGTTACAATTTGATGAGTTTTTATTTGATTGGATATTCATTGCCCTATACCTACATTCGTTCAGTACTTTTTTTTGTGATTTTTATGCGTTGTTATCACCCACAGCTCTCTCGGTTGCAGGCTTGCAGCCAATCTCTATTCTTATAACAAGTCACCTATTCCATATAAATTGAATACAATTTCCATTATAGAATTGCAGTTATAGCCTTATGGAATATGAATATATTAATTTTGTTAGTCCTTTGATTACTTGGGCAACTTTACCATGCAATGCTGCTGCTCCATGTGGCCTGCTTTTTCTCTGGATAATTACCTTATTCTTTCTTCATTTTGGCTTTTTTTTGCAGATGATTGACGATCAAGCCTAGGACTTCTTCACCAAGTTTACCGGCATCTTTATTTTCAGTTTGATAATAACTTACAAATACGTGATGATGGACCCAAAATGTGAAAGAAACTAATGCTTGAGATTGTGTTGCTCCTAGAAGAATTTACAATTTTTTAGTGGAATTTAAATCTGAAAGACAGGCTTCCTGATTTAAAGCCATGTATATATGAATTTTATGACACAAACCTTCATAAGAAATTTTCATATGCTTCACAATGAGCAACTCTCTTAGCTTTCACTCTGACCCGGATCATTATTACGGTGAATGTATATTCTTTTTAGCAGCAATACTTGATATAATTTAACTTTCTTTTAATCAGGTTTCACGATGCAATATGTGGAGCACAAACTATGATGCTGAGAAACATCTCGAGAAACCTTCAGCATGCCCATACCCCACATCACCTATTAACCGTGCACATCACCTCCTCGTGCATGCTTCTTGTGGCCCCAGTAACTCATTATCCAACAACTAAAGTTGGTCTACTAGTTGGACAATAGAATTATTCCTCTGTGCATCACTCCCTGATCCAAGTGTGTAAGCATTTCTCAACTATTATTTGTTAAGAACTATTTCAGATGCAGTTTTCTCATAAATTTGCGCTGTGGGCATAAGTTGTTCAAGCCCACCTACTCGTGTCTTCATAAATCTACATGTTTTCAGTAAGGTTCTTGTCATACTGGATACGGTAACGAATAACACTCTGGATATGCATTATTTCTTATGGCTTTGGCATGAAGAACTTGGTGTCCCTTGCCTCTTTTGTGCCATACATGTCCACTCAGTAGCAAGAACAAAGATCACCCTATGCATAAAATTTATAGCACTACCCATTGTGGTTTCGTACTAGATCCAGAACAAGCTGATCCCCATATAGCTAGCTTGCCCAATTACATGGCAATGTATCATTAATATTGTCCAATTGAGCAACTCACACGTGTGTGATGATGAAAACACCTTAAGTTAAGTTGACCACGATCTCTCCACCTCGAGCCCCTTACCTAATCCACCACTACGTGGTATACGCATGTATAATGTCAAACACCAAGAACGACATGCTGCATAGGGAGGGAGGAAAAAGAGGGGAAAAAAGAAAGCAGAAAGAGACTGTAAGTTGACACTTTTGGTGCAGGTCGATGCATATATATAAATATAATTATGGTGGTCATTGGAGTTGGTGGGGTTGCATTCCAGACATTGCGCATGAGAGCATGCATTCTCTTCTCCTCTCCTCTTCTCTCTTTTTTCAAAGCTCTTTTTGGAGTTTTATTACACAGGGGCAGGCAGTGCATGCACCAATTCCTTTTTGCTTTAATTCTCTGTACTGGGTGGTGGAGGTGGGTGACTTTCCAAGTGTGGCGTCTCTGTTGGAGAATCCACAAGCCAAATGGCCTCCTCCATGCTTTCTCAAAGTATGAAGGTGTCCTTTGTTTGCGTGCTAATTGTAGGCCCCCTCCCAGTCTCATCCATTATGACTTCTTCCACAACACACAAGAAAGAGGCCTACAAAAGGTCTCTGATCTGCATGCCTGGTTTTCTGGCTGGTGTTGCTCAAAAACTTTCTGCTTCACAGGCCTAATTTGAGTCAACTACAAGTGTCAGAATTTTAATTCTGATTCCTGCTCAAAATATAGAAAAAGGTCGTTTTCAGAATAAAGCGTCCAATTCTCATCAATAATGTGCTCTTTGTAATTATGATGATTATATTCCTTAGCAGCACAGACTCTTTGTATGTATAAATCTTTGGAAATAATTAGTGAAAAATTATTGATTGAGGAACTGTTTCATAAACAACGATGACTAAATCTTTAGAATCTTGCTGTGTGTCAAAAAAAAATAATAATAAATCACATGCATGTTATTCTACTTGAATCATGGGACAGGGAAGTCTCGAAGTCATGAAGACACGGTTCAACCTTGAGGAACAGTGTGTAGTGGGCAACTACAAGTCGGACCGAATTTCTTTGGACAAAATGAATTGTAAAGGCTTTTGCAACCAACACGCATGAGACTTTAGTGAGTAGAGTTGACTAGTAGAATTTTGAGTACTGAAAATTTGCAAATATTCTATTAAAGGCTAGCTCTCTTATTATTTCAAAATGAAAATTTAGTTGTTGCAGGTGAACATCCAGTTTCAATGGCCTACAATGCTGCAGAAGCAATCAAAACCATACACTCTGATCTACTACACAGCCATGGACAAAATGAAAGTGTACATTGCAACCAATATTGAGTATAGTAGAATCTTGAGCACTCATTTTGCAATTTTATTTGACCAGGATAAGATTAATCATCATTTTAAAGATTTAAGATGATTCAGGTACATCCATCCAGTTGTTTCAGTGCGGTCAAAGCTCACATTCTGGTCTACATACAGCTATATTTCAGTGTGTCAACCAGACACCATAATCGCCAGTCTTCAGTTCGACACGTGTGTGCAGACATGCTAGGGGATCTAGAAATGTATATGAAAGCAAGATCACGGTAAGCATGATTAAGGCGTCCTTAATTGTCGCATGAACCCTGTTAGTTAAAGTAACCGCCATAATGTCGCTTATATATAATCTCTACCTCACTGTCCAAAAGTTGGCCTTGCTGTGCTACATAAAGAGTAGACCTCTAAGGAGGGGTTATCTTGATTCTTCATTTGCTTTGTTTCCCCCACTCTAAACAAAGGAAGCATGGCACTAAAATACAACTTAAAGTCACATAGTACTAATCCTGAGGAAGCTTAGACAAATTGAAAGCAAATCTTTCTCTCAGAGGTCTCAAGATTCGGCAAGCTTTGGTATCACAGCATGCGTTCTTTAACTATTTTTAAGTCCTATACATCCTTTGTATGTTAAATGTTGCATCTTTTCATTTGTATATTCTAAAAGTTGCAGTGCCTCCATTTGCTCTTGAAAAATCAAAGCCCCAAAATCTTAATTTGTTAAAGCAGCAAGAAGATTAGTGGTCATTGTAAGAATCAATAAGAGAATTGTTCTCCGAGTTCTAACTCTGTTTAATTTAAGTGCATGCCTACACCTTAAAAAGAATAAATTTTTTGTCTTTATTTGAGGTTGTGTTGAGGCCTCATGTGAACGACTGTATCACAGATCCAAGTTTGAAATCAAGGCCCTCTTAGGTCGCTCTTGTAGTGTAAGCCTAGCTTCTGAATTCCAATCTAGGAAGTAGGAGCTTTTCTACAGGGCAATTATATATTCTCCACACAGGAAAAAATAACCCTCTTGTAGAATCTCCGAGATATGTCACTCCAACCTCTGTCTAGACTCTAGTGTATAGATAATAGCCATTGATATGGCTCTTCTTAACAAGCTCAAATCTCTTAAAAAACAGGGCAAAGAAATGAAATCAATTATGCTTAGCTGAAGTATACTATACTTGAAGGCTTGTGTTAATTTGCTTGGTCACAAAATTGCTTATAGGGGAAGGAAACCTAGATAACAAAATGGGCTGGAAGAATCTTAAACCTTTTTATAAAGTGCACTTAGATTACTGTACTTCACCTTTAAGGTAAAAGAGGCTACTTTTGCTTTTAAAACTTGGAAATCAAATGACATCAGACAGGTAGCAAATTACAATATTCACCTGGTTTATCTGTCATGCTTTATTTGTTACTGAACTTGAGGAAAAGTAATGCCAGTGGTCAAAGGAGAAGAAATTGATGTCTCCTAATTTTTCATTCAAATTTTATCTAAAATTACAAGTGGAATTGCTGGCACTAAGAGAAAGGTGACAGTGATTTATAAGGAGATTTAGAACCCTAAGATTGCAGTCGATCTTGTGCTGCTTGAAGTGGATGCTTAGTTGATCTATGATTCCCACATTGCTTTCTCATTGTGTGGTGTGACTTCATTGTTTGATGTCTCTGCATCCGAAATTTCTCAGCATCTTGTAGTGCTCCATGTCCATGGTTTCTTCTTGAATGCACTTTGATCAATTTACAATCTTTCTTGTCCACTTCTTTAAAACATGCACAGTGGGGAGGAGTAGATAAAAAACACTTTCTGCTAGCTAATGCTTGCGCGCACAGAAGAGAGAGAAGGGAAAAGTTTATAGCAATATCATTTTGAGAATAAGCATGTAATATGACTGCCTGTGCATAGCTTGAGATGAATTGTTACTCGAAATGCAAGCAAGATAGTTTAGATCAATAAAAAGCTGACCTCATTGATACAGCAATACGATTCAACCTCTTTCTATAATTTGTAATTCTGAAGATGGTAACACAATATTATTGGTATTTTTGATTGAACAGAGTAGAAAATCAGAGTTAGTTGATATCTATTGTTTCTATGCTAGCATTGACTTAGGGCCTGTTTTATTGGGGGAGAAGAAAAAAAGAGAGAAGAGTAAAGAGAAAAAAAAGAAAAATGAGGGGAAGAAAAATGATGAGGCTAGCAGTAAGAAGGGAAGAAAAGTATTTTCTCCTTTTTTTAGAGAGAAGGTAAAAAGGGAGAAAATTGATCTATTTTTCTTTCCCTCCAAATCAATCTCTCAAATAAATCATGAAAAAAATAAGTTTTCTTTTCTTTCTCCTCTTTTTTCTCCTCAATAAAACAGACCCTTAAAAGAGATTTCTTTTATCTTGTGCTATTAGCTTTAAGATGTGTGAACTTATCATTTGCATAAGCAATGCAAAACAAGCAATTATTACAAGTATTAACAAAATTATTTGTTTTCTTGGAGTCTAGTTAATTTTTTTTTTTTTGAAGAATGAGGGTGCCATAGTAAAAGTCACGATCCAACCATGGTTACAGGAAGCAACTCAACCCCAGTCAACGTGTTATTTGACCGCAGCATATTATAATACTAAAGGGTTCAAAATTTACATCACCGTGCCGGAGATATGTGCTCCTATTTTCTCATAACTCGTAGGGGCAGTTTAGTCCTAAAGTCTGCATAAAGAGGCATCCACTCGCAGCCCTTCCCCAGCTCCCGCCCGTGATCGCTCTGTGCCCAACACGGAAAGATTCCATCTTCCCCCAATCGTGATCGGTCGCACCCTCCCTCGCACGAAAAGCTCATCTTCATATCCTCGCGTGGGATTGGCCTTTTTCCGCTTTAGATCGATCGGCGGGAGGAGATCTGCAGTTCTTCCCGGAGAAATCGCCTCCTTTGTAGGGTTTTTTTTTTGGTGTGAGTGATTGTTATCAGGATTTTTTTTTCCTGTTCTCAATTCAATTGTCGCGTGATAAACGACTCTAGAGCCCGTAGTTCTAGTAGTATTTGATTGATTTCGCGCTTGAATCTAGTGCGTCTTCTAATTTTGCCGATATAATATGCTTCGCTTTTTTCCTTATCTGATTTCATGGCTCTTTGATTTCTGGCTGAGTTTACAGTCTTCTCCACCTTCTTCAAATGAAGATATTCTGTTCTTGCACTAAAAATGATTATATTTTTCGTCCAAGTTTATCATGATGAAATGTGTGATGCTTCCTTTCTACTGCATTAGTGAACTGTTAGCCGGTGATTACTTCATATGTTTTATGGTTTCTTAATTCTTTTTTTCTCAGATTTATTAAATTTAATTTATGTGGATAGTTGTATTCGCGGAAATTATGCTAGTCTTTTGATTGACATTCGGAATCAAAATATTTCAATTTCGTAGATCTGCTTGAGTTTTTCATTACTTAGCTTTAGTAGCTGTTTCATATGGGTTGCTCAAATTGATTTCTTTATTGCAGGTCCGTCATAATTGATCGGCAAACAATAATTTTTAGGTTGACTATTAAACACTATGCAGTGGTTTAGTCTCTCGGTTGATGTTTACCGGAGAGTGATATCATTGAACTTATACTGTAGGGTTATTCTGTAACTCATCTCATTTTCTTCTTGTTCTTTCCTTTTACCCTTATCTTCTCTTTGTTCTGGTTTAGGCTTTGAAAGTTTTTCTTTTTTACCTTTACAAGTAGCAAGTGCCTTGAGGTTGCTATTATCTCATACCTCTCAATCAACTAGCTCTACTTGTATTACTGGTGTCCTTCAGTATCAATTTGGCCTTCCTTGCTCTTGATTTCTTTGTTTCTGAGTGGGTTCTCGGTTAACTGGTTCAGTATTAGTAGAAAGAACTGTAGGAATGGTGTGCCAAGCAGCAACAAGAACGACATTCCGAGCTTTGAAACACGAGAATGGAATTTCCGGTAGCACGACCATAATCATTAGGATCATTGCTTGCTTCCAACCATTGCAGGATTGCCAGGTATGGGAGGATAGAGTAAGTTGACTTCTTTTGACTGATTAGAAAAACTAACTAAAGAAATTCAGTAGCTAATGATATGATGTACTGATTTTCAACAGGCTGAATACTTCCGCCACCTTCTGAAGCCTGTTACGTAAATAACTTCCTTGCAGCAGTTCCTCTTCAATCAATTTGTTATTTTCTCTACTTTCTATTTCTTTCGGTATATCCTGTCGTGGAAATAATTTTGGAATCACCAATTACCTGAGGTAAAATGCATACATTTAAGTATGATTGATCTTGTCCATCAGATATATTCAAGTTGATTTTGTTAACCAACTAGTACTTACTTTCAGGTGATTAATTTGTACATCATTTTAATGGGGGAAGATAATAATCCTCAGGTCAACTTGCAGCACCCAACTTGGCAATTCAGTCATATGAACTCTGGTAGTAATAACCAACAGTTTGATGTCAGGCCTCAAAACTTCAATTCGGTAATATTCCCTGCCACTGTTAGTCCGTATAGTTGCATCTTCGCAGCACATGCTGCAACACCCTTGTCGGGTGTCTACGCAAACAAATCAGCCCAAACGATGCCTCCTCTGATCCCATCGCATAAACCTCCTGAGTTGGCTGGATCAGATATGAGATACTTGGTATTTGACCAGTTATGGGATCGAAGAAGTTTCATCTTTAGCTCATCTGGCATCCCTTTAACACGCGTTGATTGCGTGAAGCCATCGATTGACCAGCAGGGTAGTAATGAAACCAATGTTTCCAATGGGCATGGACCTGAAGAGATGCACGAAAACACAGAGGAGATAGATGCACTCTTGTACTCAGATTCCGATTATGATCAGGATGAAGAAGAAGCCAGCACCGGACACTCTCCAGCTGGAGTAATGGAGAGGGCTTCATCCAATGTAGCTAGTTCTCTGCTTCCGGCAAAGAGGAGGAGAGTAGATGTAGAACACGAACCTGATGCATCACTTGTAGATACAGCTAGCTCACAAGTTTTTCACTGCCCTGAAGCACCTGGAGACCACGAAAACAAAGATGATGATGATGTGGCTGAATCAAGCTGCATTAAGGGAGTGGATCATGATCAGAATAAGGACAGGCAACTTAAAAGAGCAAGAATTCGGGAGACGGTTGGTATATTGAGAAGGATTATTCCTGGTGGTAATGGGAAAGACGCAGTCACTGTCCTGGACGAGGCCATTAATTATCTCAAGTCACTTAAGCTGAAGGCCAAATATTTGAAGTCTTCTTAGTAAACACTATCTTTGTTACTATATACTTATCATTTATAAATATTGTATGTTAGCAGTAACAATGACACTTCCATGGGACACCTTTTCCTAAGTGTTATCAAAAGAGTAAAGAAAGAGGCCAATGGGTTTTCTTCACACAGCTCCAATGATTGACGGTGTGAATCAGTACTCTGGAGGCTACAGCACTAGTGTATTTTTGGGCTTTGGGGCAGTGAGATATGATGGTCCAATAAAGCATACACATATTTCAGTATTTGTTTGCATGAGGGACGATTACGGATTGAAGCAATTGAGCTTCCAGAGAAACATTTGACCGGGAGGGAATGATGGGTAATGGAGGCAGTGCGCATGTGTGATGGATCGGCCTGCACAAACCGGTTATGTTGGATGTTGATTGTGACATGTATCTCTCTTCCTCGGTTTGTTTCTTTGGACAGTAGAATTGCAACCCAAAGGCAAAGAGGTCTGATTGTGCTGTGTAACTTGAAACTATTTTCCTGGTGGCTTGTAGAGGATGAATCGCTTTTTTTGAAGGGAGGGGAAGGCAGGCGACTGTATTATTAGCCATGTCGAAATATTGTTGAAGAAAGAGCATTTGATGCATGACGAGTAGATAAGGCTGTGGGCCTTTAGTTGGTCCTTTCTCGTTAGTGGGTGTCACAATCAGCCTGTCCCTTGGAAGTACTGGATCAGCTTTGAAAAGGTTTTTTGGCGGTGAGTCCCCGAAATGCTTTATTCAATATAAGGTAGTGCGGCATGATTTCTGTGCAACTCGATGCCGTTTGCACCCTAACTTTCCCCTCGCTTTTAGTGACCACCATGATCCAGATATTGTAAAACCATGATCAGCAATTGTTTATCGCAAATGTTTACTATTCATCAAAGAGTTGTTGAGGATCATGATGTATATGAACTGTCTGTTGGCGTCTCCTTGGACGTAATAAATGTCTCAGACTCTTCACTATGTCGATTATGCGATCAGTATGGTTTTGCTTGGAGTTATTTTTTTTTTTTTTTTGTTCAAGGATTATGATCCATTTGACTTTAGACTGAATCAGCAGTCTAAAATCATTATGTTTTTTAGCATCAGAATTGTGATCTGTTTACTCCGCTTGTGGAAGGTCTCAGTTGTGTCTGGTTTTTCATAATTGACCCGTAAATTGCTGTTAATTATTTGGTAGGGTGAGCATTTAGTATTCATTGATATTATATTTATTGAATAAAATTTAACAAAAAATTTTAAACTGAAATTTTAAAAATTGAAACTGTAATTTCTTAAAAATTGAAACCTTACAATTTATCAAAAAAAAGTTTGGTAAATTTAATAAATTATTAAAAAGTTAGACTATTAAGGTTTTAGTTAATTGGGTGATGGGTAATTATAATTGGATGTGGTAAAAGTTTTAGATTTTTAGTGCCTATTAATAACTATAATAGGATTCGAATATTATATATATATGAATGGGTAAATTTGATTTTTTATCAAAAAGTAAAAACTGAAATAAAAAATTAAATTATACAATACTTATTATTATGCCGAAATTTATTAAAAATCAAATCAAATTTATTAAAATTTTTGGTAATCTATACAAATTAATTATATCGAATCGAATACCCACTCTCCTATTGTTTGGACATAAACTCAAAATTCCCGCCGGGGATGCGATACAGAGCTTTGAATGATCATCAATGTCACCCCTTGGAAAAGGCCATAGCAGGAAATATGCTATTGTAGCGGCTTCACCTCTTGAACAAACATGATAAAAAGTATTGCATCATCTTATCAAGATCCATTGAGATAATTTGTTCTTGATTTCTGATTGTCAACGCACAATACCGTGGGTTTGATCTATATCTTATTCCAATGAAAATTTTCGCAGTCAAAATCTTGCAGCCGAGAAGACTTTTTCCTCAACTCATGAAGACCCAATGAAGCCATGGCCTAATAATGCCCTACATCACTTTCCTCCGCTTGCTCCTCTTCCAAACCTCCATTTCTTATTCCTCTTTCCACACCCCAAGGTCCAAGCTGAGCAGCAACGAAGAAGCAAGAGGAACAATCTCCACGGAGTTAAAGCAAAAGCCAATAAGAGGTTGATAAGCTCAATAACAAGAGAGATTGAAGGGGATGCAAGGGTGGCTTTTTTCTGCCTCCACCACAAAAATTGTGTTTGGCTTAGTTGTGTGATTGTTGCATTGTAATTATAATTAGTTATAGTTATATAGTAATTGTAGCTTCTATCTAAGAGATGTTTAGTCAAGTGTTGAGTAGTTGTTGAGTATTGTAATAATGTTATTTATTATTTTATAATTTATTTTTAAAAATAGGGATGAATATATAACTTATAATTAAGTTTTAGAAAATATGATTTCACATAATTAATTTATTATAAAATAAAAAAAATTAGTATCATACATAAGTAACAAATACAATTTGAACCAGTAGTGCTATGTCATTAAATTAAGATTAATCTAATTGTGAAGTGTCTTTAAAGTATTGAATTTTTTTATACTCTCCACTAATAATATATAAAAGTCTACCATGCACATATGTTATAATAAAATAAAAATAAAAGTAAATATATTTTTAAAATAATTAATATTTAATTTAATTTTGACCTTATTGTATTAATAATTTTATTAATATTACATATTATATATATCATGTTTTGGAGTTATGTATTGGTCTATATTAGTGTCTATGTATCATGTTTTGGATCGACCGATGTTTGATAAAATATCTCAATGAGATCAACTTTTGGAAATAGATTCATTTTACTATTTTAGTCATATACTTAGTGGATACTTAGTGTCACGCCCCGGTCGGACCGGTCCAAGAACAGCGCTTATCCGCTGTCTCAGTGTAGTCCGGCGGAACACCGGAACGTGATCGCGCTAGGGTTTCCGGGCAAATCTAACCCCCGAATTTGAAACCCTAGTTCCCCGCTCAATTTTTACCCCCAAATTACAATTCGCACGAAAAGGATCGGAAACCCTAAAATTACCTCTACTGGTCAAAATCAATTTTGACCCCAAATCAACCACCGCGCTAGAAATTAATCACCGGATTCTGACGTCACTGTGATGTCACCGCCTCAATTCGCCGAACTCGAATTGAGTTTTGCCTCGCTGACGTCAGCCCTTGCGTCAGCCGATTGAATTTGCTTTCGCCGCACTCGATTTCGCTAAATCGAGCGTTGACTCGTGTGAAGTTGACTCCGCTTCGTCGCCCTCATTTTGAACGCCCGAAGCGTTCGTTGTCTTCTTTGTTCCGTTCACCGACGCGTTCGTCCTTCGTCGCCTGAGTGCCACTTGTGCTCGTGGCTTGCCGTCGACGTCCAGAGACCGCTCACCGCCGGGAACCACACGGAGATGCCGCCGCCGTGTTGAAGTTCGAGAACAGGGGAGAACACACGCGGAACAAAGAGAAGTGGAGAAAGGAGTTTTTATTAACTTTAAGAAGCTACAAAACTCACGTCGACCCCTATCGGTAGTTCCCTCTATCCCTCCCTCGCCGGACGTCTCCTCAGACGCCGGCTACAAACTCTCAGTCGCCCTCGAACCGGCGTCTCCTCAGACGTCGTTGAACCTCTGTCGAAGCCTCACTCTATCTCAACCTCAGATGGTGACGGTGATGATCCCCCTTGAAGATGCCCCACTCGACGGTTTTATCGAGAGAGGCCGCCGCCTCTGCTCTTTCACGCGTCCGCATCTTCCGCCCTGAGGAATCCGTCTCGCCCATCCGTGGAGTTTGGCGCTCTGCGTCTCCTCGTCGTCCGGATCCTTCGGCGCCGCCATCCTATGAAGACTCCTCATCGCGAGCTCCCGTGTCCGTCTCCGACGCGTGCGGAGAAGAAGACGAGGTCTCGTCTTCGCTTTCGCAGTCAACACTCCTTGTTGACCCGCCGAATTGAGCTTCGTCCCGTGTGGGTTTGGGCTTAATTTAGGCCCACTTTTCTCTGGGCTGAACTGGGGAACCCAGGGCCTAACAATTCTCCCCGGCCCAATTTGGACATCGCCCCCGATGTCCGGCGCGGGCGGCCGCTCAACGCCGGCTGGCGAGCCACCGCTCCTGCTCAGCACAGTTAGCCTCGTAGCACTCTTTCCAGTTCTGTTCCCTCTTGCGTTGGAGTTTCTCGTAGTTTGCACGTTGCATTGCGTTGTCTTCCGCTTCTATCTCCTCCCAAGACTTCGGTGGAGCTTTTTCTCCCACTACCTGCTTATATGTCTTTTTCTCCTGTGGAGGTCTCGCATCTTCGGAGCTCGTCTTCTGCTCGACGCTGTTCTTGCCGAATGCGTCTTTCGGCTCTATTTCTGCGGGGGTCGGTGATGCTTTTCCTGCGACCACTGAGGCAATGCGCACAACTCCTATGCGGGCCTCTACTGGCTCCTCGTCATGCACCACCGCCGGTTTCTCAGCTAGCTCCCGATGCACAATCGCTGCAATTGCGTTCACCCACTGTCGGTCCGGACAGTCGCGTATCCGGTGCGGTCCCTTACACAAGAAGCAGGCAATCGGTCACAGTTGACCTGACCCTCTCTCTGCAGGTCGAGTATGCTCCTGCCATGCTGGTTGTCCTTCGTTCCGTCGGGGAGAGAATCTCTCTCTCTCTGGCGCTCTAGGTCTGGGTGGAGATGGTCGTTTCGGGGGCGACCTTTGTGCTCTCTGAAAGGTCGTCCCTGAAGTCCTCTGGTCCACAAGAGACTCGGCTATAGCTGCAGCCGTCCTCCAGTCCTGCGGCGCATGTCGTTGGACCTCCGTTGCCGCCCAGGGTTGGAGATTCCGGAGGAAGAAGTACCTCCTATCTCCCTCCACCATCTCGGGTAGCTCCAACATCAGAGCGGAGAACTCCCTGACATACTCCTGGATCGTCCCTGTGTGCTTTAGCCGATCCACCGCCTCTCGCTCTTGGTCCACCGAGTTTCCGGGAAGGAACTGTTGCCGCAGTTCCTCTCGGAACACCTCCCATGTCCAACTAGCCGCCTCTGATGTCGAATCAACTTTGGTTCTCCACCAGAGTTTTGCATCATCTGAGAGATATGTTGTGCACACCCTCACCTTCTCCTGATCTGAAATATGGTTAGCCTCAAAGTACTGCTGCATATCCCAAAGGAAGTTACCTAATACTTTTGCTGATCTGGCCCCCTTGAACATTGCAGGTTCCGAGGTGCGAACCTTCCCGTTGCCGTTGGGAGCCCCATACTCCGCCCTGGTTGCTGTAGGGGCACCCCCTTGTGCCTGCGCCAATGCCATGCGCGTCATCGCAAGATCTGCCAATATCTGCTATTGCACTGCCGTGGAGTTGGTTAATTGTGCCGTCAAGGTTGCTACCTGTCCTTGCAACGTTGTCACTTGCTGGGTTTGTGCCGTCAAGGCTGCTACCTGTCCTTGCAAGGTTGCTACCTGCTGTTGTAGCGCCGCCATCTCTTTAAAATTTTGCTGGGCTTCAGCCATTCCAGCCAAAGTTTGTTGAAGGGCCGTAATTTGCAACCTTTGCTCTTCTACCGTGCGATGGATGTCCTCCACCTGAGGAACCACCGCATCTCTATTATTCCCTATCAAACCGAGCACCTGCTCGATTCGCGCAATACGATCTCCTTGATTCACCATGCTGCTGGATCACTTTACCTCTGATACCTGTTGTCACGCCCCGGTCGGACCGGTCTAAGAACAACGCTTATCCGCTGTCTCAGTGTAGTCCGGCGGAACACCGGAACGTTATCGCGCTAGGGTTTCCGGGCAAATCTAACCCCCGAATTCGAAACCCTAGTTCCCCACTCAATTTTTACCCCCAAATTACAATTCACACGAAAAGGATCGGAAACCCTAAAATTACCTCTACTGGTCAAAATCAATTTTGACCCCAAATTAACCACCGCGCTCGAAATTAATCACCGGATTCTGATGTCACTGTGACGTCACCGCCTCAATTCGCCGAACTCGAATTGAGTTTTGCCTCACTGACGTCAGCCCTTGCGTCAGCCAATTGAATTTGCTTCCGCCGCACTCGATTTCGCTAAATCGAGCATTGACCCGTGTGAAGTTGACTCCGCTTCGTCGCCCTCGTTTCGAACGCCCGAAGCGTTCGTTGTCTTCTTTGTCCCGTTCACCGACACGTTCGTCCTTCGTCGCCTGAGTGCCACCTGTGCTCGTGGCTTGCCGGAGGAGTGTGCTGGGGGGAAGGCCGCCGCCTTCCTTCCTTCCGTCGACGTCCAGAGACCGCTCACCGCCAGGAACCACACGGAGATGCCGCCGCCGTGTTGAAGTTCGAGAACAGGGGAGAACACACGCGGAACAGAGAGAAGTGGAGAAAGGAGTTTTTATTAACTTTAAGAAGCTACAAAACTCACGTCGACCCCTGTCGGTAGTTCCCTCTGTCCCTCCCTCGCCGGACGTCTCCTCAGACACCGGCTACAAACTCTCAGTCGCCCTCGAACCGGCGTCTCCTCAGACGTCGTTAAACCTCTGTCGAAGCCTCACTCTAGCTCAACCTCAGATGGTGACAGTGATGATCCCCCTTGAAGATGCCCCACTCGACGGTTTTATCGAGAGAGGCCGCCGCTTCTGCTCTTTCACGCGTCCGCGTCTTCCACCCCGAGGAATCCGTCTCGCCCGTCCGTGGAGTTCGGCGCTCTGCATCTCCTCGTCGTCCGGATCCTTCGGCGCCGCCATCCTATGAAGACTCCTCATTGCGAGCTCCCGCGTCCGTCTCCGACGCGTGCGGAGAAGAAGACGAGGTCTCGTCTTCGCTTCCGCGGTCAACACTCCTTGTTGATCCGCCGAATTGAGCTTCGTCCCGTGTGGGTTTGGGCTTAATTTAGGCCCACTTTTCTCTGGGCTGAACCGGGGAACCCAGGGCCTAACACTTAGTGTCACACCCAGCCCAGATGGACCGTCCATGGGCCCATTTGGATTCAGCGTTTGGGCGCGTTTGCGTTTGCGGGCAGTAGCTTTTGCAAATGCATTGCGTTTGGATATTCGGCTACTCAATTGAAAACTAAGAAGCTGCACTGTTGAGCGAAAGTCACCCTAAACTCGCTTTCGCGAAATGAGGCAGCTTCTTCTGCACAGTTTCCAGCCGCTTCACCCCGATCTCCCTCCCACGCGATTGGGGTTTCGCCCTCGCCAATCACGCTTCCGGCCCGTCGTCGCCGCCTCCCACCCTTCGTTCGCCCTTCCGGCCCGTCGTCGCAGCCTCTCTCCCTTCGTTCACGTCTGAGGAGCTTTTCGCGTTCATCCTCGCCTTCACTACCTCTAGCTGTCGCTGCCTCCGGCCGTCGCCCCCTCCAGTTGTTGCTGCAGCCTAAGGTTAGATTCATACGCGCTTACCTTTTTTCGACTTATTTTGTTGACATTCGAGGCTAACTTCCATCCTCTCCATCGATCTGCCTCTTCTCGCCTCCTCGTCACTTCGCCTCTCGCCGATCGCCCTTCCTCGACGTCTCACCGGTGCTGGCACCTGAAGCGTTTCCAGATCCAGCCGCCGGCGTTCTTCTTTCACGAGCCGGCATACTGCTTATCTGCCGACACCTCGCCTTCAACTCTAGCTGTCGAGAAGCTCCACCGAACTTGCTTCAGGTGACGCCGGAGTTTTTTTATTATGCATGCGTAAAAATCTTGCTTCAGTTTATACGTGTTTTCTAACAAAAACATCATTAACAAGCTCCACTGACCCTGAAATTTCAGTAATCCAAGCATTCCAATTCACAGTTTGTATTTCTTGCTTCAGTTGCATTATGAATGTTGCTTTCTTGTCAATTATGTACCTGGTTTTGATGTTCTGTTTTCTGCTTGTATTGGAAATTTGTTCTTGGTGTATTATGCAATGCTGTATCCTGCGTCAACAATAATGAACCTGTTACAATTTGTTCTCTTAACCTGTTACATGAACCTGCGTCAACAATTCTGTATACAATTTGTTCTTGGTTTTCATATCTATTTTGCACAGGTGCTTGATGTTTGATTATGCGTCAACAATTATGTATACAATTTGTTCTTGGTTTTCATATCTATTTGATTATGCATTTTTCATAGTTTATTTTGCACATGTGCCTGATGTTTGGTTATGCTAATCAAATTGCATTCTACCATTCCCATACACACTCATATGTTCTCTTAACCTGTTAGAGAACATACTATGCATTTTAATGTTTCTTCTTATTTTTCTCTTAACCTGGAAATAGTATAATAAGCAATCCATGAACCTGAGTTGCTCTTTGTTTCAATAATCAAGTTGGGTCGGATGTCATAGAATTTTACACTACCATCTGTTATTTTATTAGATTGCTCAGTACTTATCACTTAGTTGCTGATTTTTTAAGTGTTCTGCTGCTTATTCTTAAT
Source organism: Costus lasius (assembly GCA_027563935.2). NCBI lineage: Eukaryota > Viridiplantae > Streptophyta > Magnoliopsida > Zingiberales > Costaceae > Costus > Costus lasius. Next base: position 116,610,728 of record CM050450.1, on the reverse strand, counting down.
GGGATTCATTCCAACTAGCGGTGCAATTCTATGCATTTATACTTGAAACAAAGCAATATTCTTTTTCAACAGTGAATAAAATGAACTCTTACCGTGCTTCATGAATTGATGTGATTACTAAACTGAAATCTTTTATGTCTTCAAGTTTCAATGGCTTCCAAAAGCGGCAAAGCAGTTTGGAATGTACAAGCAACACAAAATTTTTGAGATGTTTGTATTGCTGCTATTGATAAAAATCTGCGCCTTGGATCTCATTTTAATGTCAATGGGTGGAAGTATGTTGAAAACTTCTAGCAAATTAGTGGGCTACTATATGATCGAAAGGCATTAAAAAAACAAGTGGGATCAATTAAAATCTGACTGGAAGCTATGGAAAGAGCTAAAGGGTAAAGAGACTAGACTAAGATGGAACACAAGATTTGAAATAGTAGATGCGACACCAGAATGGGGGCGAATAAGATTGCGGTATGTAAATAGGTTATTATTAATATTTTATCAAATATAATAAAATTAATTTCTCATCCATTGTAAATGTAGGTGAATAAGGATTATGCAAAATTTCGTAAAAAAGGTATTCATCCTGAGCTTGAATCCAAGTTGGATACGATGTTTGGAGATACAGTAGCAACTGGTGAGTATACATTTACACCAGAAGTGCATGCAGAGTTTGTTGCAGACTTCGATGCAACTGCAGACTTGGGTGCAAATGAAGAAAGTGATATTCCCATGGTTGAATCTAATGAATCAATGCATGCTGCATCATCCTCTCGACCAAATAGTGGCAGTAAAAGGGGGAAAAAATAATGTAGGTGCATCACTATTGAGGGATAATATGATTGAAATGAGCGAAGAAAGTCTCTTGAATCTCAGCTAACAGATGCTCCAGGTTATAGTATGGACGAGGTGATTGAGGATGTACGGTCTCTTCCTGGTTTAGATGATACTTCTGAATTATTTTATTTCGCATGCAGTTTATTCAGGGACCAACGAAATAGATCAGTGTGGAAATATCTGAAGACAGCTGGACAAAAGATGGGATGGTTGGCATATATGAAACACACATCCACAAAATTCATTCCATAGACTGCATTTATATATGTTGGTAGAAAGACTTGTGTTCAAGACTTGTGTACTTGAATTCTATTATGTGAAATGCTTGTAATATGTACTTGAACTTATTTTGGATGATTATGTACTTGAACTTATTTTGGATGATTATGCCTCTTTTTTAATTTTTAATACTATATATTCTGATGGATGATTATGTACTTGAATTCTTAACACTGCAATTTAATATTTTGTTCCTAGATATGACTGATCATAATAGTGATAGCAATAATGATGATGATGTGCCACAGGAGATCGATGTGCAACAGTATATTAGAAATACAATGCATGACACTATGGTCCTAGTTCATTATAACAGTATCTTGGCACATGAGTATTATGCAAAATATTTAGATAAGTCACCTTGTATGGTATCTGAGCATACATGAATGAGATGGATAAGAGAGCTAATGGAAGGGAATCCTAAAAGATGTAGGTGAATGCTGCGCATGGATAGACATAATTTCATTCAATTATGTACCATTTTGGAGAACTCTTATGGACTGAAAACCTCAAAATACATAACATGCTATGAAAAAGTAGGTCTTTTCATTTTTGTATTAGCACAAGGTGCATCTAACAGACATACGCAAGAAAGATTTCAATATTCTGGTGAAACAATAAGTCGGATCTTTCATGACATGCTGGAATCAGTATGCAAGTATGCAAAGGTCTTGATACAACCTACAGATAGAGAGTTTCGAGATATTCCACCATAAATATTACATGATACTCGTTATTACCCTCATTTCAAGGTAAATCTTTTGTTTAAGATAATATGATATTTTCATATCTATTTCATTGGATTCTAACTATTTTGTTATATTTTCATAGAATTGCATTGGATTCTAACTATTTTGTTATATTTTCATAGAATTGCATTGGAGCTATAGATGGAACACATATAGATGCAGTAGTACCTCTTAGTGATCAAGTTCGATTTATCGGAAGAAAAGGTCGTCCAACTCAAAATGTCTTAGCTGCATGTACATTTGATATGAGATTCATATACGTACTAGCTGGATATGAAGGTTCTGCACATGATGCTCGAGTTCTTGCAAAAGCTATGAATTTAAACTTTCCAAAACCCCCAGTAGGTATAAACTTATTTTCAATTTATATGGTATTTATGCACGTACTAGTATAAACTTTCCAATTTATATGGCTTCATCACAAATGAGTATTAATTGAACTTTTTCATAACATTTGTAGGAAAGTATTACTTAGTTGATGTTGGATACTCACAAACGAGTGGGTTTCTTGGACCTTATAGAGGAGTGAGATATCACCTACAAGAATACCAACAAGGACATCCACCACAAGGACTTAAAAAAGTATTTAATAAATCTCACTCATCTCTTAGGAGTTGTATTGAACGATGTTTTGGAGTATGGAAGAAGAGGTGGAATATTTTACGTGACATGCCTTCATATGCATTTGAGACACAGGTCAAAATAGTAGTTGCAACAATGGCAATCCATAATTTTATTAGGCAAAGAACAAACAAAGATGAAATTTTTCAAGAATTTGATGTTAATCCGGAGCTCATCCCAACTGATGATTATGAGGTAAATGAAGAGACTAATGAAGATCACAATGATGCTATGGAGGTAGATTGTCTTCGGAATCAGATTGCATTAAGTTTTATGGATTCACATGTGTAGCAAATATTTTGTATTGCTATTATATGGATGTACTTACTTTGTACTCGTTGGATGTTGTGATATTTAAATGGTTTGTTATGTGTGATGATCAAGTATTTGTGATGAATTTTGGATAATTTTTTCTTCTTATGGTTGGATATTATTTTATATATTATGTTTGTAGAGTTTCGCACTTAAAATATAGGGGAAATTCTTACATTTTTTTTTTGAATTTGTTCATTTTAAATTAAATTTATTTATATAATAGTCTAACAATTATTTATTGTTGTGTAAAGTAATTTTAAATTTTAAGAATAAATTAAATTTTTTTAATAGAACTTAACAGCATAGCACAGCAGCTCGCAGTTGCTTATCAGACCAGCTAATACACCCAAACAGCCTCAGCTTTTCAGACCAACTCTACTCAGACTAGCTCTACTCAAACTAGCCACCAGCCAGAAGCTCCAGCCTCTCCAAACTGGCCCCATGTCACCGAATTTACCTCCGACTGTGTGCCTGAAATTGAAATTCCACTCTCAATTTCCTTTAAGCGCCCGAAACCAATTTTGATCGAAGCTTTGACTTCGACTCTACCTCGTTTCGAATGCTGGAATCGTGCCCGCGTCGCCTTCTTCTCTTTCAGCCGAGTCGTCTACAATGAACGCACGCCTGCGTTCGTTTCTCCTCGTCGGTGATCGACGGACGGAGCTTGGGGCGTGCGGCAAGACTGAGCGACGCCTGCTCAATCCTCAGCCTCGTCGCCGGAAGCCTTTATTGCCGGAAATGGTGAAGGAGGAATCGTCGTCGCGTCAGGTCGCCGGAAAACATAGAGACGCCGGAGCCCGAGAAGACAATAGAGATAGGGGAATTTACGTTGATTCTCTTAACCAACCTACATAAACCCTATACAGAGCTCTCCCTCGCTCCCTCATATCGACAGCACCTCGCCGTCGACTTTACAAGTCTTCCGCTCCTCACTGGAAAAACCCTTCGTCGCCGCTTGTGATGGCATCAGAGCCACTGTTCTGGGAAGAGACCTCGCCGGCCTCTCTTCGTCGCCCTCCGGCGACGGCATCAGGGCCGGAGCCTTGGAACAGGGGTAGGGCGTCGCCGCCCAGGAGAGGTGACTTGCGCACCGAACTTTGCTCGCCGGTAGGGGATTGCCATTCGCGCAGAGGGGAGGCGGTGGAACCACACGCCGTGATTCCGAACCCGCCTCCCCTTCCTCTCCTCTCTTCTGCTTGGACGAACTCGAGCTGGGAAGGTGCCATCGAGCTAGAAATAGGGAAGCCGCCTTCTCTCCTCTGCTTCGAAGCTCGTCCCCCTCTGCCCTTCTCTCATCGTCCGACTGGGAGCTTTAAAGGGAAAGAGGACGCCTCCACCGATGGAAAGGATCCCGCCAGCTTGCGCTCGTCCCATTCCTTCCATCTCAACGTTTGACGACGCTCGAAAATCACGCGTGTTCTCGCTTCGCGTCCTCCCGCCGTCTCCGCCGGAGAAGCCGCCGTAGTCGGCGCCGGAAACGTCGCCGCCGTCAGCGCCGAAGATGGCGCTGAGAAGGATGCTCCGCCTGAAACCGGAGATCGCGTCTGCGACTGATTTCATCCGCCCGACGAAATCCTAAAATCGGTCAACTCCTTTGGTTGACCAGCAATTGGGTTTTCAACGCTGGATTGGGCTGCCGTCCAGTCCTCTTTCCTTTGGCCCGGTCCACTGGAAAATAGGCATTACACTTAGTTTGCTACATTAGTATAGTCTAATTATGTGTTGGTAGGGGTATCTAAAATTCGGGTCAAACCGAAAAACTGAACTGAATTGAACCGAAATTTTCAGTTCGGTTCGGTTTCAAACCAAGTTCGGTTCGGTTTGAAATAGTTAAAAAATTTCGGTTCAGTTTTCGATTTGGGAAGTTCGGTTCGGTTCGGTTTTCGGTTTGAACCGAACAAACTCAATTTTAAATATAATATTATTATTTTTATATAAAATATAAAATATTATTATTTTTAATTATATAAAATATATTATATTATTATTTTAATTAAAAATTAATAATATAATAGTATAAATAAATTAAATATATATTTATATATTAAATTTTGGTTTAATCGGTTTAAACCGAACCGAACCGAATAATTCGGTTTGGTTTTGATTCGGTTTTTACCTAATTCGGTTCGGGTTCGGTTTGTTGCCATCATAATCGGTTCGGTTCAAACCGTTTGGACAACCCTATGTGTTGGGGGTACACAAGTGAGGCAGTGTAAGTTTCTGCTTCCTAAAAGTTTTCAACACATCATGGCCATGACAAATATTACTGACGATAGATCATGACCGTAACAAAGATCACGTGCTAGCCGTGTAGCCCACTATGGAGTTCACAAAAAAGTTTGGGAAACATCACGACCATGATGGACATCAGGGTCTGGCTGTAACACTAGATCATGACTGTAACAAAGATTATGGCCCAGCTGTGGAGCCCGTTGATGTCTTACGGGACTTTGGTTGAGAAGATCACGACCGTGACGCTCATTAGGGCTTACCTGTGATGGATTCAGAAAAGCCAGAACAAACTATTTTAAAGGCCCTATGAAGATCACAACATCCAAGTCAGCCTCCTCAATGGTACATGAGAATGATAAGCCCTTCTTATGCTCATATGGAGCTTATTCAACCCATGTGCTTGCTTCCACGATGTAATGAAGAGCCTCATTTGACCCGATACAACAATCAGCTATCAAACTCGACACAGGAGTCTGCCGCACTGTAATGAACCAGCCAACCATTAATTGATTCTACTATTTTATCGCGGCGTGCTCAGAGATGGTGTAAACAGACCATCCGACCCAACAAGACCTACCCTAGGCATTAGCCCAGTCAAAGCCTGCACAACCACTTTAGTTGTTAGGATTTTATTTTATTTTAGTTTTTTAAGTTGTTAAGATAATTAGAATATTCTAACCACCTTGTTATATATTTGTTATGACTTTCAATCCCCTTAACTTATAAAATGAGGGCTAGGAAGAAGTAGAAACCAACTTACTTGGGAGACTGAAGCTCATTTAGAGAGTTACGAGAGTCTTGTAGCTAAGAGATTGTGGATACCTCTTGGGGGTCTAGATCTTGTAATGGCCTATTTCTAGTTTGAAAAATTAAATCACGCTTTAGCACATCAAGATGACTCCTATTTCTTGAACTTGCATCTCGTCTCGTGTTCTTTCCTCTTTTTTCTTTTTTTTTTGTTGTGACATAACCCCTTGTTCGCCCAAACGCTGGAAGTGAGGGAGGTTGTTTGTTCTCTTGAGTTCATGGCTAAGGCACCAAGTTGTCACTGCACTGTGTGGCTGCACTAAAGTTTACACTTAGAAGTCGAATATGGCTCACTTGAGGTTAGTGCAATTTAATTTCTATATATTGGGTATTGTTCTTTCATCGTTTATCTGGTATTGTTTAAATACATATCTCGATATGATTTCCACATAATTTTCTCATCAGTTTTCCCTCCGTATGCATTTTACTTTTTTTGTCTAAAGACTCTCTCACGATTTTATCATTACATTATCACATAAAACCTAGAGTCAGAACTAAGGACCATCTCTTCTATGCTTCATCTTTGTCAAATCTGGTACGAGCATGATTTTAATTGTGTAACACCTAGGCTACCTAGTGGCTTAGAATGTGTAAAATTAGAATATCAAGGCATAAGGAAGCCTTCTGTGCATGCACAGTACTATGTGGATTTTAGTGTAGTACCCAATTGTTATTGGTCTCACTAATTGCATAGCATTTAGGGACCTTGGGACATGTCCACCTATCGTCATGCAATATTATGCATAGTTATGTGTCATCATGCAGTCTCATAATATTATTTATCATGGGCAGGTATACTTTCTTATTTGGTAATATTATAATAATTTTTATATTGAGCATCTCACTACAAGGTAGGAGTGTTCAAAAAAATTGAAAAATCGAAAAACCGTGGTTAATCGACCGAACCGAACCAAACGGGCGGTTAACCAAATGGGTCAGTTCAGTTCATGGTCGCTTTTTAGCTTATATATTTATGGTTCAGTTCGATTACGGTTCGGAAAAAAAATTTTCACCAGTTAACCGTACCCACCGATATATATATATATATATTCTAAACTTATAACATAATTAGTTATCTAGTGTAATGGTTAGATGATACTCTATGACTTAGCAAGTCATGAGTTTGAAACCTATTAAATGCAATTTAAAATTAAATATTTTACATATTTAATTATCAAATAATAATATTTAATAGTTAAAATTAATTTTTTTAATAAATATTAGTAAATAAATTATGCCGAAATGGTTAACCAGTGGTTAACTAAAACGGTTAACCGGTTGACTGATTAATCGATCAACGGTTAACCGGTCAAACCGGTTCGAGAATGGTTCATGGTTTGTGTTGAACTGAATGAACCGAACCATGAATAGACCTACTACAAAATGTGGCACAACCTCTAATGTCCCCAAGCATATTACTTGTACCATTCCCATAAATGTTATGTTATGCAACATAGTTGTATATTTTACAATATGGCTATATATATATATATATATATATATATAGCTATCGCTTTGTACGTTAGGGTATAATGGAGGTTGCACAAGGCAAGTTTTCCTCTTAACATCAAGTACATAGCGTGAAGATCTCAACACGTCAAGACAGATGAAGTTGGTGCTAGAATAGGATGAGCATGGTTCATCCCATTGATGCTACTTTATGTTGGTAAAGTTAATATCAGCTGGGATGTTCCAATGGGTGTTAAGATGATGCAAGAAGCTAGAGGTATTATGATGGTGCAAGACTAAAAAGACTTTGTGTGAGGAAGTTCTAACAATAATTCAAACTATAAGTTACCAATACAACTTTGTGTGAGGAAATTGGCGAAGAGGATGGTTGCTAAGAGATCTTTGTGTGAGAAGGATGACATTAACACGAGTTTAAGATTAAACTTTGGTTAGAACAAAGTTGACATCAAAGACGAATTTCTTACTAGTTTGATGGTAGGACTAGTTGGAGCACCTTTCTTTTGTGGCAAAGGCATTGCAACTCTAGCAAGTTAAAGATCACATGCAATACAACATCAAGAGTTGAAGATTGAAACAACTTAAAAGGCTCACGTGAATGGAGAAAGAATATTTGAGGAAACAACTCATGTACCATATTTGAGGAAACAACTCATGTACCAAGAGTTGGATGATGGATTGTGTGTTGCACATTTTATCATATGGAGGTAACACTTGCAAACATCGACGAGTGGTACAATGATGGATTGCAAAGAAAACAATTGGATTGTGTCGACAATGAGTGAGTGGGATGCTCATATCTCATCCGATTATGGGGAGCTCCAAAGAAGTGTGCTAGGACAAAGGCACACAATGAAGGGAAGTTCGTTCATATCTAGAACATGACTTCATGAAGTTATCCAACCCAAGAGTAGAGGAATTAGAGGTGTTAGCACTAAGTATTGCATTAAGAAACATCTTTGGTAGCAACAAAATGTTACGATGGTATCAAGGGATGGAGCTACACTAAGAAGAATGGACAAAGTTAAAGTATCTATGTCTCGTGTACCTTATTCATTGATAAGTCCCATGGGTGATGACTAGGTGTTAGGTCAAGCTCAGAGTAGCATTGGAGGACCATGTAGCACGAGAGTTCTATAATTATGGCAGAAGGATATATATTGTCACAAAGAGTGACCACACTAAGCGCCTTGAAGATGGGTAAGCAAGGTGATAGATACTCTTATAAGTTCACACAATGACAATGCATCAAAAGATTGAGAAGTGGAGTCCACAAAGGTGGCGATAGAATGTTCCACACACTTCTTGACAAGATAGATGATCGAGTGAGAGTTGATCATCAATCCTCTAAGTCTTCCATGAGAAAGAAATATTATGTCGAATAGTAAAAGAAGCTAGCGAAATCACCAAACTTCTGTACATGAAGGATCGCATTTGGGTCAAAGACTATCAATGCAGTTCTTTGCACCATAGTGGTGGAGACCATGGTGAAGGCAACATGAAAGCGAACAAGTCATCGACAAGTGGCATTATCGAAGTTGACAAGGCACAATTGACATCATGTGATGAAGTTCAAGTGCAAGGCTTGATGTGCGATCAAGCACATTGGCATGCGAACTCATGGAGGAGATGGACACCAAGGAGCAACTCACAAGTTTTACTAAGATGTCAGAGGCATTTGGAAACCAAGTATCTTGTGAGTGAAGATAGCTTGAGTTAAGTCAGGGAGGTGTCAAGTGTTAGTGCTACTCTAGTGGGGGAGCAACCAGGAGCAATCAATATTGGGAGAACTATGTATACTAGCATGGAGTTAGGTTCCCATGAAGTTTACCAATTGCAATGGTGGTCACATGGAAGGCAGTGGCATTGCTAGTACATGGTGGAGACACCATTTGTTATCTATATGCTCGTGGAGCATAGTAGGCACACTGTTATCTATTAGCATGAGAGTAGAATAAACTATTTATAATTAATCAACAAAATAACAGAATTAAAACAAGAACAAAAGAACCTGGAGGCGCGGAGAAACCTGCTGTCCTTAGGTGAATTTTTGGGCCCTTGTATGAGCAAAATCCAGAGAGATCACCCAGGATACAACCAAGACTCTTCTCCTGCGGATCATGACCATGGAGAAGTTGATCGGCTTCATTTCAGCGTTGAGCAGCAAAGAACATGAAGGAAAATTTTAATTGGGAGGCGCGTTGGCTCTTAGAGTAGCTACACACCAATATATTTCTACCTAGAGGTCAGACACCTATTTATAGGCTAAATCACCATGGTAAGAACTGTCGGATTAAATCGGACGGCCACAAGGTATTTGCCACTAATAACAGTTTTAATTAATAAAAAAATTAATTTAAACGAGGTAAAAGAAATAAATAAATATTTTAAAATATTTTTTTAATTTTATCCAACAGTCCCCCACAAAATTAAAAAAAAATTGAATCTAATTGAAAAAGATTTAATTTAAAGTGTTGCTCATTGCTTATATTATGCGGTTAGTAAAGTGCACTTAAAGGCATAACCTTTACTTAGTAAAATTATTTCCATTTGAAGGAAAGATAGTGAACTAGTCTTGAACTACTTCCCTTTGACCCAAACTTTAATAATTTCACACATAATATAGGAGATAACTGATCGCAGTGTTGCGCATTTTTAGCCGTGCGCATGTATCATTCATGAGAGCTTCTGAGGGTTGTCTATATCCTCAGCTGTAGCTGTATACAGACTCTCTCATATAGGAAGTTCCCTACAAGGGATGAGTGTATAGGCTCATCTCATGGTAATTAACCACTTTGGGAAGTTTTCCTTTCCTCTACAATATAAGCACAAATATATCCTCAGGAATAGGGGTGTAGAGTATTAACTCTATCACATAAAATTTTATACACCATAGTGTTTTGTAATTTTTATTTTTCAAAGTGCTTATTGGCCAGTCAATCAGCTTGTTATTACCACATTGAACCTCCTTCAAGGGATCTCCTATCACAGAGGTTGGGTTCCCACCGCTGAAAGGCCTATTTACAGACTAATTCTCATTCCTCTCGATACTTCTAGGATCTTGGTCCTAGGCAAGCCTTTGGTCAAGCCATCGGCTAGGTTGTGCTCAGTCTTTACAAAAGAAAGAGCTACAACTCCATGCGAGTCCAGCCATCTAATAGACTTTTGTCTAATTTTAATGTGGCGACTCATTTTCACATTTATTAGTTTCTTCTTACAAAATGCTATTGCGGTTTGAGAGTCGCAATGAATAGAAATAGGAGCTAAAGGAGCAGAAGAAAATGGAAGTAAAGAAACTAATTCTTTAAGCCATTCGGCTTCAATACATGTGGCATCCAAAGCCACTAATTCTGCTTCCATTGTGCTCCTAGCAATTATAGATTGTTTGAAAGATTGCCATGTAATGACACTTCCTCCTAATAAGAACACAGAGCCAGAAGTGGATTTTATATCATTGGAATCAGATATCCAATTAGCATCACTAAATCCTTCTAAAATAGAAGGATAACTAGAAAAGCTCAAACCATATGAGCTAGTAACTTTAAGGTATTTGAATACTCTCTCCAAAGCATTCCAATGAGAATGATCAGGATTACAAGTGTATCTACTTAATCTAGAAACAGCATAAACTATGTCTGGTCTAGTTCTATTTGAAAGATATAGTAAAGATACTATATATTGAGCATATCTGTCTTGATCTACAGATTTGCCATTATTCTTTTCCAGTATGACATTAGAATCATAAGGACTAGAAAGAGAAGAACAATCACTGAAACCAAACTTTTCTAAAAGTTTGTCAGTGTAATGTGATTGAGATAAGACTAGAGAATATTCAACAAACTTAAGTCTAAATTCTTTCTTTTGAGATCTAATGTATTGACCTTAGTCAACTACCCCACATTCGAAAGAATTTCACCTCCACATTTGAAAGAATATTTTCAAGTTTCAAAGGGAATCACAATAATATTTAAGTTAGACAATATTTAAAAAAGTATTTCAAGCATCATAGTTTAAATATATAAGCAATAAAGCAGAAATCAGACTGATATTTAATTAACATAATATATATAAATTTTCGTAATTAAAATGAGATTTTAGATGCAGAACAGTGCTATATGAATAGAATGCATGATATATCACGTTGAATAATCAGAGCAAGATTGCAGGTTAAGTAGGTGTACATAAGGCTCGGCACTCTGATTTTCATATCTAAATAAAATTATGCCATAAGCCATGCATTATTTGTATCATGTACATCATAACATATTGTGAAGCATAGACCATATAATATATCATTATACAAATCAAGTTGATTCACAACTTTAAGCATAAATCTATGCCGTTAAGATAAATGCAAATTATGCAAACATATTGTTTAATGTATAGTTACAATGGTGCAATCGCTTAATGTAACGAGTACACAAACCTCTAGAAGTACATGATTTAATAAATCAATATAAATTATACTAAGCATTATTTGAGAAGTATAGATCTTTCTCACATGTTTCTATGATATGCATTTACTAGCAAGAGAAGTAATAAAACTCAGTTTATCAGATCCCGAGCACCGCCGAAAGGCAGTGGAGGGTAAGCATCCCCATGTAAAACTAATCAGCAAAGGTAAAATATGAACTGGCTGATTAAATTGAAACAGTTAGGAACTATAACAAAGTATGAAACTAAGTAGATCACAAGCACAAAAATAAAATTTATGACATGCAATTTTAAGAATAATTCTAATTTTTTAGAAAGTATATCTATCCTTTATTTTATTATTTTTTTTTTTTCTCACAGCCAATGTTTCTTACTGCGGCTAAATTCGATTTTTTTTTTTTCTAAAAAAACAAAGCAGCGCCGCTTCCCTGCGTCGACGTCACCACGCAGCTGCGTGACGTCACTCGTGCTGATCGCATTGGGCGAATGCGTCAAGAGGAAGCGGACGTGGATCCAGGCGGGAAACGCTACCGGATCAAAGGCTGTCAGATCCGGGTACCGGGTAAATCGGGTTGAAACCTTGCGATGCGGATCGGGGCGTAACACCCGAACGAGCGAGCGCAGCAGATCAGTCGATGTGCTGCTCGCGACGTGTGAAACCCTACAGCTGCCCGCCTCTACTTCCCTTTCGCTGCCGCTCTGCTGCCCTGTCGCGTGTCCAACGGCGTCTGGACGTCGTCGAAGGCGAGCCAGACTAAGAGATAACGCCGCCGAGGAGTCGCGAACCGCGCAGCCGAAGCTTTGCGAAGGCCCGCTGCTACTCTCGATGGCGATCTCTGCAGCCTAAGATCCGCCAGTGGACGCGCCGGCGACGAGGAAGGCGACGGAAGGAGCGACGGGTGCCGCGGTGAAGGCGAGGAGCAAGGGTTAGAACCCTACTTTACCAGTCGCCTGTCGGAGGCGACGACAGGAAATGGTTTTTGATTTTTTTTTCTTTATTTTTTTTCCTCAAAACAGTAAACAAGATTAAATAGTAAAAAAAAGGAAAAAAACAAAAATCATAATACAATGTAATACAACACCGATTGAAATAGATTCGATAGTATAGATTTAAACGCAATGCAATATATATTTTGAGACAATAGAAATAAGCAGATGCGATGATCAAAGAAATAATTTAATCTAAATTTTTAGAAATTCACCTAAGATTATTAGCACGAGAGTAGATTAAACTATTTCTAATTAATCAACAAAATAACAGAATTAAAACAAGAACAAAGAACCCGAAGGTGCGGAAAAATCTACTGTCCTTAAGTGAATTTCTGGGCCCTCGTGTGAGCAAAATCCAGAGAGATCACCCAGGATACAACCAAGACTCTTCTCCTGCAGATCACGACTGTGGAGAAGTTGATCGGCTTCCTTTCGGCGTTGAGCAAAAAAGAACAAGAAGGAAAATTTTAATTGGGAGGCGCGTTGGCTCTTAGAGTAGTTACACACTAATGTGTTTTTACTTAGAGGTCAGACACCTATTTATAGGCTAAACCATCATGGTAAGAACCATCGAATTAAATCGGACGGCCACAAGGTATTTGCCACTAATAACAATTTTAATTAATAAAATATTTAATTTAAACGAGGTAAAAAAAATAAATAAATATTTTAAAATATTTTTTTTAATTTTATCCAACAGTGCGATGGTGAAGCTAATGGAGAGGTGCAATACATCATTCACATTACATTAGAGATAATCATGATGAGTAATGCACACAATGGGGCAGTGCAGTAGACCACATGTTGGGTGTCATAACACAAAGCAGCAGTAGATGTCGGTGTCCCCAAGCCTTAGGATTGAGGAGCATCTTAGTGTCGTAGGAGAAGGGTCAAGGCAAGGAGGCTTGTGATGGGTCAAGTCTTGTCGATATCATGTTGGTGCCGTACGGAATAGGTTAGGCAAATTGTCAAGTAGCCCAATCCATGGAGGCAACACAGTGGCGAAGGCTAGCTTAAGTTGGAGTTAAGGTGTCGCTAACGGCATCAGTAGTTCGAGTCAAGGAGAATGTCACAAGTTAATTATTATTGGGTATCATCGATCGTGGCCTAAGTGCTGGAGTCATGTATTGGGTCTATATGTCATATTTTGGGTCGATCGCAAGGGGTTCAATGAAATGTCTTAATGAGATCAACTCTTATGAATTGATCTATTTTGGTTTTGTACTTAGTGAATACTTAGTTTACTATACTCATAGAGTTTAGTTATGTGTCGGCGGTTGATGCCTTGCATTTTAGTAATAATTTTTATAGCTATTTCATTTTAAATCTAGGCTTATTTTAACACTTTTATACTCTTTTAAGGCTTATTTACTTGAAAATTTTGGAATCTTCACTTTTTCGTGCTTTTATGGAATTTCAGGTAAAATCGCCCTATTTTGACATATTTTGAAGATTCTAAGGCCATAGGACGATTTCTTATACAAAGACGAAGCTACACGTCAAAATTAGGCCAAAACGGAGTTAGCCTGAAAAATACGGCCAGGTGAACCCCATGGGGTTCATCAGTTTCTTCGCCAGCCAGCAGAACCTCACAGAGAGCTTCACAGCCGGGTGAACCCCAGTGGGGTTCACCAGATTTCCTTTAGGCCGAAGTTTGCATAGATTTCCTTTAGGCCGAAGTTTGCACAGAACAAAGCACAGCAAGGTGAACCCCGGCGGGGTTCACCGCGCTTCTTTCAGCCATATTGCACAGAATGAATCACGGCCAGGTGAACCCGGCGGGGTTCACCCATGATTCCAACCCAGGCTTGCGCTGACCGAGTTCCACTCGGATTTTAGATGATTTCTCACTCGTTTGGCATCCAAATTTGGCAAGTGAGGACTCTATAGAGAGGTCCTTCGAAGGAGAACGCAGGGGATATAAAAGCCCTAATTTTCATGCCCTAATTATCGAGGAATCACACGACGAAGCGGCGGGAGCGGAAGAACACGGCGAAAACACAATTCCGGGGCGATTTTCGAAGAACTGATCATCGGAGCGCTTCGATTCTTCAGGATTTGTTTTGATTTATCTTCTCCTATCCTTTAGAAACTCTTCCTTATGATCTTCCTATGTCAAAAGAGAGATTTTTGAGCGTTTCAACAATGATTGTAGTGTAAACCCTATTTCGGGGTTTGGTTGAAGCCCGTTGATGATTTTAATCGCAAACTTTGTTTCAATTTTCATTATTTGGAATGAATTGTGAGCATATTTTACTTTGACGTACTTATTCCGTGATTTTACCTTGGCCTAGTATTTTCATGTATTAGCCGTTACGATTCATACCGAGAGGAGGATTGTAAGGGTGGAATCTCTTAGTAAAACTTGCGAGACCTCGACACGAGAGTGCTTGGTCTTCGCTCGAGGGTTTCATAATCTGCCATAGAACTCATTGGGTTCACTTAGAACGATCCACCGTGAGAGTAGGTGGTCGTTCTAAGTCGAACACCGGGGTGTACACTCGAGAGAGGGCACCTTGTACCCTAGGGTTAGATTCCTTGTGCAAAACCAATAATCCAAATAATTAATATCTTTCTTGTGCGATTAAGATCATCATCGAGGTGGAAACCAAAGCCCTGATATCTCTCCCATATTTACTCTCAACCATCGTCGTCGTGATTGCTTGTTTGTTTTCGATTATTTTAGTTCTTAAAACACGTTTCGATTCGCCTAACTATTAAAACTTGGATTTTCTAGTACTCAACCTTGTTCCCTGTGGGATTCGACATCTTTTATATTACTTCGACATAACCGTGCACTTGCGGAACGTGTCAAGTTTTTGGCGCCGTTGCCGGGGAACAACGGTTGATATTAGTATACTTCTGGGAATTGGTAGACTAGGCTTCGGTTAGTTTTTCTTTACTTCACTGCTATTTTCTTTTTCTCTTTATTTACTCGCTGTCTTAGAACTTTATAATTTTTGACTGACCCTTTTATGCAAAGAAGTTCTAGGGCAGAAGTATTCTTTGACATTGATCCAGAAATCGAGCGCACCTTTAGGACAAGAAGGAAGCAAAATTAGCTTCAGAAGAAAGAAAACATGAACTATCAAGGAGGAGAAAATCAGATGGAGCACATTCAGCTTGATGTGAACAATGACCGAGTACCACAACCAATGGAGAACAACTATAACAATAGGACATTGAAAGATTATTCTGCTCCCTACGCTCATGGTTTTCAATCAGGAATTGCTAGGCCCGCTGTTGAGGCCAATAACTTCGAAATAAAACCTGCTCTTCTTTCTATGGTGCAACAAAACCAATTTGGTGGTTCTCTTCTTGAGGACCCCAACATGCACCTCTCTATTTTTCTAGAATATTGTGATATGCTAAAAATTAACGGTGTATCTGCTGATGCTATCAGGTTGCAACTATTTCCCTTCTCTTTGAGGGACAGAGCGAGAGCTTGACTGCACACACTACCTTCTGCTTCGATAAGAACATGGACAGAGCTTTCTCAAGCCTTTCTCTCCAAGTACTTTCCCCCATCCAAGACGATCCAGTTGCGGAATCAGATAATGAGTTTCATGCAAAAGGATGGAGAATCCCTATACGAAGCTTGGGAGAGGTTTAAAGAGCTCCAGAGGATATGTCCACATCACGGAATTGAAACTTGGGTCATAATCCAAACGTTCTATAGGGGTTTGGATTACAACACAAGACTTACAGTGGACGCTGCAGCAGGAGGCGCCTTGATGAATAGGAGAGTTGAAGATGCAATGAACCTTCTCGAGGACATGGCGATTAACCATCATCAATGGACATCTAAGAGAGGTACCTCTACCAAGAAGTCAGGTAAGTATGACCTAGACTTTCTGATTGCTCTTACGGCTAAGGTGGATAATCTGACTAGAAAGATTGATTTTTGGTCTATTAATTCAATGGATGTTAACGTTATTTCTTGTGAGATCTGTGGAGTTGCAGGTCATGCATGGGCAGATTGTTAGGTAGGAGATGGACAGATGACTGCATTTCACTCTGAGCAATTAAATGCTGTTGGAAATTTTAACCTCAACAACAATCCATACTCCAGCACATTTAATCTAGGATGGCGCAACCACCCGAACTTTTCATACTGAACAACTCAGCCAATGCAGCCTGGACAAGTTCCACCATAGCAAACTTAGCCTCACAAGGAAACTTCAGGCAACCCCAATAGAATAATTTCAGACCACCAGGATTTCAGGCTAGGAACTACAATGCACCACCACCACAGCCAAGGCCGAATAATGATTTAAATTTGAGCAAGCAACTTGAAGGACTGACAGACATGATGAAGATGATGATGACAAGGATGGACTCCCTAGAAACACACAATAAAATGCTAGAGAGTTAGCTAGCCTAGCAAGCTAGCTCATCTTCTAGAGCACCAGGCAGGCTTCCATCCCAACCAGAAGTAAACCCGAGGGTGCATTGCAATGCAATCTCCACTCGGAGCGGCAAGTAACTTGAAGATCCAAAAATGCCGACCGACAACATGAGAGATGAAGTGACACCAGAACCTGTGGAACCACAGTCAGATGCAACACCGGTGGCACCTGAACCAGCTGAAGAGGAGCGGCCCTATGTGGGACCACCTGCATACAAGCCACCGATTCCTTTTCCACAGAGGCTTGTCAAGGCTAAATTGGATAAGCAGTTTGGTAAATTTTTAGAAGTATCGAAGAAACTTTATATTAACATCCCACCCGTTGATGCTCTTTCGTAGATGCCGACTTATGCAAAATTCCTGAAAGACATCCTATCAAACAAGAGAAAGCTAGAGTATCAGGGGACCGTTGCACTTACTGAGGAGTGCAGCGCCATCATTTAGAACAAGCTCCCTCAGAAACTTAAAGACCCTGGCAGTTTCTCCATACCCTGCCAGATTGGGGAGATGTCCTTTCAGAGAGCTTTATGCGATCTTGGAACAAGTGTTAGCCTTATGCCACTATCACTTTGTAAAAGGCTAGATCTAGGGGATTTGCAACCAACCAATATTTCTATACAGCTTGCAGATAGATCTGTGCGTCACCCAGTTGGTATTTTAGAGGACGTACCTGTTAAAGTAGGAGATTACTTTATTCCTGCTGATTTTATTGTTTTGGAAATAGATGAGGATGATAGGCTCCCTATTATTTTAGGGAGACCTTTTTTTGCTACTGCAGGCGCTGTCATGGATGTCAAGCATGAGAAACTGTCTTTGAACATCTGTGGCAATGTTATCCAATTTGATCTAACTGACACCCTAAAAAAACCTTCTCTTGCAAGCACATGGTGCAGCATTGACATCGTGGAGAAGGCTATACAGTATGCTGAATCCTTCAGAAAAATAGTGGACCCATTGAAGCTTACCTTGACAAACCCCACCAAGGATGTCAAGAGCTACAAAGCACACACCAAGTTTTGACATGCCTAGCGCATTGCAAAGAAGGAATTTCATGAGGGAGACAAAGTACTTCTATTTAATTCAAGACTTCGGCTATTTCCAGGAAAGCTTCGCACGAGATGGTCCGGCTCTTTCACAATTCAGAAAGTTCAACCATATGGTGCCATCATAATTTGGACAGAACGAACTAGAAGTTTCACAGTTAACGGGCACCGTCTCAAGCACTATTTCGAAGATGAGAGGGTTGAAAGAGAGAAAGTTCTTGCTCTTTTAGACCCCATGAATTTGCAACTCTGAAAACTCTTATGGTCGAGCTACCGACCTAAAACTAGCGCTCTTGGGAGGCAACCCAAGTTTTTGATTGTCTTTTAGTTCTCATGCATTGGTTTAAACATTGATTTACACAATTAAATTACTTTTCATTTAAATTTTTAGTTTTCTAGAGGGATTTGCTACTGATTTGATGACTCTTTATGTTATAGGAGGAAGGTGTAGCGCATGAAATTTTTTTCAGATTTTTTTAGAATTTTTGAGTTAATCAGTGCAAAACACGGCCTGGTGAATCCCATGGGGTTCACCCGTGAAGTGTACTATGCAAGCGCTTCCAGTTATGTGACCAGAGCGTTTCACGGACAGGTGAACCCATGTTTCTGTCTGCGTAGGAACCCTCCAGTAAGCTTCACAGGTAGGTGATCCCCACGGAATTCACCATCTTTTCTAAACACCAGATACCAACCAGAATACTTCACGGGCTGGTGAACCCCAGCAGATTCACCCGTTTTTCTGTAGCGTCAGGACTCAAACAGTGGACATCACGGGCTGGTGAACTCGGGCTGGTTCACCAGTATTTCATCAGACTTCGCCTGAAATTAGGGCACTGCACCGACTTTTCTGCCGCCTTCCACTCTCGCAAAGATTCCCCCCAATTTCCGCCGCTCTGCCCTCTTTCCAAACACAAAGGAGATCTCTTTGGGATAGATCCGAGTTTCCTTACAAGCGAGACAGGTTCTATTTCAACTTCGTAGCTGATTTTCACGTTGCCGGATTTCGCATTTTTCCTCCGTCGCCTTCGTTCCTCCTCACGCCTCCGACCAGATCTTCTCTCGCCGAATCTTATCGGCACCCTTCCGATCATCCGTAGCCATCATGCCTCCACGTATAAAAGCTATGGCTTCCAAGAGGACGGCCCGCCCTCAATAGGCATTATCTGACTCATCCGCCTCCGACGACGAGGAGTATGAGCCGACGCCGACGCCGACTCCTACATCTTATTGGCCATCTTCGGCCACGCCAGGGTCTTCCTCGTCTCGCCATGGTCGCACGCCCACTAGCCGGCAGATGCCATATGTCTCTCCCCCGAACGAGTTCAGGATCATCTTTCGGAACGCCGGACAAGAGGCGCGGTATCAGACGCTGCGGCAACGTCGCGTGCTCAACACGCGGTATCTAGATAGAGGCACATTGCAGATGCTTGGATGCTCGAAGATGTAGACAAGATGTATGTTGCGGTGGGTTGGGAACAGTTTTAGCGACTATCCTCTCCCACCTACATTGGCATCACACTAGAGTTTCTGAGCTCTTTTGAAGTAAAGGCAGACCCTATTCTTGAGGACGACCTAGGCCGCCTAACCTTTCGTCTTGGTAACATCGAGCATATCCTTATTCTATCACAGTTACGCAGCATTTATGGTTTTCCTGAACCATGTGCACGCAAGGTCCCCACCGAGTATAGTGAACAGAATTTCTGGGGCGCAATTACGAATGAGCATATCTACTTTGCTCACGTGGCCCGTGCCTCCAGTCTTTGCAACCCAGCGCTCAAGTATGTCCACCGCGTCCTGGCCCATACCCTCTTTGGCCGCGGTGAGAGCGATGGCATGGTCCGTCAGACGGAGTTATTCTATCTCTGGTGCATGCTTCACAGCATCTGGAGGGACTCTGGGTACTATTTGGCAAAGCAGCTCAGCCACGTTGCCCGTTCTTTGAAGGGGGCGATTGTGATTGGCGGCCTCATCACTCCTTTGGCAGTTTCTCTGGGTATAGTTCCATATGGCACACTAGAAGCTACTGGCAATAACAGGCTCGACATCGAGTCTTGCGTCGCCATGAAGCTAATCATACGCAAGGGCGACTCATATTGCATGACATTCAAAGGGAACCCCTTCTGCCTGCCTTTACCGAACCCAGAGCGCACAATAGTAAGAGTGCGAGGGAACTGGCGTATCCAGCCGACTGAAGATCCACAGCCTGACCCTGTCGACACCGCACCGCCAGCACCAGGATCCTTCTCTTTTGGTGGCACCTCCTCTCATGATTCTATGATGTCTGTGTTGTAGAAAATCAATTAGGAGCAACTCCATCAACGCGAGATGATCGATCACTTGGATACCACTGTTACCTTCATCCAGCAGGACCATTCCTCTCGCTGGGAGTCCATGGAGGCACACATGCAGAGGCAACATAAGATGATGGGCTCCATTTGGGAGAAGTTATTAAGCATGGATGAGAGGTTTGCCTTCATCAATGAAGAGAACATGGCACGCATGGAAATTTCTTCAAACGAAGAGGTCAAGCCAGACTATAGCACACGCGGGAAGAGCAAGAGCTCACGGGCTTCTGGCTCTCGCTCGCGCAAGCAGAAGTAGCCTCCCATCAGCATCAGCATTTACATCCACTCCTCTCACATCATGGTATTGCATAGAGGACTATGCAAACTGTTAGAGTGGGTGAGCTTTCTATATTCTGATTTCTATTTTCTTTCTTCATGTGACTACTTAACTGTGATCGCTCGACCTTGCTATGTTTGGATTGAGATTGACTTTTATTCTGAGATGGATATTATATGACATTGTATCTTATATGCCATCTTATTCGTGGGCCTGGTCCACATCTTCAGGCCCCACTCTGTGACAGACCTGTATGACATTATCTTTCTTGCTCTTGTCCGCACTCTGTTATGGTTAGTATGTTTTTCATATGAGTTGTGTGAAATTTTTCTTGCATGTCTATGAATTATCCTATGATAGCCATTTTGAAAATTTTATGAGTTGAATGCATAATTGGTTAGGAATAATCAAAGATTGTTGCTAATACCTCCTTGTTAGAGATTCTTTTTGATCATGTCCATATGTTCTATGATTTAGAAATTTTGTAATTTGGACTAACTTTGAGTTGTTCATTAGTGGGTCAAACATTTCTATGATTGTTAAATCAACTAAATCTTGCAACTTACATGAGAATCATATTAAGATACATATTTGCTTAGTTATTCTTTAATTCCTTTCTGTTGTTGGGGAGACACTACATTTGCTAAAAAAGGATATGTTATCAACTGCTGAACAAAAAAAAAATATCGCTTACCCTTAGATTCCTCTACTTGGCACTGCGCAAAATTGGTAGTGGTACCGAAGGACATGAGTTGAAATCTAAGGGATGTGAAGTTGAAATCAATAAAGAGACTCCTCTACTTGGCATTACGAAAAATTGGCAATGGTACCTAAGGTTATGAGTTGAAGTCTATTGCAATAATAAGTGTATCATACCCTGATGGAACATTTGAGTTAACCCCAACGATTTGAATAGGGAGGATTGGAATTGCATGAGTGTTATGTGTAAGCTTGATTGAATCCTATGTTTGTTGCTTACAAGGTTGTTTGGCATCTAAAAATTATGGGATTAAACTGTTGAACACTTGAAACAACCATTTACTTGATTTCTCCTGATTAGATTTTGGATTGTTATTAAATGTTTTTTCTAACTTGGATGTATGCCTCAACATAAAAGATTACTCTTACACCTATCATGTGTTTCATCTTATTTTATTGCTTGAGGACAAGCAAAGATTTAAGTCTGGAGTATTTTGATGCTTTGTATTTTAGTAGTAATTTTCATAGCTATTTCATGTTAAATCTAGACTTATTTTGATACTTTTATACTCTTTTAAGGCTTATTTACTTGAAAGTTTCAGAATTTTCACTTTTTCGTGCTTTTTATGGAATTTCAAGTAAAATCGCCCTATTTTTACATCTTTTGAAGATTCTAAGGCCATAGGACGATTTCTTATACAAAGACGAAGCTACACATCAAAATTGGGCCAAAACGGAGTTAGCCTAAAAAATACGGCCAGGTGAACCCCATGGGGTTCACCAGTTTCTTCGCCAGCCAGCAGAACCTCACAGAGAGCTTCACGGCTAGGTGAACCCCAGCGGGGTTCACCAGATTTCCTTTAGGCCAAAGTTTGCACAGAACAAAGCACAATCGCGTTTCTTTCAGCCAGATTGCACATAATGAATCACGGCCAGGTGAACCCGACGGGATTCACCCGCGATTCCAACCTAGGCTCACGCGGACCGAGTTCCACTCAGATTTTAAATGATTTCTCACTCGTTTGCATCAAAATTTGGCAAGTGAGGACTCTATGGAAAGCTCTTTTGAAGGAGAACGTAGGAGATATAAAAGCCCTAATTTTCATGCCCTAATTATCCAGGAATCACACGACGAAGCGGCGGGAGCGGAAGAACACAGCGAAAACATGATTCCAGGGCGATTTTCGAAGAACTGATCATCGGAGCTCTTCGATTCTTTAGGATTTGTTTCAGTTTATCTTATCCTATCCTTTAGAAACTCTTCCTTGTGATCTTCCTATGTTAAAAGAGAAATTTTTAAGCGTTTCAATGATGATTGTAGCGTAAACCCTATTTCGGGGCTTGGTTGAAGCCCGTTGATGATTTTGATCACAAACTTTGTTTTAATTTTCATTATTTGGGATGAATTGTGAGCATATTTTACTTTGACGTACTTATTCCATGATTTTACCTTGGCCGAGTATTTTCATGTATTAGCCGTTACGATTCATACTGAGAGGAGGATCGTAAGGGTGGAATCTCTTAGTAAAACTTGCGAGACCTCGACATGAGAGTGCTTGGCCTTCGCTCGAGGGTTTCATAATCTGCCATAGAACTCATTGGATTCACTTAGAACGATCCACCGCGAGAGTAGGAGGTCGTTCTAAGTCGAACACCGGGGTGTACACTCGAGAGAGGGCACCTTGTATCCTAGGGTTAGATTCCTTGTGCAAAATCAATAATCCAAATAATTAATATCTTTCTTGTCCGATTAAGATCATCATCAAGGTGGAAACCAAAGCCCTGATATCTCTCCCATATTTACTCTCAACCGTCGTCGTCGTGATTGCTTGTTTTGTTTTCGATTATTTTAGTTCTTAAAACCACGTTTCAATTCGCCTAGCTATTAAAACTTGGATTTTCTGGTACTCAACCTTGTTCCCTGTGGGATTCGACATCTTTTATATTATTTCGACATAACCGTGCACTTGCGGGACATGTCAACGGTACATAACATCGGCATGATTTTGATTATATAATATTCATAGTGCATGGGAGCTTAAAATATATAAAATCAACCTACCAAGGCATGAAGGAGTATTTAGCACATTATAGTACTATGCGGTGTTGGTATAGTAATGTTGTGCACTAGTAGCACAGGCTTTGGGGCCTTGGTACATGTTCCTCCGATGTAATGCAGCATTTACATAGTTATGTATTATTATGGAGTATCATAATATTATTATGGGTCATTGTACTTTTCTTATTTGACAATACTATAATAAGTTTTCTATTGAGTTTTTTTATACAAGATGATTATGGCTCCGTTTGGGAATGCAGACCGCGTGACCTAAACATTGACCCACGGCAACCGCAGCTAACACTTGCTACTCGTGCAGGTGAAAAACAAAGCGCATTCAGCCCCTTTGACCCGTACTTGTCTTGTGGCCCATGTGACCCGCAGGTCAAGCCGCACTAACAAACGCAGCCTATGTGACACTTGATGTCCCAAAGCATATTACTTATATAGTGTATTGTTGGGTCATTTTTGGTCATGTGACAAATATGTTTTGACCTTTTTCAAATTCACTTTATAAAAATAAAGTTTTTTTGTTTAACCGGTTCTGGCTTCCAATGAACGTAACCATTCATTGTTAATTAACCCTGAAAATCAGGGCACATTTGATTGAGAGATTTATGTTATAAAATAAAATAAAATAAAATGGCTGAATAATATGATTCATTAAACATTAAATCAAAAATACATGATGATTTCAAAACAGAAAAATAACAAAAGAAAAAAGTCTTCGTCAACTTGGATGATTTGGGTCTGCCAAATATCCATTCTTGCAATAACTTGTTGGATATTTTGGATCTAGAAGGGATCCAGTCTCAATGATTCGTCAGATGTTCACTTTGAAAAATACCCGGCCTCAACGGCTTGTTGGGTAAAGATATCCGGCCATGATGGCTTGTTGGATATTTCAATTTGACGACTTGTGAGTATTTGAGTTTGACATATGCTCGGTCTTGACGACTTGTGAGCATTTGAATTCGAGATGTGCTCAGTCTTGACGATTTGTGAGCATTTGAATTCGAGATGTGCTCGGTCTTGACGACTTGTGAGCATTTGAGTTTGACATGTGCTTGATCTTGATGACTTGTGAGCATTTAAATTCAACATGTGCTCAGTCTTGACGACTTGTGAGCATTTGAATTCTAGATGTGCTTGGTCTTGACGACTTATGAGCATTTGAGTTTGACATGTGCTCGGTCTTGACGACTTGTGAGCATTTGAATTCAACATATACTTGGTCTTGAAGATTAGTGAGTATTTGAATTCGAGATGTGCTCAGCCTTGACGACTTGTGAGTATTTGAGTTTGACATGTGCTCGGTCTTGACAACTTGTGAACATTTGAATTCAACATGTGCTCAATCTTGACGACTTGTGAGCATTTGAATTCAACATGTGCTCGGCCTTAATGACTTATGAGCATTTGAATTCGACATGTGCTCAGTCTTAATGACTTATGAGCATTTGAATTTGACATGTACTCGGTCTTGACGACTTGTGAGTATTTGAATTCAACATGTGCTCGGTCTTGACGACTTGTAAGCATTTGTTGAAGACGACTTGTGAGCATTTGCATTTGACATGTGCTCGGTCTTGACAACTTGTGAGCATTTGAATTCAACATGTGCTCGGTCTTGACGACTTGTGAGCATTTGAATTCAACATGTGCTCGGTCTTGACAACTTGTGAGCATTTGAATTCAACATGTGCTTAGTCTTGATAACTTCTGAGCATTTGAATTCGACATGTGCTCGTTCTTGATGACTTATGAGCATTTGAATTCGACATGTGCTTGGTCTTGATGACTTGTGAGCATTTGAATTAGTGAAATATCCGACTTTATCGGCTTGTTGGATGTTCAATTTCAGAGATATCCGACTTCAACGTCTTGTTGGATATTTGATTTTAAAGATTGCCCGGCATCAACGGCTTGTTGGGCAAAGATATTGGGCCTTGCAGCGTGTTGGATATTTGATTTGAGAAATATTCGGCCTTGCGGCGTATTGGATATTTGATTTGAAAAATATCCGGTCTTGCGGCGTTTTAGATATTTAAATTTAAAAAATATCCGGCCTTGCGGCATGTTAGATATTTGGGAAAATTACCCGGCCTCAACAGCTTGTTGGGTAAAGTTATCCGGCCATGACGGCGTGTTAGTTATTCGATTTGAAAAATATCCGGCCTTGAGGCATGTTGGATATTTGGAAAAATTATGGTTCTCAACGGCTTGTTGGGTAAAGATATCTGGTCATGACGGCGTGTTGGATATTCGATTTGAAAAATATTTGAGTTTGCGGTGTTGGATATTTGATTTGAAAAATATCCGGGCTTGCGGCATGTTGGATATTTGGGAAAATTACCCGGCCTCAACGGTTTGTTGGGTAAAAATATCCGGCCATGACGGCGTGTTGGATATTCGATTTGAAAAAAATATTCGGCCTTGCGGCATGTTAGATATTTGGGAAAATCACCTAGCCTCAACAGCTTGTTGGATATATCCGACCATGACGGCGTGTTGGATATTCGATCTGAAAAATATCTGGCCTTGCGGCGTGTTGAATATTTGGGAAAATTACCCCAAAAATGATATGCATTTGTCATAAGTCATGGAGAAAAATCCGAGTTGTATTGTAACAACGTTGAGAAACTACGCCTCGATATGAAGTATCAACGTACGCACCTCTCAAACAACGTTATTAACAATATGCGTCAGGTATTTATCGTCCACAACTATGTTTGAATGAGTTGAGTGCATGGGTTGGGTGAACGGGCTATGGGGTTAAGCGTTTGAAGTTTGGATGAATGGGCCGAGGGGCCAAGCGTTCGAAATTTGATAGCTGATTTGTAAATCTGCATAAATCTAGGCTTCTGATTGAAAATCTGAGATCAAATTCAGAGAGATCTAACTCAATTTGGTAAGAGTCAATGTTTGGATCATTTTGAGAGTCATTCAATTAGCTGAGATTCGGGAAAATTAATTTCAATCACTGAATGTTTGATTTGTAGATATGCTATGATCCGGATCTCTGATCGAAAATTGGAGTTCGGATCTGGAAAGATCTAAGCCACATT
Source organism: Costus lasius (assembly GCA_027563935.2). Lineage (NCBI taxonomy): Eukaryota > Viridiplantae > Streptophyta > Magnoliopsida > Zingiberales > Costaceae > Costus > Costus lasius. The sequence continues at coordinate 116,584,104 of CM050450.1, read as the reverse complement.
TGTAGGGATCAATATGCGAATAACTATGGATGCCATCTGATTAGCCGAGATTCAGGAGATTAATTACATCTATTGAAAGATTGATTTATAGATCTGTTTTGATCCAGATCTCTGATGGAAAATCCAATAGTGGATATGGAAAGATCTGATCCAAATTTATAGGGTTCAATATTCGGATCACTTTGAAAGCCATCCGATTGGCTGAGTTTTGTGCAAATCAATATTAGCCGTTGATTTCATCAAACTCATCATGACTATTTATTGAAATTAGCAGATCTGCTTCAACTCAAGTTTTGGATCAAAGAGCCGATATCATATCTGAAAAGATCAAGTTCTATTTGATAGAGATCAACTCCTTGATCATGTCGAACGTCAACCGATTGACCTAGATATGCTCAAATTAATTTTGGCCGTTGATTTAGATTTAAATCTAATTTATCATGACCATTCATATAAGTTCACAAATTTGTATCGATCCAAGTCTCGGATCAAAAATCCAATATCACAGTTGGAAAGAGCGGGTTCGATATAGTGGGGATCGACACCATGATCATGTCAAACGTCAACCGAGTGAGCCAGATATGCTCCGATCGTTATTAGCTGTTCATTTGTTTTATATTCAAATCTGAACCGCCAAATATATTTGAATCTAAACCATTGGATTTAAAGTGGCAAAATCACAGCCGTTGGTTTTAATTAATTGATTAAATTTATCTGAGCCATTCGATTAAGCATTAAGTAATCTTGATTGTTGATTATGTTTTGAATCTGGATCATTGATTTCGTTTGAAAAAATCTCATCCGTTGGATTCAATTTATTAAAACAGATTGACCTGGATCATTCGATTTCATCTGAAGTGATATGGAGCATTGATCTAATTTGAATCTGGACCGTTGGTTTAGTTTGGACGAATATTAGCCGTCCATTCTTTTCTTCGTCTCTCTTGTCGATGGCGGCGACGAATGAAACTAGGGTTTGTCACCGCTGGCCGCTCGTTGATCCTCCGCCCAATCAGCTCCAACTATAGCTTCTTTGTGTAGATGGTGGCTCGTGGCAAGAGTTTGACACCATTCGGTGGAGTATCTGCGGTGAATCAAAGAGATCGGCGGAAACAGGGTCGCCAGCATTAATTCATTTGATTCTGGCCATCTGGTCGTCCGATCGCCGAATCCTTCTGGTTGTCGATACACATGACCTAGGAGAAGGTGTGGTCGAAGTTTCAATCCGATCAGGTGGTCAGAAGTTGAATTTCTCGAGGAAGTGCGGTGAAGCTTTTTTTTTTGATGATGCGCGTCGAGTGAAGGATGGGGGCGTGTGCGTTCTTGATTTTGACCTGATGATTCGATTAGCTGTAATTGGATTTGAGCTCCGATTTTCTCAATCTCTGATTTTTTGTATGCCGTGGAGTCTGCACCTAATTTCTCTTGTAGATTTTCTTCGAATGATTTATTTCGGAGTTTACTCTCCATCAAAGTAGATGTTTGTTTCGGAGTTGTATCTCCATTATGGTGTGTTTATTTCAGAGTTGTCTCTCCATCAAGATGATGTGTTTACTTCAGAGTTGTCTCTCCGTCAAAATAGATGTTTATTTTAGAGTTGTCTCTCTATCATGGTGTGTTTATTTTGGAGTTGTCTCTCCATCAAAATAAATATTTATTTCGAAGTTGTCTCTCCATCAAAATAAATGTTTATTTCGGAGTTATCTCTCCATCCAAGTGTGTTTGTTTAATTCGTCTTGCCCCTCTTTTATAGGAGATGGGTGGAGAAAATTTTTTATTATTTTTTTGGTTTTATATTTTATTATTTTCTATTTTCTATTTTTATTTGATTTATTTATTATTTTTTTATGTGCGCTTACTCATTCCCCCCTCTCTTAACAGTAAACTTGGTTTTATTTTATTTATTTATTTTGTAGTTTGGTTTTGCTTATTCTCTCCCCTTTTTTTCTTTTTTTAAAATCCAAATTTCCCTCCTTTTTTTTATTTTTAATATTTTTATACGGATTTTATATAAGCGACGAGCGCATACAAATCCGTTAGAAAAATCACTTCCAAACCATGGTGTCAAAAGTACAATGTTATATCGAGGAGCTACGCCCCGATGATGAGCATCAACGTATGTATTCGCAAATAATGTTTTATTGTTTGCTCGTGTAAGGAGCTTTACAGTTTTTGGTAAACTGCCAGCCATAAATAGACTTGATGTCATGATCCTATTGTTGTTTGACTAGTATCGATCTTTTGCTCGTGTTAGAAGCTTACAATTTTGGGTAAATTGACAATCATAAATGGAATTAAAATTTACGATCTTATTACCGTTCAAATAAGATCGGATCTTTGCTCGTGTGAGGAGCTTACAATTTTAGGTAAATTGACAACCGTAAACGGAATTAAAAATTGCGATCTTATTACCATTTGAATAAGATCGGATCTTCGCTCGTGTTAGGAGCTTACAGTTTTTGGCAAACTGCCAGCCATGAACGGACATGATGTTATGATCCTATTGCCATTTGACTAAGATCGATTTTTTGCTCGTAAATCTTTATATTTCTTGCTTGGCTAATACATCAATTTCACCTTTTGAAACCAGACTTGAATGTGAAAGACACATTAATTGGTTGCCCCCTTTCCTCTTCAAAGAGTTGAGCGCTTAAGTAAGTAGGCTTAACATCTTCTGTTGATCCCAGATTAATTTCTATCAACTCATCATAGGTTGTCTTATAACCTTGTCTCATAAGCCTTGCCCTTCGCTTCTACATTATTTGTCATTCTTGCTTTTTTGACCTTTTCATGGCACAACAAAGCAGGAAAGATGAATTTGCCCCCCTATTGGTAATGAACGAGGGTTGCTCATTCTTCAGCGTCATAAGGGTGAACTCGACATCCTCTTCCGAGATAAAGCCGAACTTTATGTCATTCATGATGGTCAATGCCACCTCAATGAAGACATTCAATTTCTTTGCCATTATAAGAGTGATGTTATCCCACCACATAGATCTCAAAGATGAAAGGAGAAGCCAAGTCCCACCAGGCGTGCCAAAATTTGTTGGGTTATTTTTGGTCATGTGATTAATATGTTTTGACCTTTTCAAATTCACCTTATAAAAATAAGGCTTTTTTGTTTAACAGGTTCTAGCTTCCAATGAACGCAAGCATTCATTATTAATTACCCCTGAAAATCAGGGCACCTTTGATTAAGATATATATGTTATGGAATAAAATAAAATAAAATGGCTGAATAATATGATTCATTAAACATTAAATCAAAAATACATGATGATTTCAAAAAAGAAAAATGACAAAAGAAAAAAGTCTTCGTCAACTTGGAGGATTTGGGTCTGCCAAATATCCAGCCTTGCAATGACTTGTTGGATATTTTGGATCTAGAAGGGATCCAGTCACAATGATTCGTCAGATATTTACTTTGAAAAATACTCGGACTCAACGGCTTGTTGGGTAAAGATATCCGGCCATGATGGCTTGTTGGATATTTTAATTTGACAACTTATGAGTATTTGAGTTTCACATATGCTCGGTCTTGATGACTTGTAAGCATTTGAATTTGAGATATGCTCGGTCTTAACGATTTGTGAGCATTTGAATTCGAGATGTGCTCGATCTTGATGACTTGTGAGCATTTGAGTTTGACATGTGCTCGGTCTTGATGACTTGTGAGCATTTGAATTCAACATGTACTCGGTCTTGACGACTTGTGAGTATTTGAATTCGAGATGTGCTCGGTCTTGACGACTTGTGAGCATTTGAGTTTTGACATGTGCTCGGTTTTGACAACTTGTGAGCATTTGAATTCAACATGTGCTTGATCTTGACGACTTGTGAGCATTTGAGTTCAACATGTGTTTGGTCTTGACGACTTATGAGCATTTGAATTCGACATATGCTCGGTTTGATGACTTGTGAGCATTTGAATTTGACATGTGCTCGGTCTTGATGACTTGTGAGCATTTGAATTTAACATGTGCTTGGTCTTGACGACTTGTGAGCATTTGAATTCAACATATGCTGGGTCTTGATGACTTGTGAGTATTTGAATACAACATGTGCTCGGTCTTGACGACTTATGAGCATTTGAATTCGACATGTGCTCGGTTTTGATGACTTATGAGCATTTGAATTCGACATGTGCTCCGTCTTGATAACTTGTGAGCATTTGAATTAGTGAAATATCCGACTTTAAAGGCTTATTGGATGTTCAATTTCAGAGATATCCGGCCTCAACGGCTTGTTGGATATTTGATTTAAAAAATTACCCAGCCTCAACAGCTTGTTAGGTAAAGATATCTGGCCTTGCAGTGTGTTGAATATTTGATTTGAGAAATATCCGGCCTTGCGGCGTGTTGGATATTTGATTTGAAAAATATCCGGCCTTGCGGCATGTTGGATATTTAAATTTGAAAAATATCCGACATTGAGGCGTGTTGGATATTTGGGAAAATTACCCGGTCTCAATGGCTTGTTGGGTAAAGATATCCGGCCATGACGACGTATTTGATATTCGATTTGAAAAATATCTAGCGTTGCGGCTTATTGGATATTTGGGAAAATTACCCGGCCTCAACGGCTTGTTGGGTAAGATATCCAGCCATGACGGCGTGTTGGATATTCGATTCGATAAAATATCTGGCCTTACGGTATATTGGATATTTGGGAAAATTACCCAGCCTCAATTGCTTGTTGGGTAAAGATATCTGGCCATGACGGTGTGTTGGATATTCGATTTAAAAAATATCCAACCTTGCGGCGTGTTGGATATTTGGGAAAATTATCCTCAAAACTGATATGCATTTATCATAAGTCATGGAGAAAAATCTGAGTTGTGTTGTAACAACGTTGAGAAACGATGGCCCGATACGAAGTATCGACGTATGCATCTCTCAAACAACGTTATTAACAATATGTGTCAGTCATTTATCGTCCACAACTATGTTTGAATGAGTTGAGTGCATGGGTTGGGTGAACCAGCTGTGGGGCTAAACGTTTGAAGTTTGGATGAGCGGACCAAGGGGCCAAGCATTCGAAATTTGATAGCTGATTTGTAAATCTGCTTAGATCTAGGCTTCTGATTGAAAATCCGAGATCAAATTTTGAAAGATCTGACTCAATTTGGTAAGAGTTGATATTCAGATCATTTTGAGAGTCATCCAATTAGTTGAGATTCGGAAGAATTAATTTCAACCGCTGAATGTTTGATTTGTAGATCTGCTTTGATCCGGATCTCTGATCAAAAATTAGAGTTCGGATTTGGAAAGATCTGAGCCATATTTGTAGGGATCAATATGCGAATAGCTATGGATGTCATCTGATTGACTAAGATTTAGGAGAATTAATTACAGCCATTGAAAAATTGATTTGTAGATTTGTTTTGATCCAGATCTCTGATGGAAAATCCGAGAGTAGATCTGGAAAGATCTGATCCAAAGTTATAGGGATCAATATTCGGCTCACTTTGGAAGCCATCCGATTGGCCGAGATTTGTGCAAATCAATATTAGCCATTGATTTCATCGAACTCATCATGACTATTTTTTCAAATTAGTAGATCTACTTCAATTCACATTTCAGATCGAAGATGCGATATCATATCTGGAAAGATCAAGTTCTATTTGATAGGGATCAACTTCTTGATCATGTCGAACGTCAACCGATTGACCTAGATATGCTCAAATCAATTTTGGCCATTGATTTAGATTTAAATTTGATTTATTACGACCGTTCATATAAATTCATAAATTTGTATCGATCCAGGTCTTGGATAAAATATCCAATATCATAGTTGGAAAGAGCGGGTTCGATATAGTGGGGATCAATACCTTGATCATATCAAACGTCAACCGATTGACCAAGATTTGCTATGATCGTTATCAGCCGTTCATTTGTTTTATATTCAGATCTGAACCACCGAATTGATTTGAATATGAACTGTTGGATTTAAAGTGGCCAAATCACAGCCCTTGGTTTCAATTATTTGATCAAATTGATCTGAGCCGTCCGATTAAGCATTAAGTAATCTCGATCGTTGATTATGTTTTGAATCTGGATCGTTGATTTCGTTTGAAAAAATCTCATCCGTTGGATTCAATTTATTAAAATGGATTGACCTGGATTGGCCAATTTCGTTTGAAGTGATTTGGAGCGTTGATCTAATTTGAATCTGGACCGTTGGTTTAGTTTGGATGAATCTCAGTCATCCATTCTTTTCTTCATCAGAATGATTTATTTCAGAGTTTACTCTCCATCAAGGTAGATGTTTGTTTCGGAGTTATCTCTCCATCATGGTGTATTTATTTCGGAGTTGTCTCTCCATCAAGATGATGTGTTTACTTCAGAGTTATCTCTCCGTCAAAATAGATGTTTGTTTTGGAGTTGTCTCTCCATCATGATGTGTTTATTTCAGACTTGTCTCTCCATCAAAATAGATGTTTATTTCGGAGTTGTCTCTCCATCAAGGTGTTTATTTCGGAGTTGTCTCTCCATCCAAGTGTATTTCTTTCATCTGTTTGGCCCCTCTTTTATAGGAGAGGGGTGGAGAAAATTTTTTATTAATTTTATTTGATTTTATATTTTATTATTTTTTATTTACTATTTTTATATGAATTTTTTTATTATCTTTTTATATGCGTTACTCATTTTCCCCTCTCTTAATCGCAAACTTGATTTTTTTTATTATTATTTTTTTTTTCCTATTTTGGTTTTGCTTATTCTCTCTCTTTTTTTAAATCCAAATTTTTTTCTCCTTTTATTTATTTTTTTATTTTTATTTTTATTTTTTTTTAATAAAAATAATTAGTCCAACATGTATTTTACGAGACCTATATAAAAATAAAAAGAAAGATTGACTATCATTTTCTGTGTTTCCTTGTTCTGCATTGAAATGAATATCCTCAACTGGGTAAAAAGTTGCCTCTAAGAGTACTACACAAGAGAGTACATCAAGTCGCTTAGAAAATTTTAAGCGGATGGCTTCATTTTTGTCTCTTCAATATTTTTTCTTTAATTTTTTTTTTAGAAATAATGTACTTTTTGTAAGCTTTTTAATAGTATCAAATTTATGGTATTTTATATCACGTATACGTATAAAATATTCTAATCAATATCACATATAAGACAAAAAATTATTTGCTTATATAAAAAAATATAATCTTGTATAGAATATTTTATACATATACGTGATATAAAATATCTTAAATTTGATACCATTGAAAAATTTACAACGAGTATATTATTTTTTAATAAAAAATTAAAAAAAAATATTGAAGGAGAAAAAAATGAAGCCATCCGCTTAAAATTTTCTTAGCCACGTGAAACCTACACAAGATGCTCCGGCGATCAAGGGTTGACTTAGCTCTTCTGGTGCAAAATTTTGCCTCGTCAATGGAAAAATCTCATAGGCATAGGAATCTTAAGCACAGTGGTAAATCCATCGTTAATTATTTTGGGGAACATTGGATACGTGCATAAATATGTACACATCTCAAAGCAACTTTGATGTGCATACCGATTCTAGCCGTGCCTAGAACATTTCTATGGGAACTTCTCCTTGAACGTCAACTCATTTGGCTGAAAATTAAATATCAGCGATCGAGGAAGGAATTCTTGCAATCTAGTAAATTAACCAAGATATTAACTTCCCCATTTATTGGCTTTCCTTCAACTTATGTATACGTCCTTATAGTTTCATGAATTAGATACTTTCCATGAATCAGCTATCTAGTATCCTTGGATATTGAAATCGGTTACTGATGGCCTGCAATTCTAAAAAATACCGATCGCTAATTAATAAATGTATTCATTTTTTTACTGGATCTTGAATATTATAGCTAATACCAAACATAACCTTTATTCGTGTACATCAAGCTGATCATTCCACGTATCTATTGCCTATATGAAAATATGTATCTTTTAGATAGATTTTTATATATTAGACATTATTTATAAGATAGTATATTCTTTATAAATTTTAATCAAGACTAGGAGCTATATAGATCGGTTCACATACAACTGAGCGAAGACCACGAAGCCAAAAATACTTGGAAATATTTCAATATCAACAAAACTAATAACAGTAGTAATGATCAACGGCTACAGCAATAACATGATTGCAACAAACAACAGCAACAATAATGAAGTTTAAAGCTCCACATAAGCGAGCAGCTACACTGCAGGATATTCTTGTACTGATTGACCGCAAGATAAAGTTGTTAGTTTCTTTCTTGAACAAAAACAGGTGGTTGTACCTCTTCATCAGCTAAGGTCAGTTAATCCTGTATCAAGCTTAGCAAATACTGGAGAAAAGCATATCCAGGTCGTGTCTGTGAACCAACAGAGAGTTATGGCTCATGGGCTTCGTGAACTGTAAAAAAAATCTACAGGAAGCAGTCCAAGATGGTTTGATGATGCTCTTTGTAAGATTTGGATTGCCAACTTGAATGATGCCCTAGTACGCCATTATATGGTTTCCATTGATTGGAACTCATGCTTGGTTCGCCCAGAGGGCCACAATATACTGCAGCTCTTGTGGCTGCAGTTTTCCAATGAATCACGCCTTGCGTTTTGTTGATGAGTGCAGAAGATTATGGTCAAACCTATTTTTCTCCTTGTACAGCACTATTCTATTATTTAAATGGCTACTACTGTTATGTGTTCTCCGTTTTCAAGGTTAGATTTTCTTTAATTCAACTTATTTCTGGCAAATTCTAAGTTCATCTTCAAAAGCCTGAGCAAGCATACAGAAACCTTCTAGGTGCGAGACATCGTACATCTTTTCAAGTGTGGGTAAGATTCTACAGTTATTTACACCCCAGCTAGGGGTAGTCGACTGCCGACTGAGTTGTTCATTGAGACGGAACAAGAGAAACCAAGGCATACATACATGAACAATTTCCTCAATAAGGCAAGTATGATATGTTTGAAAGGGGCATTGATATTGATAAGAACTTATCCATACTTTGCTTCAACACCATCGAGTCTTGTTAGAAATGTAGACATATGTAGTTGCTACGTAATATGTACATATCTACAGCCATCATCCCTGCATCAGATCAGTAAAGATTGGTGAACAGCTCTGAGGTGTGAATAGCACTCATCACTGCTGCTGAATAATTTTATGCACACCCAGCAGATGTGCTTTCCGCACTTGCACTCGATGTGATTGCACCCTTCAATCTTCTCGATCGTAGCCCCACAGCCAGGACAGATGTTCACATTCTCCTTCCCCTTGCACCATTCTGCCAGTGAGAGATCAGGGTTTTCCTTGTACTCAACATATCTCTCACATGATATGAAAGGATGGTACTCGAGATGGCACTTCCTGCATGTCTCCACCAAGCAAGCTCCGCACACAAATGGCCCGACATCCTTGTTCAGAGAAGCTACACTGTACATGCCAGGGCAGTCAGGGGTCGGGCAGAATCGATAGGCTCCTTGGCTGGACGCCACAAACACGATCAAGGACGCTCTGAAAAGCTCCTCCTGCTTCTCCAATGATAACAAAGATCTGATGTCTATAAGCACGAATGGCTCCTCGCACCCTTGCTTGGTGCAGCGAAGAGGGAAACCTTCCCGTGTTCTCATGGCAGATTCACATTGATCAACCAAGCATGATCGACAGTAAGTGTGTCCACACGCTTCAAGCCGGTAAGGATCCTCCACTTCACACAGGCATATGGGGCAAGAGGATTCTGACGATCTCTCTATAACACCATTTTTATCAATGGATAACGCCACCTCAGAGATTATGTCTTCAACCCTCTGCTTCTGTGTCTTGTCTCCTCGTAAGTAGATTGTATGGCGTCGAGTATTAAGAGTGAGCTCGACACCGGGCACATTTTCCTTCAACCCAAGCAGATCTGATCCAAACCTCTGAACCACCTCTTTCATCAGGTTTGGTGGGAGTTTCCGACCAAGAAGACGGATCTCAAGTTGCTTATTCTCATAAACGGCAAGCAACGAATGGACTAACTTTTCCTCAGCTACAGATGCTTCCTTGGGCGGACCATATACTCTTACGTTCATGTTCTGACGGTCATACAGAACGTAAGTTCCAGTCTCTTGCTCCACAGCTTTTATACACGTCACACCATCACGAGACAGGATAAGCTGCAGTACAGCTGGAGTGAGGCTTGGGTGACTAACTATTTTGCCTCTTATCAACTGCTCCAGTGGTCGCCTCAAATCTGCAATAGTTTTTGTGGCATTTGCAGATATCTTCACTCGATAAGAACCGTTGTCATTCTGCTCTAGGTTATATGACACGCCTGCGTCATGATACAAACAGCTGTGAATTCGCACCAACAAACAGTTCCTAGACATACAAATATCCTAGTCTGCTATTTAACACTAACATCGAATGGCAAAAAAAACACAGAATGCAAAATGAGAAAAATTTAAAAAATGTCTACTTGTACATATACATTCATATATGTGAAACATAATATACAACAGCACATATGTGTAAGGTTCCAAGGATAGACCAAAAGAGTAAATTGCTAGATTTCTATTGGCAGAAACGTAGCAAAAGATAATTCTCTTCACCACCATGCACTCTTACTCTCTCTCTCAGCTCTAATGCATAATGCAATTCAATGGTAACTAAAGGTGTTCACATCATCCGAAACCAAATCTAACATGGGAATCTTAGTTTTTGGGAAAGGATAGTGTTTCAGAATTTCTAAGAAATTCATGTTCAAACATGATCTTGAGTTACTGTCAACCCAACAAAAATCAAAATTTCTGAAAAAGAAACCCAATCCAAATTTACTGATATCAATGATTATAGATAAATAAGAAAAAACCATTTTCACTACAACTAAACCTGAACCATTATAGTTGTATTATCAGATTCTAATGGAATGTTTTCCCCGATCCATAAATCTTATACATAAATATACTAGAACTATACTAGAATGTTACAAGACTGTTTAAATGCACACGATGTTGTTTCAGCATATAATTATACACCACAACGCTTTCAAAAGCATCAAATATATCCTGAAATCCTGATTTACTCCACTATTCACAATAATAGAAGAATGTGTTAGGTAAAAGCGTACCCCAATCATTCAATCATATTTTTCCATTGCCTTAGTTTACTATGGGAAACTGAGTCACAAGTTCATGTGTCAATAAAGAGTTTCAGAAAGCACTTTATTCTGCTGCATATGCATAGACATTATATCCAGAGTCCAGATATATGGTAGTAATGTCAAGGCTTAAATACCAATATATTAGTGTTTGCTTGAACCGGTATGATTAGCTACGCACCAACGATGGTACCAATGGATATAATAAATATATATATATATATATATATATATATATATATATATATATATATATATATAATGGACCAACCTTGTTCTGTGTACTAGTAAGACTAGTTCATACTGAGCTTACAGTACATACTTTAAAATGTTGACATGCTTATACAGCCCAAATTGAACTTCGTACTCCAGTACATAAAATTATTTATTATTTATCTAGCCAAAATCAAGTCAAATAGATTGTTAGTTGGTTCAAGCCACTTGTGTAAGTTGTATTTGCACCATGATTTGAACGAGCAGAAGAGACTCAATTCAATGAAAATCTAAAGAATAAACAAAATGAGAAGGGAAAAGATTCCCTTGTTACAAAGATGAAAGAAAGGCGAGATGATAAGTTAAGATTTAGAACAAGACTAAGTCAGCACATGGGTTTGACTTGGAAGCCCGAGAGTTATCTCAACCAAGGAGAGTAGCTCGAGATTCTTTCAGCATCCACAAAGTAGAAATTAGTAAATTTCAACATATTCAAATAAAAAGACTGATTCAATGTTTATCATAGAGCCATACTTCTAAATAGATTGGTAATAATTTTAAAACAATAATCACATATGCCTATGCTGCTCTGTTTACTACAAAAATTTCAAGCAGTGACCATACCACCATGGGTGTTCAAATGGTTCAACACCACAATTTTAACACCGAACCTGAACTAAAGTACACTAAAATTAAACTGAAACATTCAAAAGCTTAGGTTCACTTTGGTTTGGTCGTTTGGTTTGGGTTAAATTGAATTTTCCTTTTTTCTAATATTTTAACAATTATATTATTTTTTTAATAAAATTAAATTTGGAAAAGTTATAAATCATTAAATATTATTATAATTTAATTTAATTTTTTTACATTTTACATATTTATTATTGTTCTTAAAGTAATGTGACATAATAAAATATTTATATAATTAATAATTAAATAAATATCAGTTTGTTTATTTTAATTGAATCTAAATTGCTAAAGAAAATATTGAACCAATTCATTTATGATTTTTTAAAATCTAAAGTAAACCAAACTGGTCAAGAAAAAAAATCAAACGAGGCCAAAGAATCCAATTCAATTTTCAAATAAACTGAAAATTTGGACACCCCTGATGCAACATATAGCTCGGATACACTTTTTGAAAACTTAACTTTTTATAGAAGCGCAAAAGGGTCATTTAGCATGATTTATTAGATTACGAAAATAGAGTCAATGGAGGTCTAAATCTTGATCTTAATAGCCTTATGAATTATGAAGGAAGTTCTAGTTATCCTTCTTAGCAAGGTTATGATGATCAAGGTCCAAGACGGGAAGTGGGAACAATGAAGGTTTCATGTGATTAGGATCAAAAGATCCTACCAAATAGTTAAAATAAATTGTATTTTAACAAATATATTTTTATATACTAAGAGCAAGTTGAACACAAACGTATTAACATAGAAATATATTATAATTAAATTGTATGACATGAACTGATATATATTGTCCACTATTTGGTGTTTATTGTCCCCACTTATTGTTGGCTTGAAAAAGATTGTAGATTCTATAGATCCTTCGTCAAGGATCAAAGATGCTATCATTCCAACTTATACTAAATTCCCATATTTTGCTTTCAAGGTAGATCCAGGGACAAATCTTTCACTCACTAAGAAGTGAAAACCTGTGACTATATCGTCCTGAAGACGGATGCGACGTGAAGAAGTGGCATTTAGAAGTGTTGCTGACTTTACATTTAGGTTTCAGCATAACAAAGCTTGCACTGTCTTTTCGCACTTAGGCGCACAACGTGCCGTTGGTAATGATTCTACTACGGTGCCGCAAATTCACAAGCTGATCCTAAGTAATCGTTGTTGTTCATTGGATTCCGGAGGAATGACTTCGTTAGGATTGGAGAATTGCAGCAATTCTTTTGTATCATTTTTGGTTAATTTGAGTTCAAGGTAAGATCCTAATATCGAATCTAGATAGAGTCAAGAACAAAGAGCCATCTTTTAGGAGTTCACGTAGATTTATGAAGCTCAAAGGCTGTGTTTTTTTTGGGAGAAAAGTGGAGAGAAAGGAAAGAAACATAGATTTTCCCTTGTTTTATTAGAGAAACAATTTGAAAGGAAAGAAAAGTAGAGAGAAAAATAGCTCATTTTCTCTCGTTTTTGTTTCTCTCTTATTCGGGAAGAAAACGCATCACCCGCTCCTCACTCGTTGCATGGCTATCCTCGCGTCCCCCTCCTCGCCTTTCCGGCCATCTTCCTCCTCGTCGCCATCCTCCTAGCCAGCCTCGGCAACGCCCTCCAGCCTCTCGCGTCCCCCTCCTCGCCTCGCCAGCCATCTTCCTCCTCGTCGCCATCCTCCTAGCTAGCCTTGCCAACCTCCTCCTCGGCCTCCGGCCTCCGTGTCGCCCCAGCCTTCGCGTCGCCGGCCTCTCGCATCACCAGCCTCTTGCGTCGCCCTCGCCAGCCAGCCTCCAGTCGCCCTCGCCTCCCAATCAGCCTCCGGTCGCCATCCTCGCGAGCCAGCCTCCTCCTCGTCACCCTCCTCGCCTCGTCGTAGCTCCTCCAGTCGCGACTCCACCTCCGCGAACTCCGCAGCCCTACCACTCCGCTTGCAATGCCGCTCTCCTCCTTCCCTGTCTTCCCTCCCCACCCCTCTATCTCCTTTCTTCTATGCCGCCCCTGCTTCCCTCAAAACATTTCCTCCTATGCCAGCCGCCCTTACTTCCCTCTCCGCACTGTATTTCTTCTTCCCTGTGATCACGTTTTCTTCCCTCTCCATTTTCTTTCGTCTTCTATATTTCTTTCCTCTTCTATATTTCTTTCTCACTAGATTTCTTCCCCTAAAAAAAACACCGTCAAAAGTTCTTTCACAGTGTGCAACAAACAACTTGTGTTCTTTTCAAGAGAAATAAAGATGGGCGTGCTCTTGCAATTAGCAGGCAAAATAGGTTCCAACTAGGACGCAGGCTAGAAACAGAAATCAAGAATCTCATTGACTGTCAAAGTCGGTAAAATAAAAAAGGTGTGACGTGATAACAATTTAAATGTTTGGCATACTTCAATCTTTCTACAAATCCATAAGTAATAACTCCCTTTTACGAATGAAATCAACTTGACTATAGCTTATAATTTTTTATGCAAAAGTTGTTGTCATCATTCTCCATTCTTCCTTTCCTAGGAAAATGATTGACATGATTATTTGATGTATTTATACTCCTTTTCGTGCTTCCATTAAAGGGGGAGCAATCCAAATTCATATATGTCATACACTGGAGTACCAAAAATATTATACAAAGTATCGACATCATTAGCAAAGGGAAAAGCAGTATAAGAAACAACTTAAGCAAGGGGAGGATCCATGTTTCTACCAACAACTATCAAGAGTGTGGTTCATCTTCTGAAAATGAGTACATAGAGGGAAGGAATTGTGACTTCTACCACAACCCCATTTAGATATAATACAACCCTTGCGACCACCAAAGTATAGAGGGAATAAAAGGAGTAGAACAAGATGCAGCAAGGGAAACTCTAAGAAGACAAAGGTGTTCCAAAACTATGCACTATAGAATCTACAAGGAGCTGTATGTGGGCAGCACTAGGAGAAAAACTTAGTAACCAAGAAATCTTATTGTTGCTTCAAAAGAACTTAAATATTTGCTGGATGATATTCATCCCACTTCTTTTAAGCATAGCATAATATTGTTGAATAGGGCAATTATTTTACCTAAGAACAAAAAAGAATTCCTAATATAAACAGTTTATTGGAGTATAGTTAAAAGCAAGAGCATCTAAAATATACTTGGCACTTTGGGGAACATAATTATATAGACAATGTTTAGTTTCATGTTGTTAAGAAGGCATTTGAGAATTGCATAACCACTAAACATCATATATCGAATCAGACACATTAGGAGGTAGAGTATCCAAGTATTTCTCTTTCTCATATGAACCAAAAAAATTAACAAAGGGATTGTTCCCGATAATTAGTATGATTTAATTTAATACATGTACTAAAGGAAACAGTGGATTTGAGTTCACGAGGAGTAGAAGGATCTCCATGAAAAGGAAAAAAGAATAAACTTGTACAAGTTTGTCAAGAAAGCAAATAGAAGAAATTAGGGTTGAAGCAATGTTTTACAGTAGTAGCTCTAGTAGAAAAAAAACACAAGAAAAGGAGTAACCAAGTGATTGAGTAAACTAAAGGGTTAGCAGTAAGGGGGGAGGCACTAGCAAGGAGGGAGCCCATGAAGGCTAGGAGGGATGTTCAAATACAAATTTGAAGGAAAAATAAAAAATCCTATAATTAATTAAATAATTAAGCATTATACAATGAATAAATGGATCAATAACTAGCTCGGCTAGAATATGTTATATCCACTATCTTAAATCAAGTATGACAAGCCAATAAGACAAAATGAAAGATAAAATGATGATCCTACCAAAAATGAATAACTAATTAAATTTGGAAATTTGCTAGTTTGAGCTGTCCCTTTCAAGCTCTATTTATACAGTCTACCTTACAACCATTCAAAAACCAAATACAATTTAATAGCAGGGACAAGACATTATGGGATTTACCAACAACAAAGAACGGTCCTAACATCAACAAAGGCAAAAGTAAACATACAACTTACTGAAAATTGTATTAGCTTAATACAATATGAACAATGACCAGCGCAAGCGGTCTGCTAATCTTTAGACATTAAGAAGTAGGCCAGAGTTTGAGATATACAACAGCTACTTATGTTTTTCAGTTACCTGTAAGTTTAACTGAAACAGTAAAAGATACTGGATTTTTCCCAGGTTTGTCAAGAGGTTAGAATGAGAATGATTACATATGTCAGCCATTCCAATGATAAACCATTTAAATAAAGTAAATTGTGACAGGATAAAAAAGTTTATCTCATTCAAAAGCATTTCATAACTTGAATCCTCGAGACTCCATCTATTTTAATAACAGTGATAAAAACTTGTTCTCACTTACTTTAATTTCCATTTAAAAGATCCACTTGTTATTTTAGTTAATCATTTGTTCCCTCGTGTGATATTATCTTCATAATGAAAACTTATAGAAGATCTTGTATAGTATGTATGGAAAAAAAAATGTGCTCACTCCCAAATAACTAAAATTCAAACTAAACTACCAATCACAAGTTGTGATCAAGAGCTAAAGATTATTTTCCCAAGTAATGTAAAAATGAGCAAACTTGTACACCTCTGTCGATTGTTCTTGGGTATATGCAGGCAGTTGTTTGCAACATATTAA
Organism: Costus lasius; assembly: GCA_027563935.2. Taxonomy (NCBI): domain Eukaryota; kingdom Viridiplantae; phylum Streptophyta; class Magnoliopsida; order Zingiberales; family Costaceae; genus Costus; species Costus lasius. The sequence goes on along the minus strand of CM050450.1, from coordinate 116,567,537 downwards.
GAAATGTAGAATATTGGCAGACATCTATTCAGAAATTCCTACGAAACCTCATCTTCGTGATGTTAAGAATATGTACATAAACTTTAAATGCTACAATCTAATTGAAAATGATGACTTGTCTAAACAATTATATACTGGAAAACTGCTTATTTAGAAGAACATTTTGACAAATATTGTTTTCTACATCTAAGAAGCGACAACAAGCTATGGAGTTAGACATCAATATGGAATTAAGGATAGAGCATATCATCTACTAGAAGAAGAATCATACCCTTCTTTCGCCTGAAACTTTCCAGTAGAGAATCCAGATTCTTCCTGATAACATAATAGACACGTGAAGGAAAGGACAGAGAACTATGAAATACATGCTGGCATTGGATCTTCTGCCATGATAAACAACCCGGTAGTACTTTTCCTTGGATGTGATCCAAAGCCTTTGCGGCCTCCAGATGCAGACTTCCATCAAATGAGATCATAGCTCTCATCATCTGTTCCTTGGGTTCAGGTTTGAACACTTCAACATGAAAATTATTGTCAGAGATATGCTTGTTAGGCAGAAAAGGAGAAATTTCTTTAATTAGTGCTTCAGCACAGGTAACAACTGGTGGGTCAGAAACTGCATCTCCTCTCAAAAGGTGAATGTCAAAGATTTTCCTTTTTGTCAAACCAAAAACTGCATTGCAGAGTTCTGCCTCTGACACATCTCTAGGCAGTCCTGTTACAAATACACAATTCTGGTACTTTTCACTGACCTGAAGGTTAATATATCTTCCACCAATTGCTAATGCAAAGCAATCCTGAACCACATGTTCAGCTTCTCCAACTCCACATCTGATGATTGCAACTCCCTTGCAAGGCCTCCTTGGCCAACAAACCTTGACTCTTACGGCAGAAACTGGTATGATCTTCTGATCCTCTGCTCTTATGGGGCGTGCTTTTAGTATGGAACCATAAATCTCTAGCTTATTCAGCTTAGTGATAGCTTCTTCAGCCATCTCAGGACTAAGGAATGTTATCCGTCCCCATTTAGTTGTATCTGCCCCATCTTGTCCACACCCTGCATACTTCTGATAGTTAGCAATTCCACGTGCACACTTTTCAAACATCATAATAAGTTCCTTCTCATTAAGAAGGGGAGAATTTGGATGCGATATTTCCACTGACAAAAATCGCCTGTCAAGCTCTAGATGCTTAATTTCAGCACCAGAGCCAAAGAGAGCCAGAGAAGAAGCACTACCCAGTCGGCCCGGAAATAAACATTTCTCAATACACTCATTTCTTATTCGTTTATTTTCAAACTCCAAATTATCCTTGACAACACCAGACACCTGCTCCACATCTTTTCCTGAGGCATACACATGGACCTCACTTTTTGCAAAGTCAATATCAATCCTGATTCGATTGTCTGAGTGAACATTTTGAAGATGTGAAATAACTCTCTGTAAGTTATGGTTTAACTTTCCACAAAATCTTTTAAGCAAATTATTACTAACCCCAGTAATCACATCCATCAGAATCTTTCGACTTTCCATCTGGCAGACATCAAAAAGAGGAGGTTGAATCAGTGGTAGGTCGTCAAGATCCACAGCAGTTACACAGACCAAATAGTCATTGGATAATGACAAGATCTCCCCAAACACCACCCAATCAGGCTTTTTTCCATAGACTAACAAAGAGCATGATGGATGAAGTTGAATGCACTGACCAGATAAAGCCACTTCATAACCAAGTTGATCACGTCCTGAGAACATTGCAACATTCTCAGGAAGAGATGAAAGGATGGCCTTCTTCAATAATTTATCATAATCACTAGGTTCATCAGGATCCCACAACCAATATGAAGGAATAATGATGTTGAGCTCATGTTGGAGACTGATTTCCAAATCTGATATAGCCTCTTGACATCTCCTCATTGACTTAGCATTGATGCTATTTTGCCAACACCACTTGTTTCTATTTTCTCGTTGACTCTCCCACTTCTTGTAAACTAAGAGAAGGGTGAAAAGATCTCCATCATGGTGACAAAAGGGAACCCTAAGACAATCTGCTTTATGTTTATCCTCTTCGTTACCCACTCTACAAAAGATACTGCTAGCATTCGCCATCACAGCAGCAAGAACAACACCCTCTTTTCTCAAACCATGATTGAAACAATCAAGAATTATTTTACCCAGGCGTGGCTCGATGCCCAATTTCACTAAATACCTGCCAGTATCTGTAAGGTCAATGGCATCGTCTTTGTAAGTAACAGCACCTAAATGTAGTAGATTCTGAGTTGCTATTTCAACTGCCCTTGGACTTGGAGCATCAACAAATTCAAAGTCTTGAATGTTCTTGATACCCAAAGCAAGGATTCTCAAAACGGCAATACCGAGATGCACTTTATGAATTTCAGGTTCCTGATGCCTTTTCATTGCATCAAAATCAGATTCTGAATAAAGCCTGTAACACTTACCAGGTTCTGTTCGACCTGCTCGGCCAGCACGTTGGTTAGCAGAACTCTGACTGACTGTACTAACCTTAAGCACATTCATGCCGGTGCTAGGCTCGAACCTACTCTCTTTGACCACGCCAGAATCAACAACATACTTTACACCCTTTATAGTAAGTGATGTCTCAGCTATGTTAGTGCAGAAAATTACTTTTCTCTTACCAGGATAATTCTGAAAAACTAACCTTTGTTCTTCAATAGAAAGCTTTCCATGCAATGGCAGCACAACGGCTTTGGGATCAGTAAAGTTTTCACAAGCCCATTCTACCTGCACTTGAGAAGTCAAAAATGCTAGGATGGCACCATCTTCCTCTGTTTTATGAATATCGCTAACCATGTTTATGACATCTGATACATATGAGGCACACTTTCCAGAACAATCCTTCATTGTGTTAGAACAAGGCTTGAGAGATATATCAGGAACATATTTGATTTCAACAGGAAAGGTTCTTCCTGTAACATAATAGGTGCAGCAGCCATAGAAAAACTCAGAAAGTTTGTTTGCATCAGCTGTGGCAGACATTATTATAAGCCTTAAATCTAACCGTTCAAGAATTTTCTTTTTGATCAATGCCAGAAGCAGATCAGTGTTTAGGCTTCTTTCATGGGCTTCATCTATTATAATGCATGAAATTCCATTAAAACTTGTACCATTCATAAAGTGCTGCAGGAGACAGTGGTCTGTCATAAATATTACGCCTGAGCTAAATTCCTGAAAGGATGAATAACCAGGACAGGAAAGCACAAAGTCCTGGGAGTAGCAACCATTAGCTTCCTCTTTAACCCTTTGTGTCAAAGAATTTGCAGCAATTTTACGAGGCTGAGTGCACACAATGGCACCATCAGTCCCAAATCCTGAATCAGCGAGAAATTGGACCAATTGAGTGCTCTTACCTGAACCAGTCTCCCCAATTAAGATCATGGCCTATAAACACCACGTCAACAAGAAAATATGCAACTTGTTAGTCTTCATCTACATTTGACAAAAAAAGAACAATTCCATGATTCTATGTAGAGTTCATATAACAGTAAATCTGATGACACTCGGGAAAGAAGAGTAGCAATTGGTATCCTAAAGACATAGTAAAACACAAAATAGCTAAGAGAAAATGAGAAAGAAAAAGCCATTACTCTAACAATAAAAAATAGTAAAGCTTCCACAAATACTGACAAAGTTGCAGACTAAGAACATTGTCATTGTGATAAAACTAGATGGTCCAGAAAAAAGTGCACGTATAGAAGATTGATTACTGCTGAACTTGAAAGGCAATCTCAACTCATCAAGTATTACAACAAAGAATATGGCTTGTTCATTATTGTTTTTCTGGTTGATTTATGATGGTGAAAACTTGAAAGTGATCAAATTGATGATAAAAGCAAAACTAACTGACTACCCAAAGAAGTTCAAATTTTGTAATATACATACTTGGAAACCAAAAAAACAGTTATTACATGTGCACATTTACTGTCATTAAGGAACTCTAAGTTGTACTCACTAGGGATTTAGGAGATAATAGGATCATGAACATGAGACCTCAGCATGAGATGCATGAGCAGCTCAAAACAGTTTTGTTCTTTGACTACTCAATAAGAAACACCTTACAGTCGGTAAACATTGCAGCAATATAAAGGTTAAAAAAGATAAAAAATCTCTGAGCGATTCATGCAAGAAATTACAAAGTTGTATTACTAGTCAAGCATTTTTTCATATCTTCATATGTATCATGTTTCTGTGAAAGACAAACTAATGATTGACTGCGAGTATAAGAATGAACCAACAAAGTTGAAGCCGTAAGTTAATTAATTTCCTTGCAAGAATTTTTACGTATGAATTAACCAATCATGGTGTCTAATATAACCGGGCTGCTGCACAATGCATCGTTATATTACAGTAAAACATGATTGGTCCTGACAATGGCTGTTAAAGTTACGGCAAAGTTTAAACGGTATAGGTGAAAGAAGTAGCTACTAAAGCATTAAATATAGTGAAGATTATCTAGTTAAAGAGATTGCCTGATTGGAGAAAATGTGGGAAAGAATTTGAGTCCTGCAAGCGTAGATTGGTAATCCCTCTTCAAGCCTCCGACACTCCCGCTCCATCAATTTGTGAATCTGGTTCCAATCCAACCGGTCTCCAAGCTTAAAAATCTCGACTTTTCCATTTGAATTGTCAGCCCCATCGTCCAGCTTACAGAGGTGCTGGTCTTCTTGCTCTCCAAGTCGAGCGAGGAGGCACTCGATGGCAGAGTGAAACTCAAACAACCGGGCTTTCAGTTGCTTCATCTCATCGTTTAGCCTACTTTTCTCCATCATCAGTTGATTGAACTTGGGGAATTGATTAAGACAATTTAGCAACAACGACACCTTCTTGATCCCCTCGGAAACATCATCAATACTCTTCTCGCAAAGCCGCACGCCTCTGTACTCAAGAAGGCCCCTGATGTGGCCGCAAAAAAGATTCTTGACGCGGCTCGCTTCCTCGGTGGCATCATACGGCGGGGCGCGGGCGTCGCGACGGGCCTCAATTGAAGGTGTGAAGATGTGGGCGCCGTCGAGGCGGCGGCCCCAGAAGAATAGAGTGGAGTCGACCGCTTCGGAGTGGCGGAGGTAGAAGAGCCGGGCGGCGACGGGACCCGAGTGGTTGAAGTAGACGTTGACCGGGGGGATGGGGCAGGAGGAGACGATCTCTTCGGCCTCGGTGATGGAGAAGTCTATGCGAACGGCGTGGGAGGGGCGTAACAGGAGTACATAGAACGGCGCCGACGAGTATCGTGGATTCCTCGGGAGACGGCGCTCCGGCGGGGGCCACTCCGCTCGGTAATAAGAGAAGGGTCCCCTCCTCATCCGGCGGCCGGCAGCGGGAACGACGTCGGTGACACTGACCAGAGAACCCTAGAGAGAGAAGAAGAGGGGTAGAGAGAGAGAGAGAGAGAGAGAGAAGCGAGCGAGCGAGAGGGAGAGGGAGGCGCGAGTTGGCTGAAGTGGTCTTGGCTTGGATTTCGCTAGCGGCAATCGGCTAGATTTCCGTGTTGGGATTACTTGTAAACAAATTTTAAAAGACTCATCTCTGCTGTCCAAGGCAATGCTTGGCTGATATCAACCCTCCGCTTTGAGCACGCGAGTAAGTTGAAAACCCTTGCGCTGGCAGCCGAGCACCCGTCCCAAGTCCGAGCCGGGCGTGGGAAGCTGAGCCGAACCATGTCTACTTTTTCATATAAACCCCTGTATCTGAATGATTTAGAAATACGCTCCAGTTCTCATATCATTTTAACTATAGCATACTAAATATTGTATAATTTATTACATATTAGCATAAAACACTCCGATATAACTAGATAATGTTTTAGAATATAGAAAAACCAAACGATTCTAATTTAATGATTTCTAAATTTGAGAGATAAAATTACAACCAAAACAAAAAAAAAAATGTTGAGAACTATAATTGCAGGATGATGTGAGAGTGAATGTGATTTCCTGAAGCAGAGAATATTTCCAAGCTATATAAATAAGGCATCAAATTACTATCACGGTGAATAGAATTTTAAAAATTATATATTATCGAATATTGCACGGATGAAATTAAATACAGCTCATCAAAATTAATTTATCTTTGGAGATGAGGATATTTATGTTGTGTCGCTTCAGATGTTTATATAATTTACTATCAATTATTGAATTTGAGTCATAACAAAAAAAAAAATCCAACACTTGACACCTCCCCTTAGGCGATGTGTTCTCGGCCGATCGCCGCCGCCGCCGCCGCAACTCGATGCCGCCTGCCACGAGCGCGTCTGAAGTGTTTATAAATATTTATTTATTTTAGTAAATAGTATATCAATTTGAATGCAGACATTTGACTGAACCATTGTGGTTGTACATTGACAATGACTTATATTTTACTTAATTATACATTTATCATAACTATCAATTTATGATAAATGTGAACCGGCTTATTTTGAAAATAATGTATTGTATATTTTGTATATGATATGTGATTTAGAACATGCTACCTTATATGTTTTAATTTTTTAATACTATCGTATATGTTTTATTCATAATGTACATGATACATTGCATAATCATTATTTATAATATGTTTGTGATACATAATACACTAATATGATCAATTAATTACTTATTAGTAAATAAGTAAATTTTAAATACATATTAAATATATTAAAAAGCATAATATACATAATATTCATAATGTAGATAGTAGACAAATTGAGCATAATTTGTAATTCAATTAAAATTTTAAATAATTTTCATAAATTAAAATTTTATTTTATAAATAATCAAAACTCTTATTCTTTTAAGAGATACAGTGGTAACACTATATCAATTTTGAAAGGGTTATAAACTAAAACTTAATTTTCTTTGAATATAAGAGTACTTCACTGAGATTAATATACTATAAATTTAAAAGACAAAATTAAGTTTAAAGATAATAAATACTCATTGGACAATTACAGTCATGTTTTGTACAACTTTAAAACTATATGGGCTAAATGATTAAAAAATGTGGGGGCTTAATTTAATTAATTGTTTATAATTTTACACTTATTATTTAGTAAAATTGCATGAAACTATATTTGTAAATTATTTATTATTTGCAATAATAATCATTGACATCTTAAAAATTTTAGATAAAAATAAGCATAATATGTAAAAGAAGCTATATTAGTATTAAACAAACATCTTTAAAAATAGATTGACTCATCAAAGTTATAGCTCTTTCTTTTAACTAGGCATAACAAAACCTATGGCTTGTCCAAAGTCTTGCCTTAGACTAAATCTTATAAGTATCAAGGGGAATGACAATTCTCTATAATAGGCTCTCCTACAATAGCAATCCAACCTCTGTGATGGATAGATCATGGAAAGTGATTAAATGGAAAACAATAAGTTGACTAATTGACCAAGAAGTAAAAATAAAAAAATTATTAAACTACCACTATGTTAATTAGAGTTATATTTTAAAGGCTCTTATACCCTATTCCTAAAGTAATTAAAATACTCCTATGTAGAGGAAGGAAGAGTTATAAATCTAAATAAGACTAGAAGGTATATTTTAAGAAGTAACTCTATACATTTATTGATAAGGGCTTTTTCTATATAGCTATAGACTAGAAATTAGACATTTCTATTAAACTCACACTAAAAATAAGATATTTACGCACTGCCAAAAATACACAACCATGTGTACACTATTTAACACTAGGTCAAATGAGTATAGTTTAAAACCTGATTCTCCTCTTAATTACATTGTTTGACATTGAAAGCCTACCTCACTAATGTGTTGACAAAGAAATGTATCTTAGAGCAAAAAACTAGACCACATGCGAGGACCTAGATATTTGTCTTAGAATAGACTACATGTCACCTCTAGGTCCATTCACCTTGTAGATATTTTTGTTGATCTTCCATAAAACCTTACAAATACCATTATAAATCGGTGTATTGAATCATTGTTGAACTAGTATGTATTGATACTGGTCGATTCTATTACATTAATTAATGTGGACTACATATATATTAATTAATAATTATATATGGCTATCTTAAATTTTTAGTCATGCTAAAGTGATCGATTAAGAAATTAATTATTATGGCTAAATTATCTCAAGTGTATAGAATATTATCCCATCAGTTAGACTTTGACGATTATTTTTCTGAGTCTGGGAAATACAAAGTCTGTGGAAGACCAAAATATGTTTTTTTCTTTAACTTTAGAAATACTATGAATATTCATGTACGCTTCCGCTACGGTTCTTCTTTTCTCAATATTTTAACATATGATTATTATGTTATGATTTAGTCATAACCTTTAATCGATCCTTCAAATTCTAGATATAATCAGTTTTTTAAACTATGATACTATCTTCTCACAAACCAAGCAAACAACTTATTATTCGACCAATCACCTAATGTTTTAGGTAATATTAGCCATCTCTTTATTTATTTCACAGTTGTTTCTTCAGAAGAAACATCAGTCTGACTTGTCTTGTACTGCTTAGGATCAAGTATTGCTGCATTTAGTGAGACCATTAAATGAAACATAGAGATAAAAATCAATACAAAAATGACAATGCAAACTTCCTGTTGTTCGATGGATTTGAAGCACAAAACATACACCACATATTTGTTGATCTCGGGGCATCAAAGTTACCATTTTTACTGCCAGCTGATAAGAAACAACAGCACTCCGAATTAGTGATTTACAGCAACGTATCTGTTTATGGACCTTGATTCCCACTTCTCATGATAAACAACACTCTGTGCTTAATACATTGATTTAATTCAATCACAATGAGCTAAGAAAACAAATCAAAGCACAAATTTCTCCACAGACACATGAAAGATCTAGTAGTAGTTTATAAGAAATGTTTCATGTGTATTATGAAAAGACATGTCTAAATTAATTAACATAATTACTTGACGAGAGTAGTTACTAAATATAGTAAGAAGAGAAAAACCAACCCCCTCTCTCCTTGCCACGATTGCTCTCAAAATACTCATCAAAATTAAAAGCATAAAGAATTCAAAGAAAATGAGAGAAGATCAATTAACAAGGAAAGGATTACAACTTCAAGATTTACATTCATGGATAAAGGTAAGTATTTTATTTTATTTTATTATAAGAATAAAAAATTCTAACGTTTTCTTATTTGTGCTCTTAATTAAGAATATAAAGCATGATATAAGACACATATTATTATGGAATTATTATGTATTCTAACATGTGGTATCAGAGCTAAGGAATTTGTTACTCTTCTTTCATGATAATTAATTGAATATTATTTATCAAATTAATCTGTTCTTGAGTATTTTGCTTTTCAATAAATTTCCGCCGTATGAATTTGGATTGCATAATGGTTTTTATTTTAGTAATTAGAATATTAATTTTTATGGCACCCTTAAGTACTTAAATATTAAATTTTGTGTTATACTATTTATGGTTGTGTCAAGTGCTGTGAGAAAAAAAAATTATATTAAACATATCTCAATTATCTCATTGTGCAAATACTTTGTTGCCGCATCTCTTTACTACTATTTAGGAAAGCTAATTATTATATTATTTCTTGGTTAGCACAATTAAAAGAGTATTGAACGTATTGTTTGTGGTTATTTCATTTACTATTTTTGCATTACATTAATATGGAATTAATGTATAACCATTTACTATTTTTGCATTGCATTAATATGGAATTAATGTATAATCATATTTATGTATGCATTCAATGCAATCTTATTATGTTTTACTGAACTGTATATGCAAATTAAAATAAAATTTATAATGATGTGAGGTAAAAATAAAATAAAATATTAAAGAAAATTATTTTATTAAATGATAAATAATATACCTCATATTCAAAACTAAATGTGAATATTTGGATTTTTCAAATATTTATAAAGTGCTTAAATTTTGGAATTAAATAATGATAAATTTGTTAACCACCAAAGTGGTCAAATTTTGACTAAATTCCAAATCATAGAATTATATATCAAAACTTTTATCTTTGATGCTATAAGTGATATAATGATTATTCATTGTATCATAGTTCATTATTATAAGATAGTTGAGAAATACCCAAAGGTTGATTATCTATCCTTATAATTAATGAACATAAGTGCAGTATTAATAACATTTACATATCCAAAGATATTAATGTTTAATGTCATTGCATGTATTATTACCAAATCAATTAAAATTTATTAGCATCTTTATGTAGAATGTGATATATTAGTGGATTGTCTAAAGACAATCCATTAATATTGCCCAAAGTATGATATATTGGTGGATTACCCAAAGGTGAACATCAATATATTATTTAAATTTATATTGCATATTGATATATAATTCAAGGCACTAATGTTTCTGAAAATTTTATTCTTTGCAGTACATGTTCCTATACATTTACATATCTCAACTGTTCCAATTTTTAATGAACTTAACTTCTCTGAATGGAATGAGCAAATCCAATTTTACCTTGGGTTAATGGATTTGGATTTAGCTCTTCGAGTAGAAAAGCCAGATGCTATTACTGCTTTAAGCACTGAAGAAGAAAAAGTTCATTATAAAAATTGGGAAAGATCAAATAGATTGAGTCTAATGTACATACGAATGAGCATAGCTAACAACATTAAGTTAGCTCTTCCTAAGATTGAAAATGCTAAAGAAATGATGAAATTTATGGAAGAGCGCTCCCAAACTGCTGATAAGTCTCTTGCTGGGACTCTAATGAGTACTTTGACTACCATGAAATTTGATAGTTCTAGTACTATGCATGAACATGTCATTGAAATGACAAATATTGCAATAAGACTTAAGTCATTGGGAATGAATGTGGATGAAAATTTCCTTGTGCAATTTATTCTAAATTCGTTACCATCTTAGTATGGTCCTTTCCAAATGAACTATAATACTATGAAAGATAAATGAAATGTGCATGAGTTGCACAGTATGTTAGTTCAGGAGGAAACTAAACTTAAGAATCATGGAAATCATCTTATCAATTACTTTAATCATCAAGAGGCTAGAAAAAAGATTAGTAAGAAATATGATAAGAAAGGAAAGAGACCCATGAAAATTAATAAAGTCTCTTCTTCTCAAGTTCACAAGAAGGAACAACAAGGAAACAAATGTCCTTTATGTAGAAGGTTTGGACATTTCCAAAAGGATTGTTCAAAGCACAAAGCATGGTTTGGAAAGAAAGGTAAGCTTAGTGCTTATGTATGTTTCGAATCAAATTTAGCTGAAATTTCTTATAATACATGGTGGATAGATTTTGGATGTACAACTCATATTTCTTATTCTATGCAGGGATTCCTTACAATCTAAACCATAAGCCCAAATGAGAAGTTTGTCTTCATGAGAAATAGAGTGAAAGTTCCAATGGAAGCTGTCGGGATTTATCATTTAATCTCAGACATTGGACATCATTTAGATTTATTTGAAACACTTTATGTACCTAGTATTTCTAGGAATTTAATTTCACTATCTAAACTTGATGTTGCTGGATACTCTTTTAAATTTGGTAATGGTTGTTTCAGTTTATATAAACATACCTGTATGATTGGATCTGGTATACTTTGTGATGGTTTATATAAATTAAAGCTTGACAATTTATATGCTGAAACACTTATGACCTTGCATCATAATGTTGGTACTAAACGTAGTTTAGTTAATGAACATTCTGCTTACTTGTGGCATAAACGTTTAGGTCACATTTCTATAGAAAGAATTAAAAGTTTAGTGAATAATGAAATCCTTCTAGAATTGGTTTTCACTGACCTTAATGTTTGTATAGATTGTATTAAAGGGAAACAAACAAAACGCACTAAGAAGGGTGCCACAAGAAGCACTCAGCTTTTTGAAATTATACACACTGATATTTGTGGACCCTTTGATGTTAGTTCTTTTAATAAAGAAAAATACTTTATTACCTTTATTGATGATTATTCACGTTATGGATTTGTCTATCTATTACATGAAAAATCTCAAGTTGTAAATGCATTAGAGATTTTTATTGAAGAAGTAGAAAGACAATTAGATAAAAAGGTGAAAATCATTAGATCTGATAGAGGTGGAGAGTATTATGGAAGATATGATAAAAATGGACAACACCTAGGTTCATTTGCTAAATTCCTTGAGAAGCGTGGCATTTGTGCTCAATATACAATGCCAGGTACACCACAACAAAATGGTGTATCAGAAAGGCGCAATAGAACCTTGTTGGATATAGTTAGAAGTATGTTAAGTAATTGTTCTTTACCTATTTCGTTGTGGACTTATGCTTTAAAGACTGCTATGTATTTATTGAATAGGGTTCCTAATAAGGCAGTTCCAAAAACACCTTATGTTACAACCTAAAATTTTTATTTTGTTTTAATATAAATTTAGTTGTGAATTTTTAAAATTTAAGGAATTATTTTATAAAGAGAAAAATTTATTAATTTTTTTTTTAATTTTATTTCGCTATAAATTATAACCTAAAGCCTCTCTTTTCTCTATCCCTAACTAATTTTTTTCCCTTCCCACGTGCGTCGTAAGCTTGTTCCCTATTCCCCTGTTTCCTTCTGCTCTTTCGAACGCTGCTGTCGCCTACCTCTTGCTCGCATCTTCTCCATCAGCAGTGAATGCGTGTGTTCGGCGGTGACTGGAAGGAGCGCCGACGGCCACATCGTCATTCCTTGGTCAAGCGCCCTTCGTTCGACAGGATTTGGACGCGTACAGAACTCCGGCGGAGACGTCTTCTAAGTCCTAGCAGAAGATGAGTTTTGCGGCAGTTTTCCTTCTCTCGGCGGCAACTTCGACCTCCTTTCCTCCTTCCTTTCTCGGCGACGCAGCGACAACTCCTCCCAGTGGCTTCTTCTTCCTTCTCCCGTCGCTACCCCCTTCCAGCAGTGTGCAGCAAATTTCCCTGTGCACACAGCTGTGGCAACCCTTCTTTCCTCTTACCAGCGTTGGCAGAAGCGGAAGCGACTTCTTCTTCCTCTTCTGGCAGCGGCTTCTCCCCTCTCGGCGCCGGCGATCCACCCTCCTTCCGGCGACTATTCTTCCCCAGGAGCGATGGTGATTTTCTTCCAGCAACATGAGCGAACATTTCATTCGCGTGTGGCGTACCACATGCGTCGAGCCTCATAGCAAAGGTAAGATTTGATTTATTTATTTATTTTAAATTCATTTTTAGAGAATAAATTAGCAAAACCTAATTTTCTATTTTGGGGAAAATTTTATAGTTATTTTGTAATAAATTTAATTTAAATAGAAAAATTAGGGGTTGAGGGTATTGGTAAGGATTGATGCATATGATAGATAATGACAAATATTTTATTTAAATTATTCAGTGAAGAAGGGGAGAAAACTTTGATTTCAGAAGGATTCAGGATATCAGCATCTGAGGTAGGAATCTTTCCCTACTCTTTTGTTGTGGTGTCAAAGACATATAGGAATCGTTGCCTATTCCTTTGATTTGATGTTAGATGCATATATTAGAATTGATTGACACCAATATCTATTTGATTCATCTGCTTGCTTTGTTTCTAAAATTCGATTGACCTCATTTATCTTGTTCATTTGGTCATATTCTATTTCTGTATGCATGATTAATAAAGCTGCAATTGAGATATCTGATATGTTGACATTTCAGTATGGTGGAACAATTGTGTATCTGTGTTTGCAAAGTCGTGATATATTGACCTCAGGACTAGATGATTTATCTCCAGTGGCCACCGTGTGTGTGATATATAGTTACTGATTATATTGGACTATATGGTTGCCGGTTAGGGTACCGCTAGTTGTCTTCGGACAATACTCCGGATACCAGGTGTTGGACGTAACACTATCGGGCTGTTTAGGACAGTCATTCCACAGTGTGAGCTGGTAGTGGAAACACTCTGAAAATGAGTGCAGCTCATTATTGAGATCTGTTGGCCAAGCTTGATGATTTACACGACATTCTTTATTATATTATTTGTTTCTAACATATATCGTTATTCCAGTTATTGTATTATATTGTTATTTGACCCCTCACCATTTTGTTGATTCCTACTTAGCATTTTTGCTAACTCCCTTTGTTTCTCTTCCAGGTGTAGAGTTAGCTTTTGGGAGGGATAAAGTAGATAGCCATATACCAACCCCAAGTTGAGATAGTCTGTCTTTTAGTTTTTATTTCAGTTGATTTGTTTATATCTTGGATAGTATGCTTTTAGAGATTGTGTTATAAAATCTTTGATGTTAAGTTTGGATTATTTATTTAATACATGATTTGTGATTATTGTAGTTCTTTACTTCCTATCAATATTGTCTACTCCTTGAGGAACCCTCAGCTAGGGATAGCTGACTTTCCTTCGGGGCGTGACACCTTATGAACTATGGACTGACAGGAAACCTAGTTTGAGGCACCTACGTGTTTGGGGATGCCAAGCAGAAATAAGATTTTATAATCCACATAAAAAGAAATTAGATGTAAGAACAATTAGTGGTTATTTTATTGGTTATCCTAAAAAATCAAAAGGATATAGATTTTATTATCCTAACCATAATACAAGAATTATTGAGACTAGGAATGCTAGGTTTATTGAAAATAATGACAATAGTGGGAGTCAAACTCCACGTAAAGTGGAAATTCAAGAAATAAGAGTGTAAGTCCTATTGACTTGTACATCTAGTAAGTGTGTTATTCCTTTAATTGTTGATACAATTAATAATCAAGAGGAACAACAAATAAATGATCTCATTATCCATAATGAGAATGAAATAAATAAGCCTTTAGTAGAAAAACCACAACAAATGACATTAAGAATATCTCAAAGAGAAAGGAGATCAGCCATTTCTAATGATTATATGGTATATCTACAAGAGTCTGAAGTTGACTTAGGAATTGACAATGATCTAGTTACATTTTCACAAGCCATGAATAGTGATAATGTTGAAAATTGGTTAAATGCCATAAAAGATGAGTTAAAATCTATGGAACAAAATGAAATTTGGGACCTTGTTGAGTTGCCAGAAGGTTGTAAGAGAGTTGGTTGCAAGTGGGTCTTTAAGACCAAATGTGACTCTCATAGTAACTTAGAATGTTACAAGGCCAGATTAGTTGCAAAAGAATTTACTCAGAAAGATGACATTGACTATAAAGAAACATTTTCACCGGTCTCTAAAAAGGATTCACTTAGAATTATCATGGCATTGGTGGTTCATTACAATTTAGAGTTACACCAAATAGATGTTAAAACAACATTTCTAAATGGGAATTTAGATGAAAACGTTTATATGGATCAACCAATTGGGTTCATAGAAAAGGATAAAGAACACATGGTGTGTAAACTTAAGAAGTCAATACACGGACTTAAATAGGCTTCCCGGCAATGGTACCTTAAGTTTAATGATACAGTTGTTTCCTTTGGATTTAAGGAAAATATTGTTGATCAATGTATATATCTTAAAGTCAGTGGGAGTAAGTTTATCTTTTTAGTTCTATATGTTGATGATATCTTGCTTGCAATTAACAATCTTGGTCTATTAAGTGAGACTATGAAGTTACTCTCTAATAACTTTGAAATGAAGGATATGGGCGAGGCAAGCTATGTGATAGGAATAGAAATATTCCGAGATAGGTCACAAGGAATGTTAGGCTTATCTTAGAAAGCATATATTAATAAATTTTAGAGAGATTCAAAATGGATAAATGTTCACCATCTCCTACTCCAATTTAAAAAAAGGAGATAAATTTAGTCTTATGCAAAGTCTTAAGAATGATATTGAATGCAAACAGATGGAAACAATTCCTTATGCATATGTTGTTGGGAGTTTAATGTATGCTCAGACTTGTACTCGACCAGATATTAGTTTTGTAGTTGGAATGTTTGGAAGATACCAGAGTAATCCTGGTATGGATCATTGGAAAGCTACAAAGAAAGTTTTGAGATATCTGCAAGGGACAAAGGATCACATGCTTACATATAAAAGATTTGATCATCTTGAAGTGATAGGATATTCAGATTCAGACTTTGTTGGTTGTATGGATACAAGAAAGTCTACTTTTGGTTATCTATGTCTTTTAGCTGGAGGAGCTATCTCATGGAAGAGTGCAAAGCAGTAAATTATTACTGCATCCACTATGGAAGCTAAATTTGTGGCTTGCTTTGAGGCCATGGTTCAAGCTAAATGGCTACAAAATTTTATTTCAGGACTTGGAATAGTCGATAATATTACTAAGCCGCTGAAAATTTATTGTGATAATTCTGCAGCAGTCTTCTTTTCTAAAAACGACAAGTATTCTAAAGGTGCTAAATATATAGAATTAAATACCTTGTTGTTAAAGAAGAAATTTAGAAACAAAGAGTGTCAATTTAGCATATTAGCACTGATGTTATGATTGCAGGCCCTTGACAAAAGGGTTACCGCCTAAAACATTTATTGGCTATGTTAAATGTATGAGTATCATGTCTATTAATGAATGTTAAAAATGATATAATTATTTAGTCTTAATATATATTTGACACTCTGAGCTCATTTATGTATAAGTTTCTGATTGTTGATTTCATGATTTATGGTTAAATGTATGAATGAAAATATTGAAAACCAAAATTTATTTTATGAAATGAATATTGTTGTTGGATGTATTATGTACTCCCATTAAAGTGTGTAATATTAGGAAGAAAAAAACTGATATAGTGATACATGGAAGGAAATATATTGGTTTGATGATATATGACCGTCATGACTCTTATTAGTTCTTATTCTTAGTTAAGACTTATGATGCAATAAATATATGTTGATCTTATTTAAGCTCATTATGATAGATACTTTATGAAATTATGAATGATATCAACACATGAGCCAAGTGGGAGAATGTAAGAAATATCTCATGTGTATTATGAAAAGATGTGTATTATGAAAAGACATGTTTACTTAAGTTACGTAACTGCTTGATGAGAGTAGTTATTAAATACAGAAAGAATGGGAAAAATCAGCCCCCTCTCTCCTTGCCGACGATTGCTATCAAAATACTCATCAAAATTTAAAGCATAAAGAATTCAAGGAAAAAGAGAGAAGATCAATTAACAAGGAAAGGATTATAACTTCAAAATTTGCATTCATGGACAGAGGTAAGTATTTTATTTTATTTTATTGTAAGAATAGCAAATTCCAACTTTCTCTTGTTTGTGCTCTTAATTAAGAATATAAAGCATGAATATTATAGGACACATATTATTATGGAATTATTATGTTTTCTGTCATGCTTTACATGTATGTATATATAGATTGCAAAGCACGCACCGTCCGAACAAAAGAAACAAGGAGAAAAACCCCAAAGATGGAAACTTTTCGATTCAAACATTCAGGAGAGTGAAGGTTCCATTAAGGGGGAAACCCTAATCATGCAGATATTTTCTCAAGGCGGAATCTAGGGTTTCCTAGGATCGCATGTATGAACATATGATCAACTTAACATTTTGTATAGATCTAGTGAGAGATCATACCAATGCCATTGCTTTGGATGACGACTTGGAAGGAAAGAGGCGTGTGCTTCTTCTCCAAAGGCAATCGCACACAAGACGAGAGATGGCTACTCCTTGGCGTTCCTTGTGCTAGCAAAGCTCCAAGGTCTCCTAATCGTGTGAAGGAGATTGAGATGATCTCTAGGCTTTGTCAAGTCCTCTCCTTGGCGTAAAACCCACACTACTCGAGAGAGAAGTCGAGAGGAAGAGGCGAGAGGAGAAAAGAGATGCATACACGAACGAATGTGGAGGCGTTATCTATTTTGGAAAACATGACTTCCAAAAATAGCAAGCCCTTAACATCATGCGTTCATGCGTTCACTCCAAGTGAACGATCGCATTTTTCTTCTCCCCTTGAACCAAGCGCTCATTTGATGAACCTGGTTCAATTGAATTTGGTTCAAAGACCAAATCAAACCAAGCCTTGGTCTAGATCAAATTAAACCATAAGGCTCAAGATCTAACCATTCATCTCTTGATGCTCTTGATCTCATCGATCTAGCATCAATTCTCTCGATCGAAGCTTACCGATCTCAAGCCCTAATCAATCAAACATGATCAGACCAGATCTCACTTACAATCAGAGTTTAAATCCCTTTAAACAGAACCAAAACAATTCAGTCCACACGATCTGACTTAAGTAAGCCATATCATCAAATTGTGCGACCCTAAGGGTTTCCTTTAAATGTCGGTAACGATAACTTACGTTATCACGATCAGTGAGGGGTATCTAGCAACACATCACTGTCTCCCGATATAAAGGAAAGAGTCTTCCAAGACTACACCCAAACCACAGCTCAAGTGTGAACCCAAGTCACTTGACATATGTGTTTCCTTTGCCACTGGATGTTCTTATTGGACAAGCGTGTCAAGCCTGTAATTCCAATATGATGAGAGTGGTTAGATCAGATGAACATAGTCATCTGGGTATGGCCATACACTTTCTCAACCATCTCATCCAGGGGGCCCCAACAGAACATCACACTCCAAACAAGGAGACGGCAATCCTATATCTATCACTAGTGTCCTAACATGACTCATGCTCATTATCCAAGATAGTCTATAACCATTATGTTTCAAATGATATTGAACTACCTCAAAACAATGCCAATCATCATTTAGAAACACAAGTGATCTCAAGTCAGAGGAAATATGTCACTTGTTTGCATACAAGGATTATTCACATTGTGACAAGCAATCGAATATCCTAAGTAGGGTCTGTCCAGTACATCCAATGTACCCATGAGTCTACATCTTATTTCATGCTCGAAGCATCCTATAAGATTAGAACACATATTAGTCTCAATCATATCAAGGCTGTCTCATGTTCACCAAGATATCTCGACTAAGGACAATACTGCATGTCAGCCAAGATTAACACCATTGAGACATTATTCAGAAGTATACATATTGCAGCAGATAATGTAACAACCTGAATAACAACCATTGCCTTTATAAACATAGAGTTTATACATGATACTGATAACAACCCAAGGCCTCAAACATTAGCCTTAAGGGCATACCCCAACAATCTCCCACTTGCACTTAATCTAATGGTTGAGAAATCTCAAACCCATATTATTACAGTGCTTCTCATGCTTCTGCTGCGCCAGAGGCTTTGTAAGCGGGTCAGCTAGATTGTCATCTGTATGAACCTTGCAGATTTTGATCTCGCCACGATCAATGATCTCCCGGATCAAGTGAAACCTTCTCTGTATGTGCTTGGACTTCTGGTGCGACCGTGGTTCCTTTGCTTGTGCTATTGCTCCAGTGTTATCACAGAAGATAACCAATGGATCTGCACTCGAAGGAATAACACCAAGTCCCTGAACGAACTTACGAATCCACACTGCCTCCTTAGATGCTTCCGAGGCTGCTACATACTCGGCTTCTGTTGTGGAATCAGCAACAATTGATTGTTTGAAACTTTTCCACACCACTGCTCCTCCATTCAAGCTAAAAACATAGCCTGATTGCGATCGGAAATCATCCTGGTCAGATTGGAACGAAGCGTCAGTATATCCTTCAATACTGAGTTCTTCCTGACCTCCATATATCAAGAACATATCTTTGGTCCTCCGAAGATATTTCAAAATGTTCTTGACCGCAATCCAGTGTGCCTTACCTGGATTACTTTGGAATCGACTGGTCACGCTTAACCCGTAAGCGACGTCAGGGCGAGTACACAACATCGCATACATAATGGACCCAATAGCCGAAGCATAAGGCGAATTGTCCATTTCATCTTTCTCATTATGTGTTTGTGGACACTGACTCTTTGAAAGATTCAGACCATGTCTGACTGGAAGATATCCTCTTTTAGAATTTTCTAAATGGAATCTCTCCAGGACTTTATCGATGTAAGTACTCTGGCACAGCCCGAGAAGCCTCTTAGATCTATCTCTGTAGATCTTCACACCTAATACATAGGCTGCTTCTCCTAAATCTTTCATCTGGAAATATTTTCTTAACCATGCCTTAACCGCATGTAGTTCAGGAATATCGTTTCCAATGATTAAGATATCATCGACGTAGAGGACTAGGAAAGTAATCACGCTCTCACTAAACCTCTTATATACACACGGGTCATCTTCATTCTTGATGAAACCAAATTCACAGATTGATTCATCAAAACGAATATTCCAGCTTCTCGATGCTTGTTTAAGTCCATAAATGGACTTCTTTAATTTGCATATTTTATGACGATCTGATGGATTGGTGAAACCTTCAGGTTGTGTCATATACACATCCTCTTCTAGTTTTCCATTAAGGAAAGCGGTCTTCACATCCATTTGCCAGATCTCATAATCATAATATGCTGCTATCGCAAGAATAATCCGAATAGACTTGAACATAGCTACAGGAGAGAAAGTTTCATCATAATCTATCCCATAGATTTGTTTGAAACATACTTTCATGCAATGCCGAAGGCTACATTGGAAAGAGATTCAGAAGAAGAGATGAGGTGCCTCGACAGCAGTAGGGGTTTCTCCAGAGAACCTTCCGCCAAGGCCGGCTACTCATGTCATGCCCTGGCGGGAAGCCGCTATTCCTGGCTCAGGGTTCCCCAGGGAGATGACAATATTAATAGGAACCAGATAACTACAATAATCCAATATCATTTATTAAATAATAATCCAAACTTTAACATTATAAGTTTTATAATACAATCTCTAAAACATACTTTCTAAGTTGTAAACAAATCAACTAAAATAAAAATATAAAAGACAAACTATCTCAACTTGGGCTGGTATACTATCAACTCTAGCCCTCCCAGAAGTTAACTCTGTACCTGGAAGAGAAACAAAGGAAGTCAGCAAAATGCTAAGTAGGAATCAACAAGTATAGTGAGGGAGTCAAATAACAAGATAATTCAATGACTGAAACAACAATATACAAATAATATACAGAATGTCGTGTAAATCATCAAGCTAGCCAACAGATCTCAATCAAGAGCCGCACTCATTTTCAGAGTGTTTCCACTATTGCTCATGCAATGGAACGACTGTCTTAAATAGCCCGGTAGGTTGTGTCCAACCCTGACATCCATAGTATTGTCCCGAGGACAACTGGCGGTGCCCTAACCGGCAAACAGATAGTCTGATACGCGTCGGAACTATAACATACACACGGTGGCCACTGGAGAATAAATCATCTAGTCCAGAGGTCAATATATATATCACGATTTTAACATCATAGATATTCCACGGTTTCCACAAACTCACATGTCAATATCACAGATACAAAATTGTTTAACCATGCTCATATGCCAATATATCAGATATCTCAATACAGTTTTGTGAATCATGCATACAGAAATAGAATATGACCAATGAATAAGATAATTGAAGTCAACTGAATTTCAGAAACAAATCAAGCAGACGAAGCAATTAGATATTAGTGTCAATCAATTATAACATATGAATCATATATCAAACTAAAGGATTAAGCAGCAAATCTTATAATTCTTGACACTGTAAGAAAGGAGTAGGGTAAGATTCCTACCTCAAATGCTGTTATTTTGAATCCTTTTGAAAAGTCAACAATTTGTTTATCAAATGGTACAAGCCGAATAATGGACAACCACTCCGTAACATAAGTTTGTACATAAACTCTATCAATAAATATTCTAACTTGAAAACCAAGACTACGAACAGGTAGAACACATCCCTAAACCTAGAGAACCAATCTTAGATCAAGTGAACCGGACCTAAAACCCACTAACCGAATAGAATTTCATTGAACCGATCAATTTCACCCTGAACCAAGTTAAACTGAGACTTATAACTTAAATTACACAAAATATACAGGTCATCTAAAGACACACAGATAACCATTAGATAGGAAATTTTGTATGCTTTCCAACGGCTACCTGAACCGGCTTGAATTCGACCGAATTGGGGTCGAACCGGTCCAAATTCAAGAATTGGACCGAAAGTGAAATTGAACCGCTTTGATTCGGTTCAACTAAATTTCAAAATGCAGAGACCGGTTTATTTCTAAATAAACCGTTCAAAACCTGAAAATCGAACCGAACCGCCCGTTCGCCCCGCACCGCCCAATAGCCGCCGCACAAGGCCGCCGGACTCACGTCCAAAACTTGCGCCGGCGAGTTCCCGAGGGCGCGTCGAACATCCGTTCGCCGCCAAACTTATCCAGTCTGTTCGGAACGAGGAAACGAAGTTCCACAACCATCTGCGGCGAGCTTTCGACGCTCGGTTGAAGCACCCGAAGGTATCGACGGTGGCATCGCCGCCGTCGATACACAAAACTTAACCAAACCTATCTATACCCGAATGAAACTTTACCAAAACTTCACAGAAGCCTACATACCATGCTACGAAGCTGTATCGTAGCCTAAAACAGAGAAATCGCCGTCAAAGGAGGTGCTAGAAGGCTGGAACAGAAGGCGGCGTCGCTCGAACTCTGGCGACTAGTTTGAACTCGATTTCTCCCTCCTGGCGGCACTTCGATGGGTGAAAATGCTCAAGAGTTCGCGTCTCATCAACGAGAGCAGAAGCCCCCTTATATAGAGGTAAAACGCGTTCGCAAACGGCGAGAACGCGGCGGCGACTCGATCGCCGCAAAGATCAGGGAAGTCGACGAGTTCGCTCGTCGCCTTAATTTAAATCAAAACCCAAATAAAACATACCGATGCGATTTAATATTAAATCACGAATTTAGCCCGATGGTTAGGCGGCGCCGATTACTTACGCGCGACGTGGGTTCGAGCCCCCACGATCGCAAATCAAATTTTATTAAAAAAATCAAATTTTAAAGCCTTTTAAAAATTTTAAAAAAATTTTAGAAAATCATAAAATTCTAAAATATAATTTCTGAATTTCCAAAATTAAAGATTTTATTTTTATAAAATCAAGGTTATAACATTATTCACCCATTTAAAAAGAATTTGGTCCTCCAAATTCAGAATATAAAAAAATATTATCATAACTAAATAACTAAGAAAGACAAAAAAAAAATTACACCAAGTCCGGAGTCTGCTGAGTCTCCTGTTGAGTCTGCTGAGTCACTACATAGACTCTTCCTGGAGCTGTAGATTGCTAAGATCCTCTCTGTGGTATCTGATTAACTTGACCAGCTTTCTCCTGATAAGTCCTCGGTCTAGAGCTCTGCTGATAGCTTTGTTGTTGTGATATGGTTCTCTTGTTAGGACACTCATTCTTATAATGACCCCATTCATTGCAATAGTAACATTGGATTCCATTGATTTTGCACTCTTTAGCTATGTGTCCCATCTTATTACAATTGAAACATATTCTAGGTGTCTCTTCTGAATGAGGGTTTGACATATGGGAAGAAGGTACTGGTCTCTGATGGCTATTGAATACGGCTCTAGATCTTTTTCCTCTATTATCATCGGTTCTTTCCTCTTCTGATCTAGTTGTCTAGCTTACTTTTCTCTGTTATGTTAAGTCTTGTACCTCCTCAATTTGTTTTTCTTTAGCCACATCTATTAGAGAAGCCTCTATCCTGAATATTGTATTAACCACTGATTGAAAACTATCTAATGGAATAGTGTTCATCTGTTCCTTTATTGTATGGTATAATCCTTTAATAAAAAGTTGACATTTTTTCCTTTCAGTGGTCACTAATTCAGGAAATAAATATGATAATCTCTCAAAATCAGTTACATAAATATTCACTGACCTTTTTCCTTGTTTTAAATTTAGAAACTCTTGCATTTGGCTATCATGAAAAGACTTAGGAAAATATTTCTCAAAGAATGCTCCTCTAAAATCAGTCCCAGAGATAGAATCATTTCCAAAAGTAACTCTCATACCAGACCACCATGTCCCAGCTCTATCAGATAAGAAATATGTGGCCAACTCCACTTTTTGTTCATCTGGACATCCTAATGCTCTAAAGGTCTGCTCTACTTTTAATAACCAATCTCTAGCAGCCCAAGGGTCAGTAGTTCCTGCAAAATCACCAAATCGATCTTTCCCTAACTGTGAGAACCGCATCAGCATATTGGCCGACCTAACTGGCTGGTTTACTACTGGTTGTGGTACCAACGATGGAGAGGAAGATTCACCCTCATCCCTTACTGATGCTTGTACTACAGGGGAAGCATGTGGTGCTGCTTCTAAGGGTACTGAGGCTTCATACTCACTTCTTCTTCTTGTAGGGGCCCTAGGTAAATTATGAGATAACTGTTCCTCAGCTTCAAGAGGATTTCTAGCTTCTCCAATGCTATGGGCACTCACCCTATGACTTCCACCTCCACGGCCTCTACTTCCTTGACTTGGGATTGCTCTGGTTCTAGTTTTTGGTGTCATCCTGTCAACAAAAGAACATGTTATATGATAAATGTTTACTTAATCATTTATTCTACCCTTAACCCAATCCTAGTCCTGAGGTTCCTATATCCTTAGGGTTTTCTTACTTAACCTATAGCTCTGATACCATTAAAATTGTCACGCCTCGGCGGGAAGCCGGCTATTCCTAGCTCAGGGTTCCCCAGGGAGATGATAATATTAATAGGAACCAGAGAACTACAATAATCCAATATCATTTATTAAATAATAATCCAAACTTTAACATCAGAAGTTTTATAATACAATCTTTAAAACATATTTTCTAATTTGTAAACAAATCAACTGAAATAAAAATATAAAAGACAAACTATCTCAACTTGGGCTGGTATATAGCTATCTATCAACTCTAGCCCTCCCAGAAGTTAACTCTGTACCTAGAAGAGAAACAAAAGAAGTTAGCAAAACGCTAAGTAGGAATCAACAAGTATGGTGAGGGAGTCAAATAATAAGATAATTCAATGACTAAAACAACAATATACAAATAATATGCAGAATGTCGTGTAAATCATCAAGCTAGCCAACAGATCTCAATCAAGAGCAGCACTCATTTTCAGAGAGTTTCCACTGTTGCTCATGCAATGGAACGACTGTCTTAAATAGCCCGGTAGGTTGCGTCCAACCCTGACATCTATAGTATTGTCCCGAGGACAACTGGCGGTGCCATAATCGGCAAACAGATAGTCTGATACACGTCGGAACTATAACATACACACGGTGGCCACTAGAGAATAAATCATCTAGTCCAGAGGTCAATATATATATCACGACTTTAACATCACAGATATTCCACGGTTTTCACAAACTCACATGTCAATATCACAGATACAAAATTGTTCAACCATGCTCATATGCCAACATATCAGATATCTCAATACAGTTTTGTGAATCATATATACAGAAACAGAATATGACCAATGAATAGGATAATTGAAATCAACTGAATTTTAGAAACAAATCAAGCAGATGAAGCAATTAGATATCAGTGTCAATCAATTCTAACATATGCATCATAGATCAAACTAAAGGATTAAGCAGCAAATCCTATAATTCTTGACACTGTAAGAAAGGAGTAGGGTAAGATTCCTACCTCAAATGCTGTTATTCTGAATCCTTTTGAAAAGTCAACAATTTGTTTATCAAATGGTACAAGCCGAATAATGGATCAACCACTCTGTAACATAAGTTTGTACATAAACTCTATCAATAAATATTCTAACTTGAAAACCAAGACTACCAACAGGTAGAACACATCCCTAAACCTAGAGAACCAATCTTAGATCAAGTGAACCGGACCTAAAACCCACTGAATCGAACAGAATTGCAGTGAACCGATCAATTTCACCCCGAACCAAGTTAAACCGAGACTTATAACTTAAATTACACAAAATATACAAGTCATCTAAAGACACACAGATAACCATTAGATAGGAAATTTTGTAAGCTTTCCAACGGCTACGTGATCCGGCCCAGATTCTACCGAATTGGGGTCGAACCGGTCCAAATTCAAGAATTGGACCGAAAATGAAATTGAATCGCTTTGATTCAATTCAACTAAATTTCAAAACGCAGAGACCGGTTTATTTCTAAATAAACCGTTGAAAACCCGAAAATCGAACTGAACCGCCCGTTCGCCCGCGCCGCCCGATCGCCGCCACACAAGGCCGCCGGGCTCGTGTCCGAAACTTGCGCCGGTGAGCTCCCGAGGGCGCGTCGAATGTCCGTTCGCCGCCAAACTTATCCAGTCTGTTTGGAACGACGAAACGAGGTTCCACAACCATCTGCGGCGAGCTTTCGACTCTCGGTCGAAGCACCCAAAGGTATCGACGGTGGCGCCACCGTCGTCGATACACAAAACTTAACCAAACCTATCTATACCCGAATGAAACTTTACCAAAACTTCACAGAAGCGTACATACCTTGCTACGAAGCTGTATCGTAGCCTAAAACAGAGAAATCGCAGTCGATAGAGGTGCTGGAAGGCTGGAACAAAAGGCGGCGCCGCTCGAACTCCGGCGACTGGTTTGAACTCGATTTCTCCCTCCTGGCGGCGCTTCGATGTATGAAAATGCTCAAGGGTTCGCATCTCATCAACGAGAGCAGAAGCCCCTTTATATAGAGGTAAAACGCGTTCGCAAATGGCGAGAACGTGGCAGCGACTTGATCGCCGCAAAGATCGGGGAAGACAACGAGTTCGCTCGTCGCCCTAATTTAAATCAAAACCCAAATAAAACATACCGATGCGATTTAATATTAAATCGCGAATTTAGCCCGATGGTTAGGTGGCGCCGATTGCTTACGCGCGACACGGGTTCGAGCCCCCGCGAGCGCAAATTAAATTTTATTAAAAAAAAAATCAAATTTTAAAACCTTTTAAAAATTCAGTAAAATTTCCAGAAAATCATAAAAATTCTAAAATATAATTTCTGAATTTCCAAAATTAAAGATTTTATTTTTATAAAATCAAGGTTATAACAACTCGGGCAGCGTATTCGTGCCAGTATGGAGCAAGAGCAGGAAGTGAGACGAGGCAGGGCTTGGGCAATCGGCACTACTCGTTAGTAGGGCGCATTTTACTACAGCGATTAGCGCAGGCGAACTAATGCAATACATGGGCTAATCTTTCGGGCTTTTTAGGCCGAAATCCAATCTAATATAGGGATGGCAAGAAAACCCATCCCCGCCCTGCCCCGCCCCGCCCCGACCCGACCCGAAGTCAACAGAGAAAACCCGACGGGATAAAGTCGGGTCAGGGTCGGGCATGGGAATTCAGGTACCTACCCTGAACCCGACCCCGAACCCACTCCGATCATTAAAATGACAAATTTACCCCTTCTAAGTTATAATTTAGGTACTAAATTTATAGTAGTTTGATATAAAATGATTCTATAGTTTATGTAAAATATTATTTATTTATATATTATGAATATGGAATGAAAAATAATTTTAAAATATTATTTATAATATATACTTATTTTTTAGGCCAATCGGGGTCGGGTTTCCCCGCGGGGTCGGGTGTGGGGTTGGGTTTTCTAAACCCATTGGGTTCGGGGTCGGGGTCAGGGATGGGTTTAAGGAAGTCGAGGTCGGGTCGGGAATGGCAAAACCCGACCCCGACTCGCCCCGTTGCCATCCCTAATCTAATAGCACAATCAGACATGCATTAAATAAAAAAACATATGTTGTTTTGTTCTATTAATTTTCAATTATATTTATTTAGTTCATTCATTAAATAATAAGAATTTTTTGACTATAATCTTTTTATTATCAGAAAAAAATAAAGTAATTTATGATTGTTTCAAATTCATACGGAATCCCAATTAAAATTCCATTAGACATTAACATACTATTTTTTAAAAAATAATTAATGGATGAACTTAATTAAAATATTTTAAAAAATTCATACAAACAAATAAAATTAAAAATTTATGCGCAAACATAAAATTCCTTTTATTTAAAAAAATAACCTATTTTTTTGCGCAATATGCACTGGGATAAAGCTATAGAGATGAACTTAAAAAATTAGCGATCTCCCACTTCTTCAAAAATAAATGTTAATGAATTGATTTAAGTATATAATGTTAGAAATATTGGTATAACATTAATTAATTACTTGTTAACTTAATGGGCCTAATAACATTTCATAATGAATGTGAATGACAATCTGTGTAGCCTATGGGTTTGTGAGGAATCATAATGGATAATCTTTTGTGAATTGTGGATTTTGCACCTGAAACTCGTCTACTTTATGAGAGTAGTCTAGCGTTTTTCTATTACTATATATATGGGGTAGGTCCCCGCTTGCATCTCGATCGTTTTGGTTTCTACCCATTGAGAGCCGTCATATATAGAGATAGCAAGTGGAAGATCTTTACCCGTGCAATGGATCATTTTCAGATAAACAAAATCAAATGGCTCAATCAGGTATGTTTAATATTTGTTCTTCATGTTGTTCTAAGTCTATGCAATAGATCCTATATTTGTGAATGTCAAAATTTCTAACTTTCATCATCAAGATATTTTATTCTGATAGTTTTGGCGTTGGTTAAAAATGATTTAGATTTGGAATTTTTAGAATAGTTTTCCAGCTAAATCATGTTTTGTTTCGTGATTTGGATTTCTTGTTGACGTCATCGCTGACTTCATTCATTTTTCTGCCATCGTTCTGGTTTTAGGTGTTGTCGGTGATGTCGCTGAAGTTGTCATCGGTGCTCATCGGTGGCGCTGGTTGCTTCTATGAGGAATCGACGATGTTGTCGCTAGTAAGATCGGGCTTCTGTCCTATTCTTGTGTTCGTCGGCGCCAAATGGGATTGTGCCCTAATCTTTGTGTTCGTCGCCATCTGGTCATCATTCGCACGCTAATTTGGTTCAAGGTGACGTCATTCGGTTTCTCCAATCCTTGCCTTGCTTTCTAGCATTGTCGGTGACGTCGCTCATCGACGTTCTTCGCTGGCAAGGTTTGGTGGCGTCGATGGGCGAAATCGTTGGCGATGAGGCTGCTGTCGCTGATGTCATTCTTAATTTCATCATCGTCGCAGGATCACAATCTTGTCGCCTTAGGTTTGCCTGCCTCTCAAATCGATTCCGCCGATTTGGCGAATCGATGCAGCTGGCGATGCGAGAGGCATGTCTGCGCTTTATGACTACCGGAGAAGGAAGATGAGAGGCGGCGTGCCGCGAAAGGGAGCGCAGTCGAGCGAGGTGGCAGCGATTGCTGTCTCCTTGCTCCTTGTCACAGATGATTGCTCCAACATCGTGTGGGCTTTTGGCATTTAGGCCAGGCACATTGTCGACTCCGGCTGATCCATCGACCTTCATCGTCGTTGGTGAGCCACTCCTACTTTTGTCGTTAGGGACAGGGCAAGGTCGGTGCTGATCGGATTCCGTTGCGCGACGTGGGTCGCGTACGACTGTGCGACTAATGTCCGTTGATGAGGTGTGCGAAAGCATCGCTACCGGAGAATAATTTAGAAGTCGCGTCCGATGCCAGCTGTGTCCTACGGGCAGGCGACAAGAGACGTGCAACCAGGGCACATTGTCGACGCCAGTTGCTTCTTTCGGGCGTGTGACGTGGGGTCGCTGCAGCATGCGAGTGCCGGAGATGCCGACGGCTGGATGCGGTTTTCGCATGCGAATGGCGCACGTCAAGAGAAGACGTGCGGCGTGGTTTCTGCTCGAGTGCGGATCGAGGATTTTGCGGCGTGAGCAAGCGCGAGTGTAGGGTCGGAATCGGTTTTGGATTCGATTCTCACTTGGCTGTTGAATAGGATCCGGGTTGGATTTGGGTTCAAATCCATTTTATTAACAGATCTGGTTTTAAAGGTTTTGGTCTTAACGGATCAGGTTTAGGGTCTCGCTGTTGGGCTAGATCCGAACCGAATTTAGGCTTGCAGTATCTTGCTGTGCTGTGCACAGCAGAGTGCTGTGTTATTTCTATTGTCTGGGCCTGATTTGGGCCTAGTCATTTGGGTTGGGTTGTCTACTGTGTGCAGAAGGAGCAGATTGCTACTTGGCCTACTGTGCTGTGCAATGGCTATCTACTGCAATTTTTTATAAAAATCAGAAAAATAATTTTTTAATAAATTCAAATAATAGCATAATTATTTTTTATTATTGTTTAAATAATAAAAGGGTTTAACATTATAAAATAAATTAATTAAATCAATATGACTATCAAAGTAACGTATTGTATAAGTTAATTTATTTATCTTATAATGTTAAGACGATTGTGTATGTAATTCATGCAGATATTAATCGGTCCCAAGGAAGAATAATATTTGGCCGAATTATATGTACACATATAGTAATTAGCATCATTAGATTGGGTTTTCAATTCTTTTGAATGGGGTTTAATGATTTAGTTAATATGGTTTGTTAATTTATGACAATGTCAATGAATTATTTTCTACTTCTGACATTGATGACATACTATATTATAAATATTTGCTACTAAAGTGGTTCATTCATAGCATAATTTTAAGAAATTTTTTTTATTCCATTTATATTAATTAATTTATCTGCCAAAAAGGGGTGATTAATTAGTATATATAGGATAATTTTGTTTTAGTCATAACATAAGAGAGACTATTATGAACATTGGTTTAAATTTAGTACATAATCATGTCTTTGTTATTATATAAATATATTATTTTATAATTGTTATAAATGTTTGGCTACCAAAGTAGCTCATTTATGATTAATTATAATATGTTCAATATTTATGATATAGTTACATTTTTATCTTTGTTATATTAATTAATTTACCTGCCTAAAGAGGGTAATTAATTGGTATATATAGGATAATTTTGTACAGACATGTTAGCCTCATTATATAATACATTAAAATTATAATGACTATAAATGTTTGGCTGCCAAAGTGGCTCATTTATAGTTAATTATAATATACTTCAGTATTTATAATAATGATAAATTTTATCTCAGTTATATTAATTAATTTACTTGCCCAAAGGGAATAATTAGTTCATATAATATGAGATGATATTCATAATGTGTGTTTCTCCTTTATTGAGATAAGTTTTCACCTTTTTTTATCTTTATTATATTAATTAATTTATCTTTTATTATATTAATTAATTTATCTGCCCAAATGGAGGTAATTAATTGATATAATTTAAGATAAATCAGGTTCAGTCTTTTATCATTATATTTATATTATAATTATTATAAATGTTTGGCCACCAAAGTGGCTCATTTATAATTAATTATGATATGTCAAAATTTGTGATGATAAATTTTTATTAATATTATATTAATTAATTTACCTGCCCAAGGGGGGTGGTTAGCTGATGTAATTGGGGTCTTGTGCACAATAAGAAATCCTTTTCCATATTGAGTCTAGCAAGATGATTGCATATCCTTTAACTAAAGGTTTAGCTCTCTCTATTTTTGTGAACTATGTTATTAGCATGGTATCATTGAATTTTTTTAATGCTTTGATTAGTGGAAGTTTTTTTTTTTCTGCTTTGTAATTTTAATTTTGCATCTTTCATTCATGTATGAGTTACCTTAATCATGGATACAATTTTGATATATTAATAAGATGATGATCTTTTGTGCACATGTTACCTTATATCTATTTAAAGTCTTAAGGATTCATAACCTTAAGCATGACGGTTTTGCGGAATGACATATGTCTTAATTTAAAATTAATTATTTTCTCATTTGGTTTAAAAAAATCATAAAGAGATTCTTTTATACAGTTTAGAAAGATTTATGAGACATATATGAACACATTGGTGTTGATTTTCTCTTACAGATTAAGAGAAACCGTAAAGTAGGTTTTTCATTTGATTCGAGAAATCATAAATAGGACCGATAAGAAAATGATATTTTGTATTCATCATTTTTCTTCTACACAGTCACATTGTAATCCATGTTGATGTAATTTTACTAATATCTGTGATTATGGATGAATTATATCGCATGATGATATAATTTTCCGTTATGATTCAATATTAGTAGTTGTATTGAACCGGATTGGTTGAGATGTTATCTATGTTAACAAGTATATTTTTCATGTTAATTAATATTGACCAAGTGGGAGAATGTTAGAAATATTGGTCTAACATTAATTAATTACTTGTTAACTTAATAGACCCAATAATATTTCATAATGAATGTGAATAACGGCCTGTATAGCCCGCCGGTTTGAGAGGAATCATAATGAATAATCCTTTGCGAATTGTGGATTATGCACCCGAAACTCGTACTACTTGATAGGAGTAGTCTAGGATTTTTCTATTACTATATTTATAGGATAGGGCCCCGCTTGCATCTCGATCGTTTTGATTTCTACCTATTGAAAGCGGTTATATAGAAAGATAGCAAGTGGAAGATCTTCACCCATGCAGCGGATTATTTTCAAATAAATAAAATCAAATAGCTCAATCTGGTATATTTAATATTTGTTCTTCATGTTGTTCTAAGTCTATGCAATAGATCATGTTGTTTTAAGTCTATACAATAGATCCTGTATTTGTGAATGTCAAAATTTTTAACATATAAAAGTATAAATTGCTATCATGAGGTAGGACTCAAAAAGTCTAAAGTTTCAAGAATATGTAGTTAAGGTTGAGCTGCAGGAAACATTACAAGAGTTTCGGTATGACAAGTGCCAGAAACTAGAACAGTCGGAAGAAGCTTTTGTAAGCAATTCTCACTGACCATTACTGAATATTTGAAAGAAGTGGCAGTGGAAGCAAATAAAAAAACCTGGAGCAAACATAATTTAACTTGAATCTCCACAAGAAAGCCCGTGTAAACTCAAGGATGACAATTGACGCCGATCTAATCTCCAAAATGTCCATCAAGATGTGAAGCAATAGACTTCTCTCTGCAGTTGCAAACAGTTTTTACATTCTGCAAGAGCTTCAGGAATTCCTCCAATAGGCAGTTTAGTTGATATCTTTACAAGCAAATACAAGAGTCGAGAGCTTTAGATTACAGAAAACGGTTATAATCAATATATTTTGTAGATAAAACTCGATACCTGAACGGACATTTTTCATTAAAAAATTTTGCTGCCTGCAAAACGACGAACCCTCTTGATCTGTAATCCTTTCAAACACAAATGAATTGCGTAGCACGTCTAATTCAACTCCCTGTTCAAACTATCTATACGCAGTCACCATGCTGAAATTCTAGTTCTCGCCAAAAGCAGACCAAGAGCCAGTGCACTTCCAAATAAGGCGTGCAATCGCACACAAAAATATTTTGCCATGAAGATCTTGGCTTTATCCTGTATTTTGAGTTAAACATTATGCCAACAATATATAGAAGCCAAGTAACGGGAAAAGGAAATATTAGTTGTTTTATAGTAATGCTTACATCATGATTTTTCTCAACATAGTCAATTACTAACTTCCCCACCGGAATGGTCAGGGCAGAAAGGAACTAATGAATACACAATTCATTAAAGAGGATGTTAGATATCAAGGCCTAAAATTAACCTTCCATATGAGATAAAAATAATATGACTTACGAGACATGTTGGTGGAAGAGCTTTGCATAAAGTGAAAGCCAGCGAAAGAATATAAAGTGAGATTACACCATATTTCACTAGGTTAGATCCTGCCCTCGTGCCAATTCTAACCTGTTTTCTGTATCTTTTCAAATTCATATTTCCTCAAAAATTTAATCATAAACTTTATACAGAAGTAATATACATAATATGCTTAAATCTTATATAGGAAAACATACCAGCGGCGACATCTTGGCAACGGCAAGATCTCCGTCAATCTGCAGGTATTTGACAACAACTAACTAGATATTAATTCGTCATACAAGTTAGAAAGAAAAAGGACAAGTGTTAACAATTATTACGCACTTGGTGGAAGTGACTGCAAAAAAGAATCAAGGTTGTAGTCAAACCAACAAGGAATGAGGAAGCTAATACTGTGCTGGTTAGAGGAAGAGGGCTCATTCCACTGTCAAAAGGGGATAAATTGTATCAAACCAGATTGCCATCCAAAAAACAAAACTTGCAAAAGTAAAGGATATTATCAGTTACCTAGACAAGTTTTTGCTGCAGCCGGAGAAGTAGAAAGCTGTAGTGGCAAATGGTCCAAATGCTGCAAAACACAATGGTTCTCCCAGACCTTGGTAGCTCAGGCGAAATGGGGGGCACTTTAACAAAACACATTTTTATTATAAAAATTATTCATCATTTTTCAAAATGGGTACTAGTTTGTGTATACAATATGTAATGCCTGAAATGTGAATTACTGACAGCTTCTACTGTATCAACAACTACAAGTAGAATAAGTTTCCATATCAATGGAGGCTGAATACCTGATAAACATACCCACAAAGAATAGCAAATGTCACTAATAAAATAAACCGGATATCGCCTGCTTCTGCAAACACCCAGAAAAGGCCTATGAAGCCAAAGATAAGAGATGCATTTGCTGCAAACTGGGTCACTCCACGACTTCTCCACATGTATGCATGACAATCATCATCATATTTGCCAGATATAAAGACTATTAATGGAAGTCTGAAAATTTATTCAGAATACCTGCCAAGTATATTGACAACCGATTCTTTTTTGTTTCGGTCTGCACCGGTATCAAAATCATAAACATCGTTACTACAAGCAAAAAGAAACTAATCATAAGCCTCTTTATAAAATTAAAAAGTATATGAGAGAACAGAAACAAAAAAAATCATTCAGTAATGCATTAATGGATAGAAAACTCATTTGTAAAATATGAGCACCTCAAATTGAGCCAAGTAATGACCAAAACTGATGCAGACAGGAGTACCAAATAGCCCTTCAAAAAAAAAAAGCCAGTCTGCAGGTAAGCTGCAGCAGTCCCTACCTGACCTCAGGAGAAGAAAACACAACAAAATTGGATGTAATTCAAGCCTATAAAGGATGATGATATAAAGGAGTTGATATTATAATAGCAAATCACAAACACAACAGCCAGCAAAAGAAATTCTATAGAATGCATCTATTGAAATTTGCATTTTCCCATTGCACTCTCTTCCATTTCAAAGTCGCAATATGTATGTTATGCACTTTAAAATAATTTCTAAATAAAAGCACTTGGAATATGATGAGATTACGCTACAAAACTCTGCTGTTAACTTAGATGTATTATAATGCCAAAATAAATACATAAGAAGTTCAACAGAAACTTGGCATAAGTATGACGTCTTGAAAATAAATGGCTCAGTTGTTTTCATCCCGAGTAAATATAATAAGCAATTAAATTACCATCCATTGAAAATGAGCAGAAAGGCTATTCTATGTGGTTTCTCATAAGAAGGGGTAAGACCACATGTAATTAAGTTCATCTGTCTTAGTATCAGTAAATTACCCAGGAAAAACACAGTATAGTTCTGAAGCATAGCACTAGCATCCTAAAGTAGGCACATTTGAGTTTTTTTATATGGTATAACCCTATAGCAATTTGCTATCTGTGCTATCAGTTTTCAATGATCAGGATTGAGGGATTATTTTGAATCGATTAAGGGCGAAAGATCCCCCGTTTACTTACCAGAACAGATAAAACAAGCAAATATTCAAAGAGAACAACAATTCCCAGTTCAGAAAGAGTTAACACTAAAAAAACAAGGAAAAGACCGGTAGCTCACTGTGAGAGGAATGAGGGCAACTGAATAAATGGGCAACTTTGCGGCCCGCCACAGCAGCGTCGCCCTTGAGACGCCATCCTCGTCGCCTCCGCCGACCGCTTCAGTAGCAGACCTCGGGCAGAGAGGAAGGTACGCTCTCCTCGCAGGTACGGTCCACTTGTTCCCTCTCTTGAACTCCGAGGCCGTCGATCTCCGGAAGATGAGCCGAGAAGGAGGAGGAGGCGGGAGGGAGGGAGAAGAGAGCAGATGGGAGAGATGAAGGAGTGGCGCTTTGGTAATGAAAACTGGAGCCATTGGTGGCCGAGCTCTGTATACCACGAGGTTTTGTTGCAGCCGGTAAACCCCCGCCGCGCGAGGTCGGAAAACGATAGGCTTTTCTGCAACAAAAGATTGTTGCGCACGAGGCGGATAAGGCGGTTGACTAATAATAGATGATGAGAAACAGGAGATAGAAAGAAGGTCCCCACTTTTTTAACCAATAAACGTCTTCTTGGTTTAACTCGAATTGAATCGATGTGAATGGATTCAAACCCAACCAAAAAAAAAAAAAAAAAATTCCAAATCAAAATCGAACCAAATATTCTAAAACCCGAACCGAACCCGAACCAAAATTTTGATTCGGGTTCGATTCAATTTGGGTTAAACCGAAATTAATTATATCTATATATATTTAGCTTGATTATACTATTATATTATTAATTTTTAATAAAAATAATAATATAATATATTTTATATAATTAAAAATAATAATATAATATATTTTATATAAAAATATTAATATTATATTCAAAGTTTGGATTGTTCGGTTCAACCGAACTGAATCGAACCGAATTGCACCAAACTGAAAACCGAACCAAATTTTTTTTTACCCATTTTAAACCGAACCGAACTGAACTGAATTTGGCTTAAACCAAACATTTTCGGTTCGGTTCAATTTGGTTTAATTTATCGAGCTGAACCATTTTTTGGACACCCCTATATATGAGACGGGAAAATGGAACAGAGTTAAATAATAGAATACTAGAAAAAATATCTTTCCTTTTTCACGCCTAATCATAATGTTACGCCCATGATTTGGGCTCAATTTTGATCGGTCAACTAGAATGTTGACTAAGTCAAAATCAACCCAATCGAAGCTAGGGCACGCGTACGTAGGGAAGGGCGAAGCTCGTTCATCGAAATCGCCGTCAGTGATGTTAGCGCCTGTAGGAGACTGTTGCCACGTGGTGGGCAGCAACGGGCGGCGGCGTCGGCCGGTGAGACGTCGGTCACGTGGCGCACATGGGCTGGCGGTGACGGGCAATGGAGCGTATGTCTTTGTGGGCATGCACGGGTGTGTAGCTCAAGGCGAAACGTGTTACGAAGGGGGATGACTCTCCTTGCGAAGAAGAGGTCCTCTCAATGGTAAAGGGTTTATTGGAAGAGTTCTTTGACAAGTTATCCTTAGAGCTTCCCAAACACCTTCCCCCAAGGAGAGGGATCAATCACAAGATTGAGCTTGTGACAGAATCTACTCCCCATCTAAGGCTTTGTACTGTATTTCTCTAATGGAGTTGGTCGAACTTCGTTAGCAATGGAGTGGATTGCTAGAAGCAGGGTTCATTCGGCCTACAATATTGCCTTATGGAGCCCCGATCCTCTTTAAAAGAAGAAGGACAAGTCGCTAAGGTTCTGGTTAGACTACAGAACCTTAAATAAGATAATAGTGAGAGACTCTTATATTATACTGTTTATCCCTGATATGAGAGATCGACTAGGGAAAACATAGGTTTTCTCTAAGTTAGACCTGAGGGCAGGTTATTGGCAAATTCGTTTCGCAGAGGGTAATGAATAAGAAAACCATATGGGTAACTCGATGAGTCCTTGAGTTCAAAGTGATGCTCTTTGAACTATTAAGGCTCCTTCCACGTTTTGTCATCTAATGAACAAGTGTTGGCCCCTTTTCTTAGATGTCTACATAGTTGTATATTTGGATGATATCGAGGTATTCTCCTCAATCGTTGAGGAACACCTAAAGATATCTAAGGCTGGTGTTGAGGGAAAAACCAACTCTATTTGAAGTTGGAGAAATGCTCATTTGTGATGGATGAGATTTCTTTTTTTGGTCATGGGATGGATTACGGATAAGTGCGCATGGACAAGGAAAAGGTCCAAGCCATTGCGGAATGGCGCGCCCCCTCAAATCAAATCGAGTATGGAGTTTTCTCGGTGTAGTGAACTTCTATTGAAAGTTCATTAAAGGCTGTTTGAGGAATGCCTTACCCTCAGTAATCTGCTAAAAGGGAACTCGAAATGGGAGTGGCGTGATCAGTGTCAGTCGGCTTTTCGTGAGTTGTAGGTCCATATCGTCTCCGAACCGATCCTAAAGTTACCCAACTTCACTATGCCTTTCGAGTTTCACACCGATGCTTCAGACCAAGCTATCGATTGTATACTTTTATCGTATGGGCATCCTTTAACTTTTGGGAGTTGAAAGCTAATAAGATTGAGCGACGATATTTGGCTATGAGAAGAAGAGGGTGGTAGGAGTCCACTATCTCCAGACGCAGAGTACCTTCTCGAGGAACTAAAAACCGACAATGTTACACCATATAAAAGAAGTTTTCGGCAAAATAGGCATATTAGCCGGAATTCTTAGGTGAATTTCAGTTCCAGTGGGAACATTAATCGGGTAAAATGAACGTGATTCCTAACGAGTTGAGTAGGGTAAATGCCCTTATGTGTTGTACCCTATCCAGAGAAGAAGGGGATCTGCTAGGCAAAATAAAAGCAGTCTTAGCTTTTGATAGGAAATATCAAGAGCTAAGTTCAGCATATTAGATCAGACATGATCCGACGCTTCTAGCTGAGTCCAGATGATATATTTATGGACAAAGGCGACAGGTCGCTATCCCATCGATGGGCAGACTACACCGGGAGCTACTGAGGGAGCTCCATGACAGACCATGGGTAAGGCATCCAGGGAAAAAGGGGATAATTGTCCTGTTAGCACAATCATGCTATTGGCACAATACGTGTGCAAATATTGGGATGTATGCCCGCACTTGCCTGATTTGCTAGCAAAGCAAAACTAATTGGAGACTAGAGGCAAGGTTGTTACAACCACTGCCTGTTCCCAAGACGTGCTAGACAAGGGTGTCCAAGGACTTTATTGGTGGGTTCCTAAAGTTGACGAGAAAAGCTTAGTGCTAGTAGTTGTGGATAGGTCCTCCATATATGGAGTTTGTATCCCAGCACTTGAGCCGTGTACAACAGAGGTTGTTGTAGATCTATTCTTTCAAAATATTGTGACACATTTTGGCATCTTAGTGGATATCATGAGCGATAGGGGTTCCCTTTTCACTAGATACTTTTGAACCATGTTATTCAATAAGCATTGGTCTGAGTTAAGTTTCTCCTTAGCCAATCATCCTTAGGTGGATGAGCAAATTGAGCAGGTGAATACTCTTGTGGAAGATTACTTTCGTCACTTTGTGATAGCCAGTCAGAGTGACTGGGTGTAGTGGACGGATGCAGT
This sequence comes from Costus lasius, assembly GCA_027563935.2. Lineage (NCBI taxonomy): Eukaryota > Viridiplantae > Streptophyta > Magnoliopsida > Zingiberales > Costaceae > Costus > Costus lasius. The sequence goes on along the minus strand of CM050450.1, from coordinate 116,528,561 downwards.
GCAATATGCGTATGGCTTGTAAATGTCAGCATCAATAAGTCCCACCTCATTTGAGCTTTGAGCTAGTGTTAGGGAGTTAGCCCCTAATCCCCATTGACGTGGTATGAAGGGATTCCAAGGGAGAAGTGACCTACGGCTCAACGGAAAGCTCGGGAACGAATCGATTCACTCTGAGAGGCTTGAGATAGCCTGGAGTTGGGTGTACAACGGATGCAAAATATGCCAACCGTCGACGTCGAGAAGAAGAATTTGTCGTGGGTGACTTAGTTCTTCTCTGACTTACCCTGCAGATCTGGAGGAAGATCTCGACGAGGGAGGCTCACCGAGGTCTTATCCATAGATATGATGGTCTGTTTGAGATCCTGAGTCAAGTGGCTCAGTAGCATACCGATTGAAACTCCAATAGAGAATGTAGATGCACCCTATATTCTATGTGAGCTTGAGGAAGTTTCACTAGGATTCAGATGATCTTTCTTGGTCATTGTCTTACCGAGCCTTCTCGATGGTGCGAACAGAGTTCCACTAAAGGATAGGTGACATTTTAGATCATCGGGTGTTGGGGCAGAGTATGAGAAATTGACGTACGGAGTTTCTCATCCGAAGGGATGGATCCCCTATGGAGGAAGCAACCTCGCACAAGGCTTCTGAATTATTGATAATTCGAGGGTGAGCTAAGGAGCTACCTCGAGTCGCCGAGAACGGCGACCACCTCAGGCAGGGGAGGATGTTAGGCCCATGATTTAGGCTCGATTTTGACTGGTCAACTTGGGTTTTGACCAAGTCAAAATCGAACCAATCGAAGCTAGGGCATGTGTACGCAGGGAAGCGTGAAGCTTGTTCATCAAAATCGCTGTCGGTGACATCGGCGCTTGCAGGAGACTGTTGCCGCGGGCAGCGATGTCAGCTGGCAAGACATCGGCCATGTGGCGCACATGGTCTGGCGGCAATGGGCGGTAGAGCGTTCATCTTCGTGGGCACGCGTGGGTGTGTAGCTCAAGGCGGAATGGGTTGCGAAGGGGGATGCCGCGGGAGAGCGGGGATGACACACTTCACTAGGGGAGTAGGCCAGGGCAGCGGGTGAGAAGGTCAGTGACTTTGTCCATGTCACAACACCGTAGCTGCCCTTGCAGTCAACACAAGTGTGGGAGAGTTGCAAGCATCGCCTGCTCGACTTCAGGTAGCATATGCTCGACGGGTGTGCCTTCTGTCACACCCCTAGAATCATAATAGAAAAAAAAACTATTTTCATTCCAAGGATTCAAAAACATGTCAAAACAAAAATGCATCATTGTGAATCACATCCAAACCATAGGTATATACTTCTAGGGTTGCAACAACAACACAACAATCAGTGCTAATCATATATCAACACCAATCAACTAACATCAAACAAAATGCACTCAGATGGGATAATATACTTCAATACAACTACTAACTTCAAAGGAGAGATCAAAGATCAACCTTCATTTATACATTAAACACAAATTCACATTATGTTATTACTTTACAAAAGTCTTCTTTCTTCTACACTCCCAAACTCACAAATACAAGAGTATGTCATTTTAGCTCATCAAAACCAAACCAAAATAACTTATACAAGAGTCTATTATTTCAATGCATCAAAACCAAACCAAAAGCCTGCATATACTCCTTTAGCACTTCTTCTATTGCCCCAAGGAAAGCAACCAAAAGCTAACCTATATAATATATCAAATCAAAAGAGTGAGCCATGAAAACACAGTAAGATCTACCATGCCCGTGGCACAAAATATAATTCTTTTACTACTTTGAAACATAGAGTTCATGGTAAGTAGAATAAGTACATATAACTAAAACGATAGTCAAATATGACAAAGAAAAGCATCAAGAACAAGAGCATATTAATAGCCTAGAAAGATCTACTCAATAATAGGAACAATGATAACATCATGAATTCATGGTATTCAAAACAAAATATCATAACACCGATATATGATATCTTATCATGAGTCTCAAATGTCAAAAGTCTCATATGAGAAGGAGAATGGGTGAGAATCATTAGCTCATGACTAGCAAAGCATCATATAAAGAGTAGTAGGAACCAAAACAAAACAAAGTCTTCCACGTCTGGAAGCAAGACTAACCCATGTCTGAGAAAGCCCACAAAGCAAAAAGCCGGCAAAGGGCTCGCCATGGCCTAACCTAAAGTGAATGGAGAGATTCTAGAGGTGGCCCCCATTATTTTTAATATGACACTTTGCTCCATGTAGCACTTGGTTCCACATCCATCAACAAATATGGAGGGATTCTAGAGGTGGCTCCCATGGATTCAAGATGTGGCCCCCATTATTTCTAATGTGACACTTTGCTCCATGTAGCACTTAGTTCCATATCCATAGCCATAATTCTCATAAATAGGATCAAATCATTTTCCCACTATAAGATGTAAGGGCCAAGAACAATGGTATCATAACAAAAACAAAATCAAAGTAACACAATGGCATTGTTTTGCCTTCATGTACAATTGCCCTTACAACATGATCATGGATACAAAGTGTTTAGATACAAAGTGTCAAGAATCAAATAAACACAAATTTGATCAATTCTTATCATCATGAACTTGGAGTAAAGCACAAAGTTACCAACATAGTCTACCATAAGAGTTATAAGACAAGGCTAAGAGTAGAATATTTCAAAGTGGATCAGCCCAAGTCATTCAAACGAATTATATGGACAAACTACATATAATCATACAAAATAGGAGTCATTGAAACCATATGCAAGAGTCCTTGCCAATAAATTTGGTTTGAAGCCATTTGGCCATGTATACAAAAAAGATATTAGGGTTAGAGTAACAAAAGGTCACACTGCCCAGTTTCTAGAAACTTTAGGGCATTAAATGAGACAATGCTATCAGTTTAAGGTTTAGAAGCATATCAAATATATTCAATATATGATATGTTGGAAAGCTCCTTGAATCTACTTTCGTGTAAAATAAGAATTACTCAAAACCGAGTTGTAAATTGAAAGTTATAGGCAGAATGACACAAGTAAGTCAGATAGGGATTACAGCAAATAGATCTTGAATGTTGGTACCTACTTGATACCCTAAATCTCATTAAATATACGCAATATTAGAGGCGTTGGGAAGATTTTCAAGTCTTCTTTTACACAAATCAAGTTTCAGTGTTATATTATTTATGTGTACAAACTTATATCACAAAAACTCCAACAAGGTCAGATTTGCCGAACCGTTGAACCGCTGTTAACCAGTCAAACCGAACCGATTTGGTAGTTAACCGAACCGACGATTCTTTGATTAGTCAGTTTTTTCCTCGATATTACGGTTCTGGACTTCACCAAACCGTGATTAACAGAACCAAACCGTATATATAATATTTATTTATATATATAAATAAATATTTTATATAAAAATCGAACCGATTAACCATCGATACCAATGGTTAACTGCCGAAAACCTTTATGATGGTTAACCGAGAATATTTATATTTATTTGTCTTAAATTATTATATAATTTTAAATATGTTTTTATAAATAAAGAATATGGTTAACCGTCGGTTTTTAGGTAACCGTATTGAAAAATCGGTTAACTAGTCAATGGTTAATCGGGTCAACGGTTCGGGAATGGTTTTCAATTTTCCTGAACTGGTCGATTTGGGGTAAAAAATTGCTGCACGGTTCGGTTAACTGAACCGTGCACACCCCTTTAAACCATGCTTTTACCATTCTCTACATGCTTTTGCTAACACAAAAATGTCAAATTCCTTATATGTTCAATAAATTATAGATCCACAAATCAAAATCTTCATGTGTATAAAATTATACTCATTTTGAAAACAAAATGTAGGGCAAAAGTAGAAACTTGCCTTAATTCAAGTTTTTATGCCTTTTCTCCTCTTCTTTCCCACTTGAACACCTCCACTCTTCTCTCTCTCTCAAGCCAAACAAAAAATTCTGGTCAAAATTCATTTTTTTTCCTCATTTTCTCCCATACTAGCATGAGGTGTCAACACTTGGTGATTCCCCTCTCATGCAAGCATGAGGTGGCAAGCATGAAGTGGCATCACTATGTTAAGTCTCTTTTCATGCCATCATAAGGTGTGTAACTCTTTTCCCATCAGCTACGAAAGAAGAGTTTTGGTTCTTTTATTTGCTCTACTTCATCCAAATGCCCTATGAGGATTTATCATATATGCTTTATATGGTTAAAATTACCTTTTTTCCCCTTTCTTTGAACATTATTCTCTATGATCCCTAGTGTAAATCTTTAGTTATAGGTGCAATACCACTATAAGAGGAAGCTTGAATATCACATTTAGCTACAAATTTAACTATAAGTTCCTATACACATGCAAAACAACTCTCTTTACTTTGTTGGTTTGCATTTTATGCATCATGGCCCCATTTGTTTAACTTTTCAAATCAAATTTGATTCTATCACAAAATGATGATCTTCATAATGGGTAAAATTAAAGCATGGGTATCACACCATCGATGACGGAGGAGTAGTCTAGCGGGCTCCCAGCGTGGGACGCTGGCGGCTGGGGTCCTAGCGTGGGACATTGATGAATCCACCCCGTTTTCCTATATGGCTTGGCGTAGCCGTATCAACTGCTCGGACGGACTCCGATGATAGGTGACGATTCCCGATGAACTTCGTGCGACGACCGGTGGTGTGTGGTGGGCGGTTTGGCGTCAAGGAGTTCAAATCAATTTTCCATCAGTCTGTTGTGCAGTGGTGGAGCCGGTGGGTTCGAGTTCGGCTGAGAGGTATTCTTTTTCTCCTAGCTCCTTACTTTTAGTCATTTACTATTTTTCGCTGTTTATTTTGTTTTCCGGTGTCGCTATGCTTTTCGGCGATGCCTTGCTGTCGTAGTCCGTAAGTGCATGGATACTCGAAGTAATAAAAGATATCGAACCACAGAGACCTCGTTTGCCAAGTACCGAATAATTAATTTCTTACTAGCTAGGCAACCGAATATGATGAAAGCGCAAACAGAAATTGTATGAAATATCAAAGAGAGAATCTGGGACTAGGGTTTCATTCACTTTAATTTCCATGACTAGATATGAATAGATATTTGTCAGTCTAATTTCATTATGATAAAGACATAATTCACTTAATAAGAAAATTATCTCGCTTTCGCGCAAACAATTTACAAGAACCAATCCTCACTTTCGTGCAGGATCTATTCGATTGTTAAATAAAAGTGAATCATCAATAAAGAACTCAAGGATCACTCTCATGCATCCGAATTCTAAGTTAATAACCTCAAGTGGAAACTCAAGGATCACTTTCGTGCATCCAAATCTCAACGCAGGTTCTGCTTAAGGTTCTCCAATAATCTAATATTCAATTTTTTGCAATATCATCATGTTTGTTTCATTAACTCAATCCTAGATCAGATTATCAATCATGGCATTAAACTTCTAAAATTAAGAAATAAGAACAAACCTAATTTCTTACAGTGAGTTCCTAACATTCAATTTTAGGGTTCCAAGTTCTTAAGCAAATCACCTCTCGGTCCTTATTGCGAAAGCTCTAAAACATGCTTGATAATATGAATCTATGGAGAATTAAAGAGCAATCATCACAGAAGCAGAATTATCATACTAAAATTATACTTGATGAAATAATGAAAGATTCATCTAGTCATTAAGAAATCAAAGAGAATTACTCCCCCATGTCCCAAAAGAAGGTTTAAGCTAGCATGATAGAAGAATTACAGCAAAACATAGTTTTAAAATGATTAGAAATCGAAGGGGAGGAGTAAAAGTTACAAAACAGGGCTGTAATCAAGATTACAGCCCGTAATTTGCAGCAGAGTCGTGATGAACAGTGCACGCGACCACCTTTTCATTGATTTCTCCCTTGATCAGCCTTCTTTTACTCTGAAACTTCTGTGGCGTGTTCTCCTCCCTTAGGCAAAGCTTCCTTTCAAATTTTGTGGTCGGAGGTGGTCTGTACGATGAATGGCGATGAACCCTATCGCTGTAGCGATTCTCTGAAATTCTCCCTCAATCGTGAATGAAAATTCTTCCTTTCACTTCGAAAACCTCCTCGTCTTAGTCCTGATCGTTCCCCTTTTTACGGATCTTCAATTGGTGCCCTAAATCTCGAGAAATCATCTTTTTAAGTTTTCGACAAAAAAATTAGGCAACTGGGCATAGAATTACGGTACCGTGATGAACGTTACGGTATTGCCGTAGTGGCTTCGGAAGTTTCTGTAAGGAAACGGCCCGGAATTACGGTATCGTAAAATTCATCACGGTAGTGTCGTAATCTTCTCGTTTGTCTCTGAAAGTTTATGTATAAATTTTGCCCAAAATTACGGTACCATAAAATTAATTATAGCAGTGCTGTAATTCGTTCGAAATCCTCTGAAGTCTCTGCCTAAATTTGGACCGAAATCACGGCACCGTAAAGTTCATTACGGCAGTGCCGTAATTTCCTAAAAAATTCTCTGTGAGCTGCTGCCGTGAAATTCATTACGGTAGTGCCATATTCCCAGATTACGACTGTAAAATTAATTATGGCACTACCGTAATTTCGCAGGAAAATGCGGTTTGACTTGAAATTTTGTATATAAACTCATCTTGATGATTAGAACTCGTTCATGCATTGCTCGAAAACGCATGATAATGATGCTTTTTTACCTGAAATTGATCAAAAACCAAGAAAGGTGTAGATTCCGAAGTGTTTGATAAATATGGCATAAAAATAAGCAACAAAGCATGATTATGACCCAAAAATGCAGTGGATTTAGCAAGAAATATGCTACGAAATTTAGAGTCATCAAAATACATAAGGCTCAAACATTGCTTGTCCTCAAGCAAATAAAGAAAATAATACTGATTATGAAAATAAACTTTCAGATGATGAATAAATTTCCAAGATACAATTACATATGAAAAATTCACATCAAATAATAACTCAAAATTTCAAATGAATATATCGTCCTCCGAATTCAATCCTTAAGATCCATGATTCAATCAAATAAAATTTCACAGTGTGTATAAATAGAACTTCAATCTCATGAGTTCACCTAGTTTTAGTTTTGAGTCCAAGATGTCTTTGTTTACAGGAATAGGAATTACAAAATCTTTTTCCACTCAAATTTTTTTTCTCTCTCTCTCCCTTTTTTTTATGCATCTTTGACATTTTCTAAAATGAATACCACCTTTCTTCTGGTGACATATTTAGAATATACTAGTCACATAACCAACATAATTGAACTCATATCTCTTTAAGTAGAAAGAATTTTTCTTGAGATAGCGGAGTTAATGTCAAAGAATCTCTCTCATGGCATGCACCTACATAGATATATACTTTTTTATTGAATTTCAACTCTTGTCTTAAGTACCATTGCAAATATAATGCCAAGAAGAGGAGTTATTCTTTTCAAACTTCAATCCATAACTTTAGGTACCACTGCTAATTTTTCGCAGTGCCAAATAGGGGAGTCACTTTTCTTTGTGGATTTTGGATTCTTTCTTCCCAACAAATAACAAGATGGACTTTAATGATCTTACTAGGTTTAATCAATTGATATCAATCCAAAAATCACACAACAAATGCTCATTTTATTCAAAAGAATTATTTCACTTTCAAATCTCATTCATTAAATAATATATTCACCCAAAACTTCATGTATCAATCAATAGAAAATTTCAACAGATAAATTATATCAAAGAAATAAATTCAGCATATTAGATCTATTTCCAATTCTCAAGTATTGTCATGAATAGTAATTTATCATCAAGAAAAATTTTGGCATGATAACAGCAGTATTTTCATGGTTAGAACAAACCACACAGGCATTTATATCATAACCAAATCAGAACTAAAATCATCATCACCAAATCACATATCCTACCAAACATAGAGTATCAATCCAAAATATCAGAATATTACGTACAACCATATTGAATCACCAACAAAATCAAGTATCATAAGAAAAATCTCAATACAACCATATCGAAAAAGATTTAGCAGTTATCAAATCATCTTTAATACAACCCAATCTAAAGTATGTAGCAGTTAAAACTTAGAAGCGAGGATCAGTAGCAGTAGGACACAAGAAGTTTGAAGGATTTATCTTTCCATTTGAGCACATGAATTATCAGAAAAATATAAAAGATGGAATGCAAATAAGTAGGAAAAAGATACTCACAGAGCTCTGCTCGTCTGTGTCAGATCCAATCTCCTCTGTGTCCTTGTGTCCGAACCATTTTTTTTGACAAAATAATGAAAATTACGGTACCGTAAAAAGAATAACGACACTACCGTAATTTCTACAAAAGTTTCTGGTTGAAAACGGACCAAAATTACGGCACCATGAAAAGAATTACGGTACTACTGTAATTTGCGCCAAAACTTGATTTCCCGTAAAAAAGAAAAGAAAAATTAGTTCTAAGTAAAAATAAAACAAAAACAAAGTAAAAGAAAATAATCTAAAGTAAAAGTGCTTGGGTTGCCTCCCAAGAAGCGCTAATTTAAAGGTCATTAGCTTGACCGTTGTGCACTCGGATTTGATCGTGATTTCTTCAGTTGCCACTCTGATTTTTGTGTACCACTTCTGACAACATAAGGCTCATTCATAAAACAGTGTCCAACTTTACTCAAGATCTTTTTTCCTTTATCAAGTAATTTTGAGCCTCTTTTTGTTCTTTGTCTCTTCTTCTTTCTCTTAACAGAAATTGAATCAATTTTCTCCTGTAATTCCCTATTCACACACTCAGAAATAGTGTTATTCTCAATATAAGAGGATTCATCAAATAAATTGTGCACATCACTAACAACATTATCTACTAAATCAACACTACAACAAGATCCTAAATAAGATGTTTTTTTCAAAGAATCAGTTAAATCAAACTCAATTATATTTTCATAGATATCAAACGTAGTTTTCCTTTCCTAACATCTATGACTGCTCCTGCCGTGGCTAGAAAGGGTCTTTGAAGAATGATAGGATTTTTATGACTTTCTTCCATCTCAAGGACTACAAAATCAGTTGAAATGAAATACTCACCTACTTTGATTGGAACATTCTCTAAGATTCCAACAGGATACTTTACCGAGCCATCAGCGAGCTATAAAGATATTGAGGTTGGTTTTAGCTCTCCAATGTCTAGTTTCATGCAAATAGATAATGACATTAAGCTTACACTGGCACCCAAATCACATAAGGCTCGGTCAAAACTCATACTCCCAATAGAACAAGGTATAGAGAAATTACCTAGGTCTTTTAATTTCGGTGGTAACTTATTCTGGATAATAGCATTACATTCTTTAGTTAAAGCCATAGTACCATAGTCTTCTATCTTTCTCTTATTAGACAGAAGCTCTTTCAAAAATTTAGCATATGATGGCATTTGAGATAAAGCTTCAGTGAATGGAATATTCATGTAAAGCTTTTATAAGACTTCAAGAAATTTGCCAAATTGTTTGTCAAGTTTTGCTTGCACTAACCTCTGGGGAAAGGGTATAGGTGGCCTATAAGGTGCAGGTAAATTAGGTTTAGAAATATCATTTTGACATGGTTCATCACCTTTTGGTTCATCACCCTGGTGAGGTGACAAACTAGTTTGGGACTGCTCATGCTTAGAAGATTTTTCCAAGTCTAATTCATTGTCAAGGTTAATATTAGGCTTTTTTTCATTATTTTCAGATTTCCTTTTAGGTTTATCTAATTGCTTTCCACTCCTAGTGATGATATCATTATAGTACTCCCTAGGGTTTGGTTCAGGTTTAGCAGGTAATTTTCCTAGGGGTCTGTAAGAAGTGCTTGCTTGTTGTGCTATCTGTGTCTCTAAAATCTTATTGTGAGCCACAACACTATCCAATCTAGAGTTAATTTGCTTAAAACTCTCTTTGAACTCTTCATTTTGTCTCATTTGGGCACCCATGAATTTTTCAAACATGTCCTATAAACTAGATTTTTGGGGTTAACTCTAATTTTGTTGACTCTGCTGGTACCCTCTATTTTCATTTTGTCCACTAGCATGATTGTTACTCCTCCAGGACAAGTTAGGATGGTTCCTCCAACCAGGGTTGTAGATATTAGAATAAGGGTCATTATTTTTGCCTTGATTGTAACCCCCTACTGCATTAACTTACTCACCATCCAGATTAACAATAACCTTACACTCTTCAGCATAGTGCCCACGGTTCCCACATACATCACAAGTAATAGAAGAAACTACAGCAGTTTGCATCTGAAAAGAATCAAAACGGTTACACAAAGAATCTACCTTTTCTACTACAGATCACCAACCATCACTATCATTCTTACCATGAGGAGGACGATACAACACTCCTCTCTCAATAGTCCATTGGTTGTGATTTAGCGCCATCTCTTCAATCAACACGTAGACATCTTCAACGGTCTTCTTCATCAGTGCTCCTCCTGCAGCAGCATCAACAGTTAAGGGAGTGTTGTAAAGCAAACCATTATAAAAAGTTTGAATTAAAACCCAATCTTCTAATCCATGGTGAGGGCACTTCCGTTGTAACTCATTGAAGCGCTCCCATGCTTCACTAAGTGATTCACCATCCCTCTATGCAAAGCCCATGATCTGCTTCCTCAACTGAATCATCTTACTAGCTGGAAAGTATTTCAGTAAGAAAGCTTTTGACAATTGCTCCCAAGTGGTGAATGTTCGAGTCGGATGAGAATGTAGCCATGTTTTTGCTTGGTCCCTCACTTGAGGGAAAAAGGAAACAATCTCAGTCTAAGAGCATCATCAGATACACCATTAATTTTTATGGTATCACAAAATTCAAGAAAAAGAGATAAGTGTTGATTGGGATCTTCCAGAGGAAATCCTCCAAACTGATTCTGTTGGATCATTGAAAAGAAGGCTGGTTTAATCTCAAAATTGTTTGCATCAATTGCAGGGTTAGTTATACTGGAACGAATTCCTTGTGTATTCGGGGCTGCATAATCTCTAAGTGTTCTTCTCTTAGCCATGTACACTTCTTCTTCTTGTTGACTTTCTTCAAATTTAAGTTTCCTGCGCAGTCTAAGAGTTTTGTTAATTTCAGGATCAAAGGGAACTAATGGTCCTGATCTAAGAGTCCTGCGCACGCAAAGTAGAAAGATCAGATAAACTCAAGTAAGCAGAAAAGAACAGAAAATAAAACAAAACCTAGTCTAGTAATACTTTCAATATCTTCAATATTGACAAAAACCAAGGTCCTCGGCAACGGCACCAAAATCTTGTTGTAGTCCACACGGATACTCGAAGTAATAAAAGATATCGAACCACAGAGACCTCATTTACCAAGTACCGAATAATTAATTTCTTACTAGCTAGGCAACCGAATATGATGAAAGCGCAAACGGAAATTGTATGAAATATCAGAGAGAGAATCTGGGACTAGGGTTTCATTCACTTTAATTTCCATGACTAGATATGAATAGATGTTCGTCAGTCTAATTTCATTATGATAAAGACATATTTCACTTAATAAGGAAATTATCTCGCTTTCGCGCAGACAATTTACAAGAACCAATCCTTACTTTCGTGCAGGATCTATTCGATTGTTAAATAAAAGTGAATCATCAATAAAGAACTCAAGGATCACTCTCATGCATCCAAATTCTAAGTTAATAACCTAAAGTGGAAACTCAAGGATCACTTTCGTGCATCCGAATCTCAACACAGGTTCTGCTTAAGGTTCTCCAACAATCTAATATTCAATTTCTTACAATATCATCATGTTTGTTTCATTAACTCAATCCTAGATCAGATTATTAATCATAACATTAAACTTCTAAAATTAAGAAATAAGAACAAACCTAATTTCTTACGGTAAGTTCATAACATTCAATTGTAGGATTCCAAGTTCTCAAGCAAATCACCTTTTAGTCCTTATTGCGAAAGTTCTAAAACATGCTTGATAATATGAATCTATGGAGAATTAAAGAGCAATCATCACAGAAGCAGAATTATTATACTTTACGAAATAATGAAAGATTCATCTAGTCATTAAGAAATCAAAGGGAATTACTCCCCCATGTCCCAAAAGAAGGTTTAAGCTAGCATGATGGAAGAATTACTGCAAAACATGGTTTTAGAATGATTAGAAATCAAAGGGAGGAGTAAAAGTTAAAAAACAGGGCTATAATCAAGATTACAGCCCGTAATTTGCAGCAGAGTCGTGATGAACAGTGCACGCGACCACCTTTTCGTTGATTTCTCCCTTGATCGGTCTCCTTTTACTCTGAAACTTTTGTGGCGTGTTCTCCTCCCTTAGGCGAAGCTTTCTTTCAAATGTTGTAGCCGGAGGTGGTTTGTATGATGAACAGTGATGAACCCTAGCGCGGCGGTGATTCTCTGAAATTCTCCCTCAATCGTGAATGAAAATTCTTCCTTTCACTTCGAAAACCTCATCATCTTAATCCTAATTGTTCCCCTTTTTACGGATCTTCAATTGGTGCCCTAAATCTCGAGAAATCATCTTTTTAAGTTTTCGGCAGAAAAATCGGGCAACTGGGCGCAGAATTACGGTACCGTGATGAACGTTACGGTACTACCGTAATGGCTTCGGAAGTTTCTGTAAGGAAATGGCCCAGAATTACGGTACCGTAAAATTCGTCATGGTAGTGCCGTAATCTTCTCGTTTTCTCTGAAAGTTTCTGTATGAATTTTGCCCAAAATTACAGTACCATAAAATTAATTACAGTAGTACCGTAATTCGTTCGAAATCCTCTGAAGTCTCTGCCTAAATCTCGACCGAAATCACGGCACCGTAAAGTTCATTACGGCAGTGCCGTAATTTCCCAAAAAATTCTCTGCGAGCTGCTGCCGTGAAATTCATTACGGTAGTGCCATATTCCCAGATTACGACCATAAAATTAATTACGGCACTACCGTAATTTCGCAGGAAAATCTGGTTTGACTTGAAATTTTATATGTAAACTTCTCTTGATGATTAGAACTCGTTCATGCATTGAAGTTGCTCGAAAACGCATGATAATGATGCCTTTTTACCTGAAATTGATCAAAAACCAAGATAGGTGTAGATTCCGAAGTGTTAGATAAATAAGACATAAAAATAAGCAACAAAGCATGATTATGACCCAAAAATGCAGTGGATTTAGCAAGAAATATGCTACAAAATTTAGAGTCATCACTTGCTTTGTTGCTAGTAGTTGTGCGCGTTCTATATTCGACCCCCGTTTAGGCGCGTGTGGTCTCTCACTTCTTTGGTGTTCTCCCTTGCTCGTATGAGTAAGGCGGTTTCTCCCCTCTTCTCGGCACGTGCGACCTTGTCGCCATTTGTGTGTTTTGCTGTGTTGTTTGGTGCTTCATCGGCTGTGTGCGACTGGTCTTTCCCTAACACTCTGTGTGGTGTTTGATGTTCGCACATGTGCACCACCGTCTGCATACAGTGTTGGCTGTTTGTTGGGATTAGGTTGAGACGTGTGTGGTTACGTCTACCGGTCACGCCCTGTGCTATTTTGTCCCATGCGTGAGATGGTTTTTCTATCGGAGTCCTGTGTGGCTCTGCTTATTTTTAAGAAAAATTTTAATATTAAGTCTGGACATGACACATAACATGGATAAGAGAATGTTTATGGCACAAAGTCATTGGCTCCTTTTTCATAGCTAAAATTTTTAATTAGTTTGTTAAAAAAATAAAAGATATTTGGCTAAATTATTATGCTGAGTAATTTTTTTTAAAAAATAAAATATTTTAAAAATAAAAAAATTTAAATTTTTTAAAAATAAAACTAAATAATTTTTAATTAAAAAATTAAATATAATAATAAATAATTTTTAATTAAAAAAATTAAATTTAATAATAAATAATATTATTTTTTTACATTTTTTTGTAAAAGAGAAAATTTTTAATAATAATAAAAAATAATTTTAGATTTAATAATTTTTATTAAAATAATAATTTTAAAAAATAATTTTGTCATCGAAAGAACGCACATGCGGATATGAGATGCAAAAAGAAATGGCAACTATAACTAGAAAATAATAAAAAAATAGCTCTCTCCCAACTTTTCTAAACTAATACTATTTCTAGCTTGCTAAACATCTCAATTTTTTTAAAAATCTATTATTTTGACCAGCAAAAATAACTAATCAACTATGACAAATATAGTCTTACATTGGCTTCATTAGGCTTGTCTAGAAATTAGGTTAACTTGGCTTGATCCTATCCGGAAAAATCGGTTTAGATCAGCTAAGAATTATTTCTCTCGGTTTTGATTTAGGTTCAACACTTTCTCAATGAGATCGGTTTACACTCTATTTTTGGGTTGAAAAAATTGTTTAACAACCCGATATTAATTATTAAATAGAGTTAATAAATGAACGGTGTTAGAACTTTTTTTGCTTATTTATGAGTCATGACGATTCGACTTTCGAGTCCGCTACCTATTGGACCACTGCCCATTAGCATCCCGTGACTCTCGAAAAAATTTTCGCCGAAGGTTCCTTTCGGCAAATGAACATAGCAGGGTAGGGGGTTATGTAAGGGAGAAAAAAAATCCATTACACGATAAAAGTCAACATTACACAATAAAATCCATTACACGATAATCCATTGACTTTTATCGTGTAATGAACTTTTTTCTCCCTCATAACAATTATCCTGTTGCGTTCATTTGCCGAATGGACCCTTGGGCGAAAATTTTTTAGTGACTCTCGTCTCCTCTAACCCTACCAGCAACTTAGCAAGATTCGAAAGTGAGAAACAAAATGTAGCTCCGTTGCGTGTCTTGTCTCCCATCTCTGCGTTAAGTCTTCACTGACATAAAAGTGTCGCATGTCCCTACTCCCGTGTGAGCCGTTAGTAACAAAGGTGAGGCGATCAGCTAACCATCATCATGAGTAAGTGTTGGCTCTCAATGGCAGTAGTCATTTGGTATCTACAATCTATATCATCTTCTCTTTATCTCAAGCAGCTCACCAAGTCGGCAACAACCACTCACCAACTCCGAAATTTGCTGTCGAGCAATAGTGATCTAGATTCCTAGATTCCAAATTTCAAAAAAGGACGACGGGAAGCTACTTCCAAAATTCAGATCACAGTGTACATACAGTATTTCTATTTTCTTCAATCCTCATGCCCTAGGTTCTATGCTCTAAGGCTGTGTTTTAGATTAAAAAAATTAAAGGAAAAGAATAAAAAAAAATATTAAATTTAGTAATATTTATGTCTAGATTCAATGTGTTTTTTATTTTTTCCTTCCAATTTTTTATCTAAGAAAACACATCCTAAATATAAACTTAAGTTTTATTTGGATTGTATTTTCCTCACTCACTCATTGTTCTAAATTCGTCAAATTTCACTCAATCTTTTCTTTATGCAATTACATATATTATTTCCTATATACATGATTTTAGTTGGAGAATAGTACGTTGAATTCCATAGAATTTAGCATGTGTTCAGGCGTTTGGCTTGAAACATTACATACAATTTCCATTCATTAGTGCTCTCCAAACTAAAAATTGCAGCTCAGTGTCCTTATATATACAACTATAAAATGAACACAAAACTAAAAATTGGTTGAGAAAAATGTCAAATCCAACCGGTTGAATTTTAAAATTAGCATTATTCCCCTACAAAATTAGTTCTAAATTCATTAAATTTATAGTAAAGTGCTGAGTAAATATGCCATGTTCTCAGAAAACGCACATGTATTATTTTGATAATATAGATTCTAGAAAATTTTCTTACTAATTTTAAACCTTAGCATAAAGAAATAGCTGAATTATTAAGATTGCTTGAAAAAGACTCTACACAAATAGAGGCAAGAAACCTAAACAAAAGAAAATTTGTAGAACCAAGGAGAAGGGGAGATGTATGAAATCATTTTACAAAAATTAACAAGATGGTGTTCCAAATGCAAAGTGTGTATATTGTTATGTTACTTATCTTTGCAATAGCAAAACATATGGAACTAGCATACTTAAATCATATTTATCTATCCGTGTAAAGTATTTGAGTACATAGAGCTTTTGTGGATAAGGATAAAAATAAAACACAATATAAAATTTCTCATAAAAATGCTAGTGTAACTAGAAGTAGTGCGTTGTGAATATGGAAATTCAATCAAAACCTTACTAGAAAGGCTTTAACATGAATGATAATTATGGATGAATTACAGGTTAAATTTATTAAAATTAAAGATTTGGTAAATTTTTGTAATGGTGTCATACCATGATTTCATATTCCTTAAGTTAAACAATCTCTAGAGACTATAATGAACTATTTGTTGATGAGAGATTGAACTTAAAATTTTTTTTACAAGATAATTATTAATGTATTTGTCTTACTAGTGACACTTGGACATCAATCTAGTGAAACAATTATATGTCTATCATTGGTTTTTTATTCGAATTGGAAATTATATAAAAGGGTTATGAATTTTTTTTCTAGAGAACTAATTGGAAAAGTTATTAAGAAATGCTTAATCATTGAGATATTTCTGTGCTTACAACAACAACAGTCGATAGGTTTGTCCATTTGAGTCAACCCGACCCAAAACCAAACTTTTTTTTTTCCATTGAAATGATGACCAATAAATTATATAACCCAATTTTAAACCGAATTGAAAATGTCAGTTAAGTTCGAGTTTCAAAGTCAAAATACATAACTCTAGTGGGAATAAAAATGCAATTTGCAACTCAAATGATTAAAAAATCACACGTACATACAACCGTTCAATGCCAATAAGAATTTGAAAAATCACATCATCACAATATATTAATTGGAAATTCGCATAATAAACCAAAATTTAAAAATTCATACTTAAAACAAATTCAATGATTCATTACAAAATAAATTATAAATTTCTAATTATTCATGAAGTATTTGAGTCAATCTTACAAAATATCAAATAGATAATTCTAAAATTCAACCAAAATCAATCACAAAATCATTGGGGTCATCTTGCATCATTTCTTGTCCACAACAGCATTACGACACAACCGGTTAACCCATCACACTTAACCTGCATAAGATCAACAACTAACATAAATAAACTATGTTAGTAAATCTATTGTGCTAAAACGATTAACAAATACTTGTTACTCACAATTTAAAGTTACATTTATAAATCAATAATGTCCGACACAGATTGAATTATGGAAATCAATCTCAATTAACAAATAATAGATAAACATATATTAATAAAAATATAAAATAATATAACATAACTAATTTTGAACTTGTAAAATTTTTCTTTCTCTAATGTATGAACAGCTTCTATGTCCTCTTCCACGTCACTATTAGTTGCTAGAATCCAATCTTGACAACAAATTAGAGCTTGCAATATTTTGAAGAAGGTAATAAACTTCTAAATGAATCAAGTACATGATCACAAATACTAAAAGTTAATTATGAAGCTACAATTGAGATAGGAATTGCAAAAACATCATGAACCATCGAAGATAAAATAGAAAATCTCATAAAATTCGTCTTTCACCAACTTAAAATATCAAAATGGGGATCTTCTTCATAAAATCATTCAAAAGAACTTTCGTATATTTGTACTCCATTTGACATAATGTACATTGAATTTCATCTTGTACAAACATCTAAATATAAGTGAGCTTTACTTTTAATTATTTCTTGTACAACACATGAGTTAAACATTTGCAACCTTCGTGGAGATTGCATATTTTACTACTTCACAGACTCGATTAATTGAAGATTGAGAAAATTTTAAACCATCTTGCACAACTAAATTCATGATGTGTGTAGCTCATCTTACATGTTAAAAATTACCATTAATTATACTTCCATTATCCCAATTGCTAATCTATTTCTTAAGAAATAAAATAACTGTGTCACTAGAACTTGCATTGTTGACTATTATTGTCATAACCCTATAAATACCCCCCAATCATGAAAGTATTTCTCAATAGCTTTCCCAATTAGTTTACCTTTATGATTGGTTATTGGAAAAAAAATTCAGTTTGTGTAATTTCTAATTGAAATCAATAAAATATCATGTGACACACATATAATTGATTTACTGGATTAACATCCAAGTGTAGTAGTAAGATAAATACATTGATAATTGTCTTGTAAGAACTTTTTTAACTTTAATCTCTCGATAACAAATAGTTCATAATAGTCCCGAGAGATTATTTATCTTAAAGGAGGGTAAAAGTGTGATATAATAATATCACAAAAGTCTTTGAAACCTTTATTGTCTATTATGGAATTTATTTCCTTCTTCATGACATCAATAAACTGTCGAGAATTAGAACTTTGTATAGCTTGATGGATATTGATTGAATCATCTTCCACCTTTCCAATATCAACCTCACATTCTTGGAGAAAGACGATATAATGATCTGAAATTGTACTTCTCCTTTCTCTAGTGGGTTTTCTTAATGACATTTCTTATTGATTATGTTGAGTTTGTATTTTTGTAGTAATTTTTTAATTTTGGTTGAGGAGTTCATCCAAATTCACTACTTGAGGAATATGAGAAATAAAATTCAGATCATTCTCACTAGTAATTAAGAGAAGAATAATAAATTTCTCTTAAAAGATAAAATCTTTTTTACTTTATTTCTTCTCCCAAACTCAACATATAATAGAGCATTTCTTGCCTCAAAAATAGATTTAGTGGTGGAATCATAAAACTTCTTGATCCTTCAGAATAACTAATAAAATGACAATTAATAGTTTTGAAGTCCAATTTTCTTTCGTTCATTAGAATCTATCCACAAAGTATGTCTAGGTACATCAGTTAAATTAACTTTAAAATAAACTCAAGTGAAAAGTGTATCTTTCTTTATATGCCTAACATGATATTGCATATTCTTTCTTAGTGTGCCCCTCACCTTTATAGAAGAAACAGGTAAACACTATAGTCTATTCCTTATGTTGTTTCTTTATAGTGTAGCACCTATAGCTTATTTATCTATTTTCTTTTGTTATTATTGTCCTTAAAGGTTGTGGCCAAATGAGCACTTTCTATCTTTTCTTGTTTTAATGTTTCTTCTTCATGCACACAATAAGAAATTAGCTCATTAAGAAACTATTTCTTCTTTTGGTAGTTATAACTAACCTTTAGCCGAGAGAATTGTGTAAGAAGAGATATCAAAACCAAATTCATAACCAAGTCTTTAAACACCTTTAACTTAAGTGTCTTAATTTTGAAGCAAGATGAGATATTTCTATAATGTTTCCCTTTAATTTATACCTTAAAGAGATAAGGTTTACCAATAGTGTACTCGTTTTAGGCCCTGTTTGGCCTAGCTTCTAAGCCTGCTTATGGCTTTGCAGACAGCAGAAATCAAGAAGCTGAGGCGTTTGGCTCTTCAGCTTCTCTGTTCCAACCCACAATTAGCTGCTTCTCTAAGAAGCAGGAATGAAGCTGCTTCTCTGGCCCCCCACCTGCTTATGCTCAATAACCTTTATGTGTAATAAAAATTTTTAATAGTATAACTCATAATATTTTTAATAAATATTTTAATTATAATTAACTACAAATTTAATCATATAATTTTTATCTTAGTAATTTTTTTAATAAGCATTTTTTTTAACCAGCACAGCATAAGCAGTTCACAAGCTGCGCATCCCAAACACTCTTAAACTTCTCCAACCAGCATTTTTTCAACAAGCGTTTCTTCAATCAGCAGAAGCTAAAAGCAGAAACTGGGCCAAACACACTCTTAGTCTTTTCATTATTGGCAAATCTTTTCTCAATTTTCTCAAGGAAATCTTTAGTTATAATAACCTCATCAACCATAGTGCCCCAGAAAGCTTCTAGATTGACATCCTTCACAATCGTGAGGCTCATACGATTTGAACAGTTTCACTTTTTTTATCTCTCTCTTATCATCAAATTAACTTACAATTGTAAGATTTGTTAGCTGTTCAACCCTTAACGTAAGTTCTAAATCCATGACTTCAAGAATAATCCTAACATTCTCTTGCCTTCTCTAAGTTGGTACCATTAATCATTGAAATTGAGTTGGTGTTGATAGAAATACTAGAAGCAAAATTTATAATTGACATAAAGAAAGAAAACAATAAACTCATATAAGTTCTACATCACACTCAAATGAAATTTAAGAAACTATAATAACATTCAAATAATGGTAGTGCGTTTTACAAAGATACCTAGCACAACATTGTTTAGTCTTTGAACAGAAATAATAATTTATGAGTGATATTTTTAGTAAAGTAATCACACATTAATAATAAGTCTTAGTAAACAAGAAGCCTTTATTTGGAGTGACTTATTGTTGACATGAAAAATCTAAACATCATCACATGTTTATTATCATAAATATGCATATAATTCGGCTAAACATTAACCTTCCACACAACTATCCTAATATTATAAAATAAATTGATCTTCACAAGGGATACTATTTTGGCAACATATTACTTCAATCAAACTATTTCATATATCTAAAAATTATTTGTCTATTATTTTAATTTATTAATAGGTTTCCTTCTTATTCTAATTTTTTTTAAAGAAAAGAAAATTTAATTAAAAGAAGTCACCAATTCTTTTTGCTATTATTGTGACGTAGAATTCAATGGTACAATAATATCAAATAATTGTACTTTAAAATATACATGTACTTAGTGTGATACCATTTGATTCGCGAATAGGGCTGAGAAGCAGACGAGCTTGGGTGGAGGCCCAAACCCAGCGAACGGTGAGTGCATCGACGACTTCGGTGCTATCAACGGCTTCAACGCTAGCCAGGATAAAGGCGGACATGATCTGCGACATGATTCACATGCTCTATCACCGGCATAGATGGAGACAAGACACGCTCGGGCGGACAAGGCAGGCGGCTTCGAGACTGTTGACAACGGGGACAAAAGCATACACATCGAGAAGATGGGGCGGCAAAATCACGTGTGGAGGTGTGATTCGTAGACCTCAAAAATGGAAAGGGAACAAGGGCTGAATCCTTTCCAAGAGGGAAATTGTCCATAAGAACCCGAGCGAGTGAACGAAGGGAGATAGGCGAGCTTTGTCTATAAGAGAAAGGGGACGACGAGCTTCAGCAGGGGGAATGATGCAGGGGCAAACGGGCCCATGGGCATACTTGAGGATGACTCAACCCCTCCAAAAGACACTTGGGGAGACTCCCCAGGGTCCCAGGAATTTTCACCGGAATTTACGCCTCAGTCAGAGCTCCCCAGACCCCGACACGGCCAGACCGTAAGCCCTGTCACGGCCGTGACACGGTCGCCTGCAGACACGAACACCAAACATGGGTGTGCTTCTGGTCACGGGCAAGCCGTGCCCGGCTCTGTGGATTTCGGCCACACCAAACACGAGCGTGCTCCTGGTCACGGGCAAGCCGTGCCCGATTCTGTGGACTTCGCCCACTCCGAACACGGCCGTGCTCACCATCACGGCCAGGCCATGTCCGCCCCTGAAGATGCATTGCAGCCCCAACAACCCCACTTCGATGTGCACCGCCCTCCCTATCATATTGTTCCACCCCATGACAACCCAAAGGAGCCCAACAAGGTGGAAATCCGGCGATCCCAACGCCAAAGTAAGCCCCCGGACCATTTCTTGGGTGTCATTAGCCCTCTTTCCATCCATACCGAAGTGGCGCCGCCCAAGGGCACTACGAGCCAATCCCCTGTAGATCCAACTCCAAGTGGGCCACTTAATCTGATTAGTAACACGGCCCAAGACCGAGCCGCGACGGTGGTGACCCAGCCCATAACATCGAAGTTCTGCTGTTTTGTCGCCATGTGCTCCAAGCGCGTCTAAACCGCCCCCGTATGAAGATGCAGGATCGTGCTACTAGCTTTGAAGAATATTAGGTAGTAGTTTGTTAATTTTCGTCTTGTGGTTGCAGCTTGACCACTTTTGTGGCTTGCAAGAGTTGGTAGGTGGTTAAAGTAGAGTGTCTCTTGTGTATTTTGTTTGTTCCCTCTCCTCTTATTCTATAAAAGATGAGGTAGGGCTAAGTGTTGAGTAGTTCTCTTTGGTGTTTAGAGATCTCCTGGTGAGCTTAGAGTCGCCAGCGTTTGTGAAGACGAGCTGGAGCCTTGCCTTCGTCGCTGTTCGGGTCGAAGGCACCTCTTCGATTCCAAGTTGTTCCCACTTTCGGTTTGAAGTAAATCCCACCCTTCCGGTGGGTCAGGTTCGCCTGTTTGTCATTCTCTTGTGCGTTTCTTTGCTGCGGTTTTCTCCTCTTTACTTCACCCATGGCTGTCCGTACACCGGAGGCGTGGTATCTCTTGTTCTTGGTTTGTTTTAGACGCGCAGGCGCGCGAGCTGAACCCCGCAAGCCGCAGTCCCCCAACGCGAGCTAAGTTTAAAACGTGCTAAGAGAGCTGCAGGAACTCACTAAATTTGCTACGAGGTTAGTGAGCTGTATTATTTAGTTGGGTGTCATTCTCTTCATTCGCATTCGTGTTGCCCTAATCGAACTCATCGCTGTTTCGTCGTGCTTTCTACCGGATTACCTACACTTTTCCGACGCGTTTTCTCTTCCCTCGTCTCACGACCCTCTCCCGTTTTATCGAGCATTGTGTAAAACCCTAGAGTACGGCTTAAGGACCCCCTCACCTATTAGTTGCTACATCAATTCTGGTATCAGAGGACGTTGCGTGTTCGATTCTTATCGTTCGCACGATCCCTCAACATCGCATTGCATATTTCTGCATCCTTTCGGTGTTTTCAGCATTTTACCTTAGTCGTGTCCCCCTTGTTTGTGCATGGTGACTACGCGGTCACAAATTATGTCATCCCAATACCCGGAAACCATCCCCGAAACCCAAGAGTCGGTTCAGCCTTCGGAAGGGGCTAACCCCCGGTTAGAGTCTATGGTTGCGCTTGAGGCGCGGATCGATGCGAAGCTTGATGCGCTGTCTGCGCGAGTGGACGCTCAACAAGCAAGCACACATGCCATGGTCCAGCAGATTTTGGCTAGGATCCAACACCTTATTGGTCAACCCGGGTCCGCGGAGCATGGTTGACCGAACTCGGTTAATCCCCCGGTGTCCGCAAACCCAGCCCCCACTAGAGAATTACCCCCGATGGCCGCGCTGATGAAGGACAGAGTTTAGCCCAAGAATTTCCCTTAAGTATGTAGCTCTAGTTAAGGTATTGTTGCTAAGTAACAACTAGTTATCAGGGATTTTAAGATTCTAATCATGCGATTCAGAGTAAGGACTATATAGGGTTAGGAACACCTGAGGCCCCCTTAAGGGAAGGGGGCCGAACCCCTTCTATCTCCACCAACAAGCTTTAAGAGTGGAGGTCAACTTGTCCCGTAGCTGATTTAGATTGGAAATTTAGTTCCTTTCAGCGTCAGCAATTCTTCAGGGAGCGACAGCTTCAAGTTCCCTAGGAAAGCAGTAGGCTCAGCAATGACGAGGGCTTGAAGATGGCAAGCGGTAAGAAGGAGGGGTCTTCTGGCTCACCCTTACGGCAAACACAAGGGGCCTTCCGGCTCTCCCTCAACGAGTAGAATCCACTAACTCAAAATTTGTCAAAGACCTTTTCATTCAATAAACTCTAAGTGCAAGTGAAAACTACATAGACTTTAAACCTCCTTCCCAACGTTACAATTTTGTGGTGACTCTTTGCATTCCTTCACGTTTCAGAGTATGTCTTCACAGGTGTTTTGATTGGCAGATAGGGTCAGTTCTGATCTAACATGGGAGAATCCTTGCGCATGCTGGAATTGCCTTGACATGGAGCTTGATTTCTTGGTAGCAGCTTACTTGCGTGACTTGAGCTGGATGTGGCTTGCGTGAATGTGCAGGCTGAAAATGTAGAGTTGAGCTAGATGTGACTTTCGTTGAGAGCTTGTTGGCTGACCATGTTGAAATGCTGGCTCCCTTGATGTTGACTGGATAATCTCCTTGATGTTGACTTGTTGACCTCCTTGAAATGTTGACTTGACGACCTCTTGAGTTGAAATGTTGACCTCTTTGATCTGATGATGAACGAGCTTGCAGGATTGTCATGAAAGTTGGGAAGTAGGTGCCATGTAGGTGTATTACAGGTGATATAAGCCTAGGCTACAACAACCTAATACATCAACTACAAAATAAAACAAAGTCTTGAAAATAAATCCTAGGCTGTCCTACCTACAACATTACACAAGTGTTCCCAATACAAAATTGTCCCACAACTAGTCTTGCAACCAACATGACTAGCTTGGGCCCAAAGTTAAATAGTTTATCAAACTAATCAACCAAAGATGGAAGAACAAAGTAAACAAGTGTTTTGACTTAGCATGTTTTCAAGTAAGATATTTCAAGTAGTCATCCCGTAGCGGACCGAGGGCTTCTTGATTCTTCTAGACCTTCTTGGTAATGCTCCCGCATCACACGCCCACACGGCGGCGTGCCCACGAGGATGAATGGGGTCACCCGTGACTTCATGAGGTCCCTAGGAACCCAAGTTACGGTGATGATCCCCTCGATGAGGACGATGTGTGGGCCGCACAAGGGCCCCAGCCCGGTGGTCGTTTTGGCCACGCTTGGGCCG
Organism: Costus lasius; assembly: GCA_027563935.2. NCBI lineage: Eukaryota > Viridiplantae > Streptophyta > Magnoliopsida > Zingiberales > Costaceae > Costus > Costus lasius. The sequence continues at coordinate 116,504,085 of CM050450.1, read as the reverse complement.
CACCTCGAACCCTAGCCCAAACCCGCGTTGAGCACCCTCGGGTAGATGACAATTTCTGTCATTTCATTCGTAACACCCCTGCACCATTCACAGGTGGTCTTGATCCCACACAGTTCTTAGATTGGGTCGTGTTCGTTGACACGTATTTTGACCTTAGCGACTGGCCTCCGCACTCACGGGTTCGGTATGTGTGCACCTTACTTGAGGGGCCTGCACGTTTACATTGGGAAAACATGGAGTGCCAAAACACGCAGCAGGCTCTTCCCCCGGTCACTGAGTGGGCGGAGATGCGGTATCGCCTCCTCGAGCGTTATGTACCCCCTTTGTATTGGCAGCGCCTTCTTGATCAATATAGTAGCCTACACCAAGGGTCAGGTACCGTCGAGGAGTACCGTCTCACCTTCAAGACGTTGCAACTCTGTTGCAATTTGCAGGAGGACCCCGAGTTAGTTTTGTCGAAATTCAAGAATGGGCTCCATGCGGATATCCGCCGAGACTTACCCACGTATGGATCGGAGACCCTTGACCAAACTTTGCAGCGCGCTCGAGACATCGAGCAAGACCTTCGCGTCGCTGTAAGACGCAATGACCTTGGCCCCCATAGGCGTCCTCATGCCGGCGGTCCGCAGCACCAGCCGCGACTTGAGCGTCTGGAGCCTCGTCCGGACCCGCGACCCGCACCCTCGGCCCATCAGCCCCCTAGATGCCCACCCCCTGAGGCTTCACCTTCTCGGCCCACTTGGGAGGAGAAGGGCAAGGCCCCAGCGGTCGGAACCTCTGGCCGTATTACCTGCTACAACTGTTTGCAGCCGGGTCACATGTCGCGTGACTGTCCCAAGAAACCCGCTCGAGCCGACATGGGTCTGGCTCGCGTCGCCACCATAACCCCCGCTGAACACGACGTTGAGGCAGAGTGTTACACTAGTGGCGAGGAATCGGGTCCGTCAACACTTGTCGTTTGCTGCAACCTTGTGCAGCCCGCGCCTACCAAGGATTGGAGGCGCTCGGGCATTTTTACGACTTACATTAAGTGCAACGGGCACTCGTGTAAGATAGTCATTGACAGTGGTAGTAGCCTGAACGTGGTCTCTCAGACTGCGGTCATGCGTTTCGGCCTTCCCCTTGAACCTCACCTGAGACCTTATTCTATCGCGTGGGTCGATACTACGAGCCTTTCGGTCACACACCAATGTCAGGTCCCCATCGCATTTGGGAACTATCGTGAGAAGGTATTGTGTGATGTTGCGACTATGGACGTCGCTCACGTCCTCCTTGGTCGCCCATGGTTGTACGATAGAGACGTAGTCCACTATGGCCGGTCAAACACTTATGTGTTCGGCCACGATGAGCAGAAGATCCGTCTGATCCCAGCTCCGCCCAAGAATCTTCGTGCATCCACCTTCAACGGTCTGATTACACCCTCGGCACCCGCCCCTCCACCTTCCCCCATGATCTCCCTCATGCACACCGCTGCACTGGTTCGCGAAGCTCATGCGGCCAAGACTATCTACGCGCTCATGGTGCGCGAAGTGCAGGAACCTGTCCCTTGCCCTGATCCGGCGCCTCCTGTTGAGGTGTCCGCCCTCCTTGCCGAGTTTAGTGATATCAGCCCCGAGGATTTGCCTCATGGCCTTCCCCCGGAAAGGGAAATTTAGCACGCGATTGACCTCCTCCCGGGAGCACCCCTCCCTAACTTGCCCCATTATCACCTTAACCCCGTGAAACACGCTGAGTTACAGCGTCAGGTGGATGATCTCCTCACTAAGGGGTACATCCGCGAGAGTCTCAGCCCTTGCGCCGTTCCCGCGCTCCTCACGCCCAAAAAGGATGGGTCGTGGAGTATGTGTGTCGATAGCCGTGCTATCAACCAGATCACTGTCAAGTATCGGTTTCCCATTCCTCGGCTTCACGACATGCTAGCTTTGATATCCGGCACGTCTTGGTTTTTCAAGCTTGACCTCCGGAGCGGATATCACCAAGTCCGCATCCGCGAGGGCGATGAGTGGAAGACGGCGTTCAAGACCAAGGATGGTCTTTACGAATGGCTTGTCATGCCATTCGGGTTGTCCAATGCCCCGTCCATGTTTATGCGCTTGATGAGTCAAGTCCTTAGGCCGTACATGGGCAAGTTTTTGGTCGTCTACTTCGATGACATTCTGATCTTTAGTCGGACCTGCAATGAACACTTGGAGCATCTTCGCTCCACTTTTGACCTCCTGCCCAAGGAGCACCTCTTCCTTAACACGAAGAAGTGCGCCTTCCTAACCAACAGCGTGTATTTCCTGGGATACATTGTGTCCGACCAAGGTCTCTCCGTTGACCCTGCGAAGGTTGAGGCCATCCAGCATTGGCCCGAGCCTCGCACCGTGACTGAGGTCCGTAGTTTCTTGGGTCTTGCGGGATTTTACCGCAGGTTCATCCGTGGGTTCAGCACAATTACAACCCCCTTAACCCAGCGTCTCTCTAAGGATGACTTTGAGTGGACCCCTGCCGCTCAACGGGCTTTTGACACGCTTAAGGACGCCCTGACCACCGCTCCTATCTTGCGCCTCCCTGATTTCTCGAAAGTCTTCGAGGTAGCATGCGATGCCTTCGGGTCCGGCATCGGTGGGTCCCTTAGTCAAGAAGGCCATCCCGTGGCTTTCTTTAGCGAAAAACTGAATGCGGTTCGACAGTGTTACTCCATGTACGACAAGGAGTTCTACGCGATCGTTCAGTCCCTCCGGTAGTGGAGGCATTACCTCCTCCATCGCGAGTTCGTGTTGTATAGCGACCATCAGGCCCTCTCCTTCCTTAATGCCCAAAAGAAGTTGGGCGCCCGCCATGCTAAGTGGGTCGAGTACCTACAACAGTATTCCTTCGTGATCAATCACAAGGCGGGTAAGGAGAATGTCGTTGCGGATGCCTTGAGTCGCGTCTGGACCCTCTTATGCGTGATGCGCACTTGCGTCAATACCTTTGACCATGTCAAAGAGGAGTACGCCACTTGCTCTGATTTTGGTGCCATCTACGCCGCTTTGACCGAGTCCACCGACCCCGACTCCCCCTACCAATTGTGCGAGGGTTACATCTTCTTGGGGAATCGGTTGTGCATACCCTGTTCTTCGCTTCGAGATCATCTTTTGCTCGAGCTTCATGGGGGTAGCGTTGCCGGCCATCATGGTCGTGACAAGACCCTTGAGATGGCGGAGGAACACCTCTTTTGGCATTCCTTCCGTAAGGATGTTGAGCGCATTGTGCGCCATTGCGGTACGTGTTAGTTGTCCAAGCCCCACCCTTTGAACACAGGTCTCTACACCCCTTTGCCAGTGGCCAGCAGGCCGTGGCGCGACCTAAGCATGAACTTTGTCCTTGGGTAGCCTCGGACCGCCTCCCGCTTCGATTCGATCTATGTCATTGTTGATCGGTTTTCGAAGATGGCCCATTTTATCCCTTGTTCGCGCACAGCGGACGCTTCTCACATCGAATATCTTTTTGTCTGAGAGATTGTGCATCTCCATGGCCTTCCCTCCACCATCGTGTCCGACCGTGAGACGCATTTTGTGAGCCACTTCTGGCGCTCACAGTGGGCCCTCTTGGGCACCACTTTGAAATTCTCCACGGCCTATCATCCCCAAACCGATGGGCAAACCAAGGTCGTTAACCGTAGTTTGGGAAATTGATAACGCACACAAATATAGTAGGCATTTCCCGCAAGTGCACGGGTCTATCGAAGTAATAAAATATCGATCCCACATGAACTAATGGACGAGCACTAACAGATCTTGAAATCGCTAGCTAGACTACGCCAGAATAGATGAAGATTTAAGACAATAAAATAATTAAAAGTACAAGAATGTAAACGGAGGAAATCACACGAGAGGATTTAAGTGAGATGAGATATCAGGATATGGGTTCACTGTCTTGACTTCTTTCAGCTGAGTAGTCTAAACTCTATTGCCGTTACTCTATTTTAGTTCAAGGGGTTCAACTTCCTTGTCACGTAGGTTGCCCCCCCTCCGATAACCATGTCCGTTCCCATAGATCCTAGCATCAGTCAAACACGTGAGGTTCTAACGGTCAGTCGGACTTTCGTCTCCCCGACGCGTCTGATCTCCTAGTAACTTCCAGGTGGGTACAGGTTTAAACAAAAGGGGTCCTTGTCAAAAATTCCTGGCTTACAAACTTTCCCAGCATTACCTCTGGCTCAAGTGCACCCTCTCGGGCTGCGCAGGCAAAGAGTCTCTTAAGTGATCCGATGCCCCGACACGCTTTCGCGTCGCCAGATGCGTCTAAGGCCCAGAAGAACTAACAAGGAGAGCGCAGTTCACATCAAGCGGATTCTCCCCAGCCCCTGATTTAATAACCCCACTCGAGAAGCTAATAGGCTCCAACGCCCCCTCTCGGGTTGCGTGGGCAAAGAGTACAAACGGGTTTGATAAACCCCTGACCTAATGCTTCCGACACGCGGTCGGACTCTTGTCTTCCCAACACGTCTAGGATCCTAAACAACACCTTGGGTGAGTACGGGCAATCAGCGAGTCTCCTCATGATTCCCCGATTTACAAATCTCAGTCCAAGGTGAGGAGGTTCAAATGCATTCTCATGAATAACATAGGCATAGCACTCGCATAAGATCAAGTAAGGATTTTAGCAATAGAGTAAAACTACTACAACTATCGAGTTATCAAGGGGTTACTCCCACATCCCGAATTAGGAGTTTAGCCTAACATAATCATGATAATAACACAAGTAACATTCATTGGCAACATGCGCATATGTATATTTGTGCAGGAATCACAAGACATGGGTAAGACCATACGATATTTTGCTAAAGTTATACAACTAGTGCAGCAAACTAAATGTAATTGCAAAGTCTTCCTTACAAACTTTGTTTTTGAGATGTTTGCACAAGAAAATCTCCAATAGATGCAGGTGCGCAACCCTCCTCTCCCTTGTGTTGCCTTCCTCTCCATAGGCGTCCCTTCTCTCCGGTGTAAAAAAAAATCCCCCCCTTGGCTTCTTGCTGAACTCTATTTCTATCCTTCTTCAAGTGGATGCTGCTCCTTATCTTCCCCATGCCCTGCAAAAGCCGCAGTAGGCGCTGCAGTTTCCAGATGAAAGGAGTCTTTGCCGCCGGCTTCCCTTTTCCTGTAAAGCCGCAGCAGCCCATCTCTTGTGGAATGATGATTGCGTGGCCAAAACTCCTCCAAAAAGCTGCTCCTCGCCCTCTTTGTCAACGGAGGAGAATGGTCCTTAGTGCCCTTCAGCCTCCCCTTAGGTTAGATCAAAGAAATGTGGAAGAAAATGGTGATTTCGTAACAGGTGGGCCTGCAGTCACGGGCGAGAATTTGGTCGTGACCTGGTCGTGATTTATCAATGCCAGTTTCAAGTTTAACGATGATCACGAGTATGATCTAGTCGGGACCCGGTCGTGATTTCCGGCAAAGCCTCCAATGAATCCAAAGGCTCTTGGTTGGGGTCATCTTGAATTTGGATAAGCCTCTCTTGCCACAGAAGTGTTGGAATCTATCCTTTTGAGGTCAAATTGACCTGAAAACGTGAAAATATGGAAACAGGTGTAGATTCTATAAATGCATCCAAATAAAGGAAATTATGAGGTTTAAAGTCATAAAATGAGGATGGTTTTACCAGTAAAATGACATGTAAAACTCTATACAAATATGTGTCAACAGAATATCTATGACTTAAACCTTTGCTTGTCCTAAAGCAAAAAGAAAGAAATGAAATCCATGAGGGTTACTTTTACCACATGAAGTTATACTCCCTTTTATCTATAAATACTTAACAACTAGTGCTAGTCACAAGATGCGCAAATCACTGTAGACTTTTAGGGTATCAAGATAAAAAGTAAAGAATCCAGGTCATATCTATGATCAACAGTTGTACCACAATCTGGGTAATCATAATTCCTTACCACGTGAGACATTAATCCACAATAACACCCAAAAGGTAAACTTTAAAGCAGTAGTAAAGGCTCTTGCTCATAACTTCGGTACCACCGCACTTCTTTCCTTTTGCAGTGCCAAGCCGTAGCTTCGGTACCACTGGCTCTCTTTCTTTTGATTTGCAGTGCCAAGTCGCAACTTCGGTACCATTGCCTTTTCTTTTTTTCTTTTTTTTAGTGGCAGCGCCAAGTCGAGACTTCGGTACCACTGCATCTTTTCTTCTTTTCTCTTTTTGTTGGGCAGTGACAAGTTGCAACTTCGGTACCACTGCCTTTTATTTTCTTCTCTTTTCTTTCTCTCTTTCTCGTACGGTGCCAAGTTAGAGGAGTTTGAACCAAAACCAATACTAAAGGCTTACCAAGAGTGGTAAGTGTGTGTCAGGTGGTTTGGTATATAATCATCCAAACAAATAGTACTCATGTTGGAGCACAGATATTTCCTAGGTTCAAAGCTTATCAAAGTTCCATCCCTCAGTGTTCAGTGTATAAGGAATCAAGTGACTAGATTATTTACTTAGCATGAATGGTGTCTTTAAGGTGGCATGGGAGTACAAATCAGTCATAGATTAGGTAAATGAACAAGAATTAATCAAGAATGAGGAAAATATCAATCAATGAAAATAAGAAAATCCGGATAGGATCTACGACTTAGGCTTTTACGTGTTGGGAAGCAATCATCAACAAGGTTCAAAACTTATCAACGAAATCATGAAATCACATCGGATAGATACAGTATGTTGTCAAAGTGTCTAAGTCTACTGGCAAGGCATGAAGAAAATCATTATGATGGTGCCTTTGTAAAATTGAAACATTATAAAAGCAAGACACATGCCACAAAGTATGTCATCAAAGTTCATATCGTTTGGTGTACGACTAGCAGTGAAAAAGTTAAAAGTTGACATGTTTGGTATAACAGCACATCACAAAAGACAGTTCACCACAGCATAAGAGTTTACCATCATAGTGCATACAACATCGTGTCACAAAATGCAAAAAAGTTAAGACGACTCATCAAAATGTGTAAGTCTTCCCCTAAAGCAAAAAGTTGCATCTACCTAGATGCATACGGTATAGATAAGTATCAAAATAGATGGGGGAAAACTTACTAGAGTGCAGTCCTACTCACTGCACTCGGCCGGGTCGTCATCGTCATCGTCGACCTGCTCGGATGAATCAGAATCAAAAACATGGATGGTGTCGTCAGCGTCCTTGTCTTCGTTTCTCGGTGGTGGTGGTGCCATGTTGCTGTGAAGAAAGATCTTGATGCACTTTACTGTGTCCATCAGGGCTACTAGCTGCTTCCCTTGTTGAATCTGGTCCTGGCGAAGTAGGTGATGCATGTCATCCGTGGAGGGTCTGGCAGCAGTCCTTGGTTGCCCACCGATGGAGGAGCTAGGGTCGACATCGAGAGGTGTCGTCTGATCCTTGGGCGCTATCGGCTCCGGATATAAGCGCCAGTTGGCGCTGTCCCTAATGTCTATGTGAGTTGAGTTGGGTAAAGCCATGGTGTCGGTGGTGTCGGCGAAGGTCAGGTGGTAGATATCTCCTCTCCTTACAATCATCTTCATCGAGAGAAGATGCTCTAGGTCTAGTCGCCTGCTTCATATTGCTTCAGGTTGGCCGTATGGGTTGTGTCCAAGAGAGAGTATTATTATGGTGATCATGCCTCTAATGCAGATAACTCCCTTCTGCGCATGAGCGACACACATAAACTATCGGGCGAGATGATAGCTGGCGTTGATCTGGAAACCATGAAGAAGACCCCACAAGCACAACAACTCAGGCTGGCAAACTATTCCATCTCCCTCTCTCGCAAAGATGGAGTGGGCAAGCAAACGGTGTGCATAATGGATACAGGGGTTCGAAAGGGTGGAAGCTCGGGCATTCCTTGGTGAATAAGCTGCCATGGATGATATGCAACGCCAGAAGATGTCCTCATTGAAGTTAGGAGGACCAAGCCTGGATGTGTAAGCTGGAAATCCAAATATGTCAATTAAATCTGCGACAGTGAGGCGATACTCGTTGTTGCAAAGCCTGAAGGTAATCAGCCTTGGATTAGTTTCAAGCGCCGAGACCTTAACTTCAACTGAGCTGAGAAACTCGAGAGTAAAGGGGATGTATGTGGGCTGTGCATATTGAAGGAATCTCCCCCAGCCAAATTGTATAAACATCCACAGTAGATCATCGAAGATTCCAAACGCTGCCAATGAGGGAGGGTCGATGTATCTCGTGTTGATTATGCGGCGGTAGGACAGAACTTGGTACATGGGAGATTGATGATTGTCCCTCATTTGGACCTCCGGTGGTGCTGCTCGTTGTTGCTGAGGTTCAGGTCGAGGGTTTGAGGTGCCCGCCGGTCGCTTCCCAGTGTTTTTCCATCACGGTGGCATGGTCGGTTGAGCAGATGGTTGCGGAATAGAGGCTGAGCAAAAAGAACAGAGTACTCGGCGAGAAAAGGTTTAGAACCTGGAATGAGAGCTCGCCGGAGGTGGCTGGTGTCACCGGAAGAGTCGCCGGCAGTCAGTGGTCGGCGGCGAGGCAAGGGGCGGTGACAGGTGGGGCACACGGTGGGGCCGGCGTCTTGTACGGAAGTGGAAAAATTGGGAACCCTAGCTGAAGAAAGTCGGGCGAGATGCTTAAGTGGGTAGCTTAACGGGTTGGGCTGGCCAGGCGAACCCGTTAAGTCGCTAAGGTTGAATAATCTCGCCTGAGATTTCCGTCAGGACCTGGTCATGAAATTTGTGGAAACTGCTACTGAGAAGTCACGGTCGAGATTTTCGTCGGGACCCCGATGTGATCTTCTCGCAGATTTTTGATACAAGTTTCTATGGCCGTGACTGGAATCACCGGACAGCCGCGATACTCTCGTCAAAATTATACTCATTAAGTCTTTTAGAATTCCTGCCCGTGATTTTTGTCACGACCCGCCTGTGATTTCTTCTGGAAGAATTCGCACAGATTTTACGGCCATTACCACAGTCACGATTTTTAGCATACCCTGGTCATGATTTTCCCGCATAATTCTACGCTGCTGATTACGGCCGTGGTTTTTGTCACCTCCCTTCCATAATTCTCTTGGCAAATCTTCTAATGTTGGACTAAGTAGGAATCACGGTCAAGATTTCAGTCAGGACTCGCCCGTGATTTTGAAAAAAAATTATAGAAAACGCCTCTCTTCACTGCATCAGTGGATGATGTCCCTGTGTCATTCAAGTCAAGCAAAAACATCAATATTCATAACTGTATAGACAGGAAAATACCAAATGATGCAAGTAATGGAAAGGGCACAGCAAGGCCCAAATCTCAGCTTCAACTTCATAAGAGTCAATTGGCTATGCTGAAAATAAGTAGGATCAATTTTATGGATGTGTATAAGTTCTCAAATAGAACGGATTAAAATCAATTGGCACGAGTGCAGCTTGCATCCTTCTCGTGAGTGTTTCTTGTTGAGGACCTATGCTAATAACAGTTTCAGGATTTTGCTTAAGCACTCTAAGTTCGATGCATGTTGTCAACATAGCGCATGTGCATTACCTGCAAGATTACCACTAATGTAAGATATCGAAACCATGCATTAGAACAACTAGGAAATAAAATCCAAATTTATAGCAGAGGAAGCTAGGATCCCGTCAAAATATGTAAGCTAAATCGAACTAACACAAAACATGCAGATAAGAAGGAAAAATGCTGAAAACAAATTAAACTAAAGTAAGAAGCTTGGGTTGCCTCCCAAGAAGCGCTGATTTAATGGTCCATCAGCTTGACCATAGTCTGTGTCATTCTGGTGAAAGAGGGGACCCGTTAGGAGCAGTGCAGTTCCTTCCGGTATTGGTTTATGGAGGACGTAATGCTTAAGTCTTTGTCCATTAACTTTGAATGTCCCAGTTGACTCTCGGTAAATGTCTACAGCACCGTGAGGGTAAACGTTTTGTACTACGTATGGTCCCGTCCATTTAGTCCAAAGCTTACTAGGAAAAAGCTTGATCCTAGAGTTAAACAAGAGTACCAATTCACCTTTGTGAAATTCTCTCCTTACAATTCTTTGATCGTGCCATCTTTTGGTGCGTTCTTTATAAATCCTGGAGTTCTCATAGGCTTCTTGTCGAAATTCATCGAGTTCATTGAGTTGCAGCTTTCTGGCCTTTCCAGCTTGTTTGCCATCAAAATTTAGTTGTCGTATCGCCCAATAGGCTCTGTGCTCAATTTCAACTAGTAAGTGGCATGATTTACCATATATCAACTGGAATGGAGACATACCTATAAGTGTTTTAAATGCTGTACGGTATGCCCATAAAGCATCATCAAGTTTGAGTGACCAATCTGTGCATGTGTGCGACATAGTTTTTTCAAGAATATGCTTTATCTCTCGATTTGATATCTCCACCTGGCCGCTGGTTTGAGAGTGGTAAGCGGTGGCCACTTTGTGTAATACTCCATATCTTTTGAGGAGTGATTCAAACCTTCGTTCAATAAAATGAGATCTGCCATCGCTAATTACCACACGAGGCGTTCCAAATCGCGGAAATATCAACTTCTTGAAGAATTTGAGAACTACCTTAGAGTCATTTGTTGGGGAAGCCAAGGCCTCAACCCACTTGGAAACATAATCAACTCCAATTAAGATGAATCTGTTACCACAGGAGGGTGGAAATGGACCCATAAAATCGATACCTCATACGTCGAAAATCTCTATTTCAAGAATGGCATTAAGAGGCATTTCATCTCTTCGTGATATTCCTCCCGTCCGTTGGCAATGATCACAAGACCGCACATAATCTTTTGCGTCTTTAAATAGGGTCGGCCAAAAGAATCCACATTGGAGGACCTTATACGCTGTTTTCTTTTCACTACAATGTCCTCCGTAGGGCGACGAGTGACACTGGAATAAGACATCTGGAACTTCTTCCTCTGGTAAACATCTTCAAATGATGCAATCGGTGCAACGCTTAAACAAGAGTGGTTCGTCCCAATAATAATATTTCGCAATTGATACGAATCTCTTTCGTTGCTGATGTGTAAGGTTTGGCGGCATAATGCCGACTGCCAAGAAATTCACTAGATCGGCATACCAGGGTGTCCTTACCGTGGTCGTGGCTACTAGGTTCTCATCCAAGAATGCATCATCTATCTCTTCTTCCGATTCTCCCTTGGGAGTGGTTGTCAAGCGGGACAGATGGTCTGCTACTAAATTATCAGTCCTTTTCTTGTCTTTGATCTGAATATCGAATTCTTGCAACAATAGTATCCATCTAATCAGCCGCGGCTTCGCGTCTTTCTTGTCCATGAGATATTGAATCGCCGCATGATATGTATAGACAATGACACGCGAGTTAACCAAATATGATCGAAACTTATCAAAGGCGAAAACTACAGCTAGAAATTCTTTTTCTGCGGTGGCGTAGTTGCTCTGCGCTCCATCTAGTGTTCGGCTAGCGTAATAAATGGCATGCGTCCGGTTGTGTTTCCGCTGTCCCAATACAGCTCCCACTGCATAGTCGCTAGCATCGCACATAATTTCAAAGGGTAGTGACCAATCTGGAGGTTGCATTATCGGTGCAGAAATCAACGCATTCTTCAGTTGCTGAAAAGCGTCTATGCAATTTTGGTCAAAATCAAATGGTATATCCTTAGCAAGCAGAGATGTCAAAGGCCTAGCAATTTTAGAAAATTTTTTAATGAAACGCCTATAAAATCCCGCATGTCCTAGGAAGCTTCTTATTCCTTTGACGGAGTTTGGAGGTGGCATCTTTCGATTACATCGATTTTCGCATTGTCGACTTCGATACCACGCTCCGATATTAGATGGCCAAGAACGATTCCTTCTTTCACCATAAAATGACATTTCTCTCAATTAAGCACCAAGTTCGTCTCTTCACAGCGTTGCAAAACACGGGTCAGATTAGATAGACAAGAATTGAAACTAGACCCGTATATCGAAAAGTTGTCCATAAAAACGTCCATAATGTCCTCAATCAGATCGGAGAAGATTGGCATCATACAACGTTGGAATGTAGCTGGCGCATTACACAGACCAAACAGCATTCGCCGGTAAGCGAAGGTGCCGAAGGGACAAGTAAACGTGGTTTTCTCTTGATCGTATGGGTGTATCGGTATTTGGAAATATCCTGAGTACCCATCCAAGAAACAAAAGTAGGAGTTAGTGGCTAGTCTTTCAAGCATTTGATCAATAAAGGGAAGAGGAAGATGGTCCTTGCGGGTGGCCTTGTTCAATTTCCGATAATGGATACACATGCACCACCCGGTAACGGTTCTTTGCGGGATCAATTCGTTATCTTCGTTTTTTTACTACCGTTACTCCTCCTTTCTTTGGTACCACATGTACTGGACTTACCCACTAGCTGTCCGAAATAGGGTAAATAACCCTAGTATCTAATAAATTCAGAATTTCTTTCTTAACTACCTCCTTCAGGTTCAGATTCAGACGTCTCTGGTATTCGATAGATGGGGCGCTGCCTTCTTCGAGATGTATCTTGTGCATGCATAAAGAAGGATTAATACCTTTTATATCGTCTAAAGTGTAGCCAATTACCTTTTTATATTGTCGAAGCTTATCCAGGAGAAGGTTTGTTTGTTTTGAATCAAGATGATTTGCTATGATGATGGGATAAGTAGAGTTCTCACCTAAAAATTCATACCTGAGGTCGCTCGGCAAAGATTTGAGCTCGAAATTAAGTTGTTTACAACTCAGATTTCAGTGTAAATGATTCTTCAAGTTCTTCCACGTATGGCTCAACTATGGTGCTCGAGTCGAGAATATTAGTGTAAGCATGGACTTCTTCTTCCTGCTCTTCGTCATAGTCACCCATCAGGCAAACTTCGAGAGGATCAACGTTCGTCCGAGGGATATAAGCCGAATCAAGTTCATCGTCGACGACTCCGATATTACAGCATGAGTCTGCAAAGATAGTCTTTTTAGGCTATTTGTGATATCAAATTCGATCGTATCCTCACCTAATTGTAGTGTCAACTTCCCATTTTTAATGTCAATTATAGCACTGGCAGTCGCCAGAAATGGTCTGCCCAATATTATCGGAAGTTTGGAGTCTTCCTCCATTTCAAGTACAACGAAATCAGCTGGAATGTACCGACCTTTATTAGCACGTCCTCAAGATTCCCTGCCGGATGTCGTACGGAACGGTCGGCCAATTGCAAAGAGATGTTTGTCGACTTCAAGTCTCTGATATCCAGTTTCTTGCAAAGGGAGAGTGGCATCAAACTCACACTGGCTCCAAGATCGCACAAAGCTCGGTCGAAAGGCGTATCTCCGATCAGTCATTGAATGGTAAAGCTGCCTGGATCCTTTAATTTCGGCGGTAGCTTGTTTTGGATGATCGGGCTGCATTCTTGTTAACGCCACAGTGCCATGTTCTTCCATTTTTCTTTTATTTGACAAGATCTCCTTCAAAAACTTAGCGTAGGATGACATTTGTGACAAGGCATCAGTAAATGGTATGTTAATATACAGTTTCTTTAAGATCTCTAAAAATTTACCGAACTAATGATCGAGTTTTGATTTTGCCAACCTCTGAGGAAATGGAATTGGCAGTTTGTAGGGTGGTGGGGGTACATAAACAGGTTCTGTTTCTTTCGTTGGTGGTTCACTCTCAACAGGTTCATTTGGTTCTTCAGACTCACAGTTATGGGTTTCATCCTCACAGTGGTCATCTTTGAGCATTTCTAGTTCCTCAAGTTGCTTGCCGCTACGTGCAGTAATGGCATTGCAATGTTCTTTGGGATTCGTCTCAGGCTGTCCAGGCAATCTACCCGGGGGTCTAGTGGATGTACTAGCTTGTTGAACTATCTGGTTTTCCATTATCTTCTGGTTTGTGGTCAAGTTTTTGATTGCTTCTAGCATGCAGTCCATTGCTTTTGTTTGCGCTGACACAAAGTTGTCAAATCGCATTTCTAAGATTTGTTCTTGTGATGTTGCATTGGTGTTCGGACGAAGTGGCTGGTCAAATTGTTTAGGTTGATACCCAGTGTTGGATGAATGAAATCCAGGGGGGTCCCTATAGTTTGATGGCTGAGCTGCATTGTTGTTTTTATAGGAAAAGTTAGGATAACTCTTCCACTCAGGATTGTAGGTGTTGGAATAAGGGTTATTTTGAACTCTCGGGTTAAAATTACCTACAACATTTACCAAGGCGGGTGGGGGTTCTTGTGATATCACATTTCCTAATTGACAAGTGTCAGAAAAATGACCTTCTACTCCACAAATTTCACACAAAGCAGCATTATGACGCATGTTCATAAAATCTAGTTTATAAGATAATGAATCTACTTTTGCAGCAAGTGAATTAAGTCGTCAAGTTCGTATTTACCGGTCTGTCAAGATGAAGTACCTCTTTCACTCGACCATTGGTAGTGGTTGAGCGCCATTTCTTCGATCAAATTGTAGGCTTCATCGACAGCTTTGTTCATCAAGGCTCCTCCAGTGGCTGCATCAACAGTAAGACGAGTATTATAAAGCAGTCCGTTATAAAATGTATGTACCAGTACCCATTTCTCGAGACCGTGGTGAGGACACATTCGCTGCAATTCCTTGAAGCGATCCCACGCCTCATATAGTGATTCGCCTTCTTTTTGAGAGAAATTGGTAATCTGGTTCCTTAATTGCGCGGTTTTGCTCAGAGGAAAGTATTTCGCAAGGAAAGCATGTGAGAGTTGTTCCCATGTGGTAATGAATCCATATGGTAATGAATGTGACCAAGCTCGCGCCCTGTCTCTAAGTGAAAAAGGAAAAAGTCATAGCCGCAGAGCGTCAGTGGTTACACCATTCATTTTAAGAGTGTCACAGTATTCAAGAAAAACAGATAAATGCATGTTTGGATCTTCAGTCGGCGATCCACCGAATTGGTTTTGCTGTAACATTGACAGAAGTGATGGTTTTATCTCAAAATTGTTCACTTCTATTGGTGTACGTGCAATGCTAGAATGCAGTCCTTGAACATTTGGTGCAGCGAAGTCTCGGAGTGACTTGTTGCCATCCATAATTGATGTTTGTGAATTCTTTTTCGGTTGGTACTTCTGAAGATTCTTGCGACGCCGGAACGTTCTTTCTATCTCCGAATCAAATGGTATTGCAGGTTCCGGTCGCGGAGTTCTATGCATAAACTAAAATTCTAACAAGTAAGTGTTCATTAAATCAAGAAAGGTGTAAAATGAAATAAAAGAAAGTATACTAAAAAGCTAAAAATGTCTAGTCTATTAACTTCTTAATCTAGTCAATATTGCCAAAATTAGTCCCCGGCAACGGCGCCAAAAACTTGATAGCGCCCACAAATATAGTAGGTGTTTCCCGCAAGTGCACGAGTCTATCGAAGTAATAAAATATCGATCCCACAGGGACTAATGGACAAGCACTGACAGATCTTGAAATCGCTAGCTAGACTACGCCAGAATAGATGAAGATTTAAGACAATGAAACAATTAAAAGTACAAGAATGTAAATGGAGGAAATCACACGAGAGGATTTAAGTGAGATGAGATATCAGGACATGGGTTCACCGTCTTGACTTCTTTCAGCTGAGTAGTCTAAACTCTATTGCCATTACTCTATTTTAGTTCAAGGGGTTCAGCTTACTTATCACGTAGGTTGCCCTCCCCCCTCCGATAACCACGTCTGTTCCCACAGATCCTGGCATCGGTCAAACACGTGAGGTTCTAATGGTCAGTAGGACTTTCGTCTCCCCGACGCGTCTAATCTCCTAGTATCTTCCAGGTGGGTACAGGTTTAAACAAAAGGGTCCTCCTCAAGAATTCCTGGGTTACAAACTTTCCCAGCATTAGCTCTGGCTCAAGCGCACCCTCTTGGGCTGCGCAGGCAAAGCGTCTCTTAAGTGATCCGACGCCCCGACACGCTTTCGCGTCGCCAGACGCGTCTAAGGCCCAGAAGAACTAACAAGGAGAGCGCAGTTCACATCAAGTGGATTCTCCCCAGCCCCTGATTTAATAACCCCACTCGAGAAGCTAATAGGCTCCAACGCCTCCTCTCGGGTTGCGTGGGCAAAGAGTACAAACGGGTTTGATAAACCCTCAACCTAATGCTTCCGATGCGCGGTTGGACTCATGTCTTCCCAACACGTCTAGGATCCTAAACAACACCTTGGGTGAGTATGGGCAATCAGCGAGTCTCCTCGTGATTCCCGATTTACAAACCTCAGTCCAAAGTGAGGAGGTTCAAATGCATTCTCACGAATAACATAGGCATAGCACTTGCATAAGGTCAAGTAAGGATTTTAGCAATAGAGTAAAACTACTACAACTATCGAGTTATCAAGGGGCTACTCTCACATCCCGATTTAGGAGTTTAGCCTAACATATTCATGATAATAACACAAGTAACATTCATTGGCAACATGCGCATATGTATATTTGTGCAGGAATCACAAGACAAGGGTAAGACCATACAATATTTTGCTAAAGTTATACAACTAGTGCAGCAAACTAAATGTAATTGCAAAGTCTTCCTTACAAACTTTGTTTATGAGATGTTTGCACAAGAAAATCTCCAACAGATGCAGGTGCGCAACCCTCCTCTCCCTTGTGTCGCCTTCCTCTCCACAGGCGTCCCTTCTCTCCGGTGTAAAAAAAAATCCCCCCTTTGCTTCTTGCCGAACTCTATTTCTATCCTTCTTCAAGTGGATGTTGTTCCTTATCTTCCCCATGCCCTGCAAAAGCTGCAACAGGCGCTGCAGTTTCCAGATGAAAGGAGTCTTCGCTGCCAGCTTCCCTTTTCCTGCAAAGCCGTAGCAGCCCATCTCTTGTGGAATGATGATTGCATGGCCAAAACTCCTCCAAAAAGCTGCTCCTCGCCCTCTTTGTCAATGGAGGAGAATGGTCCTTAGTGCCCTTCAGCCTCCCCTTAGGTTAGATCAAAGAAATGTGGAAGAAAACGGTGATTTCGTAACAGGCGGGTCTGCCGTCACGGGCGAGAATTTGGTCGTGACCTGGTCGTGATTTATCAATGCCAGTTTCAAGTTTAACAACGATCACGAGTATGATTCTGGTCGGGACCCAATCGTGATTTCTAGCAAAGCCTCCAATGAATCCAAAGGCTCTTGGTTGGGGTCATCTTGAATTTGGATAAGCCCCTCTTGCCACAGAAGTGTTGGAATCTATCCTTTTGAGGTCGAATTGACCTGAAAACGTGAAAATATCAAAACAGGTGTAGATTCCATAGATGCATCCAAATAAAGGCAATTATGAGGTTTAAAGTCATAAAATGAGGATGGTTTTACTAGTAAAATGACATGTAAAACTCTATATAAATCTGTGTTAACAGCAATCTTCTCCATTGTCTCATCGGGGACCATCCGAGGTGTTGGGATTCCATCCTACCCATGGCCGAGTTCGCGTACAATAGTGCTTCTAATAGGTCTACGGGTCTTAGTCCCTTCCAGATTGTTACGGGCCATCAACCGTGTAAACCTATAGACCTACATGACCTTCCCTTGGAGTCTCATCTTTCCCCGCATGCATACTCATTTGCCTAGCATATTGCCAGTTTGCATGATGAGGTTCGGCGTCGTATCTTTTCAGGCAACATCCATGATGCAATGAAGGCCAATGAGCATTGTAGGCCACATCATTTCTCTGTAGGTGAGCTGGTGAGGGTGCGTATTCACCCCGAGCGTCTGTCCGACTGGGCGCATTTTAAGCTTCAGCCGCATTACATGGGGCCTTATGCGGTGATGCGGCAGATCGGCTCCAACGCCTACGTTCTGGACTTGCCCGAGGACATGGGGATCCACCCCATCTTCAACGTAGCGGACCTCCTCCCCTTCCACGGCCCTTTGGAGGGCCCATCTAACACCGACGACCCGCTACCTCCTAGTTCTCCGGAGGAGAACCCATTAGAAGACGCAGCGGAAGCTGATGCAGGGGCAAACAGGCCCATGGACATACTTGAGGATGGCCCAAACCCTCCAAAAGACACTTGGGGAGACTCCCAGGGCCCCAGGAATTTTCCCCGGAATTTACGCCTCTGTCAGAGCTCCCCAGACCCCGACACGGCTAGACCGTGCACCCCATCACGGTCGTGACACGGTCGCTTGCAGACGCGAATGCCAAACACGGGTGTGCTCCTGGTCACGGGCAAGCCGTGCCCGGCTCTGTGGATTTCGGCCACACTAAACACGGGCATGCTCCTGGTCACGGGCAAGCTGTGCCCGATTCTATGGACTTCGCCCACTCCAAACACGGCCGTGCTCACCATCACGGCCAGGCCATGTCTGCTCCTGAAGATGCATTGCAGCCCCGACGACCCCACTTCGATGTGCACCGCCCTCCCTATCATATTGCTCCACCCCATGACAACCCAAAGGAGCCCAACAAGGAGGAAATCTGGCGATCCCAACGCCAAAGTAAGCCCCCGGACCGTTTCTTGGGCGTCATTAGCCCTCTTTCCATCCATACCGAAGTGGCACCGCCCAAGGGCGCTATGAGCCAATCCCTTGAAGATCCAACTCCAAGTGGGCCACTTAATCTGATTAGCAACATGGCCCAAGACCGAGCTACGACGATGGTGACCCAGCCCACAACATCGAAGTTCTGCTGTTTTGTCGCCATGTGCTCCGAGCGCGTCTAAACCACCCCCGTACGAAGATGCAGGATCGTGCTACTAGCTTCAAAGAATATTAGGTAGTAGTTTGTTAATTTTCATCTTGTAGTTGCAGCTTGACCACTTTTGTGGCCTGCAAGAGTTGGTAGGTGGTTAAAGTAGAGTGTCTCTTGTGTATTTTGTTTGTTCCCTCCCCTCTTATTCTATAAAAGAGGAGGTAGGGCTAAGTGTTGAGTAGTTCTCTTTGGTGTTTAGAGATCTCATGGTGAGCTTAGAGTCACCAGCGTTTGTGAAGACGAGCCAGAGCCTTGCCTTCATCGCTGTTCGGGTCGAAGGCGTCTCTTCGATTCCAAGTTGTTCCCACTTTTGGTTTGAAGTAAATCCCACCCTTCCGGTGGGTTAGGTTTGCCTGTTTGTCATTCTCTTGTGCATTTCTTTGCTGCAGTTTTCTCCTCTTTACTTCACCCACGGCTGTCTGTACACCGGAGGCGTGGTATCTCTTGTTTTTGGTTTGTTTTAGACGCGCAGGCGCGCGAGCTGAACCCCGCAAGCCGTAGTCCCCCAACGCGAGCTAAGTTTAAAACGCGCTAAGAGAGCTGCAGGAACTCACTAAATTTGCTACGAGGTTAGTGCGCTGTATTATTTAGTTGGGTGCCGTTCTCTTCATTCGCATTCGTGTTGCCCTAATCGAACTCGTCGTTGTTTCATCGTGCTTTCTACCGGATTACCTTCACTTTTCCGACATGTTTTCTCTTCCCTCGTCTCATGACCCTCTCCCGTTTTATCGAGCATTGTGTAAAACCCTAGAGTATGGCATAAGGACCCCCTCACCTATTAGTTGCTACATCAGGGAAGGAGAGAACGATGAGCAATGTTAAGCTTTGTTCCTCCTCTCTGGCATTAGAGGAGGCAAACAACCATCCCTCCAGGTGGGCAAGAGAGAGAGAGAGAGAGAGAGAGAGAGAGGGAGAGAGAGAGAGAGAGAGAGAGAGAGAGAGAGAGAGAGAGTCATAGATGTGTATAGGGAGAGGAGAAGAAGGGGGTTTTATGTAGCCTATTTTGGAGGAAAATAAAGGTGAAACTTCCCCGGAATTCTAGCATCTTCTCCATTCTTCTGATCGATGACTTCGGCCCCGTTCTCCACCTTCTCTGGCTTCCTTCTTCACCTTTGGCGGCATGGTGTTTGGAAGTCTAGGAGGCCCCAACGAGGCTGAGGGAGAGGGTATAAGTAGATTCCTCCCATGTTGCAAGCCCTTCTACTCTAGCGATGCACGCACCTGTGTCGAGAGCGGGTGACATCTATAGGAGCTCGGGCGTGCGAGTGGTTTTTAGCTTTTAGGAAAAAAAATGAGAGTTTAATCAGGTTGAGTACTATTCCAGTGTTGACGTGATGGCTATTTTAAATTGGGCTTGACACTTAGTATCAAGCCCGATTTTAACAATGCTCATCCACATCAGCACTCAGCCGCGAATTTAGTTTTTTTTCTTATTTTTTTTGGTCGAAGCCAAAGCTGACATGTGTGTGAACTCTAAAGCTACCAGATTCATTACATTTTCTCATCTCTCCCCTATAGATTCTCTCTAATAAAACAGACCCTAAGCTCTGTGATCATTGTTTGCTTCCGGCACTGCTACACTTGTCGCTGGAGCAGATGACTTGCAGTAGGGCAAAACCTACTCATGTCCACCCTTAGCCTCGTCGATGCTCCTTTGGACGTCTAAACACACTGGCTAGTGGTGGGGAAGAGGATCAAACTCATCGGTCGTAGAAGCAATGAAGATGCCGAGATGCAGGGGAAAAAATGTTGGTGTATGTGCCCTAGGACCTAGTTTTGGTCCATCTTTGTACTACTTGACTCTGATATTTATATATATCTTTCTGGCATTGTCGTTATCATTGTTTGTCTACACCTGCGATTGTGTACTTACATGATAATGTCCCTGGAGACAGATTGGATCTGTGCTCAAATGATTGTCCCCAGTCGATGTACCTGAGTGCATATGGGACAGCTCTGGTACTTATGAGACTGGTATATGGGCTGGTTAGGCACGAGGTGCTAACGCAGACATATGGGTATATCAGTGGTGGATATACTGGACCGACCCGCTGTGAGGCTATGACTTGGTGTCATGAGTTATCCTCACAAGTGACAGGAGATGCATTGATCCCTTGACTTGAGGTCATTGACCATTCTATATGGTTAGGGACTTGCTTTGATACAACCTAAAACCTCGCCGTAGTTGGGAGGTAATAACGGTTGTCATTGAGCATGTCACGACCCATATGAGAAGGTCAATGGACAGACATATGATTTGCCCCTTCCTAAGGGAAGTATGATAACCATGGAGCTCCTCTATGGTTCTATGACTGAAAGTGTATGGCCATACCCAGGTGAGAACCTGATTTAGTCATAACCTTGTGATTGGGTGAAAACAAGTGGTGACACACTTGTCCAATTGGATATCAGTTCGGCAAAGAGACTATAATGCATCTGTACCTTGTTGCAATGATGGGGATGTCGATGTCGATATCCATTCCGATGACTTGGGTAGCAGCGATGCACTGCTAGGTGCCACTCACTGCTTGTGGTGACATTTGGTCAACACTGCCAACGTCAGAGGGACCTACAGGGTCGCACACCTTGATACTTGAGTTCTCGTATTGATCGGGAAGCCTTATGATTGAGTTATTGGATAACTCGGATCTATTTTGGAGATTTCATCAGCACCAATGGGCCTGATGAGATGGAAGGATGTTATTGGAGCCAAACTCCATTTATGGCAGGTTGACCCAAAATTGACCATGGTTGGCCACATTTGGATTAGGGTTGC
Source organism: Costus lasius (assembly GCA_027563935.2). Lineage (NCBI taxonomy): Eukaryota > Viridiplantae > Streptophyta > Magnoliopsida > Zingiberales > Costaceae > Costus > Costus lasius. The sequence continues at coordinate 116,482,723 of CM050450.1, read as the reverse complement.
ATTGGATTGGATCCAACTGCTTAATCAAGCCATGTAATGAAGTTTGGGCTAGCTCATTATCCAATGAGGCCCAATAATAAGTTGTCATGAAGAGGCAATAGGCTAAAAGGGTATAATGGGGAGGAAGCCAAGCCCATTGGCGCCTAAGGGGCATAATGGGGTTTGGATGGCAAATTTGCTTCATTAAGGAAGCTTTATGCACCTAGCCCTCTCCCATTGATAGTGTGAATGCATTAAGGCATTGCTTGGGGCGCAAGGCTAGGCCTTGGCGCACAAGGCAAGGCTTGGTAGCTTATGGAAAGGTTGAATGAGGTTTATGGTAAAGTCTTGGAGACTTTCCTTACCTCAAACCTTCTCATCCAAGCCATACACTTGTCATGATCTCAACCCTTGCCCTAACCGCCTCTAGCTCTTTATAAGTGACCCTAGCCACCCCCCTCTTGTGATGATGGATATTCCTTAGAGGCGTAACAACAAGAGGAGGGGCAAAAGCAAGGGCTTGAAGGGCGACAACACCAAGAAGTGGCGCATCTTCTTCTTCCTTCCAAACCATAGCCGCAAGCCTCTTCCTTCTCTCTTGACGTAAGGAACTTGGTGCTTGGCGGTTTCCCTCTCCCTCATCCTTCTTCATCTTTGGCGCATCTACCTTGGAGGTGGCGCATATTTTGAAGAAGGAGCACAAGGCTTGGATCTTCTTCCCGAGGCTAGCACCGGGCGTGGAAGAAGAGGACTCGAGGGGTCCGTGTGTGTGAGACTGCAGAGGGCGCACGCTTAGGCGCCTATCACGACATCGACCTCATCTTGCTCTAAGGTATTTCCTAACTCATCGTGTCGACTCTCTTGCTTGCGATCTTCACTGGGTTTTTGGGACCGGCCTGTTTCGGGGATATTGCTTTCGCTGTGCAATGTATTTTGTAATCTCTATCTCTGAAAATTGTAAAATATCCCCGGGGTTTCCCAACAAAAAATTCTCCGTTCGATATCTCCAAATGCTTACATAAAACCCCTCCTTTCTCTCTTCTATACATGCTCAAGATCTCCTTCTCTATTTGATCTCACTAGAGCTGGGATATTCATCGAATCGAGCCGCTAGAAGTCACCGTCTGAGGGAGGAGGCATGTAGCTCTCTTTCGTGTGCCGTTCATGGGGGAAGGCGAGCGTCCTCGCCTCTGGTCGTCCATTGTTCTCATTGTCGCCGGCTCATGGAGATGACGCCCCTGCTATAGTCGGGAAGCAAGGGAGACTCCCCTTGTCTGCCACTCGCTAGAGGAATTTTCACCCAAGAAAGGAGGAAGAAGGTCTCATCTCCCTCTCTGCTCTTCTTCGTTGCTCGCCTGCGATTTTAAAGGAAAGGGGGCAGTTCTCCATTTGGAAACAATTGAATCACCAGTCAATGCCGCCCTTTTCTTCCATCTTTCAGGTGTCCATCAATCACGCCTCCACACATGATTCGTTCGTTTATCGTTCCTGCATCTTGCCTCCATCCACGCTTTCATCAAAGCTATTGATGCCGCCCGGTTCATCCGGACGAGCGTGTCTCGTGTCCATCCTTGTTGACGACAAGGCCCACAGATCTCGCCACAAATCGTGGTCACCACCGTCGCCGTTGATGCAGTTGAAGACTTTAGCAGTGTCGTCTTCTTCATTCACAAAAACGTCAACATGACAGAGATTTTTGGCTCGTTGTCTGCTTTAGCATCGCAAGCTTGGGCGGTGGCCCAAGCCTGTTCATGGCTCGGCCTAGTCCATAAATTCAACATCACATTTCTCCCCTACCTAATCTGGACGTCACCCTTGATGTCCTCTATGGGGTTGGACGTAGGTGTCATGGCCGCTGCTGCGATATATGCCACCTCATCTCGCCATCTGCAAGTGGCTGAAGCATGCGACAAGGTAGCGACGTGAAGGTCCCCTACAAGGGGCGAAACCCTAAAACATGCGCTAAACAAAACTTGCAAGAGAACAGAAGAGGAATTCATACCGAAGCCATATGAAGGATGTCGCCTTGGAAGCAAGAGAACAAAAGAGGTCTCCTCCAAATCGTCACACACAAGATGATGTCGCTTTCTCTTTTGGTGCTCCTTGTGCTAGCAAGGTTCCAAGAGGTCTTGATCGAATGGGAGGGAAGATGATCTCCTTGCTTGGCGAAACTTTCTCCTCTTGTCGTCTAAGCTTTTTCACACGAGAATGCTTCTCCAAAGAAAACCAAGGAGGCGACAAAGGCGTGAAGAGGCGAGAGAGAGGCGACGTGAGATCATGGACACGTTTGAGAACATGCTATCTAAAAATAGCAAAGTCCAAATGTTCATGCGACCATGCATTACCCCAATCGCAAATGCCTCACCAGCTGAACCATGTGCTCATCCAATGAGCTGGTTCAAATCGATTTGGTTCAACAACCAAATAAACCAAGCAATTAGTCCAGATCATAATAAACCACTGAGGCCTAAGATCTGACCGTTGATCTCTTAATGCTCTTGATCTGACCGATCTAGCATCTATTCTCTCGATCGAAGCTTACCGATCTCAAGCCCTAATCAATCAAACATGATTAGACCAGATCTCACTTTTATTCAGAGAGTAAATCCCTTTAAACTGAACTCAAACAATTCAGTCCACACGATCTGACTTAAGTAAGCCATATCATCAAATTGTGCGACCCTAAGGGTTTCCTCTAAATGTCGGTAACGACAACTTACGTTATCACGATCAGTGAGGGGTATCTAGCAACACATCACTGTCTCCCGATATAAAGGAAAGAGTCTTCCAAGACTACACCCAAACTACAGCACAAGTGTGAATCCAATTCACAAGGCATGCATATTTCCTTTGCCACTGGATGTTCTTATTGGACAAGCGTGTCAAGCTTGTAGCTCCAATATGATGAGCATGATTAGAACAGATGAACACAGTCACCTGGGTATGGCCATACACTTTCTCAATCATCTCATCCAGGGGGCCCCTTTAGAACACCACACTCCAATTATAGAGACGGCAATCCTTTGTCTATCACTAATGCCCTAACCTGACTCAAGCTCACCATCCAAGATAGTCTATAACCATTATGTTTCAAATGATATTGAACTACCTCAAAACAATGACAATCATCATTTAGAAACACAAGTGATCTCAAGTCAGAGGAAATGTGCCACTTGTTACATTCAAGGATTATTCACATTGTGACAAGCAATTGAATATCCTAGTAGGGTCTGTCCAGTACATCCAATGTACCCATGAGTCTACATCTTATTCCATGCTCGAAGCATCCTATAAGATTAGAGCACATATTAGTCTCAATCATATCAAGGCTGTCTCATGTTCACCAAGATATCTCGACTAAGGACTTCACAGCATGTCAGCCCAGCTGTACAGCTTTGAGACATTATTCAGAAGTACACTTATTGCAGCAGATAATGTAACAAACTGAATAACAACCATGCCTTTATAAACATAAGAGTTTATTACATGATACTGATACAATCCCAAGGCCTCAAACATTAGCCTTAAGGGCATACCCCAACAATCTCCCACTTGCACTTAATCTAATGGTTGAGAAATCTCAAACCCATATTATTACAGTGCTTCTCATGCTTCTGCTGCGCCAGAGGCTTATTAAGCGGGTCTGCCAGATTGTCATCTGTATGAACCTTGCAGACTTTGATCTCGCCACGATCAATGATCTCCCTGATCAAATGAAACCGTCTCTGTATGTGCTTGGACTTCTGGTGCGACCGTGGTTCCTTTGCTTGTGCGATTGCTCCAGTGTTATCACAAAAGATAACCAAAGGATCTGCACTCGAAGGAACAACACCAAGTTCTCTCACGAACTTACGAATCCATACTGCCTCCTTGGATGCTTCCGAGGCTGCAACATACTCGGCTTCTGTTGTGGAATCAGCAACAGTTGACTGTTTGAAACTCTTCCACACCACCGCTCCTCCATTCAAGCTAAAAACATAGCTTGATTGCGATCGGAAATCATCCTGGTCAGACTAGAACGAAGCGTCAGTATATCCTTCAATACTGAGTTCTTCCTGACCACCATACACCAAGAACATATCTTTGGTCCTCCGCAGATATTTTAAAATGTTCTTGACCACAACCCAGTGCGCCATACCTGGATTACTTTGGAACCGACTGGTCACGCTTAACCCGTAAGCGACGTCTGGGCGAGTACACAACATCGCATACATAATGGATCCAATAGCCGAAGCATAAGGCGTATTGTCCATTTCATCTTTCTCAGTCTGTGTTTGTGGACACTGACTCTTTGAAAGATTCAGACCATGTCTGACTGGAAGATATCCTCTTTTAGAATTCTCTAAATGAAATCTTTCCAGGACTTTATCGATGTAAGTACTCTGGCACAGCCCGAGAAGCCTCTTAGATCTATCCCTGTAGATCTTCACACCTAATACATAGGCTGCTTCTCCTAAATCTTTCATCTGGAAACATTTCCTTAACCATGCCTTAACCGCATGCATTTCAGGAATGTCATTTCCAATGATCAAGATGTCATCGACGTAGAGGACTAGGAAAGTAATCACGCTCCCACTAAACCTCTTATATACACACGGGTCATCCTCGTTCTTGATGAAACCAAATTCACTGACTGATTCATCAAAACGAATATTCCAGCTTCTCGATGCTTGTTTAAGTCCATAAATAGACTTCTTTAATTTGCATATCTTATGACGATCTGATGGATTAGTGAAACCTTCAGGTTGTGTCATATACACATCCTCTTCCAGATTTCCATTAAGGAAAGCTGTCTTCACATCCATTTGCCAGATCTCATAATCGTAATATGCTGCTATCGCGAAAAGAATCCGAATAGACTTAAACATGGCTACAGGTGAGAAAGTTTCATCATAATCTATCCCGTAGATTTGTTTGAAACCTTTCGCAACTAGCCTGCCTTTATAGGTAACCACGTTACCATCCATGTCAATCTTCTTCTTGAAGATCCATTTACAGCCTATAGGGATAAGTCCCGGAGGCGGATCAACCAAATCCCAGACTTGGTTATCTGACATGGAGTCCATCTCGGCGCGCATAGCTTCAAGCCATCTCGCTGAATCCGGTCCACTGACCGCATCCGCATAAGTAAGGGGTTCATCATTATCAATGATGTAGACTCCGTCATAGCGCTCAGGCTGTCGACGGATCCTTCCCGATCTTCGCGGTTCCCGTGATGTCTGAGCCTCAGGTTGTTCAATAACCTGATCCACCGGCTCAGGCTCATCCAACTGTGCTTGAGCACTTTGTCCTTCCTCTGGATTCTCATCCAGCTTTATTTCTCTCCCACTGGCCTCTTGCAGAAGAAACTCCTTCTCAAGAAATATGGCCGTTCGAGCAACAAATACCTTGTTCTCTTTGGGATCGTAGAAATAATAACCCTTAGTTTCCTTAGGGTAACCGACAAAGATACATTTTTCAGATCTGCTCTCTAGTTTCCCAGAGGCGAGCTTTTTGACATAAGCCTCGCAGCCCCAGATCCTGATAAATGTCAAGCTCGGCTGTTTCCCATACCATAACTCATATGGCGTCTTAGAAACTGCCTTGGATGGCACTCGGTTTAGTACCTTTGCAGCTGTCTCCAGTGCAAATCCCCAAAAGGAGTATGGAAGAGTAGCCTGACTCATCATAGAACGAACCATATCAAGTAACGTTCTATTTCTCCTCTCGGACACACCATTCCATTGCGGTGTTCCTGGCGGAGTGAGCTGTGAGATAATCCCACACTCCTTTAGATAGTCTATAAACTCTCGACTTAGGTATTCACCACCTCGATCAGAACGAAGTGCCTTGATATTTCGGCCTCGCTGATTCTGTACTTCATTCTTGAAGTCTTTGAACTTGTCAAAAGATTCACTTTTATGTCTCATCAGATAGACATAACCATACCTACTGAAATCATCAGTAAAGGTAATGAAGTAAAGATAGCCACCTCTGGCATGTTTACTAAATGGCCCACACACATCACTGTGTATAAGGTCAAGTAAACCTGAAGCCCTTTGACCTTTATGAGGAAAAGGTGACTTCGTCATTTTACCCATTAAACAAGCTTTGCATGTATCAATCCCCTCAAAGGAGAATGATCCCAGCAGTCCATTATCATGCAACCGCTTAATGCATTTCTCGTTAATATGGCCTAAACGACTATGCCATAACAAGGTGCTGTCATCAGCATACTTGGCTTTCTTAATATCAATATTTTGTATAGAACATTCCATGTCCAACATGAATAACCCATTGTTAATTGAACCAGTAGCATAAACAATATTATCTAAAGAAAGAACACACTTTGAAATATTGCATTCAAAGGAAAATCCCTTCCTGACAAGAGCAGGAATGGAGATAATATTTTTAGTAATGCTGGGAACAAAGTAACAACTGTTTAGTTCTAATACAAGTCCAGATGGTAATGAGATGAAATAGTCTCCTACAGCAACAGCAGCAACCCGTGCCCCGTTTCCAACTCGTAGGTCCACCTCATGCTGTCCCACCTGTCTTCTTCTCTTGAGTTCCTGTACATTTGAACAAATGTGAACTCCACATGCAGTGTCCAACACCCATGAAATAGAAGAAGAGGATATCATGACTTCCGTCACATAAATACCTGAGCCAGAAGCAAAGCTTCCCCTCTTATCTCCTTGGAGCGCTTTACAGTCCTTTTTCCAGTGACCCAGCTGGCCACAGTGGAAACATCTGTATTCCTTTGACCGCTTAACTTTTTTGCTTCAGAGCCTTGCTGTAACTCTTGACAGGGGCCTTTCCCTTCTTCCCCTTCTTCTTGTTCCTAGAAGGAACCATTAAGACAGAGGTCGAAGGCTTTCCCTTCAGAGTCTCCTCAGTAGTCAAGAGCATATTCAGCAGCTCTGCCGGAGTACAGTCGATTTTGTTCATATTAAAGTTAATGATGAACGCATCGAAAGAGGGCGGGAGAGACTGCAGAATAATGTCTACAGCAAGCTCCTGATTGATGGTATGCCCCAGTTTCTCTAGAGCCTCCTTGTGCCCAATCATCTTGAGCACATGAGCTCCCACTGGGCTCCCTTCAGCCAGTTTGCTCTGGAAGAACAGCTTTGTCAGATTATAGCGTTCTGTCCTCGCCTGTGCAGCATACAGCATCTTGAGGTTCGCTATAATCTCTATAGCCGACATATCCTCATGCTGACGCTGCAGCGGTGGCGTCATAGACGCTAGCATCAGGCAAGCGACATCAATGCTATCATTGACGTGATTTTCATAAGCTTCCCGAACCGCCCTTGCGGCGTTCGGAGGGGCTGAGGCGGTATAGCCGTCTCGAGGACATACAGTTTCCTCTCTGCCTTAAGAACAATCTTAAGGTGTCCGTACCAGTCTGAGAAGTTCGGCCCAGCAAACTTCTCCCTTTCCAGTAGGGATCGCACATTGAAGCTCATGGTGTTCGTTGCTGTAGGTATCTACAACAATGCAAGAACAGCAAGGTCAGTATCAATGTTAAGAATCAATCAGGACTTAAGAATGATTCTTTTTCTCACTATTTTATCTGGCTGAAAAATCCAGCAAAACAGCCCGAAAGAGTAGAACTCTTTTAGTGAGATGGGATCCAGATTTCATACTTGGTCTCCGCGTCCCGCTCAGGCGAGATAAGATGCACAGAGAGTACAAGCACTAATCTCTGGTAGGCTGTTCCAGCCAATCGCCAACCCGTGCGATTCCCCTTCATCTGGGCAATCCAGCAGACTGTGCCAACTGAGTTGGTACAACACAGTCTCTGACCCCACAGATGGCTGCCTCCATGTGCTACCATATGCGCCACATATGTAGCCTACATGGTCAAGCTAACCCGACCTACTCCCTGGACCACCACGTGCTATGCTGAGCAACGAGAAGCGATAAATCCCTTCTCTGTAACACACAGGTGTAATCCCGCACCGTCTGAAGATAGATGGACGTGCCCACTGAGTGGGTACAACACGGCTCCAACGATAGTCAGAACAGTGAGGTTTCGCGTCAGAAGGCTTACGAGCTTGATATTTTAGCGTTGGATTTTAACGGTCTTTTATCTTCTTAACTATCATGCAATTCCTATGGTGATAGCAGAAGATAAACTCATGCAATTCTAATTATAAAAACAATAAATAGAAAGCACGCTGATGTTATATGGTAAAAGCCCATTAAGCCTAAGTAAGACCTTAACCTAACTTAAGTCTTCACTTGCTTTTCTTCATGGGACTTTTGCTGCTCATTTGGCCCAAACCAGGGCCCAAGCGCCATCTGCAGCTCAGGTGCGCCTACCAGGGAAGATGCGCCTGTCCCAGAGTCGAACCCTGGACCTCCCGTCTGGTCAAGCCACTACTGCATGCGCCTTTGCCAAGTGTGCTCTATGCTCTTGTCTGACTAATTTACAAATTAATCTATCTAGACAAGATTGACTCGCGGGTCAATTACATTTTATAAATTAATTAAACTGTGATTCGCAGATCACAAAAATAAGAATTAATTTACAATAAAATTCCAGGCACGCAGGCCCCAGCACAGCACACATTAAACATGGGCAGCCCACATAAGATTAAATAAACATACATATGGCATCATACATCATTTGATCCAATCATGAAAAATAAAATTTTGAAAAAAACCCATTGAGATCAATTTTATTTTTCCTTATGTGCCCTACTACCTTACAACGGTCCATTACTAGGGATCCACTCATCCGACCTAGTCAGATCTACTACCCTTACATGCACCAAGTCCTAACTGACTTGAGTCGACCAAAAGGTCAACAATGCATGCGCCAAGGGCTGAACGACCACAATGAGGTCTGGCAAGCGGGTGTGACCCCGGGCCTAACTCATGTGCGTTCATAGGTTGTCTCAATCAGACATCGCTACACGCCTATCTGCAGTCGACCTATAGCCATCTCGTGCTTGCGCACAGATGCTATCTGGTCGACCCATCAAGGCTGTCAGATGGTCTGATCAGACTGTTTGGATCTAACTCAGGGGATGACTTCAACCCTAATAACCCGTCTAAGGGTTTAAAGCAGGGCCTTAGATCTAGTGTAAGTCGCGCATGTGATATAGTTTTTTTTTTTTTGAGAAAAACAAGAATGCGCCAACATACATGCGCCATAGACTAACACATTCAAGTTTCGCATATGCAACAACTTAAAATGAAATTTTCGCATGTCAACTAGATCTAAGCATACTTGCGCATATGGATCACAAAAGGCTTTAAGCAATCATAAAAACATGCATCAACCTCGCTCTGATACCAATTGAAGGTCCCCTACAAGGGGCGAAACCCTAAAACATGCGCTAAACAAAACTTGCATGGGCGGAATCTAGGGTTTCCTAAGATCGGATAGCATGTATTATGATCAACTTTAATAACAGAAAAGGAATTCATACCGAAGCCATATGAAGGATGTCGCCTTGGAAGCAAGAGAACAAAAGAGGTCTCCTCCAAATCGTCACACACAAGATGATGTCGCTTTCTCTTTTGGTGCTCCTTGTGCTAGCAAGGTTCCAAGAGGTCTTGATCGAATGGGAGGGAAGATGATCTCCTTGCTTGGCGAAACTTTCTCCTCTTGTCGTCTAAGCTTTTTCACACGAGAATGCTTCTCCAAAGAAAACCAAGGAGGCGACAAAGGCGTGAAGAGGCGAGAGAGAGGCGACGTGAGATCATGGACACGTTTGAGAACATGCTATCTAAAAATAGCAAAGTCCAAACGTTCATGCGACCATGCATTACCCCAATCGCAAATGCCTCACCAGCTGAACCATGCGCTCATCCAATGAGCTGGTTCAAATCGATTTGGTTCAACAACCAAATAAACCAAGCAATTAGTCCAGATCATAATAAACCACTGAGGCCTAAGATCTGACCGTTGATCTCTTAATGCTCTTGATCTGACCGATCTAGCATCTATTCTCTCCATCGAAGCTTACCGATCTCAAGCCCTAATCAATCAAACATGATTAGACCAGATCTCACTTTTATTCAGAGAGTAAATCCCTTTAAACTGAACTCAAACAATTCAGTCCACACGATCTGACTTAAGTAAGCCATATCATCAAATTGTGCGACCCTAAGGGTTCCCTCTAAATGTCGGTAACGACAACTTACGTTATCACGATCAGTGAGGGGTATCTAGCAACACATCACTGTCTCCCGATATAAAGGAAAGAGTCTTCCAAGACTACACCCAAACTACAGCACAAGTGTGAATCCAATTCACAAGGCATGCATATTTCCTTTGCCACTGGATGTTCTTATTGGACAAGCGTGTCAAGCTTGTAGCTCCAATATGATGAGCATGATTAGAACAGATGAACACAGTCACCTGGGTATGGCCATACACTTTCTCAATCATCTCATCCAGGGGGCCCCTTTAGAACACCACACTCCAATTATAGAGACGGCAATCCTTTGTCTATCACTAATGCCCTAACCTGACTCAAGCTCACCATCCAAGATAGTCTATAACCATTATGTTTCAAATGATATTGAACTACCTCAAAACAATGACAATCATCATTTAGAAACACAAGTGATCTCAAGTCAGAGGAAATGTGCCACTTGTTACATTCAAGGATTATTCACATTGTGACAAGCAATTGAATATCCTAGTAGGGTCTGTCCAGTACATCCAATGTACCCATGAGTCTACATCTTATTCCATGCTTGAAGCATCCTATAAGATTAGAGCACATATTAGTCTCAATCATATCAAGGCTGTCTCATGTTCACCAAGATATCTCGACTAAGGACTTCACAGCATGTCAGCCCAGCTGTACAGCTTTGAGACATTATTCAGAAGTACACTTATTGCAGTAGATAATGTAACAAACTGAATAACAACCATGCCTTTATAAACATAAGAGTTTATTACATGATACTGATACAATCCCAAGGCCTCAAACATTAGCCTTAAGGGCATACCCCAACACGACGGAGCTCACTTGTGCCCGTGCAGGATCTGTCACACTTTGTGTCCCTCACATATCAGAAGATGAGGCTACCAAGCTACCTCGTTGAATACCGAGGATCCAGCTAGCTGCTTCCTCGTAGACCACTTGGACTCCTCCCGAGTGTGGAACCACATAAGTCTTTGCACGTCTAAGTAGCTCTATGCCGAGGATGACATCGTAGTCATCCATTAATATGTTCCACAAGTGCACGGACAAATCAAAGGAATAAAAAATATCGATCCCACAGGGACCACCAAATTTATGGAAATTCAGGATTTCGGGTTCACCACTCTTTGTTTCATGATTTTTATAATTAAATGTATCTTAAGAAGGATTTACTATGTTGAAGGGGATTTATCTGCATGTACAGATTGCCCCTTCTCAGCAGTGTAATCCGGTGTCTATCTGAATTAACCCCCTACTCTCGTGGTTATTAACTCAAAATAAATCCAATGAGTACTTGATAAATCTAGAGATCTCTCAAGCCGATTCGAACTACTCTCGTGTTCAAATCAACTTGTCCAAAAATTGTAGATCCGACATCGCAATTCACCTCTCAGTACTTCTTGCGACGTCTCAAAACATGCAAATCATGGCCAGTAATCAACATGCAATTAAACACAATGATAATTGAATCTAACACAAGAAAATTGCTTCATAAGAAAGAAATCAATGATTAAGTCATGAAAACAAAGAGGGTTACACCCTAAATCCTAAATAATGGATTTACGCTAACATGTTCAATACGATCACATTGTAAATATCTATGTTTGATTACAAAATTGGCAAATAAAAATAGAAATCAATTAAGGGAGAAGAATTCAAGGCTTCCTGATGAGATTTGACGCCAATTGGCCGGGAAATAGAAGCTTTCTCGGTGATGAATCATTGTCCGCCGCCCGTTGCCCTAATTTCTACCCCTTTGTCGAATTCCACTTGAAAATTGGACAAAAAGTCCCCATAATCTCCCCAAAGATCCCTTATATAGTTCTCCACCCTCAGATTAGGTTTTCCCCAAAATTCGGCATAAAAAGGAATCAAATTGAGCGAGAAACCGAGTCAAGCTCGGAACTGGTGGATATAATTATGGCCATGATTTATATTACGGCTACTCCCGTAATTATTTTTGTGTGTTTATGTCAAGGAATTACGGCCGTGAAATTTATTACGGCCAAGTCTGCATGGCCGTAACACTCTCTGTATGAATTTCATGGGAAATCATGGCCATGAAAATAATCATGGGTAAGCCTATGTTGCCGTAATCTTCTCTGTGGAAAATTATGAAGAAATTACGGCCGTAATACAAATTACAGGCATGCCCGTAATTGTTTTTGTGCTTTCCCAAAATTTGGCCATGCTTTCTCTTGAAATTACGACCATAATATAAATTACGGGCAGGCCGTAATTTCCATCTGAGCTCCGTTTTACTTTAAAATTGATGGGTAGTTTTGTTTTGACGTATGGAATCCATCTATGCACTCAGATCCTTCAAATTCCCTCAAAATTTTATGATTTTCTCCTGAAATTCTATAAAAACAAAGAGAAGTGAAGATTCTGAACAAACAAAGGATTTAAGTCAAATTATGTGAAAATATGAAAAAAGAGAAGAAATTATGTATAAAAATTATAGTAAAAATACTATATAAATACGATACATCAAATCTTCCTAGACTTAAACTTTTGCTTGTCCTCAAGGAAATAAATAGGATAAAGAACAATATTGAGTATGAAAAATATAACTTTCTTATGAAAAATAAATTTCTAAAATATAATCACTCATGAATAATTTTCACCTCATGCTACACAAAATTCTAGATAAATATATCGTCCTCAGAATTTAATCCTTAAAATTCATATCCTTAATCAAATAAAATTTTGCAACTTATATGATGAATAGAACTTCAATCTCATGAATTCACCTTTGAATTCTATAATACTTTTGTTTATAGGAATAGAATACCCAAAATCTTTTTCCACTCATGATTTGTTCTTTCTTTTTTTTATATCTTTTTATTTATTTTTCTTTTAACATTCTCTAAATCAAATGCCACCTTTATTCTGGTGACGAGTTTAGAGTACATTGACCACATAGCCAATGTATTAAAACTCATATCTTATTAGCTTAACATAATTGAAATTCATGCCCTAAGATAGAGGAGTCAATGTCAAATAAATTTTCTTTGGCATGTACCCACATAGATACATACTTTTATTTGGACTTCAACTCTTGTTTTCTGTCTTTGGTACCACTGCCAATTTTTCACAGTGCCAAGTAGATGAGTCATTCTCTCTTTTTTTTTTTTTTAATTTTGGATTCTGTCTTCCCAATAAATAGCATAATAGGTCAAACATCAACTAGGTTAATCAATCAATGCTGATTCAACAAATCATACCCATATACTCATTTTATTTGAATCAGATTGCTTCACTCTCAAATTACATTCATCAAATAACATATCTACCAAAATTTCATGCATCAATTGATAATAATTAAAATGAGAGGATATATATTGAAGAAATAAACTTTACACAAGGAGCATATTTTCATTCACAGACATTGATATGTATAAACATTCTTCAACAAAACATATCATCATAGCCATGCATCCACCCAAATTTCTCAAAGAGTTCAGAAAACACATATCATCATAAAATAAATCCACACAACCAAGAAATATGCATCATCAATCATCATCAAGTCAAGAGTGTAATAAGGTCATACAGCCCATCTAAAAACAACATCTAAAACATCACAAAAAAATGAGGAGAGCATAAAAACAACAGACGCAACAAATCATGATGGTTCATCCTTCCCTACAACGGAGAATGCATCATTCTTGATGTAATAAGGCAAAGAACAAGCGTGAAGGTCGAGGGATACTCACAAAGCACTAATCATCAGCGTCGGTATCTGTCTCCTCATCATCCTCCTCATCTGGAGCAGCTTCTCCCCTAGGCTCATCTTAATCATCTTCCTGATTTCCTTCCTCATCTTCACCGCCAAATTGGTTCCATAGAAATTCTCCCATTTCTTCAATATCTTCATGCAAATGCCCAATCACCTTAAGCACTTTCTCCATGAGGCGCCCTTGACAGTATACCTCTGCAGATAATGCCTGAAAACTTGCGTCTTGGGCACTCAACAATCCTCTCTGATCTGGGCCAGCGCTACGTGATGAAGATTCGACGGCTTTGTGAGGCAGGGATTCCATGCTCATACTAAAAGGGTCACTACTACCACCCCAGGTGGGCGGTGGTGTTACTGAATCTAGCGGTGCTAGGGTATCATCAATAGCTGCATCTGGGGCAATTTTCCAATTTGCTTGATTCTTCATTGAAGTCTTTTCCTTATTTGGCAGGGGCAAAGTTAGAAAATCCCATCCAAGGATTAGTGAAAACATATCCCCCTCGTGGATGATCATCCTCATTGCGATACAAGATTCCAAATAAATTCTTGGGTTTCCTTGCGCAGTCTCTACTCCATATGGTTCAACTCCCAAAGAAAGAGCAATAGTAGTAATATAACCTCCTAATACTATGGTGCCCTTCTTCGCACGCGCAACCTTGCCACACTGTTTAGTTAAGAAGTAGGCAACATCTACACAATAACCATGAAGCATACACCACACAAAGTAGAGTTCAGAATGTCGAATCATACCGTCGCTTTCTCCTCGTCCAAAGACGGTATGTGCTAGAACTCTATGCATGTATCTGAGACAAAGGTTGGAAATGCTCGTCGCTCTTGCATTCTTTACTGAGAAACTTGAATCTGAAGTAATCTGATAACAAATCCATCTTCAATGAAACTCGGTGGTGGATGTGTGGTTCCTGCTGAGAGATGAAAAATAGCTCTAATGTCTCGGAGCGTGAGGCTCCTAGGGTACCCTTCACATCTTGATCAGAATATTCAGGAAGTTCCACCTCTAAACTGCTGAAAAACTCTAAAACTAGAGGGAGGTAAGTCTGTGGCTGTTTCTGGAAAAATCTGAGTGCCAATATCTGCTCATACATCCAGTGTACATCCTCATCTAGTCCTAAAATCTCCAATGTCCTCTTATCTGAATATCCTGTGTTAGTGATCCGTCTCGTAAGCAAATATTGGATGTACATCGCCATCTAGTCAGGGCTGAAAACTGGGTGAAAACAGGATGCGTGTGATCAAGCTTGTAAATCCGATGAAATCAGCTGAAACTAGTCCTCAAATCTTTCAAAGGAATGATCCTCTTGTTGAATCGAAGCTTCAGAAGGGATTGGGTAGCTCCGACAAAGCTCAGATGACGGAAAACAACCACTGGTGAAAATCGGCGAAAGTCGACTTTCCAGACAAAATCAACGCTTCGACTCGCCAAAATGTTGCTAAGTGATAATCAAAAATAGGTTGGAGAAGGTTCCCTGACAATCTGGAAGGCTGGAGAGGGTTGATTCGAAGAAGCGGTGCAATTAAAGCAAATCACAGGTGAAAACCGTAAAAATACGGCTGGGGTTTATTGATGAGTGCTATTTTTGTATATGATTTAAAGTATACCTCATGCACTATTTTCTGGCTTTAATCATGTTTTCTAACTGAATTTAGTATCGTTTCATGTAAAGTTCAGAATCTTCACCATTATTTTGTTTTTCTGTGAAATGCAGGTCATTTCGCCATATTTCCATGAAGATTTGGAAGATATGAAGTTACGAAATGATTAGGCACAAGTCAGAGAAGTCACAGGCCAAAATTTAGCACTTTCGGATAATTTATAGTGAACACGGCCTGGCCGTGCATGTATACACGGCTGTGTTCATCTTTGCGACGGAGTTCTTTTTTCTCCCGAGGCGAGCACGGGTAAGCCGTGCACTCAAACACGGTTGTGTTCAGGAATTTTCAGAAATCGACGCGATGGACATGGGCTTCAACACAGGCGTGTTCAGCAACTTTAATTTTTCTCGAGCTTGACACGGCTAGCCCGTGTCCAGATGCACGGCTGTGTCGAGTAATCTGCAGGTTGCTGAAGTAAGCACGGCTAGGCCGTGCGCACGAACACGCCCGTGTTCGCGTTCGCAATTCACGATCTTCAACCGTTTCTTCACCAAATCCTACGGTCGAAGAGCCCAAAAATTGGGGAAAATACCCAATAATCATTCATGACCGTCCAAACTCTCGATTAAGGGAGAAAAGAAAGGATTTTGGGCGGTTAGAAAGTGGATTTTGGAGGAGAACGCGATTAGGGCGAAGCACAAGGCAATTTTTTATTTCAAGGGTTCGATTCGACAAATTCTTCAGAATTTTCTAGAAAGGACGAAAGATCCATCATCTCCTACCATTGCTTTGTAATCTTCCTTACTTTCGAGTTAAATTCCTAGAGTCTGTGTGTTAAATGATGGGTTTGATCTAGTAAACCCTATTTCTGAGACTTGGGCGTAGCCAGTTGAGTAATTTTCCACATGTAAAACAATTTTATGAATTTAATGACATTCTCAAGTAATTTGCTTATCAATTTTGGATGCTTTTATCTTGCATATATGTGTCTTGGCCAAGCATAATATGTGTTAAGTATTCAACTTTGACTAGTGATTTGAATCACGAGAGTTATTCAATATCACTCGAGGATCTACGATAGTTATACAGTTTAATGGGTTTTCCTTTAGTTTATTTTGCTACGAGAGTAGGGAACTAGCTTACGGACGATACCGGATTATGCTTCGAGAGAAGGTAAGCCGTAAAACAGAACTTACCGCCTTTAACAATTTACTGACGGATTATGCTTTGAGAGAAGATAATCCGTTTCTTTATTGATTCATTAGTTGTTTCTACCCTACAACAACTCAATTTGGTGAACCCTAAAGTCTCAGAGCTTCTTTAAAACTGTAATTCCCTTATTGACGTTAACTTCTAGATTCAAGAATTTAGGTTTAAGGTTATTTCCTGATTTGTATTTAGAGTTGTCTAGCTATCGATGATGCTTAAGGTTGGTACTTGATGCCAAGCTCCCTGAGGACGATACTTCTTTCTAGTTTGATAGACCGTGCACTTGCGGACCCTATCATTTATATAGACAAAAACACTAGTACGGCCGTAAAATAAATTATGGGCACGCCCGTGAAGTCTTCTGCATAGAATTGAATCCAAATTACGGTCATAAAAACAATTATGGGTATGGCCGTAAAACATTTTGTTTTAAAAATTGAACCATATTACAGGCGTGAATATTTTTACGCTACTCCCATATATATATATATATATATATATATATATACGGGCATGAAAATTATCACACCCCTACCGTGAAAGTTTCTGTATAGAAAAGTCCAAAAATTACGGGTGTGAAAATATTCACGGCTACGCCCGTAAAACATTCTGTCCAATAAAGATGCACAAATATGGCTGTAATATAAATTATGGCTAGGCCATAATTTCTACGTAAACTCCAAAAACAACCATTTCGACGAAAAACAAATATTTGACACTCCTACAAAGCAAAAAAAAAAACAAAGATTAGTACTAAAATATCAAAATAAAGGAAATCTAAACAAAAAAAACAAGAGTAAGAGTGCTTGGGTTGCCTCACAAGAAGCACTAAAGTTAACGTCGCTAGCTCGACCAAAGATCATCATCATCATGCTGGTGGTGGAGGATCTGAAAGCTTTTGATTAACACCTTCTTCAATAGGCTCAAACACATAGTAATGCTTTAAACGTTGGCCATTAACAGTGAAATTTCTTGATTTTTCGCTCCAAATTTCAATAGCGCCATGAGGATAAACTTTCACAACTTTAAAGGGGACCGACCACCTCATTCTCAGTTTTCTAGGAAATAACCTTAATCTAGAGTTAAAAAATAAAACAAGATCACTTTCTTGAAAATCCTTTCTAATGATATGACGGTCATACTACTTGTTGGTTCTTTCCTTGTAAATCCTTGCACTTTCATATGCATTCATCCTTATTTCTTCAAGTTCATCAATTTGCAACCTCCTTTTCTCCCCGGCGGTTTTCAAATTATAATTCAATGTTTTTATTGCCCAATAAGCTTTATGTTCTAACTCATCCGGGAAATGACATGATTTACCATAAACAAGTTGATAAGGTGACATACTAATTGGAGTTTTAAATGCAGTCCTGTATGCCCATAATGTATCATTTAGCTTCATAGACCAATCTTTCCTTGATCTAGAAACAATTTTTTCAAGTATCCTTTTCAACTCTTTATTGGAAACTTCTACTTAGCCACTTGTCTGCGGGTGATAAGGTGTAGATACTTTATGCCTCACCTCATACTTACTCAACAGTGCAGAGAATTTTTGCTCTATAAAGTGGGATCCACCATCACTTTTAACAACTTGTGGAACTCCAAACCTCAGAAATATTATCCTTCTAAATAGTTTGATAACTACGAGAGAGTCATTGGTTGAAGTTGCTACAGCTTCTACCCATTTTGACACATAATCAACTGCTACAAGGATATACTTGTTCCCACATGAGGTTGGAAAGGGACCCATATAATCAATTCCCCACATATCAAATATCTCTATCTCCAAAATATCACTTAGTGGCATTTCATCTCGTTTCGATATGTTTCTAGTCATTTGACACTCCTCACAAGAAAGAACAAAATTCCAAACATCCTTAAAAAGGGTCGGCCAGAAGAAACCTGATTGAAGCACTTTAAAAGTAGCCTTAGATGAGCTAGCATGTCCTCCATATGCAGAACTATGGCAATGAAAGAGTACATCCCTGACTTCTTCTTCTGGCAAACATCTCCTGTATAACCCATCTGCACATCTCTTGAATAAAAAAAGATCCTCCCAGAAATAATGTCTTACTTCTGACAAAAACCTTTTTCTACCTTGATAAGTCAAGTCAGCAGGTAAAATATCAGACACCAAATAATTTTTAAAATCAGCATACCACGGAGCATCAATCCTTGCAATAGCAAAGAGATGCTCGTCAGGAAAGGCATCATTAATCTTGTTGGTGTTTATGCCTTGAGACCTAGTTTGGTCTTTACTTTCTACTACTTGACATTGATATTTCTTATATATCATTCTGGCATTGTCATTATCATGCTTAGTTTATATTTGTGATTGTGTTCTTACATGATAATGTCCCTGGAGGCAGATTGAATTTGTGTTCAAACTCTTGTCCCCAGTCGATGTACCTTAGTCGATATGGGACAACTCTGGTACTTGTGAGACTGGTATATGGGCTGGTTAGGCACGAGGTGCTAATACAGACATATGGGTATATCAGTGGTAGATATACTGGACCGATCCGCTGTGAGGCAATGACTTGGTGTCATGAGTTATCCTCACAAGTGACAGGAGATGCATTGATCCCTTGACTTGAGGTCATTGACTATTCTATATAGTTAGGGACATGCTTTGATACAACCTAACACCTCACCGTAGTTGGGAGGTCATAACGGTTGTCATTGAGTATGTCATGACCTATATGAGAAGGTCAATATACAGACAGAGGATTTGCCCCTTCCTGAGAGAAACTTGATATCCATGAGGCCCCCTATGGTTCTATGACTGAAAGTGTATAGCCATACCCAGGTGAGAACTTGATTTAGTCACAACCATGAGATTGAGTAAAAACAAGTGGTGACACACTTATCCAATCGGATATCAGTTAGGCAGAGAGACTGTAATGCATCTGTACCTAGTTGCGATGATGGGGATGTCGATATCGATATCTATTCCGTTGACTTGGGTAGCAGTGATGCACTGCTAGGTGCCACTTACTGCTTGTGATGATCTTAGGACATCACTGCCAATGTCAGAGGAACTTACAGGGTCGCACACCTTGATACTCTAGTTCTCGTATTGATCGGGAAGCCTTATGATCGAGTTATTGGATAACTCGGATCTTTTTGAGAGATTTCATCAGTGCCAATGGGCCTGATGAGATAGAAAAGACTTATTAGAGCCAAACTTCATTTTTGGTAGGTTGACCCGAAATTGACTTAATTGGTCACATTTGAGTTAGGGTTGCATTGGATTGAATCCAATGACTTAATCAACTTGTGCAATGAAGTTTGGGCTAGCTCATTGCCCAATGAGGCCCAATAATAAGTTGTCATGAAGAGACAATAAGGCATAAGGGTATAATGGGGAGAAAACTCCTCCCATTGGCACATAAGGGCATAATGGGGAGGAGTGAGCGCCTAATGCTTCATTAGGAAGCAATTGGCACCTCACCCCTTCTATCTTGGATGGTAACCTTGCCTTTATGGCAAGGGTTGGGGCGCATGTAGCATGATAGACTTGTTTGGAAAGTCTTTGGCGATTAGAAGGGGTTTATGGTAAGGACTTGGAGTCTTGCCATAATCCTAACCCTAATTGCTGCCCCCCTCGTACCCTAGCTCCATGTCTCTTGATTGAATGTGCCTATAACACTTGTGGTTGACGCCCCTTGTTGGATATGATCATACATGTGAGAGTTCCTCTTATTGGCATGAGTGAACAATCAAGGGGTGAGAGCAACAAGAGTGGCGCACTCATCTCTTCCATAGCCGAGAGCACTTCTTCCTCCTTTCCTCTTGGCGCAAGGAGCATTGGTGCTTGGCGGCTTGTCTTCATCCTTCTTCCTCCTTGGTGCAACTTCCCTAGAAGGTGGCGCAAGTGAAGTGGAGATCTCTCTAAGGCTTAGATCTTTTTCTCGAGGCTAGCACCGGGCATGGAAGAAGAGAATTTGAGGGATCCGTGTGTGTGAGACAGCAGAGGGTGCACACTTGGGTGCCTACCTCGACATTGATCCGCTCTTGTTCTAGGTACTTCCTCTCTATATCGTGTCGACCCCCTCGCAATATCGATCCATTGGGTTTTTGGGATTGGCTTATTTCGGGGATATGCTTCCGCTGTATCTTTGTAATGTCTTGTAAAATTTTAAATATATCCCTGGGGTTTCCCAACAAATCTATGCTTAGTGACTTTCTGTGCTCCATCTTCCTTAACAAGGCATGATAAATGATCAGCAACATAGTTCTCTGTGCCTTTCTTATCCTTAATCTCCAAATCGAATTCTTGTAGCAAAAGGATCCATCTAATCAACCTTGGTTTCGAGTCCTTCTTACTCATACCACTTTAGAGTTAATAAGATAAGATCTAAATTTTTTGAATGCAAAAAAAATAGCTAGAAACTCCTTCTCTGTTGTTGCATAATTGATCTGTGCATCATCCAATGTCCGGCTCACATAATATATAGCGTGCAACCTCTTCTCCTTGCGTTGTCCAAGAACAGCACCTATGGTATGATCACTGGCATCACACATAAGCTCGAAAGGAAGTGACTAGTCAGGCGGTTGGATTATTGGTGCTGTGGTAAGAGCATTTTTGAGTTTTTGAAAAGCAATCATACAATCCTCATCAAAAATAAAATGAACATCTTTACCAAGTAATAAAGTAAGAAGTCTAGCAATTTTTGAAAAATCCTTAACAAAACATCTATAAAAACCAGTATGACCAAGAAAACTTCTAATTCCTTGGTGGCAATTTCTTAATCACCTCCACCTTTGCCTTATCAACTTCAATACTATGACTAGAAATTAAATGCTCTAAAACAATACCTTCATTCATCATAAAATGACACTTTTCCCCATTCAAAACCAAATTAAACTCTTCGCAACATTGCAACACTCATGATAAATTAGACAGGCAAATATCAAAATTTAAACCATATACGGAAAAATCGTCCATAAACATATCCATAATATCCTCAATCAAATCAGAAAAAATAGCCATCATGCAACGCTGAAAAGTAGCGGGTGCATTGCAAAGTCCAAATGGCATGCAGCGATAGGCAACTATATGGGCATGTGAAGCTCGTCTTCTCCTGGTCTTCAGGGTGAATAAGGATATGAAAGAAACCAAAATATCCATCAAGATAATAAAAATAAGAATTACATGTTAAACGCTCTAACATTTGATCAATAAAAGGAAGGGGAAAATGATCTTTTCGGGTGACGTCATTCAACTTCTGATAGTCAATGCACATCCGCTATCCTATTACCGTTTTCGTCGGAATAAGAGTGTTGTTTTCATTCTTCATTACAGTAATCCATCTCTTCTTCAGCACAACATGAACTAGGCTCACCCACTGGCTATCTGAGATAGGATAGATGATTTCAGCATCTAGGAGCTTTAGAATCTCCTTCTTCACTACCTCCTTCATGTTCGGGTTGAGCCTCTTTTGATATTCAATTGATGGATTGCTCCCTTCTTCTAAAAATATCCTATGCATATAAATAGAAGGATTAATCCCTTTTATGTTATCAAGAGTATAGCCAATCACTCTCTTATGTTGCTGAATCTCAGTTAAAAGCCTAGTAGTCTGAGTTATATCTAGATTTGCATGAATAATTATAGGAAAAGTAGAGTTCTCTCCAAGAAATTCATACCTAAGGTTGCTTGGGAGAGTTTTAAAATCATACCTTTTTCCTTCCTCAGATTTACCTTCTTCCATATTCAAGTGTTCTCCTTTCATTTTCTTGGGTTCAAGTGGTGGTGCAGAATTCAATAATGCAGAATATGAGCTTACCTTCTCCTCTTCGTCACTGTCATCACCTTTGACAAGACATATTTCAAGTGGATCTTTATTCATCCTAGAATTAATGATCATCGGTGGAATATATTCCAAGACTTCTACACTGCAACAAGTCCCTGCAAAAGAAGGCTTTTTTAAATTTTTAGTTAAATCAAAATCTACATAATCCTCACCTATCTTAAAAGTGAACTTCCCATTCGTAACATCTATCATAGCTCTAGCTGTCACCAAAAAGGGGCAACCTAAAATAATGGGAAGTCTAGAAATCTCCTCCATCTCGAGGACAACAAAATCAACAGGTATAAAGAACTTACTAACCTTGATAAGCACATCCTTAAGAATACCTACCGGATGCCGTACAGAGTGGTTGACTAGCTGTAGAGAAACAGAAGTGGCCTTAAGATCTCCTATGTCCAACTTTCTATAAATAGAGTGTGGCATCAAGCTGTCACTGGCCCCTAAATCACACAAAGCACAGTCAATAGACATATTACCAATTAAACAAGGAATAGAAAAACTCCATAGATCCTTAAGCTTTGGTGGCAATTTATTCTGAATTATTGCACTGCACTCCTTAGTGAGTGCAACCATTCCATGCTCCTCCAACTTCCTCTTGTTAGATAAAATTTCTTTCAAGAACTTGGCATATGAAGGCATCTGTGACAAAGCATTAGTGAGTTGTATATTAATATAAAGCTTTTTAAGTACCTCTAAAATTTTTTTAAATTACTTGTCAAGTTTAGCCTTTGCTAATCTTTGAGGGAAAGGTACTGAGGGTTTGTGGGGAGGTGGTGGTACATAAACTGGCTCCAACTTCCTATCCTACGAAGATGTTTTTTCATGTTTCCTTCTTCCTCTATGGACTCAGAATTTTGCGCCTCTTGATCTTGTGTCGCGTTTGGTGCCCGTGGCTCTTCCAACTGTGTCCCACTGCACGTGGCGCTAGCATTGCAGTGCTCATGTGGGTTTATCTCTGGCTTCCCTGGTAGTCTACTTATAGGCCTGCTTGAAGAACTAGCCTCCTGAGCTATCTGAGTTTCCAAAATACTCTGATGGGTCTTCATAGATTCTACCTCGGAACTTAGATTCTTGATGGACTCATTAACATGTCTAAATTCTTGCCTGAAATCATCAAATTGATGCTTGAAATTATCGTTCTGCTTTTCTAGTTGATGTATGAAATTATCGTTCTATTTTGTCTGTGTGGCAATAAAAGTCTCCATCATAGCTTCCAAGTTAGACTTCTGAGATACTTGAGGTTAGTTGTACTATCTTGGTTGAAAACCAGCGGGCTATCGACTATTATTCTAGGGTGCTTGATTTTGATTACTGATAGGGTCTGAACGGCTGCTACCGCAAGTGCACGGTCCATCGCGTAATACAATAAGTATCAATCCCACGAGGACTAGGGGTCAAGTACTAACTGATCAGTTGACTAGTAGCTAGGTTAATGATTAATGGGAGAATGGCTAAAATTCTAGTGCAAGTAATTAAACAAAAGCAAATGAAATCAAACAGAGCAGAGAGCAAAGCAATCGGGAATCGGGGTTTTAAGTCTATGAGAGCGATTCGGGGTATTGAGTTTCACCACACTGAAGCATAAAGAGATATTAGGGCTTGATATTCTAACTATAGTTTTACCTATGTTCTCAAGGTAATCCTTCCTAGGGTACAAACTCGCTCCCTCTCAAGACACGATCTGGTATCCGATTTAACCCAAGTCTCCTACTCTCGTGGCTTACCAGGTTAAGCGGATCCAATGGGTTCGGTGAAGGATTAGAGTTCCTCGGGTGATTTTGAGTGCTCTCGCTAAACGAAATCACCAGTCCAGTCTAAGGAATTCCGTTGATTGTGGTTCACCTCTCAGTCCATCCCACAACATCTAAAGCATGCATACATATGACCAGTACATAAACATGAATGAAAACATCCTAGACATGAATAAGAACAAAGATAAATAAAGAAATATATATATATATATATATCAAGGCATAACATTCAACATTCATATAGTGGGCTATGCCCAAACCCCGAAAAGAGAGTTTACGCTATAAGATTCATCATGGAATACATCAAATCTCTCATAAAGATGAAATCAAACCAAAGGGAGGGGTAAATCCTTGATAGAAGAAAGCCCAGCACAAAGATCCACGTCGGAACGAAGGAAGAATTGCGCCGGAACAGTGTTGTCGCCTAGAAAATCTCCCCAAAACCCTAGGTTGTCGCCCTTTCGCTTCGTTCTCCTCAACCACTTGATAAAATCTGATGATTTTGGTCCCAAAACGTGCGTAGCTATGTTAGGAAGGTCTCCACCAAATTTCAGTGAAATCCGCTTCCAAAATAGAAAGTTATGGGCGAAAAACCGGACACCATCGAAGCCGCGCAAGACGATGCACGGCCGTGCATGGATGCACGGCCATGCCCGTGTACGGCTCGGTAGCTGGAAAACTTACTCTTCACGGCCATGCATGGATGCACACCCATGCCCGTGTACAGCTCAGTGAAGCTTGGAGTAGTCAGCTCATGCACGACCGTGCATGGATATACACCCATAGCCGTGAAGAGCGTAGAGGACTCCGATTGGGCTGAAAGTTCACATGTTGCTTCATCTCATCATGAGGAATTGTCTCATATCTTCAGATCTTCCAAATTTCACCAATTCTGAGGCAAAATACCTACATTTCAATAAAATAGAGGAAAAGTGAAGGTTCTGAAGAATATGAAGCATTTAAGTGCATAAATGAGACAAAGCATGCATTTTACTCTAAAATAATGATAAAATTAAGCCATGATATATCATATATTTGCATGTCATCAATTACTCTTCTAAGAAAGATTAGGGTAGTTCCTCTATCCAGGATTGTAAGTGCTTGAATATGGGTCATTCTGAGGTCTTCCATTGTAATTGCCAATTACATTCATTTGTTCAGAATCACACTCTCCCTATGTAGAAACTCCTAACTAACAATCCTGTGTATAATGTCCGGCATTGCCGCAAATCTCACACGAAATAGCATTAACAGTAGCAGAATTAAGATTCGAAGAATTAATTTTATTAGTCAAAGAATCAACCTTAGCGAAGTAATAGCATCAAGGTCATACCTACCTGACGCCTTGGCAAATGGTCCTCTCTCACTTACCCATTGGCAATGGTTCAAGACCATCTCTTTAAATAGATTAATCGTATCATCCACACTTTTGTTCATGATCGCTCCTCCGGTAGCAGCATCAACTGTCATACGAGTATTATAATTCAATGCATTATAGAATGTGTGAATGATTACCCATTTGTCAAGGCCATGGTGTAGACACATTCTCTAAAGCTCTTTAAATCGATCTCATGCCTCGTACAGTGATTCTCCTTCTTTCTGAACAAAACTTGTGATCTGGTTCCTTAGCTGTGCAATCTTACTTGGAGGAAAGTATTTCACTAGAAAAGCATTAGAGAGCTCCTCCCAAGTCGTTATGGAACCTGGCGGATGAGAGTGAAGCCACGCACGAGCCCTATCCCTGAGAGAGAAAGGAAATAGTCTGAGTCTCAAAGCATCTTTAGAAACACCATTCATTTTTAAAGTATCACAATATTCAAGAAATATGGAAAGGTGCATATTAGGATCTTCAGACGGCAAGCCTCCAAATTGGTTCTACTGAACCATGGAAAGTAAAGATGGCTTGATTTCAAAGTTGTTCGCCTCAATGTTGGGGCGAGCAATACTAGAGTGAATCCCTTGCAAATTTGGGTTTGCATAATCCTTGAGAGATCTCGGGTTCGCGTCACCCATCTTAGATTTTAAGGTCTCCTTTGCTATTTGCCTTTTGCGCAGGCGACAAGCTCGTTCTGGTTCCGGATCTTTCTCAAATAACTTTCTGGAACACATGGGCATAAACAATCAACAAGATAAACTAAAGATGGTAAATAGACAAATAGTTCAAAATCACGAAAAGAAAACAAATATCTAGTCTATCAATCCTTAAATTGAATCAATATTAGCAAAATTGGTCCCCGGCAATAGCGTCAAAACTTGACGTGTTCCGTAAGTGCACGGACAAATTGAAGAAATAAAAAATATCGATCCCACAAGGACCAATGGCTAAGTACTGACTCTATTTAAGATTGTTAGCTAGACGAATGAGGAAAAGGTTAAATTTAATTTTAACTAAGTTGCAGAAAGAATAAAAACACAACTGGGTTGTAATCAAATTTATAGAAATTCAGGATTTTAGGTTCACTACTCTTTGTTTTATGACTTTTATAATTAAATGTATCTTAAGAAGGATTTACTGTGTTGAAGGGGATTTATCTGCATGTACAGATTGCCCTCTCTCAGCAGTACAATTCGGTGTCTATCTAAATTAACCTCCTACTCTCGTGGTTATTAACTCAAGATAAACCCAATGGACTCTTGATAAATCTAGAGATCCCTCAAGCCAATTTGAACTATTCTCGTATTCAAATCAACTTGTCCAAAAGTTGTAGATCCGACGTCGCAATTCACCTCTCAGTACTTCTTGCGATGTGTCAAAATATGCAAATCATGGCCAATAATCAACATATAATTAAACACAACAATAATTGAATCTAACACATGTAAATTGCTTCATAAGAAAGAAATCAATGATTAAGTCATGAAAACAAAGAGGGGTTACACCCTAAATCCTGAATAAAGGATTTACGCTAACATGTTCAATACAATCACGTTGTAAATATCCATGTTTGATTACAAAATTGGCAAATAAATATAGCAATCAACTAAGGGAGAAGAATTCAAGGCTTCCTGATGAGAGTCGACACCAATCGGCCAGGAAATAGAAGCTTTCTTGATGATGAATTGCCGTCCGCCGCCGGTTGCCCTAATTTTCGCCCCTTTGTCGAATTCCACTTGAAAATTGGCCAAAAAGTCCCCATAATCGCCCCAAAGATCTCTTATATAGTTCTCCACCCTCAGATTAGGTTTTCCCCAAAATTTGGCGTAAAAAGGAATCAAATCGAGTGAGAAACCGAGTCAAACTTGGAACTGGCGGATATAATTATGGCCGTGATATATATTACGGCTACGCCCGTAATTATTTCTGTGCATTTATGTCAAGGAATTACAGCGGTGAAATTTATTACGACCAAGTCTACATGGCCGTAACACTCTCTGTATGAATTTTACGGGAAATCACGGCCGTGAAAATAATCATGGGTAAGCCTACATGGAATTACAGCCATGAAATTTATTACGACCAAGTCTGCATGGCCGTAACACTCTATGTATGAATTTTACGGGAAATCACGGCGGTGAAAAATAATCATGGGTAACCCTACATTGCCGTAATCTTCTCTTTGGAAAATTATGAAGAAATTACAGCCGTAATACAAATTACGGGCATGCTCGTAATTGTTTCTGTGCTTTCCCAAAGTATGGCTGTGTTTTCTCTTCAAATTATGGTTGTAATATAAATTACGGGCAGGCCGTAATTTCCATCTGAGCTCCGTTTTTCTTGAAAATTGATAGGCAGCTTCGTTTCGACGTCTGGAATCATCTGTGCACTGAGATCCTTCAAATTCCATCAAAATTTTTGGCTTTCTCCTGAAATTCGATTAAAGCAAAGAGAAGTGAAGATTCCAAACAAACAAAGGATTTAAGTGAAATTATATAAAAATATGATAAAAATTGGAGAAATTATGTATAAAAATTATAGTAAAAATACTATATGAATACGATACATTATCCATCCTTGCCACCCAGATGTGGGGTCATCCCATCCACTCTACTAACTCCACTAGGACATCGTAGGATATTCCCATCATTCGTTGCTCTGTGACGTTGACCGTCTTCACCCGATCCTCTATAGCTTAAGTATGGAGATCTTGTCGTGTTGCTATGTGCTCGGACACAAATAAGTGGGTTGCCCTGGTGTGGACCATCGCCTCCACCTCTATCGCACGAATTCGCATAGAGACATATAGTACCCTCGGTCCTCTCGTGCCACGATTGCCAAGATCCGCTTCCAGTTTGGGCAATCGCGCATTTGATGCTGCCCCTTGCATAGGAAGCAAGCCAATGTCCTTGATCTGTCCGACCCTCTCTCTACGGGTCAGTTAGTTTTCTATCGGGTTTGGGGGCATGCTAGATGGCCCCCGCCTTGCCGAGGAGCGAGTCAACCCCTATCTAGTGCACTTGTCTTTGTCGGAGAGCCGCACTTTGAGGGCAACTTCAAGGCTCTCGATGAAATTGACCTCAATGCCCTCATATCCACTAAGGCCTCGGTCACCGCTGGCGGCCTCTCTCCAGTACTACGGTGCATGCCTCCGGACTTCCGCCTCGGCCCATGGCTAAAAATGTTGGAGGAAGGTGTGTCGCCGGTCTGCCTTTGACATGTCTGGAATTTCTATCATAAGCGCCGAATAGACCCGAACATACTCCTTGATCAGACCAGTATGCCAGAGCCGATCCATTACTTCTCTTGCCTAGTCCACCGAGTTTCTAGGAAAGAACTCCCACCGTAGTTCATCACGGAACACATCCCCGGTCCAACTCACTGCCCCTGATGTCAAGTCAACTTTGGTCCTCCACTAAAGCTTCTCGTCGACTGAGAGGTAGGCAGTGGACACTTGCACCTATTTTTCGTCCAGGACATGGTTGGAGGGGAAGAACTACTCCATATCTCATATGAAGTTTTCTAGCTCTTTGGACAATCGGACTCCTCTGAACGTTGCAGGTTTGGGGATTCGAACCTTGGCTTTAGAAGCCGCCTGCTCCATCATCGCCATAGTCATGAGTGTGCCTCCTTGTGCTTGCACTAACGCCATGCACAATACCACTATCTCAGTCTGCATATGCTGTTATGTCACTACTAGCCCTGAAACTTGCTCTTTTAACGCAACTGTCCCCTCCAACATCCGTTGGAGTTCAAAAATCTACAGCCACTGCTACTCCACCATCTGGTGTAGATTCTCAACATGAGGAGTAACAATGTCTTTCCCGTCCTCGGTCAAGCCGAGCACTTGCTCAACCCGTGCCAATCGGTATTTCTGTGTCACTATGTTCACGGAAACTTGCCTCTGCTATCTTTGTGAAGCCCGATTTTAATTTTAACAAAGCCTATCCACGTATTTGGATTTATGAATATTGTTTCTCTATATTAGAAAAGTGTAAGGACCATCTAATATATTATAATACAAAGTTGCGTGTAATTGTATGGATTGACCTCAAACCTAAATGCCCTCGTCATTGGATCATAAAAAAATACCTATAAAATGAAAAAAAAAAATCCTTAAGTATTTACTCAGGATTCTTAAGTAAGACCATATTTTTACTGTTAATTACTTTAAAATATGAATTTTAAATTAAAAATCGAGTATTACGTTAAGATTTACATATCCAAGAGATATAGCATAACCTAAGAATCGGAAGATTTGTCTATTGGACGGGGTCACCATTTCATTTGATTTGATTTGCTGAAAACAGGAATCTTATAAAATTTATTCTAACGATAGTAGTCCTCGCTGCACTCGCGGCAGCTTGCAGACACCAACAGAGAAAAGAAAGCAACAACCGAACGGCCGGGAAACGAGAAAAAAAAAAAAACACAAGGCTTGTCCTATGTGATCGGATCACCGATGTGCCCGCGCCGCACTCCAACCCTAGTCTTCGTCAAGTCCTTCACCAACCTCTCCAGATCAGCCATGGAAGACCCACCGGGGCGGACGGCCTCCCTCGCCTTCTCCCTCCACTCCCATGCCCTCCTCCTCATCTCCTTCCCCTTCTTCCCTACCATCACCTCCCGCACGCACTTCTCCACCTCCTCCCTCCCCACATCACCCGTAATCTCCAACCCCACCCCCCACGCGGCACACAGCTGCCTGCAATTGGTCGGCTGCTCCGCAAAGAACGGCCAGCATATCATGGGAACGCCCTCCGTCAGGCTCTCCAGCGTCGAGTTCCACCCGCAGTGCGACAGGAAGGCCGCCGTCGCTCGGTGTCCCAGAACCTTCTCCTGGTCGCACCACGTCGCCATCACTCCCCGCCCCTCCACCTCGGCGGCGAACGCCTCATCTAGCCTCGCTTCCGCCGCCTCCCCGCTGCGCGCTATCCCGGGCCGCATCACCCACAAGAACGGGTGCTCGCTGCGAGCCAGGCCCCACGCGAACTCGCGCAGTTGTACCGCCGTCAGGACCGTGATGCTGCCGAAGTTGACGTACAGGACGGAGCGCTCGGCCTGTGCGTCCAGCCAATCGATGCACGCCGCGTCCTCCTTCCACAGGCTGGCGGTAGCCGACGATACGGAAGAGGGTAGGAGCGAGAGCGGGCCGATGGCGTAGAGGTTGGGGAACTTGGAGCGGATCCCGGAGAGGGCGGGCCCTTCGAGGTCGTCGAAGGTGTTGACGATGATGCCATCGGCGCGGGGAACGTCGTAGGTAGCGCGGCGGGCCAGTAGGCGGAGCATGACGTCGTCGGGGTCGGTGGTGCGGACGAAGGATGGCAGATCTCGGATGCGGACCCCCTCCAGGCCATGGATGCAATCGATGGCCGTGTCAAGGTATCCGTTCTTCAAGAAGCTTTCATCTTCGAGGAGACTATGCTTGAGAAATGAAAATCAAACAAACGCGAGCGCAAATCGACCAATATATTCGCGTACCTTTGAGAGGGGTAAATCCCGTCCTCACGAGCTCGCCAAAGTGAAGGTAGCTCAAGCAACCGCAAGCGCTATGCGTGAAGAAGAAAAAGACGGGGACACCGAAATCCTCGTCGACGGTGAACCCCATGGAGCTGTCAGAGACGATGCAGGTCACGGGCGGGCGCCCGTCGGCGGCGCGGCTCAGCCTGCCCATGACGTCGCGGAAGTAGGGGAGGCAAGTGCGCCTCACGGACAAGCATAGCGCCAGGATGTCCTGCGTGGCGTAGGCGACCTCGGAGCCGGAGGGCGGCAGGCCGTCGGGGATAGTCTCGATGCGGAATAGGCTGGCGGCGGCGGCGGCCCAGTGGCCACATCCGCCTTCCGAGCGAGCGAGGCGGCAGTAGATTTGCTCGGTGATGACCAAGGTGAGGTGGAATCCTTGGGAGTGGAGGAGAGTCGCTAGCTTCAGCATCGGATTGATGTGGCCCTGCGCCGGTAATGGGACGAGCACGGCGTGGGGTTCGACCTCCATTGGGGAGCCCAGCCTGTTGATGCAACTTCTATTCGAAAACGTGGGGATCGGCTTACACACGGTCTTATAGTAAAAATTTCCGGGCTGCCTAGGATTTTTTCAGCAGCGTCTCATAGGATTCGACTACGAATATTGAAGCACCTAAATATTATAAATTTTAAAAAATATTCATTCTCATTAACGCCCATCATTACTTTTTTTAAAAAAAAATATCTATGAGCTTATTTTTAATATCTATATAAGCATGCAAGTTTTATTCACGTCCAAACTATATCTATATTCATATAGGTTGTATCCATAATTTTTTTTTAATACCCACGATCACGTAATAGATTTTATCTAGATTTTTCGTCTAAGATATCGTCTAAGATAATTTGCAGGGCTTAAAATCTAATATTAAACATAATTTAATTATAAGTATAGAATAAATATGAATTTTTTTGAATTGATTATTATTTAACAATATTAATTTAGCGATTAGATCATCTTGATTATAATAATCAAATTCTTAGGATTAGTTTTGATTTTTTTTATACTATGAAGAAAGAATATTATTAATTATGCTAGCAAACAAAAAGCTTGTAGGCAATTCAATCCCTATGCTAGCAAACAAAGGACATCTCTTCAATAAAGCTTGTAGGCAATTCAATCCCACAAGCGGAACAAATATATATATATATAATCGATGGTTTGGTATATTATCAAATCGGTCTCAAATAGAATCTTCTTTATCTACTTAAAACCTATTCAGAAATTGAACTGATCTGTTACTGCCCATTCGGTTGAGTTTACATTCAGCGGGTGTTTTTTTTTCTTAAACACTCCTAGAAACATATAATTAATATATTAAATGCGAGTCTGATATCTGTTTCATGATTTCTCAATACTATTAATAATTATTTTTTTTCCAAAATAAAAATTGAAATTGTATTAATAAATATTCACCATATATTACACAAATTGGTTACTAAAATTTTTGTTTTTTTAGACCATTACCTATATTCATTGCTTTGATCCTGAGAGTTTTGACATCCTAATTTTACCTGAACAATTAAAAGGTTGATAATTATCTGAGATGAAAAAGAGGGGGGCTAATGAAAATTTATTATAAACTTGCCATTTATTTTTTGTATTATCATTTATAATAATAAAATGTAATTGGATTTACACATTGATGAAACAGTTAAGTTGGATTTTTTATCATCCTAAGTATTAGTAATGAAGTAATTCGATGTATTATCATTAGATAAAATCACAATTTTCTATTAGGTATATACTCATAACTTGATTATTTTTCAATCTTTTAAGCTAAGATGAATTTAAAAATATAATTTAAGAAATAATATGAATTCTTGCTTTGTTATAGAATACATATTTAAAGTTATGTAGTAGTGATAGTATTAAAATTTTCAGTGTTTATTATATATTATGAGACTACTCAATTTAAATGACAAATTGAGTAGAGCATAATTTGTACAAGAGTAGCAACTTAACTAGTGTTTCTATATACGCGTATATTTTTAACTTAGGTAAGTTAAAGATGATTAAATTTTATTATCAACAACTAAGATTCTTACCAATACACCATTAAAAATTAATCAATTAAAGGGAAATTGGTGAGTTACTGCTCTTTTATAGTGAAAAAACTACAGTGGTTTAAAAAGAGTGAAATAAAAAAAAAATCTAACCCTATCTAAGATAAGAACTTACATGAGATATTAGATGATTAATTCTACTTATCTCATCCGTGATTGTTGTACTAAGTCTAAGCAGGTGAGTGATGGTGAGCCTACACAAGTTTAAGATGAATAAAAGTAAGCAGAGGTGAATGTGCAAAGTAGATCCTCCCTAATTTCTGTCCAATTTGAAAAATGGAGACTAAGGAAAATTTCATGTATTTTTCTCTCATTTGTTCCTATCCATTTAAAAATATATATTTTTTTTTTCTTTCTTCTCAATTTTTCTTTCGAGGAAACAGACCCTAAGAGTAATCCAAAGTAATATTTTGTTCATTGGATGTTCTGTTTATATTGATACATCTCTTGTTACTTAACTATTGTGTTGCCAGCATATGATAGAGTACCTAAGAACATTACGCCACTCATCATGTCCGATTCGGGATATTATGTTATAATTGAGATTAAGAACCCTTAGCTTGGCCAATTCTCGAAGACCTTCAATTGTGACAATCTTGTTCCTTGACAAATCAAGTGTATGAAGGCCCTTAAGGTAAGATCCTGGAGAACAGGAGCAATATAGAAATAGAGAACATATTTAAGGTTCTTATTTTAAAGTAGATATTGTTGGAGATTTTAGCGAAACCTCAAAAAGTCCAAAGCGTAATAAGATCTTTTAGTCACATAAAAGATTTAATCCCACGTAAAAGAAAATAGGAGATGAAATTGGAGTTTATATTATATTGCTTTTTCTTGCACTTTAGGGCTTTTTAGGAGTATATGCATATTTACCTAAGTAGATCCAAAAACACATGTGCACGTGTACGCCATGCTGGGCTGGGCCATTTACTTTGATTCGCTTCTTAATTGTTCTGTACAACATCACTAAATCTCTAGGTAAGTAGCTCAAAAAAAAATGATAAATCCTAAGCATGCGATTATAGGAGAAATAGCAAGTAATAAAAAACACAAGAAGAGAAAGGAGAGAAATCACCTTGTGGCCCCATATTAGGGAAGGGGCCTAAACCCCTTTCTTTGTCCTCGCTCCTGAATCTCGGCGATGAAGCTTAGAAGAGGGTATTTAAATGTCCTATAAATCTTAAGAATTAGGGGAGGACGAAATACTTGTGTCCCCAAACTCTCTTTAAACTACAACAAGAATAGTCCTTAAGGGGTTGTTCTTGATCAAGGCTTCCATATTACTCCCCTTTGCTTGGCGTGGAAGATGAATGAGATCAGGTTGTAGATGGCGTCAATACTCACGAGAGCTTCAAGGAAAGGAGGGTAACTTTGGTGGAGAAGAAGAAGAGAAGAGGAGGAAGAAGACACTCATGGTTACACTAGAGGAAGAGAAGGAGAAGAGAAGGATATGCATTTGGAGTCCACCAAACCAAGTCACAAACAAACATATGCTCACATTATATTTTTCCAAGAGATGTCAACTAAGTCCCAAGTGAAAAATACAAGGGCTTTAAACCCCTTAAACCTCAACGTCATTTTTCCTCAAGTCTTGGATCTAAAAGTCAACTTTTCTTGCTTTGAAATGAATGGTAGAGATGAGTTATTTCTTTAAGTGATTTCATTGGTTGAGAGTGGCGGTTTGCATGTGAATTTATGGTAGCTTGCAGCTGAGAGTTACCATTTGGTGTTGTCGTTGAAGAGGTGAAGGCTATACCATTTATAGGTGCATGTAGGGAATGGTGAAGCTTAATTGGTTCTTTGTTGCATGCGTCATTAATCCTTGACTTGTACCGAAGGTGTTGCCCGCGATAAAATTGTTATATGCGATGTATGCGATGAACCAGTAGAATAATAACACGTGTCATTTTGAGATTTGTGTGGTGAAATTCTAAAACCCCATTCGCATTTGGGGAGGGCTCCGCTCATCCCCGCGCTCTTTCGTCCTCCGCGTTCCCTCGCTGCTCTGCCCTCCACCCTCACGCTCTCTAGTCACCAGCTTTCGACAATCATCTCCCATCTCCGGCAACAACTCCTGCCGGAGGCAATTGCTATTTGCTCCGCCCTCCACCCTCCGCCCTCCGACTGCCTTGTGGAAGGCCAAGGACGGGTCGTAGTAGAAGCTGCCGATTTGGTCCTTGAAATGCATCACGAAGGTGAAGTTTTTGCCTGGTGGGATGGGGCAGTTGGTGCCGTAGACGCCATCTTACCACAAATTCCCCCTCTGCTGCACCCCATTCCAGCTCAAATTTTTTTTATCAGATCGACACAACAAAACTAATCATAACCTCCTTATTTTCAGTTCTAGAAGCATGGGCATCAATGAAGCTACAAATGTGTTCACTAGTAATCCATCAAAGCTATGTTAGCGCAGAGAGAGAGAGAGACGTGCCATGAGATAAGGAAGGGCTCCGTTAGGCTGTTGTAAACGTTGATGATGATGTTGTCGTTGGTCTGCGAGACGATGTCCGGTCCTGGGAATTGGCCATTGATCAGTATTCCCTGCTCCAGGATTGATCCATCAGAATTGCAAAAAAAGAATATAGACAGGAAACTAAATTAATTTATCGTACCTGCTGCAGGATCCCAAGAGGGTAGATATCCCAAATGTGACCTTCCAATCGAAGAACCTGTATGGATTCTCAGCATCAACAAGCGAGGCCAAGAAGCAGCAACACAAAAGAAGAGCAAGCCTCATGTTAAAGAAAGGGAATAATTGGATAAAAAGGACGAGAAGAGTGATGCCATAAATAGATGAGAGTTGGGAAGATTTGGCAAATGAAAGATGAGAGGATGATGCGGGTTAGTTCAGACATCAGTGTGTGAGTGCTCGTGCTCGGGCGGTGGTACTGATTGGAAGCTTTTCGTGCAAGTGAAGTATGCGTCCTCTTGGAGAGTTCAGGCGGAGGGCGGAGGGCGGAGCAAAGAGCAAAGAGCGATTGCCTCCGCCAGGAGTTGGTCGCTGGAGATGGGAGATGATTGTCGGAAGCCGGCGACCAGAGAGCGCGAGGGCGGAGCAGCAAGGGAACGCGGAGGAAGAAAGAGCGATGGGACGAGTGGAATGGGTCTTCAGAATTTCACTGTACAAATCTCAAAATAAACATCATTTTAGTGGTTCATCGCATATAACTATATGCGATGGCATCACATATAACAATTTTCCTTGTCCTTGGAGGCTCTCATTGAAGAAGTGGGGACCAATGGCGCATGTCTTTGGTGGTTGAGGAGGTGGGGACCAAAGCATTGGGAAGGGGTGGTGTTCTAGTTGAAGAGGTGGGGACCAAGGGTTTGAGAAGAGGTGGAGTTTTGGCATGCATTGATTGTGGAGGAGGCGTTCTTGTCATGCATTGGTCACTTGTAAAGAGGTGCTTCATTTGAATAGCTTGTGACGGAATGTGTCTTGCTCTTTTTGCATGTTGACTTTGCTTGATGGAGGCTTTGACATGAAGGTGTTGACTTGACATGTAGACTTGTCTTTGCTTTTGATTATTGACTTAGTTTGATGAGGTGGCTATTGATTTGACTTTGAGGATTTCATGTGGACTTTGACTTTGAGCTTTGAGTATCGAGGGGTCAAGGGTGCCTTGTAGTGAATTACAGGTGTAGTGAACCCTAAGCTAAAGCAACCTATTACATCAACTAGGAAATTAAAAACATTTAAAAGAAAAATAAG
This sequence comes from Costus lasius, assembly GCA_027563935.2. NCBI lineage: Eukaryota > Viridiplantae > Streptophyta > Magnoliopsida > Zingiberales > Costaceae > Costus > Costus lasius. The sequence goes on along the minus strand of CM050450.1, from coordinate 116,445,790 downwards.
TCCTAGGCTACCCCTACTCTAAAACAAGATAAGGGAAAGAAAACATAGCAATATAAAACCCTGAAGATGCCCCTGCATCAACTATATGCATATTTACCTAAGTAGATCCAAAAACACATGTGCACGTGCACGCCATGCCGGGCTGGGCCATTTACTTTGATTCGCTTCTTAATTGATATGTACAACATCACTAAATCTGATCTATTAATCCATTGCAATTTTGGCTTTACGGTTACTTTTCTGTTTGCGGCGGTGGCTTAGGGTCCAACCCTAGCCTCACTGTGCGTTACTGTTCTGAACCCATGGCTAACTTGGATTTGATCCTAACCTATGTCTTTTGATCGAATCTGATCCACTAGCCATAGGATCCGAACCTCTGAATCGTGACTCGGTTCTAATCACCACTCATGCGGTCTAACCAGACTCGAGCCCACTCACACGCATCATGCACGTGCAACCCACTTGCTTGCAAAAATCTCGTAACCGCAAGGTCTTAAACCCGCGCCCACCGACATTGCCGGCCTTTACATACATGTTTATGTGTGCAGTTGTAAGTTGTTTGTTACCTATATATATGTAGCATTAAACTTAGATTCATGTCAACTTGATTTCAGTATTGAAACTTCATTATTTGCATATTTGAACTATTTATTGCTTGTAATTTTATTACACATTCATTTTAGACATTATCTAACTTAAATAATTAATATTGCAACATAATAAATCTTAATTATTTTCTTAATTAAAATGGCCAATGAGGAATACTTGTCTTTGAAACTTAAAAAATTCACTGGTACAAGATTTAATAGATGGAAAATTCAAATGGAAGTATGGTTGGTCATCTTAGGACTTTTTAGTGCCATTGTGGTGGACCATCCCTTTGATAAAAATCAAAATCATAAATCTCCATCTTCCTTAGATTTCATAACAGACAAAACGGATACTTTCACATCCTCTAGATCTATTGAGGAAATAGAATTTATGTGTAAATTCAGAATCATTAGTTATTTGTCAGATGCTTTATTTGAAACATATAATAAATTAAAGACAGCTAAGGATATTTGGACAAGCCTTCTTAAAAAAGCTAATCATCTTTAGCACACACTTTAAGTTAATTTACTAGAAGACCTTCCTACTCTCTCCTCCACTTTAAGGTTAGTTTCCTGCTCCCCCACTATTAATCTAGTTTATTATGATTCTAAATGGTGGCTAGACACCGATGCGAATGTACATATATGTTTTAATCGTTCATGGTCCACTTCAAGTGGAGGAAGTGTAACAATGGGGAATAAATCTACTGCTACTGTCCTTGGACATGGTAAGGTTACCTTGAAGTTCACTTCTGGGAAATCTCTTATTTTAAATAATGTATTTCATGTTCCAGATATCCATAGGAATCTTGTTAGTGAATCTTGCTTAGTTCAGACTAATTTTAAAATTGCCCTTGATGCCAATAAAGTTATAATCTTTAAGGGAGAACTTATCATTGGAAAGGGATTTACTTTCCTTGGTTTATTTAAACTAAACATTGTTTCTTTGAATATCAATGAATCTGTTTCTTCTACTTCACTGAATATTGAAACTTGTGATGATTGGCATGGTAGACTAGGACATTTGAACTTTAAATACATGTCTAGGATGACTCACCAAAAATTAATCCGTAGATCTATATCAAAAGATGAAAACTGTGAGGTCTGTTCTCAAGCCAAACATCCTAAGAAACTTTTCAAATCTATACCTCATAGAGACTCTAATCTTCTTGAACTCATCCACTTAGATGTTTGTGACTCTTGTAGAGTTCCAACTAGGGGTGATAGTAAATACTTTGTCACCGTCATAGATAATTCTTCTAAATTCTATTACACCTATCTTTTGAAGTCTAAAGATGAAGTTCTATCTAAATTCAAAATATATAAAGCTAAAGTAGAAAACCAATTAAGTAAAAAGATTAAAATTATTAGATCTGATGGAGGTAAAGAATATACCTCTAAAGAATTTACACAGTTTTGTCAAGAACACGAGATAGTTCATCAGTTTACTACCCTCTATTCTCCTCAGTCTAATGGTGTGGCTGAAAGAAAAAAAAATAAAACTCTATTAGATATGGTGAATGTCATGTTACTAAGTTATAGAGCACCCCCGAACTTGGGGGGGGGGGGGAGCTATCTTTATAACTTGTTTCATTCAAAATAGAGTTCCTCTTAAGAATACTCCTGTGACTCCCTATGAAGCTTGGAAATGCCATAAATCTAATCTAAAATTCTTTTAAATATGGGGGTATTTGGCTAAGGTCAAAAATACTATAACCTAAAAGAAAGAAATTTGGACCTAAGACTATAGATGTTATCTTCAAAAGTATTCCCTAGACTCTAATACATATAGGTGTCTAGTAATAAATTCTGAAATTCCTAAAATCTCAAACAATACCCAAATTGAGTATAGAGGCATTTCCTTCTTTAAGAATGTCATTCCTCTTAGACCTTCAAATCCCCAACCTAACCTTGTTTCTAATTCAAATCAAAACTCTAAAATTCTTCTTGACCAATCTGATTTTGATCATATTGTTGAACCTAGAAGAAGTAAGAGAATTAGATGATAGGGGGTGATACCCATAAGTGCACGATTTTATCACGTAATAAAATGTATCGATCCCACAGGGACTAGGGGGGGTTAAGTACTAACTAATTAGTCTATTGAAAGCTAGGCAGTCAAATAATGATAAGAGTTGCTAATGCCTTAATGCAAGAAAGTAAATTTGAACAAATCAAGAGCAAATAAAGGTGTGAAAAGTCTTCAGAGAAAATTAGGGTTTTAGGTTTCACCACACTGTAGAATAATGGAAAGGTGATGCTAAAGGTTTTAATTTGTTTATTTTATACTTTTAAGAAAATTCTTCCTAGGGTACAGATCGTCTCCTCTCAGGTTATGATCCGATATTTATCTTAACCCAAGTCTCCTACTTTCATGGCTTACTGGGTTAAGTAAATCCAATGAATTCTGTGAAGAAATTACTAACTCCTCGAGTTTCGTGGTCAAAATTATAAGTTCAATTCTAAGGGTTCCGACGCTATGATTCACCTCTCAATCCTTCCTACAACGTCTTAAACATATGAAAGCATGACCAATGCGATAAAATGAAATAAATATGATTAAAATCAAATAAGAACAACAATAAACTCAAGCAAAGTATTAATCAAGCATCATTAACCAACATTCTTATAGCGGGCTATCCCCAAACCTCGAAAATAGGTTATACTACAACTTTCATCGTAGAATACATAAGATTTCTAAAAAAAATCGAATCAAACTAGAGGGAAGGCTAGATCTATGATGGGAGAGGATGGAGCACGATCTTCAGCATCAAAACGGGGAAGAAATCACGGTGGAACAACCTCCACCGTCAAGGTTTTAGCCAAAACCCTAGTTGTCACTGTTCGCCTTCGTTCTCCCATTTTGGTCTACGAAACAACACGATTCCTGTCCCAAAATGTCGCATCCCAAGTTAGGAAGCTCTCCCCCAATTTTCTTTAAATTCCGCTTCAAAAATAGCAAGAATTGGGTGAAAAATCGAACAGGTGTCAAACATGTGAAAGTCTTCACAGTCGTGCATGGATGCACGGGTACTCCCGTGAAGATGTCGATGAATTCTGAAATTGCACTTATGGAGTCTTCACGATCGTGCATGGATGCATGGGCACGCCCGTGAACCTTTCATCAAAATCTAAAAATTGGAACCTACGTCTTCACAGCCGTGCATGGATGCACTGGCATGCCCGTGAAGGTCTCGAGGAAATCTTGGAACGCAGGGTCATACACGGTTGTGCATGGATACACGACCATGCTCGTGAAGATTGTAAAAGGCTCCGTTTAATCTGAAAATTGAAATATAGCTTCGTCTCATCATAAAAAGTCATTCCATATCTTTAAATCTTTCAAATTCCACCAATTTTGGGTGAAAATCCTTATATTTCAATAAAACCAAAGAAAAGTGAAGATTCTGAAGAATATGAAGTATTTAAGCAAATAAATGAGACAAAGCCATGCATTCTACTCTAAAATAATAATAAAACTAAGCCACAATGTACTATATACATGCATTATATCACTAGAGCAGTTAGAGATTTTGGTGACGATTTCGTTACTTATACGATTGAAGAAATAACAAAATCATACTAAGAAACTCTTAGTTCTCTTGATGCTCCTTTTTGGAAAGAACCAAAAAATGATAAATTTTAATCCATAGTCAGTAACAATACTTGGATCTTAACTGACCTTTCTCCTAGCAACATACCCTTAGGTTGTAAATGGATTTTTAAGAAGAAATTAAGAATTGATGGTAGTGTTGAGAAGTATAAGGCGTGTCTAGTAGCCCAATGTTTTCATCAGAAAGTCGATATAGACTACTTTGATACATATGCCCCAGTTGCTAGGATCATTACCATTATGTTCCTTCTTTTTATTGCATCAATTTATAAGTTAATAATTCACCAAATGGATGTAAAAACTGCTTTTCTCTATGGAGACTTTGAAGAGAAAATTTATATGACATAGCGTGAAGGATTTGTCATGAGCAGCTGTGAGGGAAAGGTTTACAAGTTGGTCCATTCACTTTACGGTCTCAAGCAAGCCCTTAAATAGTAGCACAAAAATTTGATAAAGTTATGTTGTCATATGATTTCCAAATCAATGACTCTAATAATTATCTCTATTTTAAAGACTTAAATTCTACCTTTGTATGTCTATATGTAAATGATATTTTGATTTTATCTAATGATATGGACATGGTAACTAACACTAAAAATTTCCTTTCCAATCAATTTCATATGAAAGATATTGGAAAAGCAGATGTAATTATAGGCATGAAAATCATAAGAAATTAAAACTCAATTTCTCTTTCCTAATCTCACTATGCTAACAAGATTCTATAGAAATGTAATGCTAACTCATCTTCTTCTCTTAGTATACCTTTTGATCATACTTGTCACTTATTTAAAAATCAAGATTATGATGTAAACCAAGAGCTCTATTCAAAGGCTATAGGTTCACTCATTTTTCTAGCCAACAGAACTTGATCTGACATTGCTTATTCTGTCTCTTAATTGAGTAGGTACACTAGTAACCCTAGTAATGGTTATTGGAATGCCATAAATAGGGTTTCAGATACCTTAAAGGAACTAAAAACTATGTCCTAATCTACTACGGATATCCTTCTATGTTAGAAGAATTTTGTGATGCCAATTCGATCTCTGATTCAAATGACATCAAATCCACCTTAGGTTATATGTTCTCTTTAGGTGGAGGTGTTATTTCATGGCAATCCACAAAATATACTATAATTGCCATGAGTACCATAGAAGCTAAAATAATTGTACTAGACTTAACATGTTATGAAGCTGAATGATTTACTAACTTATGTTCTTCTTTACTAATGACAGTAGCTTTAAATCCTCTAATTTCCATAAACTATAATAATAAAGCTACTATAAATTTTTATAAAAAGAAACTAGTTAATATAAAACTGAGCGTACACGTTAAGATAAAACAAAATTCCATTAGATGGTTAGTAACACATAATGTGATTTCTTTATTTTTTGTTAAAACTAATGACAATCTTGTTGATTGCTTTACTAAAGGTTTGTCTCAAACCAAAGTGGTGGCCTCATCTAGGGGAATGAGGATTTATCCATAATGGGCCCTCCTACAGTGGCAACCCAACCTCTGTGATAGGTATATCCTAGAAAAAGTTTCAATTAGTAATAACAAGCTACCTGGTTGGTCAAGGAGTACCAACTAAAAATTTATGAAAACACTAGTGTGTTTATTAGAGTTATTTATAAAACTTCAATACCTCATTCCTAAGGTGATTATGTACTCCTATGTAGATGTACTCCTATGTATTCCTCATAGGGTTTTTTTTCTATATATAACTTTTTCATATACGACCACAGAATAGAGACTAGACCTCTTTAGCTAAGTGAAAGTTAATTGAGTAAAAAGATTATACGCACAGCCAAAAATATGCAACCTTGCATCACAAGGCTACTGTATCGTTCAACATTGGGTCAAAAAGTTGTAGTTCAAAACCTAGCTCATTACATTTCTTATAATGGAGTTCCGTGTACTAAATGTGTTAAGCATGACTTTTCCCTGATCACATGATGTAGGTATTTGACAGCACTTTTTTTATTTTGAACTTTTGTGTTTTTTAGGAGACTGTTAGAGTTTTTAGGGGAAAACCTAAAAAGCCCAAAGCCCAATAAGGCCTTTTAGTCCCTTAAAAGATTTAATCTCACATAGAGGAGATATGAGATGAAACTTGAGTTTATATTATATTGCTTTCCCTTGCCCTTTAGGGCTTTTCAAGGGCATGTGAATATTTACCTAAGTAGAACCAAAAACACACACGCGGCACGCGCCACGCCATGCCAAGGTCGTGGGTGCATTTTACTAAGTATTATTTTACTATTTATTTATTAATGACTATTCTTAGTTCGTAATTAATTATGGATACTACGCCTACCTATTTAGAGGTAGGCGTATGCGTGGCCGACTAAGAATAGCACTTCTTGGGTAAGCAGTCGTTGGCACCTACTCTATATAAAGAGATGTGTGTAGCCAGTTGTAATCATCGACAAGCACTCTCGCACTCTCTCTCATTTTTACGCTATCAGTCAATAACATCCTTATGGCAACTACTACACCGCCGCACTAGCAATAGCGGAATCCTTAGTTGAATCTTCAAGGTAGAATATTGAACAAATCTCGCGCGAGTGATAAAAATTTATCTAAAGATAGATCCATTAGGATCGCCTCCAGATTCTTCTAACCCTAATTTTGTATCTTTATTTTTGTTAATTGCAGAATTGGATCAAACATATGTCTCTCTATCTTATTGTACCTGTTAAGTTGCCTGATATATTGACGGCTCGAAGGAGGCTATTGAATGCTAAAATTGTTGGTATGCCTTTTAAGCCAAGAAATGTGTGCTACTGAAGAAAAGGAATTGAGAGATTCAACAATGCATTGGGCCTGCACAACTTCCTCCAAAGTATGCCTGCTCACATGAGGGAGGTTCTTGCAAAAAGGTTCTTCCTCAGCTGCTACTTCATTATCATCAATTGGGTACAATGGGCTATCGCCAAGACTTAACTCCTAGATCTACACAAAAAGGCAACCCATTGATTTTGAGGCTAGAAATCAGGCTTAATTCCTAGATCTTCCGTTGGCCTCTTCATCTTATTATCAACCTTGAGACTTGGTTCGAGTGTATCAGAGCAGTAACCACCTCTTTGGTTGTAGGTATCTTTTTCTAGGATAGTGATGGGGACATAAAAGATAGGCCCAGAAGATCTACAAGGGACCAACGAAAGTCGGCCCGCTATCATCTGGATATTTGAATTTATTATTATTATTCTTTTAATTAGATATTTGTATTAGAGCATTATTTTATTTTGAATTTTAGCAATTTCTATTAGGATTTGGATTTGCCAAATTTAGCTATGGTAAATCTCTATTTAAACCTTGTAATCCCTAAAGGGAAAACAACTTTGGCTTAATCAAAATTTGTTTACGAAATCAATTTCGGCACTAAGCGTCTCCACCGTGAGGGTGTCGCTGTGAGGGCTTGTTCACCGCGTTCTCTACTTCATAGCCTTCCACCTTCATCCCTTCCTCCGCATGGACATCTGTGCTGCCAATCCTACGCCACCCATCCCTCCGTCCTGTCCGTATTCCCCTGCCGCCATCATCCCTTCCTCGCCCAGGTCTTCCACGCCCATCCCCAACCACAGCCATCGTCACCGCCTTTACCTGTCGCCTATCTCCATACGTTCGCTCCTCGCATCCGGCCACCATCTCTTCATCGTCTGGTTATCCAGCCGCCGCTGGTCTCCCACGAAAATCAGCCGCCATCCCTCACGAACGTCAGCCAATATACTTCAGCCCTAAACCCTCGCCCTAATTTTTTGCCGTCACCCATCCGCACGACGCCAAGTCCATCACCACAAACGTCCGCTCGCCATCCCCTTCATCGTCCAGAAGCTCTACGCCACCACTAGCATCCGCCCGTAAGCTCGCCGCCACCAATCCCTTCACGTCGATGAACTCTCCGTTTCCACCTTCGCCTACCCTGATTTCGTCCGCCACAAAGCCCTATTCCCTCTTCCCTAGCGACGCCTTCTTCCAGCGCCGTCCTTCCTTCTCGCCAGCCGCATCAACCTAGCCGCTACCCTCTTCAAATACGGTCTAGCCTGTCACTTGATCGTCAGCAGCCGGACGTGCTTTCAACCCCGCCGACAACACCTGTTCTCCGACAAACTTGCCGTCGCCTTCACTCCACGCCGCTGAGACCTCCATCTACCTCCTGGTCGTCGATTTCAGTGTCGTCTAACATTGCCAGCGTCTCCTCCAAGCATAACAGACATCATCGACCTCCGGCTTCAACAACGCCTGCTTTTCTTATGGCTTGGAGCCCTTCTCTGAGTCGACACCAGCCTCCCCTGTTCGGGCGCTTAAAAGGGTGGGACAAGGAACGAGTAAGAGACTCTTGCGTACAACTTCCCATAGAGAAGGAATAATTTCTTAATTTTTTAGCATCTTAATTTAGGTATTTTACTTATTATTGATAATCATATTTGCCCTATACTTCTGAGTGCATGCTAGATAGAATCTCCACTTAAATTTGAGCGCATATTTATTTAGTTAATTGAGAGCATATCTATTTAGTTGTTTGCATTTGTGATTTTACTGTTATTGCTTCCTGAGATTTGTCTGTGCCTAAATTCAGTAACGAAATTCAACTATATACCCTAGTGTAGGTATTTACAACACCTCCCATATTTTCACCCTACATAAAATTGCTATAAGAGGAAACCTTGATCCTCATCCACTATTACATAAACCTTGATTCCCCCATCCACTACTTCATTGTGATCCCCCTATAAAAAGAAAAAAAAAAGAGAGATAAAAAAATTTTAAAGGGATCTACATCATGACTACCAGATCAGGACATGAATCTCAACATCCAGCTTTACCTCTAGCTATATCTAGTTCCAATAAAATAAGCGAGACTAATTGTCTAAATCAATTGAACGATTGAATGCCCAGATGGACGCAGTTGACTTTAGGTTGGTACAACATGAAGAACTTTTAGTGCGTCTTAACAATCGTTTAGATAAACCCTATAGCCAGTATTTAGAGAGACTCCCAACTTATAGGATCACCCTTAGGAATGACTTTTTTTCATACCTACACTATAATGGGAGAAAAGATGTGTAAGATTGCCATAGATGAAACCATAGGGTTTAACTTCATCACTCCTAGTGCCATTGATAGATTTGGCTTTGCCACTAAGCCTAAAACCTACCCTTACACCATTAGTAGGGATGATGGAATCAAAACTCTAGTGAACCTTAAGTGCCTTGTACCTATTAAGTTTGGTATCTTGTTTGAAGTTTGGTGTGATGTCCTACCCTTAGAAGGTACATACCATGTCCATCTAGGAGAACCTTGGTTATATGATGTTAACGGGTACCACAAAAGGCAAGATGATTCTTACATCTTAAGGTGTCATGACCCCAAGATTAGGATCACAAGGGCCAAACCAAAACCCCCTAAGGTAGCCAACCCTTCCACCTCTCAAGACACCTTAGAACCTAAGCTACCTACACCTTCTCAAAACATATCCTTAGAAGAGTTTGGATCCACTACTAGGGAATCCTTAGTTGACTTGTTTGAGAGTCAACCTAACCCTAAGTCAACCTTAGAGACTCTTCTAGATGAACCTAAACTTAAATTTGGATCTTTTACCTTAGATGATATGCTTAGGAACCAACTTGACCTTAAAGCTATAAGTCTTCCACAACCTCAAGATAAACCTAAGTTAGACCTAATATCTCTACGTGACCATGAACCTTGTCTAGGTCCTTACCCAAAACCTCATGAACAATTAGGAAACCACCAACCAAGGGAACCCATAGAGAGAAACTTAGAAGATGAGCAACCTATTGACCAAGAGCATGATCTAGGAACTCAAGACATAGAGGAACCTTCTACACAGCTTAAGTTAGAACCTCCCAAGTCATACATAGAATCCATAAGTACACCCTTAGGAACTAATGAGCCTAACTTAGATATTCCTACCCAACCTTTGGACATAGAGGATCCTACACCTATAGATCTCAACCAACTTGAATTAGGATCCCATACCTTTAAGGAAACCTTAGGACCCTTTGAACTTGACTTAGATCCAAAGCCTTCTGAAAGGGACGTTCATTTTGTAAGCTACTTTTGGAAAACTTTATGGACATTGTTAGACACAAAACTCAAATTTACTTCTGCCGACCCCCATCCAATAAATGGTCAGAGTGAAGTCATTAATAAAAGTTTAGGTGATATGTTAGGATGTCTTATTAGGGATCATGTAACCAACTGAAAAGATATATTGCCAACAGCTGAGTTTGCATTCGATAGTGTAGTGAATAGGACAACTGGTCTCAGCCCATTTCAAGTGGTCCTTGGTATGCAACCTAACAAACCAATTGATCTCTTACCACTACCTGCTTCTACCCGACGATCATACTCCGCTGATTCTTTTAAACATATCCACGAACTTCATACTGAAATCAGGCACAAAATCTCAGAAAGCAATGATAAGTATAAGAGCAATGCAGACAAACATCGTAGGCCACAAAATTTCAGTGAGGGAAATAGAGTGATGATGAGATTGAGAGCTGAGAGACTTCCACTTAGTTCTATCAAGAAATTGCATGCAAGAAGTATAGGTCCATTTACGATTAAACATAAAATAAGTGATAATGCCTATGTTGTGGATGTACCTAAAAATTTGGGAATTAGTCCTATTTTTAATGTGGAAGATATATCATTATATTACACACCGAAGGAACCAGAATCAAGTGAAGTAACATCATAACATCTTCCGGATGAAGTAGAATATGACAATATTAAAGCCATCCTAAAAGATCAAATTGTTCATCTTGATCAATGAGAATTTCTATATCTGGTAAAGTGGAAAAATCCTCCAGATACAGATAACACATGGATTCTTGAAGATGAACTTCGACAGATCGCACCAGAAAAGTTAGATGCCTATAATTTTGACAATTCACCAGAGGTAAATTCCCCCCCACCCCCGCGCCCCGGGAGAATTGATGGTGGGGACATAAAAGATAGGCCTAGAAGATCTACAAGGGCCCAACGAAAGTCGGCCCGCTACCGTCTGGATATTTGAATTTATTATTATTTTTCTTTTAATTAGATATTTGTATTAGGGCATTATTTTATTTTGAATTTTAGCAATTTCTATTAGGATTTGGATTTGCCAAATTTAGCTATGGTAAATCTCTATTTAAACCTTGTAATCCCTAAGGGGAAAACAACTTTGGCTTAATCAAGATTTGTTTACGAAATCAATTTCGGCGCTAAGCGTCTCCACCGTGAGGGTGTCGCCGTGAGGGCTTGTTCACCGCGTTCTCTACTTCACAGCCATCCACCTTCATCCCTTCCTCTGCCTAGACATCTGTGCCGCCAATCCTACGCCACCCATCCCTCCGTCCTGTCCGTATTCCCCTGCCGCCATCATCCCTTCCTCACCCAGGTCTTCCACGCCCATCCCCAACCGCAGCCTCACGTCATCACAACCCGGATAAAAGTCATCACCGCCTTTACCTGTCGCCTATCTCCATACATTCGCTTCTCGCATCCGGCCACCATCTCTTCATCGTCCGGTTATCCAGCCGCCGCCGATCTCCCACGAAAATCAGCCACCATCCCTCACGAACGTCAGCCAATCCTCTTTAGCCCTAAACCCTCGCCCTAATTTTCCGCCGTCACCCATCCGCACGACGCCAGGTCCATCACCACAGACGTCTGCTCGCCATCCCCTTCATCGTCCAGAAGCTCTATGCCGCCACTAGCGTCCGCCCATAAGCTCGCCGCCACCAATCCCTTCACGTCGACGAACTCTCCGTTTCCACCTTCGCCTACCCCGATTTCGTCCGCCGCAAAGCCCTATTCCCTCTTCCCTAGCGACGCCTTCTTCCAGCGCCGTCCTTCCTTCTCGCCAGCCGCATCAACCTAGCCGCTACCCTCTTCAAATACGGTCTAGCCTATCACTTGATCGTCAGCAGCCGGACGTGCTTTCAACCCCGCCGACAACACCTGTTCTCCGACGAACTTGCTGCCGCCTTCACTCCACGCCGCTGAGACGTCCATCTACCTCCTGGTTGTCGATTTCAGTGTTGTTTGACATTGCCAGCGTCTCCTCCAAGCAGAACAGACATCGTCGACCTCCGGTTTCAACAACGCCTGCCTTTCAATGCCCGCCTTTCTTACAGCTCGGAGCCCTTCTCTGAGTCGACACCAGCCTCCCCTGTTCGGGCGCTTAAAAGGGTGGGACAAGGAATGAGTAAGAGACTCTTGCGTACAACTTCCCTTAGAGAAGGAATAATTTCTTAATTTTTTAGCATCTTAATTTAGGTATTTCACTTATTATTGATAATTATATTTGCCCTATACTTCTGAGCGCATGCTAGATAGAATCTCCACTTAAATTTGAGCGCATATTTATTTAGTTAATTGAGAGCATATCTATTTAGTTGTTTGCATTTGTGATTTTACTGTTATTGCTTCCTGAGATTTGTCCGTGCCTAAATTCAGTAACGAAATTCAACTATATACCCTAGTGTAGGTATTTACAATACCTCCCATATTTTCACCCTACATCAGATAGTTTTTGCCCTATACTTCTGAGTGCATGCTAGATAGAATCTCCACTTAAATTTGAGCGCATATTTATTTAGTTAATTGAGAGCATATCTATTTAGTTGTTTGCATTTGTGATTTTACTGTTATTGTTTCCTGAGATTTGTCCGTGCCTAAATTCAACGAAATTCAACTATATACCCTAGTGTAGGTATTTACAACATCTCTCATATTTTCACTCAACTATATGCCCTAGTGTAGGTATTTACAACATCTCTCATATTTTCACCCTACATCAGATAGTTTTTTCCTGTATCCACGGTCAAGAATTGTGGAGATCCCCGTGGCTCCAGAGAAGATCTCTTCCTGCTTCCTACTCCTTGTGGTAAGCACTTGACTTGAAGATCTCTTCTTTAGCATTACCCTGTCGGCACTACCAGAGGTCAATATGGACGCAGGGCTGCCCAAATGATCATGCACTTGTCCACTGCCATTTTCACATAGCTTTTGGAGGTTTTCTTTGGAATAGAACCTGATTAGGGGCGCAAGAAATTTTCGAGATCTCCTTTCAATGTTGGAGCATGAGCGCTTCAGCGAAGGACATCGCCAAGAGGCCATTGTCCTATACATCCCAGTATCACTCACATGTGCACTTTGGATCAACAATTCAGGAGTAGCCTCTTCGACTCTCTCCAGCTTATTTTTTGCTACGTGATGGTTGAATTATTGAGTAAAACCTGGGAATGTGATTCCACTATTTGCACCCTGGGAATGTGATTCCACTATTTGCACCTAGAGTTTGGAGATCAAAGTCAGAGTCTCGCTTGGTTGATCTAGCATCGTCATGCTCGTCACCTCCCTGATAAGTCACCTCAATTGCGGCTGCAGTTGGGATCAAAATCTCATCCTTAAACTTTCGACCACGTGAAGATAGTAGCTCAGGGGCTTTTTGCCACAATAGAAGCCTCCTTTGTTCGCCTATTAGGAGAAGGATGAATGAGTTCCTCTGGCTTAATCCTCAAATCTCCTATGCTGCCCAATCTTCTTGCATGAATTGGTTTTGATGATTTCTACAAATAAAATACAATAAATTAGCACTAAATTCCTATTAAAAGAACCATAAAAAGAATAAATCAACACCCAGTGCTTGCTTGAGTCTTCTTCTTCGTCCTTGGGATGAAAAGGTAAGAGATGCAAGTGAACATTACCATTTTTGGGGCTTAATTTATAGAAAACCCAATAGACTAGCCAATAAATTCTTAAACAACTTTGTGCAGCTTAGAAAACTTCCGAGCTAGGGAATAGTGATAAAGACTAGTTGACTTGTTTTGTAATCGATTAAACAGTCAATCGTTCTCAATTGCGTATCCTTTTACCACGCAACGAAGCAGCCGAAGAAGAAGATCTTGCTCCCTAGTCCACAAGTCCACACCTTGAGAAAGGTGCGAGGAGATGTTGCCTCAGCAACGAGGATTACAGAAAAGTTTATTGAGCAGTGATTTTCTGGGAATCCCTTTTTGATATTGGTCCTTTAGATTTAGGCAAGAAACACTGTTAGATGTTATGTAGGTAAAAATAAATAAATCTTAAAGAAAAAGAAGAATTTCTGGGCTTCCCTATTTGATTTAGATCATTAATCTAACATTAAGGGGACTCTATTTCATTTTATTGATTTAAAAGAAAAACCAAGATAAATTATGAATTTGAATGCCACTTTTCTAGAGCAAAATGTTTTCCGATATTAAAAAAAAAAAAGTTGATCAAGCACATTCGTTGAGGAAAAGAAAGTGCATCGATTAGAGAATAATAATCAATTCTTTGACGAAATACGATTGAACACGAGACAAGAATATCAAACAAATCAAAAAAGGAAACAGAAAAAGAGTGAACCCTAACAAGAGAAAAGGATGGAATTTTGTATCGCCACCTCCCAAAAAGGTCCAACATTTTGACACTGAAATCGAAACTAAAGACTTTCGTCGACCAAGAAGAAACCCACTAGAAAAGAGGCAGGTAGAGGTAGTGATGGATTTCAATTACTAGCGGCGAACAAGGCTTCAGAGACGAAGGAAGATGGATTGCAAGGAGCCAGCAGCTGCTTTTGGTTTTCCCTTGAGAGACGAAGGTTGATGAAGAGGAGTTTAATCTGATGCTGCATGTAGCAAATGCGGTGGAAGCCAGTATTTGTAGGCAGCCATGTGTATCAGAAATCAGGGGAAAATCTGCCGACAACATAAAATCTATCGATGGTTACGCGGATGCTGGCTGGGTTGGATGTCACCCTTTACCCTACACCTTCGCCTCCTGTTCTTGCTTTTGCTTTCGCAACAAGTACAATGGCAATGCCATGGTTCACGGAGTATCTGCTTTGCTTAATTTTTTCTCAAAAAAAAAAAAAAAGTAAATAAATCATTCCTTGCAATCATATTTTTAGGAAAAGAGAATGAATTATCGCCCACATTCCCACATTTTATTTGAGAGGAAGAAAACTCGAGTGCAACTAGTTGGAATTAGTTGAAAAAAGATGATAAAATACAAATCATACAACTCCTTTATATCTGTGTATTTCGAATTAATTAAACCTGCTGAGCGCGCTGTAGGCACTCGATCACACACAAATCTCAAGCTGGCTCACGAATCACAATGCAAAGTTAATGCTCATGTAAATATAGTAAAAATACATGATTTTCAACTATTGTAATAGAGGTTCTAACCCAGTTATGGTAGAAATTTCGTGTGCGAGACACCTCTCGTACCTTCTTACTCGTCGCATCAACTCGCCTCCGCTCTCTTATTTGGAAATGCTTGCTAACTGATCTATAACGATTGTTCGCTCTTCATCTCTCACTGACGATTTTCGGCAGTCTCTACCCTCCCCAATGGCACACAGAAGTTTATTTATTTATTTATTTATTAAAATCTCTCTCTGAATTTGTACCCCTCTCTGTCTTCTAAAATCCTAGTTAGGGCTCTCGTCAAAAATCAGGTAGTAGGGCGATTGCATAGTCACAAATCTCATATGACTTGCTTTTCTAAGAGCTAGCAGTCAACTCAATTTTCAAATAATGATGCATTACTTTTTCTTAGTTATAATCTCTTATTCTTGCTAGTTCCTCAACATATGAGATAATATCGACATCCAAGGAGAAACTTATGTGGCTACATGAAAAACAACATAACATCAAAAGGATAGCTACCTTCGAACTCTTTCCTCATCCACCATCTCTTCTCTAGAGCACAAATGCCTTAATTTATTCTCCAATACATTTTTGGTTATTAACTTCCCACTTTCCTCTAAGTAAAAAGGAGTAGTTTGGCAATCACCAATAAATCGCATTATCTCTCCTTCGTCTGGAAGGCCAAGGATGATCCATACATATCTAATAGAGAATAGAATAAAATTTTTATTAATAGTAAAATCGTATCTCTTATAGTCCCATATTGACTACAAATATTCTATCACTATCATGTCCAATTGCACTGAAGTATCTTGCAATAAATGCGCAAATGAGATATGCATTAGTTGTTCTTTAAGCATATTATCCCCTTCTATTTCACTTACAAACTTATGTAGTCCATTAAGAGCATATCTACTTAATATAGGATGATGACCTACATATTTTTTTTCCTCTTGAGCCCATTGAGCCCATTGTTTACATATGAAATTTCTCGTTGCACTAGAACTATTACTTTCATAATTTATTTTTTTCACAATAATGGGAACACAATGATTCAACTTTAGTTCAGACCCATTAAACCCCAAAATTCATTAATATAGAATATTTTATCAATTAAGAGAAATAATGCATCATCTTGGACCTATGTCAAACTCAATATAAAAATAAATACCTAATTTTATGGTCTTAAATAAGGAAGCATGAACATCATGAATAATCACTAGCACTAACACACGTAGACTCTTAATAAAAATATTCAAATAAATAACGTAAGAAGTTTAACAAATACATAGTGGGGATAAAGCAACACGATGTGTAGGTTACCCTTCTCTTCAGCAAGACAAACTAGCTAGAGTCTATTAGAGGGTGAGTGACCGTCGGAGGTCGAGACAGCATCGGGCAATGAACACGTTGAATTGTGTCTGCAAACAAAAAAGCAGCAAATCACAAGCAACAAACAAAGGAAAAAAAAAAGTAAACCCTAAACAAAAGAGAGTCGTGATTTTTTGTCGTAAGATCAGAGGAGCTCGCTGCGATGGCCAGACTCAGCCAAAGAGTAGAGCTCGGCACAACGGTTAGAGAGCGGAGCAAACAGGATGGCTAGAGGGCAGAGCGAACACGACAGCCAAAGATGAGCGAATGAGATGGCGAGAGAGCGGAGCAACCATCAGGTCCCAGAGAGCAGAGGAGGTCACATACATCGGGAAGATGCATTTTTATTCCTAACCCGAGTTAGAACCTCAGTTACAATAGTTTAAAATCATGTATTTTGATTACATTTATGTTTATGTGTGCGTTGACTTTGCATCGCAAATCGTGGCCAACTTTGAAATGCGTGTGTGACTGATTAGGGTGCCTTGCTACACCACACGATTGGTATGTGCCAAAATTTTTTTGCATGGACCGCTCAGCATGTGTGTCCGGCCAATCGATGCACACCGCGCCATCCTTCGACATGCTTGCGGAGGCCGACGATGCAGAAGTGGATAGAACTGAGAGTGAACTAATGGCATAGAGTCATAGACTGTAGAGGTTAGGGAACTTGGAGCGAATAACAGAGAGGGGTTTCCCTTCGAGGCGACGTAGGTAGCATGGCATCGGTAGATGGAGCATGACGTCGTTGGGGTCGGTGGTGCACAAAAACGATGGTGGATCTTGGATGCGGATGCCCTTCAGGCCGTGGATCCAATTGATGGGTGTGTCAAGGTATCCGTTCTTGAAGTTGCCTTCATCTTCGAGGAGATTATGATTGAGAAATGAAAATCAAATAAATATGAGGGTAAATTGACCAATATTTACAGTCTTGAAATGAAAATGCACAACCAAATATTATGATTGGATACCTCAAAATATGCAACAAATTCTACTTTCATAATGGAAGATGCAATTAGTGTCTGCTTGACATTTTTCCAAGATATTGCACCACCAACTAAAGTGAATATATAACCTAATATTGATTTTCGACTGTCTTGGCATCCAGCAAAGTCATAATAAAAAAACTCAATGATCTCAAGTTTATCCAACTTTCTGTATGTGAGCATATGGTCTTTTGTGTTTTGCAAATATTTGAATACCCTCTTAGCTGCAACTCAATGTTCTCTTCCTGGATTACATTGATATCTGCGAAGCATTTCAATAATGTATACGAAGTTAGGATGAGTGCAAACCTGTGCATACATCAAACTCCCTACTGCCGAGGCATAAGGTATGTTTTCTATAAATTTAGAATCAATTTCACCCTTAGGACACTGTGTGAGACTGAATTTATCTCCTTTAGCCTTAGGGGTTTCAAGTGGTCTACTATTTTGCATGCGAAACGATCACGATGAATCTGGATCCCTAATACAAAAGATGCTTCACCAAAATCTTTCATTTCAAATTGCTTAGAAAGAAATTTCTTAGTATCCTAAAGTAGTTGCATATCGCTACTGGCAAGCAAAATGTCATCCACATATAGAATTAGAAAAATATATCTACTCCTATTGAACTTATGGTATGCACAATCATGAACAATATTCACCTCAAAACCAAATGGGAGAATTACCCGATGAAATTTCTGGTACCATTGATGGGAAGCTTGCGTGAGCCCATAATTGGATTTCTTTAATTTACAAACTAATTGATTAGATCCGTCTGAATCTAATCTTTTTTGTTATAACGTATAAATTATTTCCTGAATATCACCATTGAGAAATGTTGTTTTAACATCCATTTGGTGAAGCTCAAGATCAAAGTGAGCTACCAAAGCCATAATTATTCTAAAAGAGTCTCTTGATGAAACTGGAGAGAAAGTCTCTTTATAATTAATGCTCTCTCTTTGGGTGAAACCTTTAATGACAAAATGTGCTTTAAATCTTTCTACATTACCCGTTGAATCCCTTTTGGTTTTAAAAATCCATTTACAACTAATAGGTCTCACACCTTCAAGTAATGAAACGAGATCCCATATGTCATTGTCTTTCATGGACTGAATTTTTTTGCCCATGGCATCTCCCATTGAGTCAATATTTTCCTGATGTTCTTGAAGAAATACAATGTAATCACTTGAAATTGCACTTCTTCTTTGCCTTGGGGGATCTCCTTAAATGCTCTGGTTCATTTTGAGTTTGAGATTGTTGTGTTTAATTCTCATGCTCCTCATAAACACTAGATTGAAAAACAGTTGGATATTCTTGATGGATAGGAAGATCAACATTGTCTTTTGAATGCTGTTGTTGAATGATATTTGAAATAAAAACTTGATCATGGTTAACAACATCAATAGGAGGAATATTAACTGATTCATCTTCTAAGACAAAATCATTAGCCTTATCTTCCCTCCAAACTCAACATCCTAAAAAAATCTAGCATTTTTCGTCTCAAAAAAAGTTCTAATTTTGGATTATAGAATTTGAAACCCCTTGACCTTTCAAAGTATCCTACAAAATAGCTACTAACAGTTCCTGCATTCAGTTTCTTTTCATTTGGCCTAAAAGGCTTAGCCTCAACAGGACATCCCTAAAAATGAAAATGCTTTATTATAGGTTTCTTACACATCCATAACTCGTAAGGGGTTTTGTTTGTGGCTTTTGTTGGAACTCTATTCAGAATGTATGTTGCAGTTCTTAATGTATCTACGCATAGTGAATGTGATAAAGTAGTATGACAAATCATACTTCGTACCATATCCTTAAGTGTTATGTTCATTCTTTCTAATACATCATTCATGTTTGGAGAATTAGGCATGTTGTACTGAGGAACAATCTCACACTCACTTAGAAATATTGCAAATGGACCTGGACGTTGTTCACCTGATCCGTCATATCTACTGTAGTATTCACCACCACAATCGGATTGTATGGCCTTAATTGATTTTCCAAACTGATTTTCAACTTCGGCCTGGGACAACTTAAAAATGTCTAATGCTTGTGATTTCTCATGCATTAAGTACAGATAGCCATATTGAGAATAATCGTCTATGAATGTGATAAAATATTATTGACCATTCCATAAAGATGTAGGGAAAGGTCTACAAATATCTGTATGTATCAATTTTAATACATCCTTAATTCTCTCGGCTATTAATTTTCTCTTATTAGTGGTTTTCCCTTTATGCACTCAACACAAACATCATCATTTGAATCATCAAGTTTTTCAAGAATTCCTTCTGATACTAGCCTGTCAATTTTCTTTTTAGAGATATGACCCAAACGCATATGCCATAAAGAGAAAGAATTTCTATTGATAATCTACATTTAGTGCCTCAAGTTTCAATGTTATAGGACTCATCACCTAAATTTACTATACAAGTAAATAAAGGTTGTCAATGTAAGATAAATAACTAATTCCGACATGCCTATAATTGAATTAAACACTGCATTTTATATTACCAAATGAATAAACAAAACATTCTTTGTCCAATACAGAAACTGAAACCAAATTCCGTCTAAAAGATGGTATAATAAATGTGTTTTTTGATTCTATAAAGGAACCAGTATTTAATAACAACCAAAATGTCCCCATGCCTAAAACTTCTACTATATTTCCAGTCCCCATATAGATGAATTTTTGTTCATCATTGGGTCTTTTAAAGTTCAAGCAACCATGCATAGAAACACTTATGTGTGTTGTAGCACCAGAATCCAACCACCATATGTTTCTAGGAACTAAAGCTAAATTAACTTCAGTACTAAAAATACCAAAAGGTGAATAATTCAAAATTGAAATTATTTACATTGGTAGTAAGAGTGGAAGAATTAATCATGTTAACTGCAAAGAGAACCAATTACAAAACACAATAAGCTCATAGGTGCAAATGACAAGTAGTGAATAATCAATACAATCCGATTTAGAAATAATCGGGGCAACATTAAATATAGTCTTTGGACAGAATTAATTTACCATTTGTTTATCTCTACATAGTAATTGAGTATTGATGATAAGATCCAGTCAAGTGCTTAGCCTTCCTTTGAACTGACTAAGTACTAATAATGGACACCTAATAATTATCACACACTCATTACCTGATGTATATGTAATTTTTCTACCAAACAATAGTTGCCTTTGGGTCGACATATTGCTCGTATGAAAAAGACATACACCTTACTATTTCATTATCAAAGGATTTTATACAACAAAGATCACTTTGGTGACTATATTATAAAAATAAGTTGAAATGAAAAGTAAAGTGCAATTTAACTTAACAGTCCATAACTAAAAAAGTTTTCACAGCAGAGGTCACTTCGGTGACTATACTATTAAAACAAATTTAAATAGACTAGTAAATGTATTTAACTAGGATTATGCATAATTAATCACTACTCATAAATAAGCAGATGAAGTCACAAATGTGTATGAATTGAACATAATTGATCCAAATATATAAAAACATAGTAAACAAAGTTATGCATTTATTTCTAACTTAATATGCTCAAAAAATATGATAATGTTCTAATACCATGTATCAACATTAAAACATATTTAGACATATACAAAATTATACTAGCATGAATGAAACATAATTAATTCATAGGAACATGAACATTTTATTTGTCTAATTCTAATTATTATGCAAAACTTATGCTAGAAAAATAGAACAGTATGGTAAACTATGCAGCACAGCAGATCCAAACTACTTTTGCCCCTAGCACAACAAAGGGTGCAGTCCAAACCCAAGCCCACCAGAGTAGGCCCAAGCCTAGACCGAAATGACTAGGTTGGCCCGGTTCCAGCCTCACCGTCAGACCTGACCCGATTCATTCAAATCCCTGGACTTGACCCAAAAAGTGGACCAGAAATCTAGCCTGGATTCTAGACCCGACGCTTGCCATAATTTCACCACGAGTCTGGTGTTCTGATTTTCACACACCACACATGTCTCGCCTCTTGCAGCTGCATGCGACCCATGTCGCATGACAACCACTCGGAAGTAGCCAGCCGCCACCTGACGCTTGGGTTGTCACTGCAGTGGCGATGCACGCGAACTCCAGATGCCATTGACAATCATCATTCGAGTCTCGCTAACCTGACCAAGCCCCAGCACAGGACGGCTAGAGCTCGCGAACGATTGCATCGCTGGCGGATGCACGCTAATACCGGACGTCGCTCGGCTTCGCCAATACTGGATGGCGAAGTCTCATCGGCAGAGACGATGAGAAATCAAATGCTAGATGCCGCTTGGAGCCACTGATGAGTTGCATTTACACCATATTTTCCCTATATTTTATATGATATTTTATGTTGAATTGTGTGATTTTATACCAATTTTTAGTGTTTTTATCTCCTTTGGTATGAAATATTCACATTTCTTGATTTTTAATACAAGTAAAATTGTTCAAAAATAATGAATTTTATGAGTTTTGAAGCCAGGGCATGATTCCCGAGGAAAAGACGAATCCGTATTTCAAATTTGGAGCAAAACAGGGGTTAAACACCAAATTCATGATCAAGGCCATGAGTCCTTCACGGGCCATGAGTTTTGCACTTCAGGGAGCAGTTTTGTGACTAAGTAAAAAAGTTCACAGAAACTTTCATAGGTGAGGCCGTGAACCCTTCACGAGCCGTGAGTTTTTCTATATACACATTCTCTTATTCACATAAAATTTCATGGCCATAGCCGTGAATAGTTCACGGGCCGTGAGTACTTCTGCCCCACTTATTTTTTCTCTTGATTCGGCCTCAAATCGATTCAAAACTTATCCAAACTTTGCAGAAGCCTTCCTAGATGGGTTCTAGACCGATGGAAGTATAAAAGGATAGATTTTTGGAGGGTTAAAGGGACTCTTTTGGACGAAAACAGAGACAGGTGGTGACTAGGGCGAAAACAGGCAGCTGAACAGAATTCTGGCGAGATATCATGCAAAAGAGGTAATTTGACGCTTCATCTTCATCTCCAGATCGAAGGGAAGAGTTCTAATTACTTTCTTAGTGTCACTTTGCAATTTATTTGAGAGTATATGTTGAATTCATCACTAAACATGTTGTATTCGAAGAACATGTTCGCTTAAACTTTATTTCGGGATTAGGGATGTTGCCCACTGACGATTTATGGGTTAAATTTTATATCTTGATTTTTATTAAGAATTTTTATAGAGTTGATTTGATCAAAATCGTATTTATTTTGTATTTTACCCTGACCAAGTAATTTTATGTCTTAAACGTTACGAGAAGGACCGAGAGGTGAATTGCGATGTCGGATCTATTATTGTCAAACCTACGAATCCAATCACGAGCGTAGTTTGGGTTTATTTGAAAGACTTCATGATTTTTCATAGAACTTAATGGGTCTATTAATGTTAATTGTCACGAGAGTAGGGAATTGATGTAAATAGGTACCGGATTACACTTTGGGAGGAGGTAATTTGTACAATAGGAAAAATCTCTTTTAACACTTTATTTTTTGTTTAAAGGTTTATTTTTTATTAAACACATAATCGTCAGGGCAGTGAAACCCCGTGTCCTGGCTCTCTCCATATTGTTTTCTACCCGAAACACTCATTTTTTTTGCTCTCTCGCACTTAAAAGTTTCAAACAAAAGCACAATTTGATTCGTCTAAATATAAACAAATCATGTAATCGATACTTGACCGCCAGATTCTCGTTGGTTATGATATCTTAATTTATTACTTCGATAAAGCCGTGTACTTGTGATAGGCGTACCACAAGTGTATAGTTTCTATCGAAGTAGTAAAAATATCGTCCCTAAGGAGCTAGGTGTCAAGTACCGACTTCTAGTGTCATTGATATCTAGACGGTTCAGAATAAGAATTGAAAAATCTCGGTAAGTCTAAATTATTGACTCAAGAAATTAACGACTAATAGGAAAAATTACAGTTTTAGAAAGATTCGGGACCATAGGTTTCACCACGTTGAAAGAATTAAAAGTAAAACATTGAATCATAATTTAGGAAATAGGAAACATATTACCTTCTCTTAAAGTATAATCTAACAATAAACCACGTAATGCGATTAATCCTATGGTACAGATTACCTTCTCTCGAAGTGTAATCCGGTGCCTACCTAAGCTAATCTCCTACTCTCGTAACAAAACTAACTTAAGAAAGACCCAATGGGCTCTATGATAA
Source organism: Costus lasius (assembly GCA_027563935.2). Classification (NCBI taxonomy): domain Eukaryota; kingdom Viridiplantae; phylum Streptophyta; class Magnoliopsida; order Zingiberales; family Costaceae; genus Costus; species Costus lasius. Next base: position 116,421,831 of record CM050450.1, on the reverse strand, counting down.
TCGTAAGTCCTCGAGTGACTTTGAATGACTCTTATAATTTAAGTTACAAGTTAGGGTTGGGCAGTCGAGTGTTACAATTCACCTCTCGGCTCTTCTCATAACACTTAACACATATAAATGCTTGGTCAAAACATCAATACGCAATAAGCACACCCAATCATAATAAGCAATTTACTTGAGAATAACATTGAGATTCATAAAAAGTGTTTTGCATGAGGAGATATGTCCAACGGGCTATGCCCGAGTCCCAAACTAGGGTTTTACCCTAGGAAATACATTGTTCAACAACGAAAACCCAAGTAAATAAATTTAAAAAGAGGACAAATTACAGATCTTGGGTAGGAGATGATAGGTCTTCTGACGCAGTACGGAAGCTGGAGATGCTAGAGAAGAGAAGAGAAGAGGGAAGAAGAGAAGAGGGAAGAAGAGAAGAGGAGAAACCCTTAGCAAGCTAATGGGAAGAGAAGTGGCTATATACCCTCACCCTAACCTCACAAGGAGGAAGACACACCAACCCCAAAGGTTTTTTTTCTAAAAATAATATTCTCAACTTGCTTAAACGTGAAGATTACATTGCCTTTTAAACTCTTTTCACCCTCATCATTAACACAAGCACTCAATGGATCTCACGGCTGCCAACTCTTCCTTTCAAAATGGATGGTGAAGATGAATTAGTCCCTTGGGAACTTGCAGGATTTGGCGGATGATTTTCGAAGTATTTGCAGGATTTTGCATGCAGTCTTAGCGGGAATTAGCTGGAATTGCAGGCGCATGCTGCAGCTGAGAATTTGTGAAGATTGGGTGGCTATTGCTTCAGTTTGATTGGCTACAATAGCTAGAATTGCAGGCGCATGCTGCAGCTGGGTTTGTGAAGGTTGGCGCGGCTGCATGCGTTGGCTGGCAATGTCTTTGACGTCAAACTTGCGGCTGCTCACTGCAGAATTGAAATCCAAAAAATTGGTTCCTTCATGATTTGAAAGTCAAAATTGGTGGCTAGCCTTTGCAATGTAAAGATGGCTGTTTCATTTCTTGAGGGTTGAATATTCATTTGGATTGAGCTGGCATCTTGGATCGGATCTTAGTGATCTGCATGTTGGTTTTGCTTGTTGAATGTTGACTTCCATTAAGGGGGCATGTTGACTTGAATTTGAGCTTGATTTGTATGTTGGATGGAAAAGTGCTTCACGTGGATGGCGGTGAATGTGGCTGGCGTAGCATGTTGCTTGGTAATGTTGCATGTTGAGTGAGGTTGACCTGATTTTGTCCCTTGAAGTTTGATGTTGACTAATATTGGATTTGAGCTTTGACCTTGTTGATTTGGACTTTGGACTTCTTTGAGATGTTGACTTTGATGTTGACTTGGCTATTGTGATAGCAATTGTTAACTTTGACTTGGCTAATCGTACTAAAATAAGGGGAATGCAAACCTAAACTAATTGCAGCCTAATACATTAACTAGGAATTTAAAGTGCTTTAAAAGGAAATAAAACCTAAACTAAACCTAATTGCAACAACACAAAGGGAAAATAAACACATAATTAAGTTCTCAAAATGCTCCTGCATCATCTTCAGTCTTCTCTCGATAGCCCCAAAGAAATCTATCTAAAAAAGCCTTCAATCAAGCAAAATCACCACTTTTCGCCCTAAGTCGCCTCTCTCCAAAGTTCGAACCTTGTAACCACCCAAAATTGCTGCTTTTATACCTTAATTGAAACCTTGGGTGGTTAGGAAGGTTAATTGGGAGTTTTCCCCAATTTCTAGGCTCTTGGATTGTTGGATTTGGCAAAAAACCAATTGATGGTTGTGATTTGCGGACGCTGTCATGGGCGTGATGGAGGGAACGGGTCGGTCGTGTCAGCTGTGTTGAACTGCAAGTAAGTCATCACGGCCGTGATGATGTTCACAGGCAGGCCGTGAAGAGCACGTCAAAATCCTGAAAGTTGATCACGGCCGTGCAGCGTACCCGTGTTCGACTCGGCAGAAACTTTGTTCCAGTCCGTTACGAGCGTGATGATCATCACGGGCAAGCCGTGATAAGCTCATCAAAAATTTGGATGTTGATCACGCCCGTTCTCCTAGTTGTGATGACTTCGTCAAAAATCTGATACTGGATGATAACCATGGCCATGATGGCTATCATGGCCAGGCCGTGATCACTTCGTAGAGGTGGGACTGGAATACCGAGATGATCATGGCGGTGATGGCTATGACGGCCAGGCCGTGATCATCATAGAAAACTCCAAAAATATTGAAATTTGACCTGTGACCTCACTGAATTGTGACGAATCTTCTCGTATCTTCAAAATCTTCATGAAAATTTAGGAAAATGACTTGCATTTCACAAATAATGAAAAAAATAGTGAAGATTCCATACTTTACGGAAAAGATATCAAATTCTAACATAAAATAAAACTTAAGCCTAAAATGATGGTATAAATGAAACTTTAAATCATATAAAAATAACACTCATCAAATATCACAGACTTAAAATTTTGCTTGTCCTCAAGCAATTACACTATCCGGAATAATTAGATATTAAGAAGACAGCATGTTCAAAAGCTAAAATATGAACTTCATATGAAAACAACTATGCTCAATCCTAGGTTGAAGAATGTACATTGAAATATAATCTAAACTGTGAGCAAAGAATAATGTTCAAAGTCAATTCACAATTCTGAAATAGGAAAAACACTTCACCACGTTAAGACTATTCATAATCATCAATTCCTTCTAAAGACAGCCAATCAAGTCAAGTTGCACTAAATAAGCTTTTCAATTATTTCGATAAGGAAATCATGGAGTTTTAATCGGTAGGCTCAAGCTACTTCTTTTACTTAACTTGAAACCTTGTGATGCGAAAGACAAACATTTGTGATGAATGTACCCCGGTACTTAGTTAGCAAGAAAACTCAAAGTGTGTACACCACAAAATCTACACGAACTCATTTCTTCACTCTATTCCTAGATGGAAGAAAGCGGAGTTGTTCACTTTTACCAAACCCCTTCTTTTCTCATGACCCTTTTATTCTCTTTGTTTTTCTTTTTGTCCACAGTGCCTAGTTGGATGAATCTTTGGGTTCATTGTCACTTGGGTACCACTGCCCCTTTTTGTCATTTTTTTATTTTTGGTTTTTTTACTAATAATGCAACCAAATTGAAAAGCCGTCAAAAAGGAATATAATAAGCATGAATCTTCACAAACTTGATAGATGTACCGTAAGTATATGGTTTCTATCAAGTCTTTGGCGCCGTTGCCGGGAAGCAAGGCATAGTTAATATTGACTAAACTATTGAGTTGATAGATTAGATAACTTTCTATTTTTTTGTATGCTTTTTTGCTTTTACTTTAGTTAATTTGTTAATACTTCTCGTCTTCTTCCTTTCTTCAAGCTAGTACTATTATATGGTTTGCTAATCCTGTGTATGCCAAGAACTATTAGAACAAGAAGCTTAGTGCCAGAAGATCCAGAAATTGAAAGGACCTTTCGAGCTCAAAGGAAAATCCAGGATCAACAGCTTAAGGAACCCCATTCAAACACTTCTACAATAGACTAGACTCGTTCGCTGAAGGACTTTGCTGCACTAAATGTACAGGGCTTACACTCCAATATTGGTCGACCTGCAATCGAGGCAAATAACTTTGAGATAAAGCTAGCCTAGTGTATATGGTTCAACAAAACCAATTTAGCGGATCACCACAAGATGACCCCAATTTATATTTGTCCATTTTCTTAGAATATTGTGATACCTTGAAGATAAATGGGGTAACATCTGATGCTATATGCTTACGACTCTTTCCTTTTTCCCTCAAGGACTATGCGCGGGCATGGCTTCAGTCCCTCTCTCAAGGCTCTATCACCACATGAGATCAGCTTTCCCATGCATTCCTCGCTAAATACTTTCCGCCGAGCAAGACTGCTCAACTAAGGAACCATATAACAAATTTTAGCTAGAGGGAAGGGGAGTTGCTCTATGAGGCCTCGGACTGCTATAAGGAGCTACTGAGAATGTGCCCGCATCACGGGCTAGAAAAATAGATATTAGTCCATACTTTTTATAATGGTCTTTTGTGTAATACTCATTCATCTGTATATGCAGCTGAGGGTGGAGCGCTAATGAAGAAGAACATTGACGATGCCATGAATTTGATCGAGGACATGGCTCTGAATCACTACTAGTGGATGGGTAAGAGAAACGTCTTGGGAAGAGGAGGTAAGTATGATCTTGATATGTTGAGTTCATTGGCAGCAAAGGTTGATTCTTTGCCCCACCAACTAACTTCAATGAATTCATACATCGTTTGTTAATTCGATTTCATGTGAAGTTTGTGGAAATCTTGGATATTATGGCTCTTTCTTCTGATTTGTCTTTAGACCAGGTTAATGTTGTACAACAAGATCAGAGAAATCAAAATGACCCATTTCTAGCACATACAACCCCAGGTGGAAGAATCATCCAAACTTCTCCTACCGGAACACTCAAAACCAGGCAAATCCACAGAATTTTAATAATAAAGCGCCACAGGAAAATTATAGCAATCTCAACCATATTTCAGGCAACTACCAGGATTTCAACAAAGGCAATTTAACCAACCATAGAAGTCCAATCTTGAACTACTGCTAGAGAACTTCGTCACCAACCAGTCGAAGCGTAATGAAAGTGTTGATGAGTCTATCCGGCAATTAAATTCCAAAGTGGATTCCCTAATTTCTCATTCCAAAATACTTGAGAACCAGATTGCTCAATAGGCCAGTTCATCCTCTAGGCCATAAGGAAAGCTTCCTTCTCAACCCGAGGCAAATCCAAGAGAGCACTACAACGTGATTTTGATATGCCGTAGCACCTAGAAGGAAGATCCCCAGATGTCACCTAGTGATTGTATTGTTGAAGAGTTTGATGATGAAAGCACAGATGCCCAGTATTCAGAGGAAATATCTACAGAGTCGGAGGTCAAGCAAGAATTGGTCTTTATTCCTTCACCACCTCACACGCCACCTGTCTCCTATCCTCAGAGGTTGGCCAAAGCATTGATAGGATAGTACTTCTCACTCATGCCTACGAAGCTTTAAGATCCTGACAGTTTTTTTGTCTCTTATAGTATCAACAATTTTTCCAATGAGAGAGCGCTCTATGATTTGGGGGCCAGTGTGAGTATCATGCCTCTCTCCCTGTTCAAAAGTTTGGACTTGGGAGGCCTGGAACCCACACCTATAGCTCTTTAGCTCGCAAATGGCTCTATACATCGCCTAGTGAGAATAGTAGAGGATGTGCCAATTAAAGTTGGGGAACTCTTTGTCCCTGCAGAATTTGTAGTCTTGGATATGATAGAAAATTCAAGATTATCACTTATTTTGGGCCGCCCTTTCCTAGCTACCGCCGGGGCAATTATAGATGTCAAGAAGGGGAAGCTATCTCTAAACATCAATGATACTATTTTAGACTTTAATCTATCTGTTGATATGCTGGATTTTTCTTTTTCAGGCTCATGCTGTAGCATTGAGATAGTGCCAGCACTTGCTATTTGTTCACAGGCCAAGAGAGATTTTCTAGCATCCCACATATTCACTGATACGGAAGTAGGTGCCACACTGATGAGGGAAGAACAGACCATTCATGAAGACTTGTTTGATGCGAACCATGACTTTGGTTGCACGAGGATTTTCCATGATGGGGTTGAAGAGAAACAGTCACCAGTTTACGGGAAGATGGACTTTGAATTTAAATATATTCTTATTCCGCATGACTTGAAGATATTTTATACTGTACACCTATTATTATTAATGCTCATATCTATAGGTGTAAATTTTAGGCAATGAAGAAAGGGGCATTTACATGCCATTTCTTTTGCCTCTGATCCACTGTACGTACCCTAAAACATAGACATTGGTCAAGCTACTGACCTTAAACTAGCACTTCTTGGGAGGCACCCCAAGGATTTATCTTTTATTGTGTTATATTTGTTTAGACAACTCTGATATTGTTTTTTGTTGTGGTTGTTTATTTTGTTGGTTTGTTGTTTTTGTTTTGATATTATTTTGTGATGATCTATGGCATATTTTTCATATTTTATACATTGAATAGCATCCTATTGACATGTGCAATTTTTGGTATTTTTCAAGGAATTTTTGCATGTCACCGAGTCGTTCACGGTTTGGTCGTGTTCACCGTCACGGCCGCGATCGCCTCACCTCTGTCAGCACGACTTGCTATAGCAATCACGACCTTGCCGTGTTCATTGTCCTGGGCGTGAACGTGAAATGGCAGATTTTCGACGAGCTGATTACAGCGTAGCCGTGTCTTCCATCACGCCCGTGCCTGCGACGTTCGAATTTTGGCGAGACTATCATGGCTAGCCCGTGTTATTCGTCACGAGCGTGCATCTGGAGCTATCTCTGCGCTATACCCATCAAGTCCATGCCATGATGGCCATCACGGTCGTGCCTTTATTCACCACATCCACTTATAAAAGGGGTGCGGCGGCGGAACTTAGGGTTCACACCTGTTCCTAGCGCCGCCGCCACCTCTTTCCTTCGTCTCCGGGCTCGAAACTCTCTAGAACTCTTCTCCGCTGCCGTCCTTAGCTTTGGCGACATTCTCTGCTTCTCGGTGAACCTCGGATCTGGTTTTCTGGGTGCGATTTTGCCACTTCGCTGAACTTCACCGCCATCACCAGATCTTCGCCATTTTCTGCCAGATCTTGCCACCGACGGTTCTTTGGGCTTCCACATCTGCCGCCGCCAGTTCCCTCGGTTCCCAGCCACCTCCAGATCTCCAGATCCACAACTTTCTGCTCTAGATCCGTGTCTACCCTCTTCCGCTGTTGCTAGTTCTTTAGATTCCACCGACTGTTCTTCGGCTCTTGCTGCCAATAGTTGGCCACAGATCCGCCGCCGTTCAGGTCTCAAGATCAGCCATCGGTAGCTCTACTTTCTCAGTCGGCAACTGTGTCTTCAGCCAGTGCTCAGCCACCGTCATCAGCTCTACCCCCTCCGCAGCCACCAGTCCTTAGCCCTTGTACCATGTCAGGCCACAAGAAAACTTTGGCATGGAAATCTTCCTCCTCCAAGCGGCCAACTGTGAAAGAGGAGCGGAATCAATATGGCATTGTCTTCTGAGATGCCACGTAGAAGGCGCGTTACGATGTATTGGAGTCTTGGCGGGTTATCAACACCCGCTACTTGGATCATAGCACTATTACCACCCTGGAGATTTATGATGATGTCTACTGATGCCTTGCATTTTGATAGTAATTTTCATAGTTATTTCATGTCAAATCTAGGCTTATTTTAGTACTTTCATACTCTTTTTAGGCTAAATTACTTGAATGCTTCAGAATCTTCACTTTTTGGTACTTATATGGAATTTCAGGTAAAAACGCCCTTTTTCAACATATTTTGAAGATTCTAAGGCCATGAGATGATTTCTTATATGAAAACAAGGTTACACGTCGAATTTGAGGCTAAACAGATTTGGTATGAAAAATATGGCCAGGTGAACCCCATGGGGTTCACCATCCCAGTCGCCAGTCAGTAGAACTCATAGAGAGATTCACGGTCGGGTGAACCCCAGCATGGCCAGGTGAACCCGGCGGGGTTCACCGTGCTTCTTGCGCCCAGACTTCACAGAACGAATCACGGCCAGGTGAACCCGGCAGGGTCTACCCGTTTGGAGTCCGAATTTGGCAAGTAAGGTGTCTATGGAAAGCTCTTTGAAAGGCGAACGTGTAGGTTATAAAATCCCCAAATTTTCATGCCCTAACTATCGAGTAATCAGATGAGATGTGGCTAGGGCGAGGGACGACAGCGAAAACTCGGTTCTTGCAGCGATTTGGTGAGATTCGATCGTCGACGCTTCACGATTCCAGAAGATCAGCAGTGGTTCAGCGTTCCTTCCCCTTTAGAATAGATTTCTTGTAGTTTTTCTATGATTGTTGAGATGTTTTCTAGTGATACTATGTGTTCCATAGCGTAAACCCTATTTCGGGGCGTGGTTGAAACCCGTTGATGATTCTGATCGCAAACTTTATTTCAATTTTTGTTATTTGGAATGAATTGTGAGCATATTTTACTTTGATATGTTTATTTTGTGATTTTACCTTGGCCGAGTACTTTCACACGTTAGCCGTTACGATTCATGTCGAGAGAAGGATCGTAAGGGTGGAATCTCTTAGTAAAACTTGTGATACCTCAACACGAGAGTGCTTGGTGTTCGCTCGAGGGTTTCATAATCTGCCATAGAACTCATTGGGTTCGTCTCAGAACGATCCACCGCGAGAGTAGGAGATCGGTCTAAATCGAACATCGGGGTGTACACTCGAGAGAGGGCATCCTGTATCCTTTGGTTAGATTCCTTGTGCAAAACTAATAATCCAAATAATTACTATCTTTCTTGTGCGATTAAGATCATCATCATTGTGGAAACCGTAGCCCCGATATCTCTCATATTTGATTTCTATCGACGTAGTTGTGATTGCTTGTTTTCGATTTCCGTTTTCAAAACCCAATTTTGATTCGCCTAGCTATTAGGACTTGGATTTTCTGGTACTGAACCTTGTTCCCTGTGGGATTCGATATCTTTTATATTACTTCGACAAAACCGTGCACTTGCGGTGTGTGTCAAGTTTTTGGCGCCGTTGCCGAGGAACAACGGTTGATATTAGTATACTTCTGAGAATTGGTAGACTAGGCCTTAGGTTAGTTTTTCTTTACTGCACTACTATTTTCTTTTTATCTTTATTTACTCGTTGTCTTAGAACTTTATAATTTTGACTAACCATTTTATGCAAAGAAGTTCTAGGCCAGGTACACTCTTTGACATTAATCCAGAGATCGAGCGCACCTTCAGGACAAGAAGGAAGCAAAATCAAATTCAGAAGAAAGAAATCATGATCCATCCAGGAGGAGAAAATCAGATGGAGCACATTCAACTTGATGTGAACAATGACCGAGTACCACAACCACTGGGGAACAACTATAACTACAACAGGACATTGAAGGACTATTCTGTACCATACACTTATGGTTTCCAATCAGGGATTGCTAGGCCCGCTGTTGAGGCCAATAACTTTGAAATAAAACCTGCTCTTCTTTCTATGGTGCAACAAAACCAATTTGGTGGTTCTCCTCTTGAGGACCCCAACATGCACCTCTCTATTTTTCTGGAATATTGTGATATGCTGAAAATTAACGGTGTGTCTGCTGATGCTATCAGGTTGTTACTATTTCCCTTATCTTTAAGGGATAGAGCGAGAGCATGACCGCACACACTACTTTCTGCTTTGATAAGAACATGGGCGGAGCTTTCTCAAGCCTTTCTCTCCAAGTACTTTTCTCCATCAAAGATAATTCAATTGCGAAATTAGATAACGAGTTTCATGCAAAAAGATGGAGAATCCCTATACGAAGCTTGGGAGAGGTTTAAAGAGCTCCAAAGGATGTGTCCACATCACGGAGTTGAGACTTGGGTTTTGATCCAAACGTTTTACAATGGTTTGGATTACAACACAAGACTTACAGTGGATGCTGCAGCAGGAGGCGCTTTGATGAATAGGAGAGTTGAAGATGCAATGAACCTTCTCGAGGACATGGCGATTAACCATCACCCATGGACATCTGAGAGAGGTATTTCTACCAAGAAGTCAGGCAAGTATGACCTTGACTCTTTGACTGCACTGACGGCTAAGGTGGATAGTTTGACTAGAAAGCTTGACTCTTGCTCTGTTAATTCGATGGATATTAACTCTATTTCTTGTGAGGTCTGTGGAGTTGTAGGTCATACAGGAGCAGATTGTCAGGCAGGAGATGGACAGATGGCTGCAATCAACTCTGAGCAATTGAATGCTGTTGGAAATTTCAACTCTAACAACAACCCTTATTCCAACTTCTACAATCCAGGGTGGCGCAACCACCCAAATTTCTCTTCTTGGACAACTCAACCAATTCAACCTGGACAAGCACCATCACAACAAGGTTAACCCCCACAAGGAAACTTTAGGTAGCCCCAACAGAACAATTTCAGACCACTAGGATTTCAGGCTAGGAACTTCAATGTGACACCACCACAGCCAAAACCTGTAGATTATTACATTGCATCAGTAAAATCTATAAGGTACACCAATTTTCTGGTTTCCTAGATCTAAATATCAGTTCTTGCCCCCCTTGGTACCTAGGGTATCCGAGTGGCGCAAAGCATCAAGTACTGATCAAAATTCAACAAGAATTTAAGCCAGACTTCTGGAATCAATCTTTTAGAAATGGAGTCTCAATGGAATTTCACAGGGACACCCACCACGCTTCGCAGGCGTAGAAGAGGTGTATGGGGCAGAAAGAAAAGCCCTTCAGTAGTCAATGTAACTCCTTTATAAGAGTTAATAAGGATGTTAAGGCCAATAATAAATTTAGTTTTGGCTAAACTTAAAGGCCTTAAGCATATGCGCCCAACATATGTTGGTGGCATATAATGAGCATTTCCTAAGGAAAAGGAAAGCTTATGTTTGGATAGAATATATTCGTATAAAAATAATTTTCCATCCATTTGTTCTGCATAAAACTGATCTCGAGGATCTAGTTTCATGTGATATTTTTGTGGAACAAGATTCATATCTAAGATTGTATTACTACAACCTGTATCAATTAAGGCAAATATTTCCAATTTCCAATCAGAAATTTGGATAATACTATTTACCTTGATAGAGTACAACCATGGTGGTTGTATAGGTTTGTGGACGTAATCAACATAGTGAATGGTCCAGAATTTTCATTATAATCTGTATTCTCATAAAGAATAAGATTTTATGGAAGTTTTAGTGTACTTCCTTTTTCTAAGTCCTCAACTCGTTGAGAGAGTTTATAGACTTCGTTTTCTAATTGTAGAATACGTAATTCTATGATTTCAGTTCTTCCTGGCCGTTGTGGGATAGGATTGGAAGAACTTGGTAATGGTATCTCTTGTTTCTCTAAGCAATATTTACATGCTTCGAGAGAACAAAGGATGCATTGGTAGCGAAGATTCATACTAGGATATTTTGAACAAAATACACAAGCATGATCTTGTCTTCCTCTTCTCGGACTCCATTGGTGTTCATGAACTGGTGGTAGTACTGAAGCCATAATTTTATGTAAAGAATGAGGATTCATTCTTCTTATAATTGCTCTAAAAAGTGCATTAACACGTCTTGTTTGTCTATTGTGGGACAAACCATAGTTTCTGTCCCAACGGGTGATTTGTAATCTGTCTGCTTTGGACAATAAATCAGACGCAAATTCGTCTAATTCATCATCTAAGCCAGATTGATATATTAGGTCTGGTATAGAGACAATACTGTATATTGACTCTGTATCAGATATATATTCATCTACGTTTAGTAGATCTTCTTGAACACAGTCAACAAAGATAGACTATTTATTGTAGAGATTTTGCCGTTTGGTACAATCTCATGCTAAGTGGTTTTGGCTTCCACATGTAAAGCAAGAAAGTTTGTTTTTATAATCCCTTTTAGGATTATATTTTCAAACATGTTTATCTTTTGCAAGGTAAGGCTTCTTCGCAGAGGATTTTCTAAGGAAATACTTCTTAGAAGATTTCCCTTTCTTTTTGTGTTTCTTATATTCAGGCTTTTCCTGAACATAGGTTTGTGGTGTATATAGTTGTTGACAGAAACTAAATTCACCTTTTAATTGGTGGTCTCCTCTTAAATGAGTACACCTTTCTACCAATTTATCAATGATAAATTGAATTCTGAGTGTAATATTATTTAAGCCGGGAGGCTGTTGGGGACTTGCATTCCAGTCTTTGTGTATTTCATGGCCAATAGGAGCGGGTAATTTTAAAAATAACCTTTCTCCTAGTGCTTGGCCATGGTATCCTCCTGCCGCACAAGCATAATGTTGGGGTATGCCCTTAAGGCTAATGTTTGAGGCCTTGGGATTCTTACAGTATCATGTATAAACTCTTATGTTTATAAAGGCAATGGTTGTTATTCAGTTTGTTACATTGTCTGCTGCAATAAGTGTACTTCTGAATAATGTCTCAATGCTGTTTCAGCTTGGCTGACATGCTATAATGTCCTTAGTCGAGATATCTTGGTGAACATGAGACAGCCTTGATATGATTGAGACTAATATGTGTTCTAATCTTATAGGATGCTTCGAGCATGGAATAAGATGTAGACTCATGGGTGCATTGGATGTACTGGACAGACCCTACTAGGATATTCAATTGCTTGTCACAATGTGAATAATCCTTGTTTGCAACAAGTGGCACATGTCCTCTGACTTGAGATCACTTGTGTTTCTAAATGATGATTGTCATTGTTTTGAGGTAGTTCAATATCATTTGAAACATAATGGTTATAGACTATCTTGGATAATGATCATGAGTCATGTTAGGGCACTAGTGATAGATATAGGATTGCCGTCTCCTTGATTGGAGTGTGATGTTCTAAAGGGGCCCCCCTGGATGAGATGATTGAGAAAGTGTATGGCCATACCCAGGTGACTATGTTCATCTGATCTAATCATGCTCATCATATTGGAGCTACAGGCTTGACACGCTTGTCCAATAAGAACATCTAGTGGCAAAGGAAACATGTATGCCTAGTGAAGTGGATTCACACTTGTGCTATGGTTTGGGTGTAGTCTTGGAAGACTCTTTCCTTTATATCGGGAGACAGTGATGTGTTGCTAGATACCCCTCACTGATCGTGATAACGTAAGTTATCGTTACCGACATTTAAAGGAAACCCTTAGGGTCGCACAATTTGATGATATGGCTTACTTAAGTCAGATCGTGTGGACTGGATTGTTTTGATTCAGTTTAAAAGGAGTTTAAACTCTGATTGTAAGTGAGATCTGGTCTGATCATGTTTGATTGATTAGGGCTTGAGATCGGTAAGCTTCGATCGAGAGTATTGATGCTGGATCGGTGAGAGCAAGAGCATCGAGAGATGTACGGTTAGATCTTGAACCTTCATGGTTCATATGAGATTTAGACCATGGCTTGGCTTGGTTCAATTTGGTCTTTGAACCAATTGCAATTGGACCGAACACAATTGAACCGGTTCACATATGTGAACGCATGGTTCAATTGAATTGGCGTTTTGGATTGGTTCACATGACATAAGCGCATGGCTTCATGACTTTCCAATTTTGGAAGTCTTGTAACGCCTAAACGCCAAATTGCCTAAACGCCTCTTGTCTTGGAAGCTCTCTCTTGTGTGGTGTATCGTTGAGACGAAGAGGAGAGCTTTCGGAAAAGAGAGGATCATCTCATCTCCTCCATACAAAAGGATAACTTGGCATTTTTGCTAGCACAAGAATTGCGCAAGGAGGAAGCCATCATCACCTTTGTGTGCGTCTTCTTTGGAGGAGAGCCAATTCGCCCTCTTGCTTCCAAATCGCCATCCACTCATGGCCATGGTGAGATCTTCTCTTGATCTATGAAATGAATCAAAGTTGATTATATAGACATACTACATGCGATCCTATGGAAACCCTAATTCCGCCCATGCAAGTTTTAATTTGCGCATGCTTAGGGTTTCACCCCCTTATTTTAGGGACCTTCACATAATATAAGACATCTTGTAGAAAAGGCTCGATATACTTCCAATTTTTGATTTGAAGTATCTCAAGTTTTCTAATAGCTTCTTGTTGTAGGGCATTGTATCCCATATTAGGATTAGAACCTGTAATCATTAATCGCATTCGGTTAGTAAAATTATAAGGATTTACTCCTAGTACGATATCTTGTTGAAATTCTGTTGGGAAATTCAACTTATAAGATTCCCACATGGCTCTTGCAGTTCCACCTAGGAAATTTTCGGGATAGGAATATATTTCTTCAGCAGAAAAGCTTCCATCTAATTCAGAAACTTTCATGGCTACTTTGGATGACCAATGGTCAAGTACAGTATTCCATGTTTGAGGATCATGAGCTTCTAGATTCAGGATTCTTCCATCATCTAGTAACTTTTTCTTATCTATAATTTCTAAAGGCATTCGCTTGCCTTTGGTGCGTATTCCTTCTCTTTCACCTTCATACTGAGTATAAGGTTCTCGAGGAGGTTGCCCTATAGGGTAGATACGTGATCATGATGTACTTGCTTGTGCAGTATTTTGTGCTGTTGCACTTGCTTGAGGTGCATCACTCATTTCTGTATTCATTAAGTCTTTTTGAATACTTTGAATACTCTGATTATCATCATCAGAGAGGTCGAGGTCATCAAGATTTAGATTATCTAGGATACCTACATCTATATTTATATCTTGGTCTATTTCCTCAGAATCTACGCTTTGTGTAGCATATTTTTCGTCATGGAAATTTTTCAGATTTGTATGATGAGTTCCTACTAAGTCATTGTGTAACCCATACAATGTTTGGAGTGCTTTTAAGTTTTTCTTAGGATCACTCTTTGCTTCAGCTAACAGGCGCTGAAATATTTGTTTAGTGGATTCATACTGGACTCGTATGTTTCCTTCTGGGTCTACTATGAGTTTATGAGAACTAAGTATTTGACCTGTTTCAATAAGCTCAATTTCTAGGTTTAACATTTCTTCAAATGTAAAACCTAATTCTTTAGGTATTAAAAGAGTATTGTCTGCTAATACCATTATGACTCTAGAAAATTTTCAATTCCTGATGATGAAGCCTCATCATCATGAGTTTGTTTTTGTTTATAATTTGAAAATCTAAAATTATATGTAGAATCTGGGTTTCTGAACATTATGCTTTCTTCGGGAACTAGCATTTGTTCATGGTCGAGATTTTTGGAAATATTCCAATCAAGACCTCCTAGTTCTTCAGGTGATATAGCCATAGGCTTTATCATTTTAATCCCTTTACTGGCTAAGGCATCAATCACCGAAGAGATATAAAGCTTATATCCAGTATTCGAATTATTTGTGAGTTTTCCTAAAAATCCTAATCCAATTAGCAGATTAGAATCTCCAGAAAAGTCTTCGTATCCTTTTGCCTGGATTCCTATTTCTAATTCTCCTAAATCTTTAAGACTTATGAGAAAGTCTGGAGCACAATAAAATATGCCCTTATTTTCAGTCATATCAACTTCCATGCAAGCAATAATCGCTTTTCTTGCATCAAATTTCCATCTTTTGTCAAGAATTGCAATTAGTACTTTTGTTCCTAGCTTCTTTCGAGCAAGTCCTATAACTGAAATAATAATCATCCCTATGTGGGCTAATGTTTTTCCTGATTGCTTTAATTTTGTTAAGAAGTCTTTTGATATTATTTTTAGATTCCTAGGTTCGGTTGTGACAGCAATATGCTCTTCACGAGTAATTTTTAGGAGTTGAGTCCTAAGGTTTAATGGTCCTGTTCTATACAAGATTTGAGGACGTAATATTTGTAACCTATTATTTTGATAGGTTTCGAACTGTTGATCTATGTCAACTACTTCTTCTAATACTATTGCCATCAAATATTCTGTTAAGAATATTAGGAATGAGATTACTTATTGATAACCTTTCATTCTGGTTATTTTCTCTTACTGTTGTAGTCCTAGTAAGGGTATTAGAAGTCCCTATAAATGGTCTTGTTGTCATTTACATGCAAACTGGGTGCTTCTAGGTTGCCTTGTACGTCTTGGGGTAGACGTAGATGATGATGAGTTTGTAGTTATTTGCAGTACTTGATTTAGTCATTTTGCTAACTCATGTACTGAATTTTGGTATTTTTGAGCTTGTAAGACCAACAAATTATCTAGTCTTTGTATTACCTCTTGCTGTCTGAGTATGGTCTCAGAAGAGGTTGCTATTCTTGATAACATATAATCAAGTTTTTTATTTAATTGCATAAGATATACAATGATAAAATTGTTCTGCCGAACAAATCTTTTATCAGAAGCACTCTGGGGATCATCAGATATCATTCCTAGTGCTCCATCAAGATAATTACTAGATTTAACTAGTGCTTGTTGATAGTCAATATCTTGATCTATCTGTCTTGGATATTCTTTAGATGGTTCTACCATTCTTCAGAATTTTTCTGCAGTTTTACAAGTAAATATGCTACTTTTGAGTGTTGATGATCTGAGATTTGAGATTGTCTATGTAGACAATCTAATATCTCTTTTAATTCAGCAGTAAGTTGTTTCTGTAAAATAATTGATTTCTCAATTTCTTTTACCATAGTGATTAGGTGGGTATATTGATTTTTAATATACTCCTGATTATTGTGAATATTGTGTAAAAGCATATTCTTTGCAATCATTTCAGTATGAACTTTTTTCGAAAGTTTAGTACAAAGATGATTAAATTCTCTAAGGCTTTCAGCCTGAGAGATTTGAAAATCAATGATTGTATTTAACTGAGCATGTTCAGTATGAAATTGATGAGCATATCTACTATTTTCTCTTGGAAAATAGCATTTATGCTTCGTTGCCTGAGAATTAGATTGTAATTCCCATTATTTTTGAGATAATGTTAGATATAAATAATTTATATCCATATTATCTGTCTACAAACCTGAGAGATTTGTTGATGTCATATATATACCTTTTGGTATGATGTAATAAGCCTTCCGGCTTTTGTGTATAGCTTAATGTCATAACAGAAGTGTTTATGATAAAAAGAGGCCAACAATGTTTAAACAGATCTACTAGGTACTAACGTATAAAGGATGGAAACAAGTTGTAATGTTTAAAGAAGAAAGTTCTAAGGAGTAAGAATACTTGTTAGCTATAGATTCCTGAACATTCTTATGCCTATGCTTTCCTCTGGTATCAACCGCTTTACCATATAATTTTGAATAATTAAGATAACATCATGCTGTATAGACGTTAGCAAGACTCTCGTCCCTGGCGACTCTCCTAGTCTTTGGACTTTTACTTGCCAAGCCATTGGCCCTCTAGGTATCTTCTTTATTCAAAGTATGGTGACTTAGGCAGCCCCGGTATCTCCATATTTGTGTAAAAAACTAAGCATAAGAAAGCCTATCTGGACTAACAAGCATAATACATCTGCTTAGGTTTCTTCTTTAAACTAACCTATTTTATTCTATTTTTATAGGCGTTCCCGTTCGATCTAATAGTTCCCGTTCGATCAATACAGCATGATGTTATCTTAATTATTCAAAATTATATGGTAAAGTGGTTGATACCAGAGGAAAGCATAGGCATAAGAATGGTCAGGAATCTATAGCTAACAAGTATTCTTACTCCTTAGAACTTTCTTCTTTAAACATTACAACTTGTTTCCATCCTTTATACGTTAGTACCTAGTAGATCTGTTTAAACATTGTTGGCCTCTTTTTATCATAAACACTTCTGTTATGACATTAAGCTATACACAAAAGCCGAAAGGCTTATTACATCATACCAAAAGGTATATATATGACATCAACAAACCTCTTAGGTTTGTAGACAGATAATATGGATATAAATTATTTATATCTAACATTATCTCAAAAATACTAGGAATTACAATCTAATTCTCAGGCAACGAAGCATAAATTACTTAGTTCTCATAAACTCATAGTAAGTTGCAAGCTTGAGTTGATTAAATAATCATAGAAATGTTTGACCCACTAATGAACAACTTAAAGTTAGTCCAAATGTTTGACACTACATGTGTTCAAAAAGGATATGTTATCAACTGCTGATATTTCAAAAAAAAAAAAAAAAAATCAAAATCACCCTTAGATTCTTCTACTTGGCAATGCGAAAAATTGGCAGTGGTACCTAAAGACATGATTTGAAATCTAAGGGATGTGAAGTTGAAATCAATAAAGAGACTCCTCTACTTGGCATTGTGAAAATGGCAATGGTACCTAAGGTTAAGAGTTAAAGTCTATTGCAATAATCAATGCATCATATCTAAAATAAAGCATTTGAGTTAACCCCCAACGATTTGACTTGGAAGAATTGGAATTGCATGAGTGTTGTGTGTATACTTGATTGAATCTTATGTTTGTTGCTTACTAAGTTGTTTGGCATCTAGTTATTGTGGGATCAAACTGTTGAACACTTGAAATAACCATTTACTTGATTTCTCCTGATTAGATCTTGGATTATTAATAAATGTTTTTCTAACTTGGATGTATACCTCAACACAAATGATTACTCTTATACCCATCTTGTATTTCATCTTATTTTATTACTTGAGGACAAGTAAAGATTTAAGTCTGGAGTATTTTGATGACTTACATTTTGATAATAATTTTCATAGTTATTTCATATCAAATCTAGGCTTATTTTAGTACTTTCATACTCTTTTTAGGTTAAATTACTTGAATGCTTTAGAATCTTCACTTTTTGGTACTTTTATGGAATTTCAGGTAAAAACGCTATTTTTCTACATATTTTGAAGATTCTAAGGCCATGGGACGATTTCTTATATGAAAATGAGGTTACACGTCGAATTTGAGCCTAAATGGAGTTGGTATAAAAAATATGGCCAGGTGAACCCCATGGGTTTCACCATCCCAGTCGCCAGTCAGCAAAACTCACAGAGAGCTTCACGGTCTGGTGAACCCCAGCGGGTTTCACTAGAATTCCCTTTAGCCGAAAATAGTCCAAAGCAAAGCACGGCCAGGTGAACCCGGCAGGGTTCACCGCGCTTCTTTCGCCCATACTTCACAGAACGAATCACAGCCAAGTGAACCCGGCGGGGTTCACCCGTGATTCTGATCCAGGCTCACGTGCAAGTCCGACCTCTACTCGGTTTTTCCCTGGTTTCTCACCCGTTTAGAGTCCGAATTTGGCTAGTAAGGTGTCTATGGAAAGCTCTCTGAAAGGCGAACGTGTAGGATATAAAAGCCCCAATTTTTCATGCCCTAACTATCAAGTAATTAGATGAGACGCGCCAAGGGCGAGGGACGACAGCGAAAACTCGGTTCTTGCTGTGATTTGGCGAGATTCGATCGTCGACGCTTCATGTTTCTGGAAGATCAGCAGTGGTTTAGCGTTCCTTCCCCTTTAGAATAGATTTCTTGTAGTTTTTCTATGATTGTTGAGATGTTTTCTAGTGATAGTATGTGTTCCATAGCGTAAACCCTATTTCGGGGCGTGGTTGAAACCTGTTGATGATTTTGATCGCAAACTTTATTTCAATTTTTGTTATTTGGAATGAATTGTGAGCATATTTTACTTTGATATATTTATTTCATGATTTTACCTTGGTCAAGTACTTTCACGCATTAGCCGTTATGATTCATATCGAGAGAAGGATCGTAAGGGTGGAATCTCTTAGTAAAACTTGCGATACCTCGACATGAGAGTGCTTGGTGTTCGCTCGAGGGTTTCATAATCTGTCATAGAATTCATTGGGTTCGTCTCAGAATGATCCACCGCGAGAGTAGGAGATCGGTCTAAGTCGAACACCGGGGTGTACACTCGGGAGAGGGCATCCTGTACCCTAGGGTTAGATTCCTTGTGCAAAACTAATAATCTAAATAATTAATATCTTTCTTGTGCGATTAAGATCATCATCATGGTGGAAATCGTAGCCCCGATATCTCTCATATTTGATCTCTACCTACGTAGTTGTGATTGGTTGTTTTCGATTTCTGTTTTCAAAACCCAATTTTGATTCGCCTAGCTATTAGGACTTGGATTTTCTGGTACTCAACCTTGTTCCCTGTGGGATTCGATATCTTTTATATTACTTCGACATAACCGTGCACTTGCGGTGTGTGTCAATTTTTTGGCGCCGTTGCGGGGGAACAACGGTTGATATTAGTATACTTCTAAGAATTAGTAGACTAGGCCTTAGGTTAGTTTTTCTTTACTGCACTACTATTTTTTTTCTCTTAATTTACTTGCTGTCTTAGAACTCTATAATTTTGACTGACCATTTTATGCAAAGAAGTTCTCGGGCAGGTACACTCTTTGACATTGATTCAGAGATCGAGCGCACCTTCAGGACAAGAAGGAAGCAAAATCAAATTCAGAAGAAAGAAATCATGAACCATCCAGGAGGAGAAATTCAGATGGAGCATATTCAACTTGATGTGAACAATAATCGAGTACCACAACCAGTGGAGAACAACTATAACAACAATAGGACATTGAAGGATTATTCTGCACCCTACGCTTATGGTTTTCAATCAGGGATTGCTAGGCTCGCTGTTTAGGCCAATAACTTTGAAATAAAACCTACTCTTCTTTCTATGGTGCAACAAAACCAATTTGGTGGTTCTCCTCTTGAGGACCCCAACATGCACCTCTCTATTTTTCTGGAATATTGTGATATGCTGAAAATTAACGGTGTGTCTACTGATGATATCAGGTTGCGACTATTTACCTTCTCTTTGAGGGACAGAGCGAGAGTTTGGCTGCACACACTACCTTCTGCTTTGATAAGAACATGGGTGGAGCTTTCTCAAGCCTTTCTCTCTAAGTACTTTCCTCCATCAAAGATAATTCAATTGCGAAATCAGATAACAAGTTTGATGCAAAAAGATGGAGAATCGCTATACGAAGCTTGGGAGAGGTTTAAAGAGCTCCAAAGGATGTGTCCGCATCTCTGAGTTGAGACTTGGGTATTAATCCAAACGTTTTACAATGGTTTGGATTACAACACAAGACTTAGAGTGGATGCTGCAGCAGGAGGCGCTTTGATGAATAGGAGAGTTGAAGATGCAATGAACCTTCTCGAGGACATGGCGATTAACCATCACCAATGGACATCTGAGAGAGGTACTTCTACCAAGAAGTCAGGTAAGTATGACCTTGACTCTTTGACTGCACTGACGGCTAAGGTGGATAATTTGACTAGAAAGCTTGACTCTTGGTCTGTTAATTCAATGGATATTAACACTATTTCTTGTGAGGTCTGTGGAGTTGTAGGTCATACAGGGGCAGATTGTTAGGCAGGAGATGGACAGATGGCTACAATTAACTCTGAGCAATTGAATACTGTTTGAAATTTCAACTCTAACAACAACCCTTATTCCAACTTCTACAATCCAGGGTGGCGCAACCACCTAAATTTCTCTTACCGGACAACTCAACCAATTCAACCTGGACAAGCACCATCACAACAAGCTCAGCCCCCACAAGGAAACTTTAGGCAGCCCCAACAGAACAATTTCAGACCATCAGGATTTCAGGATTTCAGGCTAGGAACTTCAATGCGCCACCACCACAGCCAAGACCGAATAATGATCCAAATTTGAGCAAGCAACTTGAAGGACTTACTGACATGATGAAATTTATGATGACAAGGATGGACTCCCTGGAAACACACAACAAAATGCTAGAGAGTCAGCTAGCCTAGCAAGCTAGCTCATCTTCCAGAACACCAGGTAAGCTTCCATCACAACCAGAGGTAAACTCGAGGGTGCATTGCAATGCAATCTCCACCTGGAGCGGTAAGCAACTCGAAGACCCCAACAAATGACAAGAGAGATGAAGTGACACCAGAACCTATGGAACCACATTCAGATGAAACACCAGTGGCACCTGAACCAGCTGAAGTTGAGCGGCCCTATGTGGGACCGCCTGCATACAAGCCACCGATTCCTTTTTCACAGAGGCTTGTCAAAGCCAAATTGGACAAGTAGTTTGGTAAGGTTTTAGAAGTATTAAAGAAACTTTATATTAACATCCCTTTCATTGATGCTCTTTCGCAGATGCCCACTTATGCAAAATTCCTGAAAGACATCTTATCAAATAAGAGGAAGTTAGAGGATCAAGGGACCGTTGCACTTACTGAGGAGTGCAGTTCCATCATTCAGAACAAGCTCCTCAGAAGCTTAAAGACCGAGGCAGTTTCTCCATACCCTGCCAGATTGGGGAGATGTCCTTTCAGAGAGCTTTGTGTGATCTAGGAGCAAGCGTTAGCCTCTTGCCACTATCACCTTGTAAAAGGCTACACTTAGGGGATTTGTAATCGACTAACATTTGTATACAGCTTGCAGACAGATCAGTGCGCCACCCAGTTGGTATTTTAGAGGACGTACCAGTTAAAGTAGGAGATTACTTTATTCCTGCTGATTTTATTATTTTGGAGATTGATGAGGATGACAAGCTCCCTATCATTATAGGGAGACCCTTTCTTGCTACTGCAGGCATTGTCATGGATGTCAAGCATGGGAAACTGTCTTTGAACATTTGTGACAACGTTATTCAATTTGATTTGACTGACACCTTGAAAAAACCTTCTCTTGCAGGAACATGCTGCAGGATTGACATTGTGGAGCAAGCTATACAACATGTCGAGCCCATCAGAAAAACAGTGGACCCACTGAAGCTTACCTTGACAACCCCCACCAAGGATGCCAAAATCAACAAAGCACAAACCAAGTTTTGGCATGACAAGCGCATTGCAAATAAGGAATTTGATGAGGGAGATAAAGTACTTCTATTTAATTCAAGGCTTCGGCTATTTCCAGGAAAGCTCCGCATGAGATGGTCCAATCCTTTCACAGTTCAGAAAGTTCAACCATATGGTGCCATCACAATTTGGACAGAATGAACTAGGAGTTTCATAGTTAACGGGCACTGCCTCAAGCACTACTTTGAAGATGAGCGGGTCGAAAGAGAGAAAGTTCTTGCTCTCTCAGACCCCACAAATTTGCAACTCTGAAAACTCTTATGGTCGAGCTACCGACCTAAACCTAGCGCTCTTGGGAGGCAACCCAAGTTTTTGATTGATTTTAGTTCTTATGCATAATTTTTCCATGTCATTAGTTAGTGTTTTAGAACGTTGATTTGTTTTTCATTTAATTTTAGTTTTCTAGAGGGGATCGCGACTAATTTGATGTCTCTTTATGTTGTAGGAGGAAGATAGAGTGCATGAGAATTTTACCAAATTTTTTCTAGAATTTTTTGAATATATCAGTGGGGTTCACCCGTGAAGTGCACTGTACAGCGCGCCCAGACTTTGTGACCAGAGCGTTTCACAGGCACGGGGTGTTGGTGTATATGCCATAGGACCTAGTTTTGGTCAACTTATGTACTACTTGACACTGATATTTATATATCATTCTGGCATTGTCGTTATCATTGTTTGACTACACCTGCGATTGTGTACTTACATGATAATGTCCCTGGAGACAGATTAGATCTTTTGTCGAATTATAATCCCCAGTCGATGTACCTTAGTGGATATGGGACAGCTATGGTACTTGAGAGACTGGTATGTGGGCTGGTTAGGCACGTGGTGCTAACGCAGACACATGGGTATATCATTGGGGATATACTGGATAGACCCGCTATGAGGCTATGACTTGGTGTCATGAGTTATCCTCATAAGTGACAGGAGATGCATTGATCCCTTGACTTGAGGTCATTGATCATTCTATATGGTTAGGGACTTGCTTTGATACAACCTAACACCTTGCCGTAGCTGGGAGGTCATAACAATTGTTATTGAGCATGTCACGACCCATATGAGAAGATCAATGGACAGACATAGGATTTGCCCCTTCCCTAAGGAAGTATGATATCCATGGAGCTCCTTTATGGTTCTATGACTGAGAGTGTATGGCCATACCCAGGTGAGAACCTGTTTTAGTCATAGCCATGAGATTGGATGAAAACAAGTGGTGACACACTTGTCCAATCGGATATCAGTACGGCAAAGAGACTGTAATGCATCTGTACCTAGTTGCGATGATGGGGATGTCGATGTCGATATCCATTCCAATGACCTGGGTAGTAGCGATGCACTGCTAGGTGCCACTCACTGCTTGTAATGACCTCTGGTCAGCACTGCCAGCGTCAGAGGAACCTACAGGGTCGCACACCTTGATACTTGAGTTCTCGTATTGATCGGGAAGCCTTATGATCGAGTTATTGGATAACTCGGATCTAATTGAGAGATTTCATCAGCGCTAATGGGCCTGATGAGATGGAAGAATGTTATTGGAGCCAAACTTCATTTTTGGCAGGTTGACCCGTATTTGACCATGGTTGGTCACATTTGGATTAGGGTTGCATTGGATTGGATCCAAGTGCTTAATCAACCTATGCAATGATGTTTGGGCTAGCTCATTATCCAATGAGGCCCAATAACAAGTTCTCATGAAGAGATGAGAGGCTAAAAGGGTATAATGGGGAGAAACATGAACCATTAGGCGCCTAGGGGCATAATGGGGTCATGTTGGCGCCTTTGCTTCATTATGGAAGTAAAGGGCGCCTCCCCCTCTCTTCCTAGGATGGAATGCATGCCTCTATGGCATTGCTTGAGGCGCAAGGCAAGGCCTTGGCGCATAAGGAAAGGCGTGGGAACAAAAGGTAAGGTTGAATGAGAATTATGGAAATGTCTTGGAGACTTTCCTTATCTCAAACCTCCTCATCCTAGCCCTACACTTGTCATGATCCTAGCCATTACCCTAACCGCCTCTTGCCCTATAAATATGACCCTAGTCGCCCCCTCTTGTGGGTAATCAATCCTTGAAGGCGTGAACACAAGAGGAGGGGCGAAAGGCTTGGGACAAGGGCGCATCTTCTTCCATAACCGAGAGTTTCTTCCCTTCTTCCTCCTTGGCGCAAGAGAAGGAAAGGCTTGGCGGCATTCTCCCTTCTCCTCTCTTCTTCTTCAATTGGCGCTTCTACCTTGGAGGTGGCGCAAGCATTCAAGAAGAGAACTAAGGCTTGGATCTTCTTCCCGAGGCTAGCACCGGGCGTGGGAGAAGAGAACTCAAGAGATCCGTGTGTGTGAGACTGCAGAGGGCGCACACTTGGGTGCCTACATCGGCATCGCTCTACATTGCTCTTAAGGTATTTCCTAACTCATCGTGTCGACTCCCTTGCTTGCGATCTTCACTGGGTTTTTGGGATTGGCCTATTTCGGGGACATTCTTCCGCTGCGAAAAATGTATGTCCATAACTCTGAAAATTGTAAAATGTCCCCGGGGTTTCCCAACACGGGGTTCACCAGTAATTCTATCTGCGCAGGAACCCACCAGTGCATTTCACAGCCAGGTGAACCCCACGGGGTTCACCATCTTCTCTGCACTCGAAGGAAGCCACTAGAACGCTTCACGGGCAGGTGAACCCCAGCGGGTTCACCCGTGCTTCTGTTGCAACAGCCCGACCCCAGTATACTTCACGGGCAGGTGAACCCGGGCGGGTTCATTGGAATTTCAACTTGTGCTCACCCGAGTTTGGGCACCGCACACGAAGGGTTTCCGCCGCCGCCTCCCAAGCTCGACGAAGTTCACCCGATTGCGCCGCCTGCTTACCTTTTCAGCATGCAAAAGAGATCTCCATGGGTTTGATCTTGATTTCCCCTCTCATCCAGACAGGTTTCTTCTTCAATCAGTTCCGGATTTTCGTTTCGCTAGTTTCTTCAAGTCTTTTAGCCAATCGCCGCTGTCTCCCAATTTCGACAAAGCCGATCAGATCAGGCCATTTTCTCTACTTCTTAGCACTCAAAGAAGGTCTCCAAGGGTTTGAGCCAACTTTTCCCTTCGTCGAGACGGATTTCCACTTCGATCGATTTCAGATTGTGGATTTTCATTCCGCCTCTTCATTCAAGCTTGTTTCAGACGATCTGCCTTCGTTCACCTTGCGCTTCCGGGCAGATTTTCTCACCAAAGCCTTGCTTAATACTTCTGATCTTCTCTAGCCACCATGCCTCCAAGAACGAAAGCTATGGCTTCTAAGAGGACCGCGCGCCCGCAGCAAGAACTTTCTAACTCGTCCACCACAGACGACGAGGAGTACACGCCAACTCCTCCATCCTTCCAGCCATGTTCAGCCGTGCCAGGCTCCTCTTCGTCCCGTCATGGGCGCACATCTGCCAGCTGACCACAGCCATACGTCTCTCCCCCGAACAAGTTCGGGATCATTTTCCGCAACAACGGGCAAGAAGAGCGTTACCAAACATTGCGTCAGTGCCAGGTTCTCAACACCCAATACCTTGACAGAAGCACACTGCAGATGCTTGGGATGCTAGAAGATGTTGAAATGTTGTATGCAATAATTGGATGGGAGCAGTTCCAACAGCTTTTCTCTCCCACCTATGTTGGTGTGACATTGGAATTTCTGAGCTCTTTGGAAGTAAAGGCAGACCCTATTCTTGAGGATGATCCAAGCCGTCTGACCTTCCACATGGGTAATATCGAACACACCCTCACTCTTTCACAGTTGCGCAGCATTTATGGTTTTCCTGAGTCTTGTGTATGCAAGGTCCCCACCGAGTTCCGTGAGCAGGGCTTCTGGGGCGCAATTACCAATGAACACATCTACTCCGCTCGCGTAGCCCGTGCTTCCAGTCTTTGCAACTCTGTGATTAAGTATGTGCACCGCGTATTGGCCCACACTCTCTTTGGCCGCGGTGAGAGTGATGGTATGGTTCGGCAGACCGAGTTATTTTATTTATGGTGTATGCTTCATAGATTCAGAGTCGACTCTCGGAATTATTTGGCAAAGCAATTCAGCCGCGTCGCCCATTATTTGAAGGGGGCGATTGTGATTGGCGGCTTGATCACCCCTTTGGTAGTTTCCCTAGGTATCATTCCATATGGCACATTAGAAGCTACTGGCAACAATAGGCTTGACATCGAGTCTTGCGTTGCCATGAAGCTGATTGTACGCAAGGGAGACACCTACTGTATGACATTTAAAGGGAGCTCATTCTGCCTACCCTTACCGAACCCAGAGCACACATCAGTTAGAGTGCGTGGAAACTGGCGTATCCAGCCGGTTGAAAATCCACAGCCTGACCCAGTTGGCACGGCACCACCAACCCCTGGCGCCTTTTCTTTTGGCGGCACCTCCTCTCATGATTCTATAATGTCTGTGTTGCAGGAAATTAGGGAGGAGCAGCTCCATCAACAGGAGGTGATCGATCACTTAGACACTACTGTTTCCTATATTCAGTAGGATCATTCTTCTTGTTGGGAGTCTATGGAGGCACATATGCAAAGGCAACACAAGATGATGGGTTCTGTATGGGAGAAGCTATCAATCATGGATGACCAGCTATCCTCCCTCTCCGAGGAAAACATGGCTCGCATGGACATCTCTTCTGACGAGGAGGCCGAGCCAGATTACAGCGCACGAGGGAAGAGCAAGAGCTCCCAGGCTTCTGGCTCTCTCTCGCACAAGCGGAGGTAGCTTCCCGGACACCAGTATCATCATCCACTCCTCTCACATCATGGCATTGCATAGAGGATTATGCAAACTTTTAGAGTGGGTGAGCTTTCTTTACTCCGGTCTTTTCCCTTCCTTTTCCCTTCCTTTCTATATGACTGTTTGACTTGTTGTGGTTTGTTGTGTTTGGATTTGAGACTATTATTCTGTGATGGATATTCTGGCATTGTATCTTATACGCCGTCTTATTCGTGGGCCTGGTCCACATCTTCAGGCCCCACTCTGTGACAGACCTGTATGACATTATCTTTCTTGCTTGTGTCCGCACTCTGTTATGGTTAGTATGCTTTTTATATGAGTTGTGTGAAATTTTTCTTGCATGTGTATGAATTGTCCTATGATAGCCATTTTGAAAATTTTATGAGTTGAATGCATAATTGGTTAGGAATAATAAAAGATTGTTGATAATACCTCCTTGTTAGAGATTCTTTTTTATCATGTCCATATGTTCTATGATTTAGAAATTTTGTAATTCTGACTAACTTTAAGTTGCTCATTAGTGGGTCAAACATTTCTATGATTATTTAATCAACTCAAGCATGTAACTTACACGAGAATCATGTTGAGATACATATTCACTTAGTTATTCTTTGAATTCCTTTCTGTTATTGGGGAGACACTACATGTGTTCAAAAAGGATATGTTATCAACTACTGATATTTCAAAAAAAAAAAAAAAAAATCAACATCACCCTTAGATTCCTCTACTTGGCACTGCGAAAAATTGGCAGTGGTACCTAAAGACATGAGTTGAAATCTAAGGGATGTGAAGTTGAAATCAATAAAGAGACTCCTCTACTTGGCATTGCTAAAAATTGGCAATGGTACCTAAGGTTAAGAGTTGAAGTCTATTGCAATAATCAGTGCATCATATCCAAAATAAAGCGTTTGAGTTAACCCCAATGATTTGACTTGGAAGAATTGGAATTGCATGAGTGTTGTGTGTATGCTTGATTGAATCCTATGTTTGTTGCTTACTAAGTTGTTTGGCATCTAGTTATTGTGGGATCAAACTATTGAACACTTGAAACAACCATTTACTTGATTTCTCCTAATTAGATCTTGGATTATTAAAAAATGTTTTTCTAACTTGGATGTATACCTCAACACAAAAGATTACTCTTATACCCATCTTGTATTTCATCTTATTTTATTACTTGAGGACAAGCAAAGATTTAAGTCTGGAGTATTTTGATGCCTTGCATTTTGATAGTAATTTTCATAGTTATTTCATGTCAAATCTAGGCTTATTTTAGTACTTTCATACTCTTTTTAGGCTAAATTACTTGAATGCTTCATAATATTCACTTTTTGGTACTTTTATAGAATTTCAGGTAAAAATGCCCTTTTTCAACATATTTTGAAGATTCTAAGGCCATGGGACGATTTCTTATATGAAAACGAGGTTACACGTTGAATTTGAGCTTAAACGAAGTTGATATGAAAAATATGGCTAGGTGCACCATCCCAGTTGCCAGTCAGCAGAACTCACATAGAGCTTCATGGTTAGGTGAACCCCAACAAATTCCCTTTGGCTGAAAATAGTCTAGAGCAAAGCACAGCCAGGTGAACCCGGCGGGGTTCACCGCGCTTCTTTTGCCCAGACTTCACAGAAGGAATCACGGCCAGGTGAACCCGGCGGGGTTCACCCGTGATTCTGATCCAGGCTCACGCGCAAGTCCGACCTCTACTCAATTTTTCCCTGATTTCTCACCCATTTGGGGTCCGAATTTGGCAAGTATGGTGTCTATGGAAAGCTCTTTGAAAGGCAAACGCGTAGGATATAAAAGCCCCAATTTTTCATGCCCTAATAATCAAGTAATCAGACAAGACACGGCTAGGGCGAGGAACGACAGCAAAAACTCGGTTTGGCGAGATTCGATCGTCGAGACTTCATGATTCCGGACGATCAGCAGTGGTTCAGCGTTCCTTCCCCTTTAGAACAGATTTCTTGTTGTTTTTCTATGATTGTTGAGATGTTTTCTAGTGATACTATGGGTTCCATAGCGTAAACCCTATTTCGGGGCGTGGTTGAAACCCGTTGATGATTCTGATCGCAAACTTTATTTCAATTTTCGTTATTTGGAATGAATTGTGAGCATATTTTACTTTGATATGTTTATTTTGTGATTTTACCTTGGCCGAGTACTTTCACGCGTTAGCCGTTACGATGCATATTAAGAGAAGGATCGTAAGGGTGGAATCTCTTAGTAAAACTTGCGATACCTCGACACGAGAGTGTTTGGTGTTCGCTCGAGGGTTTCATAATCTACAATAGAACTCGTTGGGTTCGTCTCAGAATGATCCACCGCAAGAGTAGGAGATCAGTTTAAGTCAAACTCCGGGGTGTACACTCGAGAGAGGTCATCCTGTACCCTAGGGTTAGATTCCTTGTGCAAAACCAATAATCCAAATAATTAATATCTTTCTTGTGCGATTAAGATCATCATCATGGTGGAAACCGTAGCCCCGATATCTCTCATATTTGATCTCTACTGACGTAGTTGTGATTGCTTGTTTTCGATTTCCGATTTCAAAACCCAATTTCGATTCGCCTAGCTATTAGGACTTAGATTTTTTGGTACTCAACCTTGTTCCCTGTGGGATTCGATATCTTTTATATTACTTCGACATAACCGTGCACTTGCAGTGTGTGTCATCTACAACATGTTCCAGCAGATCGGGTGGGAGTAGTTCTTCCATACGGCACCACCGACTCATGTGCCATTGACTTTGAAGTTTATGTCGCCCCTAGAGGTCGACGTTAACAACCTCGACGACGATGATGACGGGACTATCTCCTTCTATCTGGCCAACTAAGATCATATCCTCACATTATCCCAGATCAACCAGATATATGGTTTTCCGGAGAACAGTACTCGCTTAGCTTCACACGAGTACAACGATCAAGCATTCTGGGCAGCGATCTTAGGGCAGGAACCTTATGTCTCCCGGACAGTGAGATTGAGCCATGTCACCAACCCCTGCTTCCGCTACATGCATCAAGTCTTGGCGTACACCATTTTTGCGTGTGGGGAGAGCGACGGTCTAGTGCGCGCCACGGAGCTGCTATTTCTCTAGGCTATAGTACACTCCTGCAAACTGAACACTGCATTTTATCGCGGAAGTTAACTAGCGCACAAAAAGGGGTCGTCGCTTTAGGCAGCCTGATTACTCCGATAGTTTTTGCTTTGGGCATTGAGCCCTATGGTGTGGAGCAAGCGCGCGGTAGCTCCCGCATAGATTTGGAGTCCTGCCTGGCGATGAAGATGATTGCCCATGAGGGCGATGCCTTCTATCTCTTATTTCAAGGAAGTGACTTACCATGCCACTGCCGAACTCGCAGCACACCACCATCCGCAAGCGGCAGAACTGGCATATGCTTCTTGTACCTAACGAGGACGTCCCCATGGACATGACACCTCCTTCCCCATCTTTCCGAACCTTCTGCCATGCTGAGCCCTCTTCCGCGAATGCCTATGCCAACATCGAAAGTTATTTGAACTTTATTCACGAGGATCAGCACGAGTCCCATCTGGAGTTTCAGGACCTCTTACGGCATGTAGGGGAGATAGAGGCAGAGCAGGCCCGCCAGGGTCATGTGCAGGCTACATAGACTGAGGCTATTCAGGAGATAAAGTGGTTTTTGTGCCTGAGGCATCCATGATTCCACCCTGATCTTTGCCTTGCTGCGATAGCATTTATGCTGTTCTATTTCCCTTAGTGAGTTGTTTGTTTTTCTTCTGCTATTCATGTACTTTTCAACTGCATAGGAGATTATGCAATTCTTTGCCTTGGGTAGAGGGTTTTTCCCTCTTTTGTTCGTGTTAGTTCTGTTGGTTCCCCTTCAAGGGGGGGGGGGGGGGGAGAAACCCTAAGGTGGCGCAAGCAACCTTATTCTTATGTTTTAGCAGCGGAAGTAGGGTTTCAAGAAGATCGGAAGCTATACATTCATATGATCAACTTTTAAGAAGCATGAAGATCATACCGAAGCCATGTGTTGGATGGCGTCTAGGAAGCAGAGATCGACAGGGGTCTCCTCCAGAGAATGCGCACACAAGATGAGAGTGCGCCTACTTTCTTGGTGCTCCTTGTGCTAGCAAGGTTCCAAGAAGTCTTGAACGTATGGAAGGGATGGAGACGATTTTCCTTTCTTGGCCGAATCCTCCTCAAAGCTCCAAGCGTCGCCACACACGAAAAGTGCCGAGAGGAATAATGGGTGGAGAGGCGAGAATAGAATCAATCCTATTCGAACGTGAGAGATCTCCAAGTGGAGATCATGGTTTCTAAAAATAGAAACCACCACTCGCTCAAACGTTCACGCCAAGTGAACAAGTCGCCACCTCATCTCCCTTTGAACCATGCGCTCATATATGAGCCGGTTCAATTTGGTTCGGTTCAAGAACCAACCAAGCCAAGCGATCCAGTCTAGATCTTAATTAAACCCTAAGGCTCCAGATCTAACCGTTCATCTCTTGATGCTCCTGATCTCACCGATCTAGCATCCAATCTCTCGATCAAAGCTTACCGATCTCAAGCCCTAATCAATCAAACATGATCAGACCAGATCTCACTTACAATCAGAGATTAAATCCCTTTAAACTGAACCAAAACAATTCAGTCCACACGATCTGACTTAAGTAAGCCATATCATCAAATTGTGCGACCCTAAGGGTTTCCTTTAAATGTCGGTAACGATAACTCACGTTATCACGATCAGTGAGGGGTATCTAGCAACACATCACTGTCTCCCGATATAAAGGAAAGAGTCTTCCAAGACTACACCCAAACCATAGCACAAGTGTGAATCAACTCACAAGGCATGCATGTTTCCTTTGCCACTGGATGTTCTTATTGGATAAGCATGTCAAGCCTGTAACTCCAATACGATGAGCATGATTAGATCAGATGAACACAGTCATCTGGGTATGGCCATACACTTTCTCAATCATCTCATCCAGGGGGCCCCTTTAGAACATCACACTCCTTAAACAAGGAGACGGCAATCCTTTATCTATCACTAGTGCCCTAACCTGACTCAAGCTCACCATCCAAGATAGTCTATAATCATTATGTTTCAAATGATATTGAACTACCTCAAAACAATGACAATCATCATTTAGAAACACAAGTAATCTCAAGTCAGAGGAAATGTGCCACTTGATACAATCAAGGAATATTCACATTGTGACAAGCAATTGAATATCCTAGTAGGGTCTGTCCAGTACATCCAATGTACCCATGAGTCTATATCTTATTCCATGCTCGAAGCATCCTATAAGATTAGAACACATATTAGTCTTAATCATATCAAGGCTGTCTCATGTTCACCAAGATACATCGACTAAGGACATATAGCATGTCAGCCTAGCTGAACAGCATTGAGACATTATTCAGAAGTATATCTATTGCAGCAGATAATATAACAAACTGAATAATAACCATGCCTTTATAAACATAAGAGTTTATTACATGATACTGATACAATCCCAAGGCCTCAAACATTAGCCTTAAGGGCATACCCCAACAATCTCCCACTTGCACTTAATCTAATGGTTGAGAAATCTCAAACCCATATTATTACAGTGCTTCTCAAGCTTCTGCTGCGCCAGAGGCTTGGTAAGCGGGTCTGCCAGATTGTCATCTGTATGAACCTTGCAGATTTTGATCTCGCCACGATCTATGATCTCCCTGATCAAGTGAAACCGTCTCTGTATGTGCTTGGACTTCTGGTGCGACCGTGGTTCCTTTGCCTGTGCGATTGCTCCAGTGTTATCACAGAAGATAACCAAAGGATCTGCACTCGAAGGAACAACACCAAGTTCTCTCACGAACTTACGAATCCACACTGCCTCCTTGGATGCTTCCGAGGCTGCAACATACTCGGCTTCTGTTGTGGAATCAGCAACAATTGACTGTTTGAAACTCTTCCACACCACTGCTCCTCCATTCAAGCTAAAAACATAGCCTGATTGCGATCGGAAATCATCCTGGTCAGACTGGAACGAAGCGTCAGTATATCCTTCAATACTGAGTTATTCCTGACCACCATATATCAAGAACATATCTTTGGTCCTCCGCAGATATTTTAAGATGTTCTTGACTGCAATCCAGTGCGCCTGACCTGGATTACTTTGGAACCGACTGGTCACGCTTAACCCGTAAGCGACGTCTGGGCGAGTACATAACATCGCATACATAATGGACCCAATAGCCGAAGCATAAGGCGTATTGTCCATTTCATCTTTCTCAGTCTGTGTTTGTGGACACTGACTCTTCGAAAGATTCAGACCATGTCTGACTGGAAGATATCCTCTTTTAGAATTTTCTAAATGAAATCTCTCCAGGACTTTATCGATGTAAGTACTCTGGCACAACCCGAGAAGTCTCTTAGATCTATCCCTGTAGATCTTCACACCTAACACATAGGCTGCTTCTCCTAGATCTTTCATCTGGAAACATTTCCTTAACCATGCCTTAACCGCATGCATTTCAGGAATGTCATTTCCAATGATCAAGATATCATCGACGTAGAGGACTAGGAAAGTAATTACGCTCCCACTAAACCTCTTATATACACACGGGTCATCTTCGTTCTTGATGAAACCAAATTCAGTGACTGATTCATCAAAACGAATATTCCAGCTTCTTGATGCTTGTTTAAGTCCATAAATGGACTTCTTTAACTTGCATATTTTATGACGATCTGATGGATTAGTGAAACCCTCAGGTTGTGTCATGTACACATCCTCATCCAGATTTCCATTCAGGAAAGCTGTCTTCACATCCATTTGCCAAATCTCATAATCATAATATGCAGCTATCGTGAAAAGAATCCGAATAGACTTAAACATGGCTACAGGTGAGAAAGTTTCATCATAATCTATCCCGTAGATTTGTTTGAAACCTTTCGCAACTAGCCTGCCTTTATAGGTAACCACGTTACCATCCATGTCAATCTTCTTCTTGAAGATCCATTTACAGCCTATAGGGATAACTCCCGGAGGCGGATCAACCAAATCCCAGACTTGGTTATCTGACATGGAGTCCATCTCGGCGCGCATAGCTTCAAGCCATCTCGCTGACTCCGGTCCACTGACCGCATCCGCATAAGTGAGGGGTTCATCATTATCAATGATGTAGACTCCGTCATAGCGCTCAGGCTGTCGACGGATCCTTCCCGATCTTCGCGGTTCGCGTGATATCTGAGCCTCAGATTGTTCAATAACCTGATCCACCGGCTCAGGCTCATCCAACTGTGCTTGAGCACTTTGTCCTTCTTCTGGATTCTCATCCAACTTTATTTCTCTCCCACTGGCCTCTTGCAGAAGAAACTCCTTCTCAAGAAATATGGCCGTCCGAGCAACAAACACTTTGTTCTCTTTGGGATCGAAGAAATAATAACCCTTAGTTTCCTTAGGGTAACCGACAAAGATACATTTGTCAGATCTGCTCTCTAGTTTCCCAGAGGCGAGCTTTTTGACATAAGCTTCGCAGCCCCAGATCCTGATAAATGTCAAGCTTGGCTGTTTCCCATACCATAACTCATATGGAGTCTTAGAAACTGCCTTGGATGGCACTCGGTTTAGTACCTTTGCAGCTGTCTCCAGTGCAAATCCCCCAAAAGGAGTAAGGTAGAGTAGCCTGACTCATCATAGAACGAACCATATCAAGTAACGTTCTATTTCTCCTCTCGGACACACCATTCCATTGGGGTGTTCCTGGCAGAGTGAGCTGTGAGATAATCCCACACTCCTTCAGATAGTCAGTAAACGCATGACTTAGGTATTCTCCACCTCGATCAGAACGAAGTGCCTTGATATTTCGGCCTAGCTGATTCTGTACTTCATTTTTGAACTCTTTGAACTTGTCAAAAGATTCACTTTTATGTCTCATTAAATAGACATACCCGTATCTACTGAAATCATCAGTAAAGGTAATGAAGTACTGATAGCCACCTCTGGCATGTTTACTAAATGGCCCACACACATCACTGTGTATAAGGTCAAGTAAACCTGAAGCCCTTTGACCTTTGTGAGGAAAAGGTGACTTCGTCATTTTACCCATTAAACAAGCCTTGCATGTATCAATCTCCTCATAGGAGAATGATCCCAGCAGTCCATGATCATGCAACCGCTTAATGCGTTTCTTGTTAATATGGCCTAAACGACTATGCCATAGCAAGGTGCTGTCATCAGCATACTTGGCTTTCTTAATATCAATATTTTGTATAGAACATTCCATGTCCAACATGAATAACCCATTGTTAATTGAACCAGTTGCATAAACAATATTATCTAAAGATAAAACACACTTTGAAATATTGCATTCAAAGGAAAATCCCTTCCTGACAAGAGCAGGAATAGAGATAATATTTTTAGTAATACTGGGAACAAAGTAACAATTGTCTAGTTCCAATACAAGTCCAGATGGTAAAGAAATGAAATAGTCTCCTACAGCAACAGCAGCAACCCGTGCCCCGTTTCCAACGCGTAGGTCCACCTCATGCTGTGCCACCTGTCTTCTTCTCTTGAGTTCCTGCACATTTGAACAAATGTGAACTCCACATGCAGTGTCCAACACCCATGATATAGAAGAAGAAAACATGACCTCAGTCACAAAAATACCTGAGCCAGAAGCGAAGCTTCCCCTCTTATCTCCTTGGAGCGCTTTACAGTCCTTTTTCCAGTGACCCAGCTGGCCACAGTGGAAACATCTGTATTCCTTGGACCGCTTCACCTTTTGCTTTAGAGCCTTGCTGTAATTCTTGACAGGGGTCTTGCCCTTCTTCCCCTTCTTCTTGTTCCTAGAAGGAACCATTAAGACAGAGGTCGAAGGCTTTCCCTTCAGAGTTTCCTCAGTAGTCAAGAGCATATTCAGCAGCTCTGCCGGAGTACAATCGATTTTGTTCATATTAAAGTTAATGATGAACGCGTCGAATGAGGGCGGGAGAGACTGCAGAATAATGTCTACAGCAAGCTCCTGATTGATGGTATGCCCCAGTTTCTCTAGAGCTTCCTTGTGCCCAATCATCTTGAGCACATGAGCTCCCACTGGGCTCCCTTCAGCCAGTTTGCTCTGAAAGAAAAGCTTTGTCAGATTATAGCGTTCTGTCCTCGCCTGTGCAGCATACAGCATCTTGAGGTTCGCTATCATGTCTATAGCAGACATATCCTCATGCTGACGCTGCAGCGGTGGCGTCATAGACGCTAGCATCAGGCAAGCGACATCAATGCTATCATTGACGTGCTTTTCATAGGCTTACCGAACCGCCCTTGCGGCGTTCGGGGCGGGCTGAGGCGGTATCGCCGTCTCGAGGACATACAGTTTCCTCTCTGCCTTAAGAATGATCTTAAGGTGTCCGTACCAGTCTGAGAAGTTCGGCCCAGCAAACTTCTCCCTTTCCAGTAGGGATCGCACATTGAAGCTCATGGTGTTCGTTGCTGCAGGTATCTACAACAATGCAAGAACAACAAGGTCAGTATCAATGTTAAGAATCAATCAGGACTTAAGAAAGATTCGTTTTCTCACTATTTTATCTGGCTGAAAAATCCAGCAAAACAGCCCGAAAGAGTAAAACTCTTTTAGTGAGATGGGATCCAGATTTCATACTTGGTCTCCGCGTCCCGCTCAGGCGAGATAAGATGCACAGAGAGTACAAGCACTAATCTCTGGTAGGCTGCCCTAGCCAATCGCCAACCCGTGCGATTCCCCTTCATCTGGGCAATCCAGCAGACTGTGCCAACTGAGTTGGTACAACACAATCTCTGACCCCACAGATGGCTGCCTCCATGTGCTACCATATGCGCCACATATGTAGGCTACATGGTCAAGCTGACCCGACCTACTCCCTGGACCACCACGTGCTATGCTGAGCAACGAGAAGCGATAAATCCCTTCTCTGTAACACGCAGGTGTAATCCCGCACCGTCTGAAGATAGATGGACGTGCCCACTGAGTGGGTACAACACGGCTCCAACGATAATCAGAACAGTGAGGTTTCGCGTCAGAAGGCTTACGAGCTTGATATTTTAGCGTTGGATTTTAACGGTCTTTTATCTTCTTCACTATCATGCAATACCTATGGTGATAGCAGAAGATAAATAAATCATGCTGTTCTACTTATTTAAACAATAAAAGAAAGCATGGATCTTATGTGGTAAAAGCCCATAGCCTAAGTAAGACCTTAAGATACTTAAGTCTTCACTTGCTTTTCTTCAGAGGAATTTAGCTGCTCATCTGGCCCAGCCCAGGGCCCAAGCGCCATTTGCAGCTGAGGTGCGCCCACCAGGGAAAATGCGCCTGGTCCCAGAGTCGAACCCTGGACCTCCCACCTGGTCAAGCCACTGCTGCATGCGCCTCTACCAAGTGTGCTCTGTGCTCTTGTCTGATTAACTTACAAATTAATCTATCTAGACAAGATTGACACGCAGGTCAATTACACTTTATAAATTAAATACAATGTGATACGCAGATCACAATAATTAATTTACAAATTTAATACAGGCACGCAGGCCCCAGCACAGCACACATTTAACATGGGCAGCCCACATAAGAATAAATAAACAGGCATATGCAACAATCAAACATGTGATCCAACACAGGAAAATAAAATTTCGAAAAACCCCATTGGCATCAATTTTAATTTTCCTTATGTGCCCTACTACCTTACAACGGTCCATTACTAGGGATCCACTCATCAGACCTAGTCAGATCCACTGCCCTTACATGCACCAAGTCCTAACTGACTTGAGTCGACCAAATGGTCAACCATGCATGCGCCAGGGCTGAACAACCCTCATGAGTTCTGGCAAGCGGGTGTGACCCCGGGCCTAACTCATGTGTGTTCACTAGTCGTCTCAACCAGACATCGCTACACGCCTGTCTGCAGTCGACCTATAGCCACCAAGTGCTTACGCACAGGTGCTATCTGGTCAACCCATCAAGGCTGTCAGATGGTCTGATCAGACTGTCTGGATCTAACCTAGGGGATGACTTCAACCCTAATAACCCGTCTAAGGGTTTACAGCAGGCGCCTCTTAGATCTAGTGAGGTCGCGCAAGTGATATATTTTGAGCAAAACTACATCATGCGCCAACATACATGCGCAAAAAGAAAATATGCATTTTCGTCAACTAACACATACTAGAGATTTCGCATGTAACCCTAGATCTAGAGATATGCTTAAGTAATGGATCACACAAGGCTAAAGCAATCATAATAACAATGCATAGAACCTGGCTCTGATACCAATTGTTGGTTCCCCTTCAAGGGGGGGGGGGGCGAAACCCTAAGGTGGCGCAAGCAACCTTATTCTTATGTTTTAGCAACGGAAGTAGGGTTTCAAGAAGATCGGAAGCTATACATTCATATGATCAACTTTTAAGAAGCATGAAGATCGAATGAAGATCATACCGAAGCCATGTGTTGGATGGCGTTTAGGAAGCAGAGATCGACAGGGGTCTCCTCCAGAGAATGCGCACACAAGATGAGAGTGCGCCTACTTTCTTGGTGCTCCTTGTGCTAGCAAGGTTCCAAGAAGTCTTGAACGTATGGAAGGGATGGAGACGATTTTCCTTTCTTGGCCGAATCCTCCTCAAAGCTCCAAGCGTCGCCACACACGAAAAGTGCCGAGAGGAATAATGGGTGGAGAGGCGAGAATAGAATCAATCCTATTCGAACGTGAGAGATCTCCAAGTGGAGATCATGGTTTCTAAAAATAGAAACCACCACTCGCTCAAACGTTCACGCCAAGTGAACAAGTCGCCACCTCATCTCCCTTTGAACCATGCGCTCATATATGAGCCGGTTCAATTTGGTTCGGTTCAAGAACCAACCAAGCCAAGCGATCCAGTCTAGATCTTAATTAAACCCTAAGGCTCCAGATCTAACCGTTCATCTCTTGATGCTCCTGATCTCACCGATCTAGCATCCAATCTCTCGATCAAAGCTTACCGATCTCAAGCCCTAATCAATCAAACATGATCAGACCAGATCTCACTTACAATCAGAGATTAAATCCCTTTAAACTGAACCAAAACAATTCAGTCCACACGATCTGACTTAAGTAAGCCATATCATCAAATTGTGCGACCCTAAGGGTTTCCTTTAAATGTCGGTAACGATAATTCACGTTATCACGATCAGTGAGGGGTATCTAGCAACACATCACTGTCTCCCGATATAAAGGAAAGAGTCTTCCAAGACTACACCCAAACCATAGCACAAGTGTGAATCAACTCACAAGGCATGCATGTTTCCTTTGCCACTGGATGTTCTTATTGGATAAGCATGTCAAGCCTGTAACTCCAATACGATGAGCATGATTAGATCAGATGAACACAGTCATCTGGGTATGGCCATACACTTTCTCAATCATCTCATCCAGGGGGCCCCTTTAGAACATCACACTCCTTAAACAAGGAGACGGCAATCCTTTATCTATCACTAGTGCCCTAACCTGACTCAAGCTCACCATCCAAGATAGTCTATAATCATTATGTTTCAAATGATATTGAACTACCTCAAAACAATGACAATCATCATTTAGAAACACAAGTAATCTCAAGTCAGAGGAAATGTGCCACTTGATACAATCAAGGAATATTCACATTGTGACAAGCAATTGAATATCCTAGTAGGGTCTGTCCAGTACATCCAATGTACCCATGAGTCTATATCTTATTCCATGCTCGAAGCATCCTATAAGATTAGAACACATATTAGTCTTAATCATATCAAGGCTGTCTCATGTTCACCAAGATACATCGACTAAGGACATATAGCATGTCAGCCTAGCTGAACAGCATTGAGACATTATTCAGAAGCATATCTATTGCAGCAGATAATATAACAAACTGAATAATAACCATGCCTTTATAAACATAAGAGTTTATTACATGATACTGATACAATCCCAAGGCCTCAAACATTAGCCTTAAGGGCATACCCCAACAAGTTCTTATTTGCTCATGTACTTTTTATTTTATCATTTTTATGGTTTGCTGTGTCCAGTTAGTGGTATTATGGTGTTTTTTTTCTTCATGGTTGTGTTTTGTTTCTTCATGCACTGAGATTCTATATGATGAAACTCTGCTTATGCTTTTGTCCTGTGATGACTCCAAAAAGCTAAGTCTGTGATGGTGTCCATTATTGTTCTTGTTAACTTGTCTTTAGTTCTTATGTTGTTTCAAATCATGATGAGAATATGGACAATATGTTTGTCTCTTGAGTTCAAGGAATGGAGTTCTTATTATGACTGCTTTTATGCTTTTGATTTGTGGTTTTAGATTGTTATTGAGTATGATTTACTATGGCTTGCATGATGTTTCACTGGTTGATTCTCATTTTCTGAATTATGTCTTACACGACATTATGTTTGTGAAGATTCATGCTTATTATATTCCTTGTTGACAGCTTTTCAATTTGGTTGCATTATTAGTAAAAAAAAAAAATGTGATAGTGGTGAGTATGATTTACTGTGGCTTGCATGATGTTTCATTGGTTGATTCTCATCTTCTGAATTATGTTGTTGTAGTATAGTGGAGAGTATACCTGCCTGTCACGCAGGTGACTTGGGTTCAATCCCCGGCAATGGCACTAAAAACTTGATAGGCGTACCGCAAGTATACGGTTTCTATCGAAATAGTAAAAATATCGTCCCTAGGGAGTTAGGTGTCAAGGGAATCCGCCAAGGTAGCATTATAGTTTTAGAAAGATTCGACCATAGAAAACAGATTACCTTCTCTCAAAGCAT
Organism: Costus lasius; assembly: GCA_027563935.2. NCBI lineage: Eukaryota > Viridiplantae > Streptophyta > Magnoliopsida > Zingiberales > Costaceae > Costus > Costus lasius. The sequence continues at coordinate 116,381,018 of CM050450.1, read as the reverse complement.
AATCTGATAATAAACCACTTAAGGCGATTAATCCTATGGTACAAATTTCCTTCTCTCGAAGCGTAATTCGGTGCCTACCTAAGCTAATCTCCTACTCTCGTAGTAAAACTAACTTAAGAAAGACCCAATAGGCTCTATGATAATCATAAGTCCTCGAGTGACTTTGAACGACTCTCGTAATTCAAGTCACAAGTTAGGGTTGGGCAGTCGAGTGTTACGATTCACCTCTCGGCTCCTCTAAAACATCAATACGCAATAAGTACACCCAATCATAATAAGCAATTTACTAGAGAGTAACAGTGAGATTTATAAAAAGTGTTTTGCATGAGGAGATTTGTCCAACGGGCTATGCTCGAGTCCCGAACTAGGGTTTCACGCTAGGAAATACATTGTTCAACAATGAAAACCCAAGTAAATGAATTCAAAAAGAGGGAAAATTACAGATCTTGGGTAGGAGATGATAGGTCTTCGGTCTTCTCTTGATAGCCCCAAAGAAATCCGTTTAAACAAGCCTTCAATCAAGCAAAATCGCCACTTTTTGCCATAAGTCACCTCTCTCCAAAGTTCAAACGCCGTAACCGCCCAAAATTGTTGCTTTTATACCTTAATCAAAACCTTGGGTGGTTAGGAAGTTAATTGGGAGTTTTCCCCAATTTCTAGGCTCTTGGATCGTTGGATTTGGCCAAAAATTGGTTGATGGTCGCGATCTGCAGACGCTGTCACGGGCGTAATGGAGGGAACGGGTCAGTGGTGTCGGCTGCGTCAAACTGCAGGTAAGTCGTCACGGCCGTGATGATGTTCATGGGTAGGCCGTGAAGAGCACATCAAAATCCTAAAAGTTGATCATGGCCGTGCAGTATACCCGTGTTTGACTCGGAAGAGACTTTGTTGAAGTCCGCCACGGGCATGATGATCATCATGGGCAAGCTGTGATGAACTTGTCAAAAATTTGGATATTGATCACGCCCATTCTCCTAGCCGTGATAACTTCATCAAAAATCTGATAGGGATGATCACGGCCGTGATGGCTGTCACGGCTAGGCCGTGATCACTTCGTAGAGGTGGGACTGGAACACCGAGATGATCACGACCGTGATGGTTGTCTCGGCTAGGCCGTGATCATCATAGAAAACTCCAAAAATACTGAGATTTGACCTATGACCTTGCCGAACTATGACGAATCTTCCCGTAACTTCAAATCTACAAAATTTATACAAAAATTTAGGAAAATGACCTACATTTCATAAATAACAAAAAAATATTGAAGATTCCATACTTTCCGGGGAAAGATATCAAATTCTAACATAAAATAAAACTTAAGCCTAAAATGATGGTATAAATGAGACTTTAAATCATATAAAAATACCACTAATCAATTTGCGGCTGCATCGAGTTTTTGGTGCTGTTGTCGGGGATCAGGCCAGCCAATATCAACTTGATCGATAAGTTTATATAGTAGACATTTTCTTTTGTTTTTCGCATTTACTTAGTTTTTATAACTTTTTTTGCTATTTTTTTTATTTGATTAACACGTTGTATGCCTAGAGCTTTAAAGACAGGTACTTTATTTACCAAAGATCCAAAGACTAAACGTACCTTTTGCTTTCGAAGAAAGCTACAATTTCAAACTCAAAAAGTTGCAAAGGAAGGCGTGATGGCGAACAATCAATCATTAAGTGTTGCACCTAATATTCAAGGTTTCAATTCCAGCATTGTTCGACCTAATGTGGAGGCGAACAACTTTGAACTAAAGCCAGCATTGATGACCATGGTTCAGCAGAACCAATTTGGGGGCTCTCCAACACAAGATCTTAACTTGCATCTTACAGTTTTCTTAGAATATTGCTACACCGTAAAGGTAAACAGTGTATCTTCAGATGCTATTAGACTAAGGTTATTTCTATTTTCTCTGAGATCGTGCACATGCTTAGTTCTATTCTCTTCCCTCCAGATCGATTACTACATGGATGAACTTTCATGCGCGTTTCTGAGAAAGTATTTTCCACCAAGGAAAACAGTGCAGCTATGGAACATGATAACTTATTTTGGAGAAATGGAGGGAGAATCACTCTATGATGTTTGAGATCGATTCAAAGAACTCCAGCGCATGTGTCCTCATCATGGGCTTAAAAAATGGGTCTTAATTCATATTTTCTATAATGGATTGGATTATAGCACAAAGCTCATGGTGGATGCTGTGGTTGAGAGTGCTATCATGGGCAAGAACATTGAGGATGCAACGACTTTTCTTGAGGACATGGCCATGAATCATAATCATTGGTCCAATGAGCGAGGTACTACATCAGCAAGTATAGGTAAGTATAACATCGATTCATTGATATCCCTTGTTGCAAAGGTTGATTCTATGCTAGAAATTAAATTCTTTTGCTTTTCCTTTTGCTGCATGTAACTCTATTTCTTGTGAGGTTTATGGCATTGTAGGTCATGTTTCTACTGATTGTCAGCTTTTAGCCTCATCACAGGATGAATTTTGTCATGAATAAATTAATGCTTTAGGCAACTATAACCAGCGGCATGTGAATGATCCATATTCGTCGACCTATAATCCAGGCTGGAAGAACCACCCTAATATATCTTACAAGAATAATCAAAGGCAAGTTCCTCAGCAATACAATCAATAGAATAATAAGTCGTCACTAGGTTTTCAGTCCAGGCAATATAATCAGCCTTAGAAGTCTAACCTGGAGTCCCTCTTGGTAAACTTCGTTGTTGCTCAGAAAAAGCACAACAAAGATGTCTCTGATGCTATTAAGCATCTAACATCTTGTGTGGATGCCTTAGCAACCCATAACAAGATGTTAGAGAGCCAAATAGCTCAGTAGGCAAGCACTTCCAATAGGCCTATGGGTAAGCTTCCAGGGCAACCAGAGATGAATCCTAAGGAGCACTGTAACGCAATATTCATTGTAAGTGATGAACAGTTAGAGCTTGGGATGCTTGACGAGGAAACTACACCTTAAGCTAGTGAAGGGTCACTTAAAGAATTCTTAACCGAAGAAGAGATCTAGTGGAGAAAGAAAAGGAGGAGGGTTATGTAGGTCCTCCTACATATGTTCCACCTATCTCTTTTCCCCAGAGGTTAATGAAAGCAAAGTCCGACAAGTAGTAAAACAAACCTCCTGAGCGAAATATCAAGGAAAATGACACTGTGACATTATTAGATCAAGGTAGAATAATACAAAAATTAAAGGATCCTAGAAGCTTCTCAATTCCTTGCCAAATTGGTGACATGTCCTTTGAGAGAGCATTGTGTGACCTGGGCGCAAGTGTGAGCTTGATGCTTTTGTTAATTTATAAGAAAATTACCACCGAGGAACAAAGCTGACCACTATTTTGCTCTAGCTTGCTAACCATACTGTCCAACATCCTGTAGGAAATTTGGAAGATGTCCTAATTAAAGTTGGTAACCTTTTTATTTTAGCTGATTTTACAGTTCTGGACATGGAAGAAGATGAGAAACTACCTATTATTTTGGGTAGGCTGTTTTTGGCTATTGCAGGCTCTGTTATTAACATGAAGAGCAAGAAGCTAACATTAAACATTGGTGGTAATAAGTTAGAATTTGACTATACTGTGGATCTAAAGAAATTTTCTTTTGCAGAATCATGCTATTACATTAAGGTCAAGGATAAAGCAGTAAATGATAGCCAACCACCGAAGATGATAAGGATCCCCTAAAAAGATATCTTATGAAGAGAAAGAATGAGAATAGAAAGGATCACACAATGGCATAGTTACAGACAATAGACCTTTGCTTATTTGTCGACTCAAAAAGGCGCAAGGATAATAAATTGCATACTATTTACTATGCTTCGAATCCACCTGAACATTTATGATCGCAGCTATGGTCGAGCTAATGACCTTAAACAAGCGCTTTTTGGGAGGCAACTAAAATTTCTGACTCTTATAGTCTTAAGTTTTAGATTTTGATTTTCTTTAGATTTTAAGAATTTTTACAGCGTGATTTGATGAATCTTTTATTGATGAAGAGTATCTAAATATGTTGTTTTATATGTAGCAATTTTTTAAAAAAATTTATTTAAAGAATTGGCGTCATATGAGATATTCACAAGCCGTGAATACCGAGTTTTTGAACTTAATGGGCGAAAGCTAGGGTACACGCCTACGCTTGTAAAACCCAATTTTTCATCGATTCCTTCCACCTCATGCGATGATTCTTCTCCTCAGACCTTTCTCCACCGCCGGCGACCTATTCCGACGATCTTCACCAGCTTTCTGGCCGGATTTCCTTAGAAATCCCTAGATGCTCTCAAGAAGAAGGGTTTCATCGCCAATGCTCATTTTAGCCCTAATTTCGCCTAAATCTATGAGCAATCCTTTTCTTAAAAAAGATCTTGGATTTCTTTACTAGTCTAGTAAGTTTTACTGATCGCTCTTGGATTTCTTGATTTGGAGTGGAATTTCTTTTGTTTCTTGGATGGAGCTATTTTAGTGTACTATAGCTTCATGATTTTTGCAAAAATTCTATATATATGTGTTGATTGTTGAGAAACTATAGCTCCAAGGAGATTAGTGATGACTAGACCCTATAGGGCGGTTAGGAAGGAGGGAGTACGAGGACCGTATCCCCCGATTTATCCCAGATATAGAATGGTTCACGAAGTTCTTCTAGAGCAATTCGAGCATGCACAAATGTTAGCTACAAAGTCCCAGATCCTGTTTGATCTATTTCATCCTTCGGACATACCATGGGAGTATCCGGGTGTTTTAGATGAGGAGGATAGACTAGAGAGTACACCAGAGGCTCCGAGCACATCTATAGCTTTAAGTACAACCGCAGGACCGCGTACATCACATACTACAGATGAGCCGGTTAGCTCACTAGAGTTAGAGATTATATTAGAGCGGCCTGCTGATAGGTTGGAGAGCAGGGATCAGCGTATTGCTCACGATACGCAAGGAAATGCACCATGCGTTCCTCATCTACTTGGGGGAGGAGAGTAGCCCCACGACTATCTCCTGTTCCGGAGACCACTGAGACACCTATGGCACCCCCAGAGCCAGCTCCTGTTGCTGTTGAGGAGGAGCATACTGAGACTAAGCAGCAGACCATCCACACACCGATGGAGGTGGATGAGGCCACTACTTCTGAGATCCCAAGTGAGGGATTATTTGAGCTTCCTCATGATATTCCAGTTGACCCAGTTCACACTCCTGAGATTTGCTCTCCTTCATAAACTCATGGTGACTTACCAGACTCTATAGCTACTACGCCAGAGTTAATAGAGGAGGATGAGGGGTTAGTGGAGACTCATGATGATATACCAGATCTATCGCCCTCACCTCAGTTAGTTGATACACCAGCAGATTTTCCATTAGACATACTAAAGCCAGTAGAGGCTCTAGAGATAGCACCCCTAGCACCTCAGATGTTTGATATATTAGAGGATATTGTCCAAGCACCAGTACCAGCTTTTGTACCATCTCTAGAGATAGTGTTACCATCTCCAAAGTCATCTCCAGAGTCTTCACTAGCACCATCACCAGTACCGTCTCCTCCTTTGCCAGAGCCCGCTACAGTCGAGAGGAGACGAGCACGTTCTCCACCTCCTGCCTCTATTCCGTACCCATGACAGATCAGATATAATAGTAGGGATTAGGAGAGGAGATATAGGATTATGTCTACTAGGAGAGTCGTCAGCACCAAATATTGGGACGACCAGGCCCTACAGAACCTAGGATTGTTCGATGACATCAAGTTCATGTTCTCAAACATAAGGTGACAGGATTTTTTTCATCTGAGACATCCCACCTATGTCTAGCTCACACTTGAGTTCTTCAGCTCTGTCCATGTTACCATGCATAACTATGATGACAGAGATCCAGAATGTATTTCATTCCGATTGGGAAGCTAGGATCATGTCCTTACTTTGGACCAGCTTAATCATATATTTGGTTTCCCAGCGGATGTGACTCACTGCCGCCCATTTGAATATATCGACCGGACTTTTTGGTAGTAGATTTCAGGAGAGATCAATTTCGACCCTACGACCTTTAGAGCTACATATTTATCCTGCCCAGCCCACAGATATACTCACTGGATTCTTGCACACACCATTTTTGGGCGTGTGGAGAGCGATGGTATAGTCAAGGCCTCTGAGCTATTCTTTCTATGGACTATGCTTATAGGTTTCCGCGTCAGCACCACATGAAACAAATTCATAAGGTGGCGAAGGCATGGAAGGGAGTTTTAGTGATTGGTGGTTTGGTTACCACAATTGCCTTAGCCCTTGGGATTGATCCTTTGAGGTTGAACGAGGCTAAGGGCAATCCTAGATTAGATCTGGATGCCTGCAATGCTATTAAGATGATTACGAGGATTGGTAGCTCGTATCATCTTATCTTTAGACATTTAGAGGTCACCATGAGACTGCCGAATATGAACTGTACAATGGTTCATGTTCCGCAGAAGTAGATAGTGGATCCCACATGGGGTGGGGGAGGTCCTAGTGAGGTAGCCACACCTCCTTCGCCAAGGACTTCAGCATCTATTCCTCCAATTGAGTCATCTACTACTGCTGGACCATCTTTATCTGCCAGGCCATCTACTTCAGCACTGATGGACTCTTCTCTATATCAAATTTGGGCTGAGCAGAGGAGAATGCATGACGACATATCACGTTTGGAGCAGGGACAGATGAGAGCATTGGAGTCTCTACGCGTGATAGAGGAGCTTCTACGGCAGCATCTCCCAGGGATATCGACACAGCACACTAGAGATGACGAGGAGGAGGACACCGAGACTGACTGATATTCTCTATAAGTATATTTATTGTTTTATTTTATTTTTATACATCGAGGTTGATGCTTACTTCCTTTCGTTACACCTCATATGCATACTCTCCTTGATTAGGAGCTGATAGAGATTAATGCCGATGCAGCGCACACATTTCTTTTCTGCTTTTATTGTGTGTGTGCATTGTATTTTACACTTGTGATGTGGCATTTGTTACTTGGTCATGATTTCTGATAATCTAGATTGTATTATACTCATGTCACGGTATTTGGTATTCTGGATATGGTACACTGTATTTTTGATATGGTATTGTGTATATTTGATGTTTGCCGGGTATATGTGATGATTTATGATGTGTGTGGGATGGTATTATGGTGATATGAATGATATCTGGATGTGTTTTATATATGTTTTGATATTGTGATGAATAGTGATTTTCAAATCAGTAAACGTCATTTGAATGATTAAATGTGATGGTATTTGACATTTGAAACTTGTGCATATTATAAAATAATGATATCTATGATGTGATGTAGATTTTGGATTTTTCTGATATACGGATTGATGTTTTGATATAATTACACAGGGATTCGCTCATATTTTAAAGGGAACACTTGCAAAAAAAATTTCTGAAATTTGTCATGAATTGGTTTAATGCTTAAATATATGCAACAATTTTAAGTTTAGGTTGTTTCCATGTATTTTGATGTTCTTCAAGCTTTATAGATATGTATTTTGAATGTCTATGATTTTTAAAGATATAAGAGTTTGTTTTATCCTAGATATTAGAATTAGAAAACATTTTGAGTAATTGATTTGATAACTTAAGGACTTTTGAAATTTCAAGAAGAATGAATTCTTGAGTAAATTCAATTCTAGTATGGATAAAATGCATATATGAATTATTATACATTCATGCGACACATACTTAGTAAAATTTACTCAAAGTTTAATTTGTCTATCTATGCTTGATGGAGAACTTTTCATGAACAGAAAATTAGTGATAATATTTTATATGAGACTTGCTCCAACTCCTCTGGTTGAAGGATCTGAAGTCAAGAGTTATATTATACCACGAGTTGGTATACTTTAAATCTGTTGTGATCAAGTAATAGAGGGAAAACATTAAAAATAAAATATTTATCCCTCGTGCACAATGATTGACAACGATTTAAGTACCACGCCTTTGACGGGCCCTCTCCAGAAGTATTAAAAAAAGATGGAGAATTAAAATGGAGAAAAAGAGAGAGCTGTAGGTCAAGTGGACAACTCCGCTAACTTTTCATGATTGAGACTATGAGTTATATTATATTGTTATGCGATATACTTTAGACAATGTTATGATGCTAATAGAAAAGGGCATATAACCGTTTGAAGACCAAATTGTTTTAAAAATCTCTATATCTTAAACATCCCCAAAATTTTTGAAATAAGAAATTCACCTGTCAAGTAAAGTAGATTTATTAAGGTAAGAGTAGTTGATAACTAGCATGTGAAGATTGAATGACACAACATGAATTATGACTTTTATCTATATTGGATTGTTAGATCTTGAGGGTTTATTTCTATCATGATTTTTCTTAAATTTCTTGAGTTCTGAAAAATTGATTGCATAATTTGTAGACTAATGATATAATTGAGGAAAGAATGAGCGAGTATTCCTTATATTTACATTCTCTTTACATATTGTGGTATTACTTGAGGACAAGCAAAATTCTAAATTTAGGGTATTTTGATGTGTTGTATTTACACAATGGTTTTTCCTGTATTTTATATGATATTTTATGCTTAATTTTATAATTTTATACCAATTTTTAGTATTTTTATCTACTTTGGTATGGAATCTTCATTTTACTTGGTTTATGTGAAAATATAGGTAAATCACCCGAGAATGATGGATTTCATGAGTTTGAAGCCATGACATGATTCCCAAGGAAAATACGAAGCCGTACGTCAAATTTGGAGCAATCAAGAAGTTAAACGCCAAATTCACGGTCATGGCCGTGAGTCCTTCACGGGCCATGAGTTTCACGCTTCAGGGATTAGTTGTGCAGCTAGTAAAAAAGTTAACAGAAACTTTCATGGGTGAGACTATGAACCCTTCACGGGCCATGAGTTTTTCTGTGTACACATTCTCTTATTCATAGAAACTTTCACCCTCACTTGTTTTTTTGCTCGATTTGGCCTCGAATCGAGTCAAAACATAACCAAACTTTGTAGAAGCCTTCCTAGATGGGTTCTAGACCGTTTGAAGTATAAAAGAAAGGATTTTTGGAGGGTTAAAGGTACTTTTTTTGGAGGATAACAGAGATAGGTGGCGGCTAGGGTGAAAACAGGGAGCTAAACAAAATTACGGTGAGAGATCACACAAAGGAGGGAATTTGATGCTCCATCTTCATTTCCAGATCGAAGGGAAGAGTTTTAATTACTTTCTTAATATCTCTTTGCAATTTATTTGAGAGTATATGTTGAATTCATCACTAAACATGCTGTATTCGAAGAACATGTTTGCTTAAACTTTATTTCGGGATTAGGGATGTAGCTCACTGACGATTTATATGTTAAATTTTATATCTTGATCTTTGTTAAGAATTTTTATAGAGTTGATTTGATCAGAATCATGTTCATTTTGTCTTTTACATGGAGGAAATACTAATATAAGTCATGATCACCATCTACGTACAAACAGCAGGGTAAGTCGAAATAGTCAAACAATGCTTGTACAAGTTGGAACGTGCAGACCCTAGGCTCTGATACCAAGCTATCACGCCCTGAATTACAATAACATTTTTTTTACGATCATACACATGAGTCAACGATGGACTCGAGTCCAAACAAGCCCACTGATAGCGCCCACAGATATAGTTGGCGTTTCCCACAAGTGCACGGGTCTATCGAAGTAATAAAATATCGATCCCACAGGGACTAATGGGCAATTACCGACATATCTCGAAATGGCTAGCTAGACGATGCCGAAATTGGTGAAGTTTATGATAACGAAATAATTAAAAGTGCAGGATTGTAAATAGAGGAAATCACATGAGAGGATTCTAATGAGGAGATGTATCAGGATATGGGTTCACCACATTGACTCCTTACAGTTGAATAGCCAAAATTTATCACCAATGTCCTATCAAGTTCAAGGGACTCAGCTTCCTTGTTACGTAGGTAGCTCCCCTCCAATAATCTTGTCTGCTTCCACGAACTAGATTACTAGTCCAATCCGTAGGGTTCTAACGTGCGGTCGGACGAGTGTCTTTCCACAACGTCTAAGATTCTTATAATCCTCGCAAATACGTACAGACCCGCAAGTGAGGTTTTACCCTCCTAGAGATGCTGAACCATACTTGAGGTGATTAAAGATTCAAATGACCCCTTTCGGGTAGCATAGGCATAGCGTACAGACGGAAAGGATAAACTCTCAACATAGTGGGTCTGACACACGGTCGGATAAGAGGCTATCTGCAGCGTCTGAAGCTCCCTAAAACCTCGTGAGTGAGTACAGATCTGCAAGCGAGTTTTTCTCCCTAAGATCTGATTTACAAACCTCACCTTAGTGTTTTCCTAAGTGAGTACAGACCCACAGGCAAGTTTTCTCCTCTAGATCCGATTAACAAACCTCACCCTTGCGACTCAAGGCTCAAGTTTACCTTTCCGGATGATGCTCCCCTTTAATCCTATGGGTACGTACAGCTATGCAAGTGAGTAAACTCATAGAAAAGCTGATTTACAAACCTCATCTGAGGGATTAGAGGTACGAGCATATCCTTCCGGGTAACGTAGGCAATGCACACACACAAGGCCAAGCAAGGACTTTGGCTAATAAACTTAACTATCACAACTAGTAAATCGTCAAGGGCTACCCCACATCCTGATTTAGTGTTTAGCCTATCATATTTACAGTAACAACATAGATAATGTATTCAGCCATAACATCTCTTACAACAACAAATCTTGTTCAGGAAATGCGGAAGAAATGTAGATCTTGTGTTGCTCTTGTAAAGATTATACAATGAATGCAGCAAATGGACTATGAATGCCAAATATTTCTTACAGATTTCGTCCCTGAGAGGCTGGCGCACCAAGATATCTTCGCTGGATGCAAAGGTGCAGCTCTCTCCCTCCTTCTCGCAAGCACAGCTTCTCCGTGCATTCTCCTCTGCCCAATCTCTCTTTCAACGATGCCTTTCCCCCTCCTTTTATTCCTCTCTTCCCTGCATCTTTTTCTCCTTCCCATACCCTGTAAAAAGGGCTGCAGCCGCTATCTCTGCTCAGCCGAAAGAAGACTCTGCTGCTTGCTCCCATGCCCTGCAACGCCGCAGCCAAATTCTTCTACGAAATCATCATCTCGTGAGCAAATCCACCGCCGAAAGCTGCTCCTTGCCTCCTTTGTCAATGGGGAGGAAAGGTCTTAAGTGCCCTTCAGCCTTCCCTTAGGTTAAACTGAAGAAAGCAGAGTTAAAATTGCGATTTCGTAACAGGCGGGTCTGCGATCTTGGGCGAGAATTTGGTCGTGACCCGATCGTGATTTGTTGGTTCTAGCTTCAGGTATAACGACGATCTCGGGCATGATTCTGATCGGGACCCGACCGTGATTTCCAACAAAGGACCTGATGACTTCGAAATCTTCCAGTTTGGATCATCTTGACTTATGGCGAGCCCCTCTGCCACAAAAGTGTCAGAATCTACTCTCTTTATGGTCAGTTTGACCTGAAAATGTGAAAAATACCGAAACAGATATAGATTCCATAGATGTATCTAAATAAGGGCAATTGTAAGGCTTAAAGTCGTGAAATAGGCATGATTCCATAAGTAAATTGATATGTAAAACTCTATATAAATCTATGTCAACAGAATACCTACGACTTAAACCTTTGCTTGTCCTCAAGCAAAAAGAAAGAAATGAAGTTCCATGAGGGTTGTTCAATTAAAGTTATATTCCCCAATGACCTATAAATGCGAAATGATTACAACTAGTCACAGGATGAACAAACCACTGTAGACTTTAAAGATCTCAAGATGAAAAGTAGAGTATCCGGGTTAAATCTATAGACAACAGTTGCACAATAATATTGGATATAAAATAGTTCCTTACCACATGAGACACCAATACACTCAAAGCACCAAAAGGGTAAACTCTAAAGTGGTAGTAAAAGCCTCACTCATGACTTCGGTACCACCGCATTTTTTTCTTCTTTTTTGCAGTGCCAAGCCGTAGCTTCAGTACCACTGCCTTCTTTTCTTTCTGGTTTGCAGTGCCAAGTTACAATTTTGGTACCACTGCCCCTCTCTTTTCAATCATTTTCTCTTCTTTTAGTGGTAGTGCCAAGTCAAAATTTCGGTACCACTGCCTTCTTTCTTTCTTTTTCTTTTTGTTGGGCAATGCCAAGTTGTAACTTCGGTACCACTGCTCTTTTTCTCTTTTCTTTTTCTTCCTATTTCTTACACGGTGCCAAGTCAGAGGAGTTCGAACCAAAACTAATATATAGAATTACCAAGGGTGATAAGTGTGTGTCAAGTGGTTTGGTCTATAGTCTTCCAAATAAATAGTACGCATGTTGACATGTAGATGCTTCCTAGATTCGAAGCTTGTCAAAGTTCAATCCCTAAGTTTCCAGTGTATAAGGAATCGAGTGACTAGTTGTTCAATCGTGAATGTCGCGCTTAATGAAGTGTGGGAGTCTAGATAAATCACAAATGAGGCAAATGGGTCATGAATAAGAATCAATTTATAAATGAGGAAAACATTAATCAATGAAAGCAAGGGAATGCAGCTAGGACCTACGACTTAAGACTTTTGCATGTCTAGGCAATAATGGTTAATGAAGTTTGGTCCTTATCTACAAAGTCATAATGAAAGCATGTGAGAAAGGTACAACATGTTAATCAATAGAGCGCATCGATAGTAAAAAGAGTTAAAGCTTGGCAGATGTGCTACAGCAGCACATTAAAAACATCACAATAAATATTACCAGTTCACCATCACATGCAAACAGTATAAAGTTTAACCATTAGTACAACATCCAACATGAAAGATTAAAAGTCATGACGCCCTATTAAAATGTGTAAGTACCCTCACCCAAAGAAAAATATGAATCATCCCAGATGCATATAGCATAGGTACGTAACAAAAAGGGGTGAGGGAAGACTTACTAGAGTGCAGCCCTACTCACTGCACTTAGCTGGGTCGTCATCATCGTCGTCATTAGCTGGCTCGGAGGAATCAGAAACATGGATGGTGTCGTCGGCATCCTCGTCTTTGTCCCGCGGTGGTGGTGGTGTCATATTGCTGTGAAGGAAAATCTCAATGCACTTTACCGTATCCATCAGGTTTGCCAACTGCTTCCCTTGTTGAATCTGGTCCTGCCGAAGCAGGTGAAGCATATCATCTGTGGAGGGTCTGGCAGCAGTCCTAGGCTGGCCGCTAATAGAAAAGCTGGGGTCAACATCCAGTGGCGCCGTCTGATCCTCGGGCGCTATCGGCTCCGGATACAAGCGCCAGTTGGCGCTGTCCCTGATGTTTGTGCGAGCTGAGTTGGGTAAAGCCATGGTGGTATTTGTGTCTGCAAAGGTCAGGCGGTAGATGCTCCAGGTCTAAACGCTGGCTCCCTACTGCCTCAGGCTGGCCGTACGGGTTATGTCCAAGAGAGAGCGTTATCATGGTGATCATGCCTCCAATGCAGATAACTCCCTTCTGTGCATGAGTGACGCGCATAAATTGCTGGGCGAGATGATAACCGGCATTAATCTGGAAATGGTGCAAGAGTCCCCATAAACATAATAATTCTGGCTGGCGGACGATCCCATCTCCTTCCCTTGCGAAGATCGAATGTGCGAGTAACCTGTGTGCATAGCAGATGCAAGGATTGGAGAGCGTGGATGCTCTAGCATTTCGGGGCGAGTAGGCCGACATGGAGGAGATGCACCTCCAGAAAATATCCTCGTTGAAGTTAGACGGCCCAACTCTGGAAGCGTACGCCGGGAATCCGAAGATATCATTCAAATCTGCAATCGTGAGGCGATACTCCGTATTCGCTAGTCGGAAAGTCAATAATCCAGGATCAGTGTCAAGAGCAGAAACCTTCAGTTTGACCAAGCTCAAGAATTCAAGAGTATACGGTATGTAAGTAGGGTGAGCATATTGCAGGAAATGCCCCCACCCAAATTGACGGAAAACCCAAAGCAAATCATTGAAGATGCCGAGAGCAGCTAATTCCAGCGGATCAATATATCGGGTATTAATGATTCTGCGGTTAGATAGAACCTGGTACCTTGCCACCTGATGATTGTCTCGTATCTAGATTTCCGGCGGTGTGGCTTGCTGTGGTGGTGCTGCGGGTCGAGGACTCGTTGCTCCGGCCGGTCTTTTGCCGGTGTTCTTCTTCCTCGGCGGCATGATTGCTGGAGCAGCGAATAGAGGATACCGAAGTATTGACAGCTGGTTGAAGAGGAGCTTGCGGCGAAATAAGGATTGGGAACTTGGAATGAGAGCTCGCCAGAAGTTCCTGGTGTCGCCGGAGAGCAGGTGGTCGGCGGTGAAGTGGGGCGGCAGCGACTGGTGGGGTTCACGGTGGGGTCGCGCAAGGCATGGACGCGGCTAAAAAAAATCAGGAACCCTAGATGGAAAGCTCGAGCGAGATGCTTAAGTGAAAACCTTAACGGGTTGCTTAATGGGTCGGGCTGGCCATGCGGATCCGCTAAGCTGCTGAGGTTTAGTGATCACGCCCAGGATTTTCATCAGGATCCAGTCATGATTTCCTTCCGCAGTTCTCTAATGCAAATCTTCATGGTGGTGTTTTCGATCACGGGGCAGCCATGACATTCTTGTCAAAGATGCACGCGTTCTGTCTGTTGGAAAATCCTGCCCATGACTTTTGTCATTACCCACCCGTGATTATCTTTTGTTCGATTGTGCATTAATTTCATGGCTGTGCCTCTAGTTACGGGTGTGCCGTGAACCTTTCGACGGATAATTTTCATTTTGCCTCTTTGAAAAAATCTCGGTCACGACTTTTAGCGTTCCCCGGTCATGATCTTCTCGTGAAATCCTTTATTACTGATTACGGCCGTGGCTTCAGTGTCTTTCTTGCCGTAATGCTCTCAGTGAATTTTCTGCTGTTTGAGCTGAGTGAGAATCACGATCGAGATTTATGTCAGGACCCGCCCGAGATTTTGGAAAAACTGGTGGAAAGCGCCTCCCTTCTACTGCATCAATTTTGTGATTTCCCTGTGTCAATTTAAACCAAGTAGAGGCATCAATGATCATAGCAAAATAGGCATAAACATATGGAACTAAGGAAATAACTAATATAGGCAACGTAAGGCACAACTAGGCTCCCGTATCACTTCCAACTTATTACAAACTGAGTGTCAATGTGGGGGAATAATAAGTAAGTAGTAGATGAGCATGAGCAGTCCCCCCAAGAGAGCAATAAATTTTCGTGAATAGTTTGTATCCTTCTTGTGAGCGTTTCTTTTTAAGGACCTTCACACTCTACTTCAATATCAGTATCTCGTGCTGGAATTTTGAATTTAATGGTTGGCATCGACATAGTGCTTGCGCATTTCCTGCAAGATTACCATTAGTGTTAGACTCAAAAACCATGCATTAGAACAAAATGGCTACAATTAAGAGATGAAATTCCAACTCATTGCAAAGGAAGTTAGAATATTCTAAGGCTGGATTGGTGTGTCCTAGTATGCGATCACTAAGGTTTTAACACTAATTATCAAAGGAGCTTGTAAGAATATGCAAACTAACCAAAGCTTTAACAAAACATGAAAACGAAAAAGAAAGATGCTGAAAATGAATTTAACTAAAGTGATATGCTTGGGTTGCCTCCCAAGAAGCGCTGATTTAATGGTCCGTCAGCTTGACTAGAGTTTGTGTCATTCTGGCGAAGGGGCGTCCGTGAGGAGCAATGCAGTGTCCTCCGGTATCGGTTCCTGGGAGATGTAGTGCTTGAGTCTTTGTCTATTGACTTAGAATGTACTAGTTGACTCTCGGTAAATGTCTACAGCACCATGAGGGTAAATTTTTTGTACTACATATGGCCATGTCCATTTAGTTTGAAGCTTACCAGGAAAAAGTTTGATCCTGGAGTTAAACAATAGTACCAATTCACCTTCGCGAAATTCTCTCCTCATAATCCTTCGATCGTGCCATCTTTTGGTACGTTCTTCATAAATCACGGTGTTCTCATAGGCTTCCTGTCTAAATTCATCAAGCTCATTCAGCTGAAGCTTTCTGGCCTTCCCAACTTGGTTCTCATCAAAATTCAGTCGTTGTATCGCCCAATATGCTTTGTGTTCTATTTCAACTGGTAAATGACACGATTTACTGTATACTAACTGAAATGGGCACATACCAATTGGGGTTTTGAATGCTGTACGGTATGCCCATAATGCATCGTCAAGTTTAAGTGACCAATCAGTGCGAGTGCGCGATACCGTTTTCTCAAGTATATGCTTTATCTCTCGATTTGATATCTCCACTTGGCCGCTAGTTTGAGGATGGTAAGCAGTAGCAACTCTGTGTAATACCCCATATCTTTTGAGAAGTGATTCAAATCCTCGCTCAATAAAATGAGATCTGTCATCGCTGATTACCACGCGAGGTGTTCCAAATAGTGGGAGTACTAACTTCTTGAAAAATCTAGTGACCACCTTGGAGTCATTTGTTGGTGCAGCCAAGGCTTCTACCCACTTGGAAACGTAATCGACTCCAACTAAAATGAATTTGTTACCACAAGAAGGTGGGAATGGACCCATAAAGTCGATTCCCCATACATCAAAGATCTCGATTTCAAGGATGATATTCAAAGGCATCTCATTTCTTCGTGATATTCCACCCATCCGTTGGGAATGATCGCAAGATTGTACATAGTCCCTTGCGTCTCTAAATAAAGTTGGCCAAAAGAAACCATATTGGAGAATCTTATGTGCTTTTTCTTGCCACTGAAGTGCCCTCCATAAGAAGAAAAATGACATTGGAATAGGACATCTGGAATCTCTTCTTCCGGTAAGCATCTTCGAATGATACAATCAGCACAACGTTTAAACAAGAGTGGTTCGTCCCAATAATAGTGTTTCACCATAGACATAAACTTCTTTCGCTGTTGGTATGTGAGTTTCGGAGGCATAATACCAGCTACCAAGTAATTTACCAGATCGGCATACCATGGTGCTTTTACAGCGGTGACAGCTAGTAATTTTTCGTCCGGGAATGCATCGTCAATTTCTTCTTCCAAATTGTTCTCAGGGGTAGATATCAGACGGGAGAGATGGTTTGCTACCAAATTATCGGTTCGCTTTTTATCCTTAATCTCAACATCAAATTCTTGTAATAACAGTATCCACCTGATTAGTCGTGGTTTAGCGTCTTTCTTTATCATGAGGTATCTGATTGCCGCATGATCTGTATAAACAATAACACGCGAGTTAATCAAATACGATTGAAATTTATCGAAAGCGAAAACTACAGCTAAAAGTTCTTTTTCGGTGGTGGCATAATTGCTCTGTGCTCCATCCAGTGTTCAGCTGACGTAGTAAATGGCATGAGTTCAGTTGTTTTTTTGCTGTCCCAATATAGCTCCGACTGCATAGTCACTAGCGTCGCACATAATTTCGAAGGATAACGACCAATCCGGAGGTTGTATTATTGGAGCGAAAATCAACGCCTTCTTTAATTGTTGAAACACATCCATGTTATTCTGATCAAAAACAAATGAAACATCCTTAGCAAGTAAATATGTTAAAGGTCTAGAAATTTTTGAAAAATTTTCAATGAAACGCCAATAAAAGCCTGCGTGGCCTAAGAAGCTTCTTATTCCTCTGACGGAGTTTGGAGGTGACATTTTCTCTATCACACTGATTTTTTGCTTTATCGACTTCGATACCGCGCTCCGATATCAAATGACCAAGAACGATCCCTTCCTTTACCATAAAGTGACATTTCTCCCAATTTAACACATGGCTCGTCTCTTCACAACGCTGCAAAACACGGGTCAGATTAGATAGACAAGAGTTAAAACTGGACCCATATACCGAAAAGTCGTCCATGAAGACGTCCATGATGTTTTCAATGAAATCGGAGAAGATAGCCGTCATGCATCGCTGGAATGTAGCTGGTGCATTACATAAGCCAAACGGCATACGACGATAAGCGAAAGTACCGAAGGGGCATGTGAACGTGGTTTTCTCTTGGTCGTCTGGATGTATCGGTATTTGGAAAAATCTTGAGTATCCATCCAAGAAACAAAAATAAGAGTTAGTGGCTAATCTTTCAAGCATTTGATCAATAAAGGGGAGAGGAAAATGGTCCTTGCGAGTGGCCTTGTTCAATTTCCGATAGTCAATACATATGCGCCACCCGGTAACGGTTCTTTGCGGTATTAATTCGTTCGCTTCGTTCTTTACCACCATTACTCCTCCTTTCTTTGTTACCACATGTACCGGACTTACCCATTGGCTATCCGAAATGGGGTAGATTACCCCAACTTCTAATAGTTTCAAAATATCTTTCTTAACCACCTCTTTCAAATTCGGGTTCAAACGTCTTTGGTATTCGACAGATGGTTTGCTATCCTCTTCGAGGTGTATCCTGTGCTTGCATAAAGAAGGGTTAATACCTTTTATATCATCCAAAGTGTAGCCAATACCCTTCTTATATTATCGAAGCTTATCTAGAAGAAGGCTCGTTTGCTCTGAATCAAGATGGTTTGCTATGATGACAGGATAAGTAGAATTATCACCCAAAAATTCTTTATGAGGTTGCTCGGTAAGGATTTGAGTTCTAAGTTGAGTTGTTTACAGACCTCGGATGTCGGCGCAGATGGTTCCTCAAGCTTCTCTTCATTTGGTTCAATTGCAGTGCTCGAGTCAAGAATATCGGCATAAGCACAGACTTCTTCTTCTTGTTCTTCGTCATAGTCACCCAGTAGGCAAACTTCAAGAGGGTCGACGTTTGTCCGAGGGATGTAAGTCGAATTAAGCTCATCGTTGATGACTCCGATGCTATAGCAGGAATATGCAAGAATAGTCTTTTTCAGGCTATTTGCGATATCAAATTCAACTGTATCCTCTCCTACACGCAGTGTCAACTTCACATTTTTAACGTCGATTATAGCACCGGCAGTAGCCAAAAATGGTCTGCCCAATATTATCAGAAGTTTGGAGTGGAATAAAAAATTTACCTACCTTTATTGGCACATCCTCAAGAATTCCTACTGGATGCCGTATGGAACGATCGGCCAATTGCAAAGAGATGTTTGTCGCCTTCAAGTCTCCGATGTCCAGTTTCTTGCAAAGAGAGAGTGACATCAGACTTACACTGGCACCAAGATTGCACAAAGCGCGGTCAAAAGATGTGTCTCCAATCAGGCATTGAATGGTAAAGCTGCCTGGATCTTTCAACTTTGGCGGTAACTTGTTTTGGATGATTGCGCTGCATTCCTCAGTTAACGCCACTGTGCCGTGTTCTTCTATTTTACTTTTATTTGACAAGATTTCCTTCAAAAACTTAGCATAGGATGACATTTGTGACAAAGCATCGGTAAATGGTATGTTAATATACAGTTTCTTCAAAATTTCTAAAAATTTACCGAATTGATGATCGAGTTTTGTTTTTGCCAACCTCTGGGGAAACGGAATTGGCGCTTTGTAAGGTGGTGGAGGCACATAAACAGGTTCTGTCTCTTTCGTTTGTGGTTCACTCTCAACGGGTTCATTCGGTTCTTCAGATTCAGGGGTTCTGGTCTCATTCTCACAATGGTCATCCTTGAGCATTTCTGGTTCTTCAAGTTGCTTGCCACTACGCATGGTAATGACATTGCAATGTTCTTTAGGATTCGTCTCAGGCTGTCCAGGTAATCTGCCCAGCGGTCTAGTAGATGTACTAGCCTGTTGGGCTATTTGGTTTTCCATTATCTTCTGGTATGTGGTTAAGTTTTTGATTGTCTCTAACATGCAGTCCATTGCTTTTGTTTGCGCTGACACGAAGTTGTCAAAGTGCGATTCGAAAGTTTGTTTCTGTGGTATTGTGTTGCTGCTTTGTTGTGGTGGCTGGTCAAATTGTTTAGGCTGATACCTGGTATTGGACGAATGAAATCCAGGGGGCTGCCTAATGTTTGATGGTTGAGCTACATTGTTGTTTCTATAGGAAAAATTGTGATGACTTTTCCAACCAGGGTTGTAGGTGTTAGAATAAGGGTTGTTTTGGACCCTCGAATTAAAGTTCCCTACAGCATTTACCAAAGTAGGTGGGGTGTCTTATGATACCATATTTCCTAACTGACAGGTGTTAGAAAAATGACCTTCCACTCCACAAATTTCACACATAGCAGAATTAGAAACATTTTGACGCATGTTCATAGAGTCAAGCTTATGAGATAACGAATCCACTTTTGCAGCAAGAGAACTAAGAGCATCAAGTTCATACTTACTGGCTTGTCAAGATGAAGTACCTCTTTCGCCCGACCATTGGTAGTGGTTGAGCCTCATTTCTTCGATCAAATTGTAGGCTTCATCGACTGCCTTGTTCATCAAGGCTCCTCCAGCGGCTGCATCAACAGTAAGACGAGTATTTTAAAGCAGTCCGTTATAAAATGTATGTACCGGTACCTATTTCTCGAGACCGTGGTGAGGACACATCTGCTGCAATTCTTTGAAGCAGTCCCATGCCTCATATAATGATTCGCCTTCTCTTTGAGAGAAATTGGTAATCTGGTTTCTCAGTTGCGCAGTTTTGCTCGGAGGAAAGTATTTTGCAAGAAAAGCATGTGAGAGTTGTTCCCATGTGGTAATGGATCCAGATGGTAATGAATGTAACCAAGCTCGCACCCTGTCTCTAAGTGAAAAAGGAAAAACTCGTAGCCGCAGAGCGTCAGTGGTTACACTATTTATTTTAAGAGTGTCACAGTATTCAACAAAAATAGATAAATGCATGTTCGGATCTTCGGTCGGTGATCCACCGAATTGGTTTTGCTGTAACATTGACAGAAATGATGGTTTTATATCAAAATTATTCGCTTCAATTGGTGGACGTGCAATACTAGAATGCAGTCCTTGAACATTTGGTGCAGCGAAGTCACAAAGTGATTTGTTACCATCTATGATTAATGTTTGCGAATTCTTCTTCGGTTGATATTTCTGAAGATTTCTGCGACGCCGGAAAATTCTTTCAATTTCCGAATCGAATGGTATTGCAGTTTCCGGTCGTGGAATTCTACGCATAAACTAAAATTCTAACAAGTAGATGTTTCGTTAAAACAAGAAAAGTTTAAAATAACGTAAAATAAAGTATATTAACAAACTAAAAATGTCTAGTCTAATAACTTCTTAATCTAGTCAATATTGCCAAAATTAGTCCCCGGTAACGGCGCCAAAAACTTGATAGCGCCCACAGATATAGTAGGCATTTCCCGCAAGTGCACGGGTCTATCGAAGTAATAAAATGTCGATCCCACAGGGACTAATGGGCAATTACCGACAAATCTCGAAATGGCTAGCTAGACGATGCCGAAATTGGTGAAGTTTATGATAACGAAATAATTAAAAGTGCAGGATTGTAAACAGAGGAAATCACACGAGAGGATTCTAATGAGGAGATGTATCAGGATATGGGTTCACCACATTGACTCCTTACAGTTGAATAGCCAAAATTTATCACCAATGTCCTATCAAGCTCAAGGGACTCAGCTTTCTTGTCACGTAGGTAGCTCCCCTCCAATAATCTTGTCTGCTTCCACGAACTAGATTACCAGTCCAATCCATAGGGTTCTAACGTGCGGTCGGACGAGTGTCTTTCCACAACGTCTAAGATTCTTATAATCCTCGCAAATAAGTACAGACCCGAAAGCGAGGTTTTACCCTCCTAGAGATGCTGAACCGTACTTGAGGTGATTAAAGACTCATGCCCCCTTTCGGGTTGAAAGTCCCCAGATAAAGGGGGCGAAACCCTAGTAGGAGGCGCATATAAAACTTTCATAGCGGAAGCAAGGGTTTCTAAACATCTTTTGCAAGAATATATGATCAACTTCATATAGTTTGGATTCATACCATAGCCATTTCGCTTGGATGGCGATTTGGAAGAGAAAGATGCAAACGCTTCTTCTCCAAAGGCACCGCACACAAGATGTGATCGCCTACTCCTTGTTGCTTCTTGTGCTAGCAAGGCTCCAAGTATCCTTGTCGTGTGAAGGAAGATGAGATGCGAGAGTAGTTCTCTCCTTTGGCCGAATGCTTCTCTACACCTCGTGTAGACGAGCCACACAAGTGCAAGACCAAAAGAGGGGCGAGCGTTTTGGAACGTGGAGGCGTGCATTCATTTTTGGAACTTCCAAAAATAGCAAACGCTTAACGCATCCACTCATGCGTTCACGAACCAACCAAAACGCATCCTCACTTTGAACCATGCATTCACTCATGTGAACGGGTTCCTTTTGGTTTGGTTCAAAGACCAATTAAGCCAAGCCTTTGGTCTAGATCATAATTAAACCCTAAGGCTCCAGATCTAACTGTTCATCTCTTGATGCTCTTGATCTCATAGATCTGGCATCAATACTCTCGATCGAAGCTTACCGATCTCAAGCCCTAATCAATCAAACATGATCAGACCAGATCTCACTTACAATCAGAGTTTAAACTCCTTTAAACTGAACCAAAACAATTCAGTCCACACGATCTAACTTAAGTAAGCCATATCATCAAATTGTGCGACCCTAAGGGTTTCCTTTAAATGTTGGTAACGATAACTTACGTTATCACGATCAGCGAGGGGTATCTAGCAACACATCACTGTCTCCCAATATAAAGGAAAGAGTCTTCCAAGACTACACCCAAACCACAGCACAAGTGTGAATCCACTTCACTAGACATATAAGTTTCCTTTGCCACTGGATGTTCTTATTGGACAAGCGTGTCAAGCCTGTAACTCCAATATGATGAGAATGATTAGATCAGATGAACATAGTCATCTGGGTATGGCCATACACTTTCTCAATCATCTCATCCAGGGGGCCCCTTTAGAACATCACACTCCAAACTAGGAGACGGCAATCCTTTATCTATCACTAGTGTCCTAACCTGACTCATGATCATTATCCAAGATAGTCTATAACCATTATGTTTCAAATGATATCGAACTACCTCAAAACAATGACAATCATCATTTAGAAACACAAGTGATCTCAAGTCAGAGGACATATGCCACTTTTTTGCATACAAGGATTATTCACATTGTGACAAGCAATTGAATATCCTAGTAGGGTCTGTCCAGTACATCCAATGTACCTATGAGTCTACATCTTATTCCATGCTCGAAGCATCCTATAAGATTAGAACACATATTAGTCTCAATCATATCAAGGCTGTCTCATGTTCACCAAGATATCTCGACTAAGGACTTAACTGCATGTCAGCCAAGCTGAACAGCATTGAGACATTAGTCAGAAGTATACATATTGCAGCAGATGATGTAACAACCTGAATAATAACCATTGCCTTTATAAACATAGAGTTTATACATGATACTGATATAATCCCAAGGCCTCAAACATTAGCCTTAAGGGCATACCCCAACAATCTCCCACTTGCACTTAATCTAATGGTTGAGAAATCTCAAACCCATATTATTACAGTGCTTTTCATGCTTCTGCTGCGCCAGAGGCTTTGTAAGCGGGTCTGCCAGATTGTCATCTGTATGAACCTTGCAGATTTTGATCTCGCCTCGATCAATGATCTCCCGGATCAAGTGAAACCATCTCTGTATGTGCTTGGACTTCTGGTGCGACCGTGGTTCCTTTGCTTGTGCTATTGCTCTAGTGTTATCACAGAAGATAACCAAAGGATCTGCACTCGAAGGAACAACACCAAGTTCCTGAATGAACTTACGAATCCACACTGCCTCCTTAGATGCTTCCGAGGCTGCAACATACTCGGCTTCTGTTGTGGAATCAGCAACAATAGATTGTTTGAAACTTTTCCACACCACCGCACCTCCATTCAAGCTAAAAACATAGCCTGATTGCGATCGGAAATCATCCTGGTCAGATTGGAATGAAGCGTCAGTATATCCTTCAATACTGAGTTCTTCCTGACCACCATACACCAAGAACATATCTTTGGTCCTCTGAAGATATTTCAAAATGTTCTTCACTGCAATCCAGTGCGCCTGACCTGGATTACCTTGGAATCGACTGGTCATGCTTAACCCGTAAGCGACGTCTGGGCGAGTACACAACATCGCATACATAATGGACCCAATAGCCGAAGAATAAGGCGTATTGTCCATTTCATCTTTCTCAGTCTGTGTTTGTGGACACTGACTCTTTGAAAGATTCAGACCATGTCTGACTGGAAGATATCCTCTTTTAGAATTCTCTAAATGGAATCTCTCCAGGACTTTATCGATGTAAGTACTCTGGCACAGCCCGAGAAGCCTCTTAGATCTATCTCTGTAGATCTTCACACCTAATACATAGGCTGCTTCTCCTAGATCTTTCATCTGGAAACATTTTCTTAACCATGCCTTAACCGCATGTAGTTCAGGAATATCGTTTCCAATGATTAAGATATCATCGACGTAGAGGACTAGGAATGTAATCACGCTCCCACTAAACCTCTTATATACACACGGGTCATCTTCATTCTTGATGAAACCAAATTCACAGATTGATTCATCAAAACGAATATTCCAGCTTCTAGATGCTTGCTTAAGTCCATAAATGGACTTCTTTAACTTGCATATTTTATGACGATCTGATGGATTTGTGAAACCTTCAGGTTGTGTCATATACACATCCTCCTGCAGATTTCCATTAAGGAAAGCGGTCTTCACATCCATCTGCCAGATCTCATAATCATAATATGCTGCTATTGCGAGAATGATCCGAATAGACTTAAACATGGCTACAGGAGAGAAAGTTTCATCATAATCTATCCCGTAGATTTGTTTGAAACCTTTCGCAACTAGCCTGCCTTTATAGGTAACCACGTTACCATCCATGTCAATCTTCTTCTTGAAGATCCATTTACAGCCTATAGGGATTACTCCCGGAGGCGGATCAACCAAATCCTAGACTTGGTTATCTGACATGGAGTCCATCTCGGCTCGCATAGCTTCAAGCCATCTCGCTGATTCCGGTCCACTGACCGCATCCGCATAAGTGAGGGGTTCATCATGATCAATGATGTAGACTCCGTCATAGCGCTCAGGCTGTCGACGGATCCTTCCCGATCTTCGCGGTTCCCGTGATATCTGAGCCTCAGGTTGCTCAATAACCTGTTCTACTGGCTCATGCTCATCCAACTGTGCTTGACTACTTTGTCCTTCTTCTGGATTCTCATCCAGCTTCATTTCTCTCCCACTGGCCTCTTGCAGAAGAAACTCCTTCTCAAGAAAAATGGCCGTCCGAGCAACAAATACCTTGTTCTCTTTGGGATCGTAGAAATAATAACCCTTAGTTTCTTTAGGGTAACCGACAAAGATGCATTTCTCAGATCTGCTCTCTAGTTTCCCAGAGGCGAGCTTTTTGACATAAGCCTCACAACCCCAGATCTTAATAAATGTCAAGCTCGGCTGTTTCCCATACCATAACTCATATGGAGTCTTTGAAACTGCCTTGGATGGCACTCGGTTTAGTACCTTTGCAGCTGTTTCCAGTGCAAATCCCCAAAAGGAGTAAGGTAGAGTAGCCTGACTCATCATCGAACGAACCATATCCAGTAAGGTTCTGTTTCTCCTCTCGGACACACCATTCCATTGCGGTGTTCCTGGTGGAGTGAGCTGTGAGATAATCCCACACTCCTTCAGATAGTCAGTAAACTCTCGACTTAGGTATTCTCCACCTCGATCTGAGCGAAGTGCCTTGATATTTCGGCCTAGCTGATTCTGTACTTCATTTTTGAACTCTTTGAACTTGTCAAAAGATTCACTTTTATGTCTCATTAGATAGACATATCCATACCTACTGAAATCATCAGTAAAGGTAATGAAGTATGAATAGCCACCTCTGGCATGTTTACTAAATGGCCCACACACATCACTGTGTATAAGGTCAAGTAAACCTGAAGCCCTTTGACCTTTGTTAGGAAAAGGAGCCTTCGTCATTTTACCCATTAAACAAGCTTTGCATGTATCAATCTCCTCATAGGAGAATGATCCCAGCAGTCCATGGTCATGCAACCGCTTAATGCGTTTCTTGTTAATATGGCCTAAACGACTATGCCATAGCAAGGTGCTATTATCAGCATACTTGGCTTTCTTATTATCAATATTTTGTATAGAACATTCCATGTCCAACATGAATAATCCATTGTTAATTGATCCAGTAGCATAAACAATATTATCTAAAGAAATAACACACTTTGAAATATTGCATTCAAAGGAAAACCCTTTCCTGACAAGAGCAGGAATAGAGATAATGTTTTTCGTTATGCTTGGTGCAAAGTAACAATTGTTCAGTTCTAATACAAGTCCAGATGGTAATGAGATGTGATATTCTCCTACAGCAACAGCAGCAACCCGTGCCCCGTTTCCAACTCGTAGGTCCACCTCATGCTGTCCCACCTGTCTTCTTCTCTTGAGTTCCTGCACATTTGAACAAATGTGAACTCCACATGCAGTGTCCAACACCCATGAAATAGAAGAAGAAGATATCATGACCTCAGTCACAAAAATACCTGAGCCAGAAGCGATGCTTCCCTTCTTGTCTCCTTGGAGCGCTTTACAGTCCTTTTTCCAGTGACCCAGCTGGCCACAATGGAAACATCTGTATTCCTTCGACCGCTTAACCTTTTGTTTCAGAGCCTTGTTGTAGCTCTTGACAGGGGCTTTGCCCTTCTTCCCCTTCTTCTTGTTCCTGGAAGGAAACATCAAGACAGAGGTTGAAGGCTTTCCCTTTAGAGTCAACTCTGTAGTCAAGAGCATGTTCAGTAACTCTGCCGGGGTACAGTCGATCTTGTTCATATTAAAATTAATGATGAACGGATCGAAAGTAGCCGGGAGAGACTGAAGAATGATGTCTATAGCAAGCTCCTGATTGATGGTATGTCCCAGTTTCTCTAGAGCCTCCTTGTACCCAATCATCTTGAGTACGTGAGCTCCCACTGGACTCCCTTCAGCCAGTTTGCTCTGAAAGAAAAGCTTAGTCAAATTGTAGCGTTCAGTCCTAGCCTATGCAGCATACAGCATCTTGAGGTTTGCTATAATCTGTATAGCAGATAGATCCTCATGCTGACGTTGCAGCTCTGGCGTCATAGACGCAAGCATCAGGCAAGCGACATCAATGCTATCATTGACATGCTTTTCATAGGCATCGCGAACCGCCCTTGCGGCGTTCGCAGCGGGTTGAGGCGGTATAGCCGTCTCGAGGACATACAGTTTCCTCTCTGCCTTAAGAACAATCTTAAGGTGTCCGTACCAGTCTGAGAAGTTTGGCCCAGCAAACTTCTCCCTTTCCAGTAGGGATCGCACATTGAAATTCGTGGTGTTCGTTGCTGCAGTAATCTACAACAATGCAAGAATAGCAAGGTCAGTATCAATGTTTAGAATCAATCTAGGACTTAAGAAAGATTCTTTTCTCACTATTTTATCTGACTGAAAAATCCATTAAACAGTCCGAAAGAGTAACACTCTTTTAGTGAGATGGGATCCAGATTTCATACTTGGTCTCCGCGTCCCGCTCAGGCGAGATAAGATGCACAGAGAGTACAAGCACTAATTTCTGGTAGGCAATGCCTGCCAATCGCCAACCCGTGCGATTCCCCTTCATCTGGGCAATCCAGCAGACTGTGCCAACTGAGTTGGTACAACACAGTCTCTGATCCCACAGATGGCTGCCTCCATATAGCTAACATATGCTCAGTATGTAGCCTACATGGTCAAGCTGACCTGACCTACTCCCTGGACCACCACGTGCTATGCTGAGCAACGAGAAGCGATAAATCCCTTCTCTGTAACACGCAGGTGTAATCACACACCGTCTGAAGATAGATGGGCGTGCCCACTGAGTGGGTACAACACAGCCCCAACGATAGTCAGAACAGTGAGGTTTCGCGTCAGAAGGCTTAGGTGCTTGATATATTAGCGTTGGATTTTAACGGTCTTTTATCTTCTTAACTATCATACATAACCTATGGCGATAGCAGAAGATTAAATCATGCAGTTCTAATTATATAAACAATAAGTAGAAAGCATGCTGATCTTATGTGGTAAAAGCCCATTAAACCTAAGTAAGACCTTAATTTAACTTAAGTTTTCACTTGAGCTCTTCATGGGTCTTTTGCATCTCATCTGGCCCCAAACCAGGGCCCAAGCGCCCACAGCAGCTCAGGTGCGCCCACCAGGTAAATGCGCCTGTCCCAGAGTCGAACCCTGGACCTCCCACCTGGTTAAGCCTCAAGCTGCATGTGCTTCTGCCATGTGTGCTCTGTGCTCTTGTCTGATTAAATTACAATTTAATCTATCTAGACAAGATTGACTCGCAGGTCAATTACACTTTATAAATTAATTAAAATGTGATACGCAGATCACAATAAAAATAATTTACAATTTAATCCAGGCTCGCAGGCCCCAGCACAGCACACATTAAAAGGGCAACCCACATAAGATAAAATAGACAAGCATCATGGTATACAATCAACATGTGATCCATTACAAGAAAATAAAATTTTTTGAAATCCCATTGGAATCAATTTTATTTTTCTTATGTGCCCTACTGCCTTACAACGGTCCATCAATAGGGATCCACTCATCATGTCTAGTCAGATCCACTGCCCTTGCATGCACCAAGTCCTAACTGACTTGAGTTGACCCAGTGGCCAACAATGCATGCAGATGGGCTGAACGACACTCATGAGTTCAGGCAAGCGGGTGTGACCCCGGGCCCAACTCATGCGCGTTCACTGGTTGTCTCAACCAGACATCGCTACACGCCTGTATACAGTCGACCTATAGCCACCTCGTGCTTGCGCACAGGTGCCATCTGGTCGACCCATCTAGGCTGTCAGATGGTCTGATCAGACTGTTTGGATCTTAACTAGATGATGACTTCAACCCTATCAACCCGTCTAAGGGTTTATAGTAGGCGCTGCTTAGTTCTAATGTGGGGCACGCAAGATACAAGTTTTGACAAAACAAAAGCTTTAACAAGCGCCAACATAATCATGCATAAACATGAATATCACACATGCGCCAACATCTAAAACCTAGCATGTAGTTTCGCATGTGATAAAAATTAGATCTACGCAAACAAGGATCACACATTAACATGAAGCAATCATATTAACATACAACAACCTCCTCTGATACCAATTGAAAGTCCTCAGATAAAGGGGGCGAAACCCTAGTAGGAGGCGCATATAAAACTTTCATAGCGGAAACTAGGGTTTCTAAACATCTTTTGCAAGAATATATGATCAACTTCATATAGTTTGGATTCATACCATAGCCAATTCGCTTGGATGGCAATTTGGAAGAGAAAGATGCAAACGCTTCTTCTCCAAAGGCACCGCACACAAGATGTGATCGCCTACTCCTTGTTGCTTCTTGTGCTAGCAAGGCTCCAAGTATCCTTGTCGTGTGAAGGAAGATGAGATGCGAGAGTAGTTCTCTCCTTTGGCCGAATGCTTCTCTACACCTCGTGTAGACGAGCCACACAAGTGCAAGACCAAAAGAGGGGCGAGCGTTTTGGAACGTGGAGGCGTGCATTCATTTTTGGAACTTCCAAAAATAGCAAATGCTTAACGCATCCACTCATGCGTTCACGAACCAACCAAAACGCATCCTCACTTTGAACCATGCGTTCACTCATGTGAACGGGTTCCTTTTGGTTTGGTTCAAAGACCAATTAAGCCAAGCCTTTGGTCTAGATCATAATTAAACCCTAAGGCTCCAGATCTAACCGTTCATCTCTTGATGCTCTTGATCTCACAGATCTGGCATCAATACTCTCGATCGAAGCTTACCGATCTCAAGCCCTAATCAATCAAACATGATCAGACCAGATCTCACTTACAATCAGAGTTTAAACTCCTTTAAACTGAACCAAAACAATTCAGTCCACACGATCTGACTTAAGTAAGCCATATCATCAAATTGTGCGACCCTAAGGGTTTCCTTTAAATGTTGGTAACGATAACTTACGTTATCACGATCAGCGAGGGGTATCTAGCAACACATCACTGTCTCCCAATATAAAGGAAAGAGTCTTCCAAGACTACACCCAAACCACAGCACAAGTGTGAATCCACTTCACTAGACATATAAGTTTCCTTTGCCACTGGATGTTCTTATTGGACAAGCGTGTCAAGCCTGTAACTCCAATATGATGAGAATGATTAGATCAGATGAACATAGTCATCTGGGTATGGCCATACACTTTCTCAATCATCTCATCTAGGGGGCCCCT
This sequence comes from Costus lasius, assembly GCA_027563935.2. Lineage (NCBI taxonomy): Eukaryota > Viridiplantae > Streptophyta > Magnoliopsida > Zingiberales > Costaceae > Costus > Costus lasius. Next base: position 116,350,832 of record CM050450.1, on the reverse strand, counting down.
TTAGAACATCACACTCCAAACTAGGAGACGGCAATCCTTTATCTATCACTAGTGTCCTAACCTGACTCATGATCATTATCCAAGATAGTCTATAACCATTATGTTTCAAATGATATCGAACTACCTCAAAACAATGACAATCATCATTTAGAAACACAAGTGATCTCAAGTCAGAGGACATATGCCACTTGTTTGCATACAAGGATTATTCACATTGTGACAAGCAATTGAATATCCTAGTAGGGTCTGTCCAGTACATCTAATGTACCTATGAGTCTACATCTTATTCCATGCTCGAAGCATCCTATAAGATTAGAACACATATTAGTCTCAATCATATCAAGGCTGTCTCATGTTCACCAAGATATCTCGACTAAGGACTTAACTGCATGTCAGCCAAGCTGAACAGCATTGAGACATTATTCAGAAGTATACATATTGCAGCAGATGATGTAACAACCTGAATAATAACCATTGCCTTTATAAACATAGAGTTTATACATGATACTGATATAATCCCAAGGCCTCAAACATTAGCCTTAAGGGCATACCCCAACACGGGTAGCGTAGGCATAGCGTACAGACGGAAAGGATAAACTCTCAACCAAGTGGGTCTGACGCGCGGTCGGACAAGAGGCTCTCCGCAGCGTCTAAAGCTCCCTAAAATCTCGTGAGCGAGTACAGATCTGCAAGCGAGTTTTTCTCCCTAAGATTTGATTTACAAACCTCACTTTGGTGTTTTCGTAAGTGAGTACAGACCCGCAGGCAAGTTTTCTCCTCTAGATCCAATTAACAAACCTCACCCTTGCGACTCAAGGCTCAAGTTTACCTTTCCGGATGATGCTCCCCTTTAATCCTACGGGTAAGTACAGTTATGCAAGCGAGTAAGCTCCTAGAAAAGCTGATTTACAAATCTCATCCGAGGGATTAGAGGTACGAGCATATCCTTTCGGGTAACGCAGGCAATGCATACACACAAGGCCAAGCAAGGACTTTGGCTAATAAACTTAACTATCACAACTAGCAAATCGTCAAGGGCTACCCCACATCCTGATTTAGTGTTTAGCCTATCATGTTTACGGTAACAACATAGATAATGTATTCAGCCATAAACATCTCTTACAACAACAGATCTTGTACAGGAAATGCGGAAGAAATGTAGATCTTGTGTTGCTCTTGTAAAGATTATACAATGAATGCAGCAAATGGACTATGAATGCCAAATATTTCTTACAGATTTTGTCCCTGAGAGGCTGGCGCACCAAGATATCTTCGCTAGATGCAAAGGCGCAGCTCTCTCCCTCCTTCTCGCAAGCACAGCTTCTCCGTGCGTTCTCCTCTGCCCAATCTCTCTTTCAACGATGCCTTTCCCCCTCCTTTTATTCCTCTCTTCCCTGCATCTTTTTCTCCTTCCCATACCCTGCAAAAAGGGCTCCAGCCGTGATGGAGTCATGAACGCCTATCGGGAATGCCACATCCCTCGGGAAGATGCTTAGGGAGACTCCCCAGGAATTGACGAAGATGCCCCCCAAATTTTAGCTACATAAGCCCTCTGCCGCTCTGAACACGGCCAGGCTGTGACGGCAAACACGGCCGTGACACGGTCGAAGACAGATGCGAACGCCAGCACGGTCTGCGACACGGCCGTGGCACCCACCATGTCGGGCTCGGCGGATTTCGGCCCCAACGAACACGGCCGCGATGGAGAACACGGCCAGGCCGTGATGAAGAATACGACCCATAATACCGGTTACGGCCCCGCCATAAAATCAGCGCAACATTCTGTGGATTTTGGCCCTAGCAAACACGGCCATGATGCGGAACACGGTCACGCCATGACGAGATCGCATTTCCCCAACACGGCCATGCCACCAGCCATGTTCACCTCAGTGCAGAAATCAGATGCCGAACACGGCCGTGATGATGGACACGGCCAGGCCGTGTTCATCCCCAGAAAGCCAAAGAAGGTGATTTTCCACCCCGTTCGACGTTCTCAGCGGTCCTCGCACCCTCCGGATAGTTTTGTGGGAGTGATGAGCCCTTCAACAGCCACGACATGCCCCATCCGCTCCGGCCACGTGGCTTCTCCTGCTTCCACGACATCCCTTCACCTGCTACCCCCGCTACCCATCACTCGGGCGCCACCTCGAGACTCGACCGCCGACCGTGACATGTCCACCGATCACTACAACAACCGGGTCATCAACTCGGCCCACGACACCACCAACAACGTGCAGAACCATCCTACCATCAGCAAGTTTTGCTGCCTTGTGGCTGCTTGCTCGGAGATGGTGTAGCGTCACTTGGGTCCGGACAGCGACCACGACTCTTCCACTTGACGCCTCACTTGACGCCTCACACCCCTCGCATGAAGGAATCGCCCCAGGGAATAGTTGCTAGTTTGTTTTACTTTTCAGTAGTTAGAGGGCATCTTGACCCTACTGAAAGGTTCCCCTGTAACTAGGGGGCGAAACCCAGTGAGGTGGCGCATAAAAATTTTGCAAGCGGAAGCATGGGTTTCAATAGATCTTTCGCAAATATATGATCAACTTGTTCGAGTATGGATTCATACCATTGCCATTGGTTCGATTGGCGTCTAGGAAGAAGATGGCGACAGGGCTCTCCTCCAAAGCGCCGCACACAAGATGATCAACGGCTTGCTCCTTGGACGCTCCTTGTGCTAGCAAGGATCTCCAAGTGACCTTGTCGTGTAAGGGATGAGGTGCTTGGCCGAATTTCCTCCAAGTCGTGAGTCTCCTTCACCACGAGAGAAAATGTCGTCCAGAGAGATAGGCGAGCGGCGAGAATAGGGATTCTATCTTCGAACAAGAAGCGTGGTCTCTTTTGAGATCATGGTTTCTAAAATTAGAAACCACACCCCACGTTCTCTCATTCACGCCAAGTGAATGAATCGCAACATGCCCCCTTTGAACCATGCGCTCAATTAATGAGCGGTTCAAGTTGATTTGGTTTAAAAACCAAATAAAACCAAGCCTCGATCCAGATCACCTTAAACCCTAAGGTTCAAGATCTGACCGTTCATCTCCTGATACTCTTAATCTTACCGATCTAGCATCAACTCTCTCGATCTAAGCTTACCGATCTTAAGCCCTAATCAATCAAACATGATCAGACCAGATCTCACTTACAATCAGAGATTAAATCCCTTTAAACTGAACTTAAACAATTCAGTCCACACAATCTGACTTAAGTAAGCCATATCATCAAATTGTGCGACCCTAAGGGTTTCCTTTAAATGTCGGTAACGATAACTTACGTTATCACAATCAGTGAGGGGTATCTAGCAACACATCACTGTCTCCCGATATAAAAGAAAGAGTCTTCCAAGACTACACCCAAACCACAGCACAAGTGTGAATCCACTTCACCAGGCATACATGTTTCCTTTGCCACTGGATGTTCTTATTGGACAAGCGTGTCAAGCCTGTAGCTCCAATATGATGAGCATGATTAGATCAGATGAACATAGTCACCTGGGTATGGCCATACACTTTCTCAATCATCTCATCCAGGGGGGCCCCTTTAGAACATCACACTCCAAAAACAAGGAGACGGCAATCCTATATCTATCACTAGTGTCCTAACCTGACTCATGATCATTATCCAAGATAGTCTATAACCATTATGTTTCAAATGATATTGAACTATCTCAAAACAATGACAATCATCATTTAGAAACACAAGTGATCTCAAGTCAGAGGACATGTGCCACTTGTTGCAATCAAGGATTATTCACATTGTGACAAGCAATTGAATATCCTAGTAGGGTCTGTCCAGTACATCCAATGTACCCATGAGTCTACATCTTATTCCACGCTCAAAGCATCCTATAAGATTAGCACACATATTAGTCTCAATCATATCAAGGCTGTCTCATGTTCACCAAGATATCTCGACTAAGGACATAAGGCATGTCAGCCAAGCTGAACAGCTTTGAGACATTATTCAGAAGCACACTTATTGCAGCAGACAATGTAACAAACTGAATAACAACTATTGCCTTTATAAACATAAAAGTTTATACATGATACTGTTACAATCCCAAGGCCTCAAACATTAGCTTTGTAAGCGGGTCAGCCAGATTGTCATCTGTATGAACCTTGCAGACTTTGATCTCGCCACGATCAATGATCTCCCTGATCAAGTGAAACCGTCTCTGTATGTGCTTGGACTTCTGGTGCGACCGTGGTTCCTTTGCTTGTGCAATTGCTCCAGTGTTATCACAGAAGATAACCAAAGGATCTGCACTCGAAGGAACAACACCAAGTTCTTGAACGAACTTACGAATCCACACTGCCTCCTTGGATGCTTCCGAGGCTTCAACATACTCGGCTTCTGTTGTGGAATCAGCAACGATTGACTGTTTGAAACTTTTCCACACCACTGCTCCTCCATTCAAGCTAAAAACATAGCCTGATTGCGATCGGAAATCATCCTGGTCAGACTGGAACGAAGCGTCAGTATATCCTTCAATACTGAGTTCTTCCTGACCTCCATATATCAAGAACATATCTTTGGTCCTCCGAAGATATTTTAAAATGTTCTTGACTGCAATCCAGTGCGCCACACCTGGATTACTTTGGAATCTACTGGTCACGCTTAACCCGTAAGCGACGTCTGGGCGAGTACACAACATCGCATACATAATGGATCCAATAGCCGAAGCATAAGGCGTATTGTCCATTTCATCTTTCTCAGTCTGTGTTTGCGGACACTGACTCTTCGAAAGATTCAGACCATGTCTGACTGGAAGATATCCTCTTTTAGAATTCTCTAAATGAAATCTCTCCAGGACTTTATCGATGTAAGTACTCTGGCACAGCCCGAGAAGCCTCTTAGATCTATCCCTGTAGATCTTCACACCTAATACATAGGCTGCTTCTCCTAAATCTTTCATCTGGAAACATTTTCTTAACCATGCTTTAACCGCATGCATTTCAGGAATATCGTTTCCAATGATCAAGATATCATCGACGTAGAGGACTAGGAAAGTAATCACGCTCCCACTAAACCTCTTATATACACACGGGTCATCCTCGTTCTTGATGAAACCAAATTCACTGATTGCTTCATCAAAACGAATATTCCAGCTTCTAGATGCTTGTTTCAGTCCATAAATAGACTTCTTTAACTTGCATATTTTATGACGATCTGATGGATGAGTGAAACCTTTAGGTTGTGTCATATACACATCCTCCTGCAAATTTCCATTAAGGAAAGCAGTCTTCACATCCATTTGCCAGATCTCATAATCATAATATGCAGCTATCGCGAAAAGAATCCGAATAGACTTAAACATAGCTACAGGTGAGAAAGTTTCATCATAATCTATCCCGTAGATTTGTTTGAAACCTTTCGCAACTAGCCTGCCTTTATAGGTAACCACGTTACCATCCATGTCAATCTTCTTCTTGAAGATCCATTTACAGCCTATAGGGATTACTCCCGGAGGCGGATCAACCAAATCCCAGACTTGTTTCTCTGACATGGAGTCCATCTCGGCTCGCATAGCTTCAAGCCATCTAGCTGAGTCCGGTCCACTGACCGCATCCGCATAAGTAAGGGGTTCATCATTATCAATGATGTAGACTCCGTCATAGCGCTCAGGCTGTCAACGGATCCTTCCCGATCTTCGCGGTTCCCGTGATATCTGAGCCTCAGGTTGTTCAGTAACCTGTTCTACTGGCTCAGGCTCATCCAACTGTGCTTGACCACTTTGTCCTTCCTTTGGATTCTCATCCAGCTTTATTTCTCTCCCACTGGCCTCTTGCAGAAGAAACTCCTTCTCAAGAAATATGGCCGTCCGAGCAACAAACACCTTGTTCTCTTTGGGATCGTAGAAATAATAACCCTTAGTTTCCTTAGGGTAACCGACAAAGATACATTTCTCAGATCTGCTCTCTAGTTTTCCAGAGGCGAGCTTTTTGACATAAGCCTCGCAGCCCCAGATCCTGATAAATGTCAAGCTAGGCTGTTTCCCATACCATAATTCATATGGGGTCTTTGAAACTGCCTTGGATGGCACTCGGTTTAGTACCTTTGCAGCTGTCTCCAGTGCAAATCCCCAAAAGGAGTAAGGTAGAGTAGCCTGACTCATCATAGAACGAACCATATCAAGTAACATTCTATTTCTCCTCTCGGACACACCATTCCATTGCGGTGTTCCTGGCGGAGTGAGCTGTGAGATAATCCCACACTCCTTCAGATAGTCAGTAAACTCTCGACTTAGGTATTCACCACCTCGATCAGAACGAAGTGCCTTGATATTTCGGCCTAGCTGATTCTGTACTTCATTTTTGAACTCTTTGAACTTGTCAAAAGATTCACTTTTATGTCTCATAAGATAGACATACCCATATCTACTGAAATCATCAGTGAAGGTAATGAAGTACTGATAGCCACCTCTGGCATGTTTACTAAAAGGCCCACACACATCACTGTGTATAAGGTCAAGTAAACCTGAAGCCCTTTGACCTTTATTAGGAAAAGGAGACTTCGTCATTTTGCCCATCAAACAAGCTTTGCATGTATCAATCTCCTCATAGGAGAATGATCCCAGCAGTCCATAATCATGCAACCGCTTAATGCGTTTCTTGTTAATATGACCTAAACGACTATGCCATAGCAAGGTGCTGTCATCAGCATAGTTGGCTTTCTTATTATCAATATTGTGTATAGAACATTCCATGTCCAACATGAATAACCCATTGTTAATTGAACCAGTAGCATAAACAATATTATCTTAAGAAAGAACACACTTTGAAATATTGCATTCAAAGGAAAACCCCTTCCTGACAAGAGCAGGAATGGAGATAATATTTTTAGTAATGCTGGGAACAAAGTAACAATTGTCTAGTTCCAATACAAGTCCAGATGGTAAAGAGATGAAATAGTCTCCTACAGCAACAGCAGCAACCCGTGCCCCGTTTCCAACTCGTAGGTCCACCTCATGCTGTCCCACCTGTCTTCTTCTCTTGAGTTCCTGTACATTTGAACAAATGTGAACTCCACATGCAGTGTCTAACACCCATGAAATAGAAGAAAAAGAAACCATGACTTCCGTCACGTATATACCTGAGCCAGAAGCGATGCTTCCCCTCTTGTCTCCTTGGAGCGCTTTACAGTCCTTTTTCCAGTGACCCAGCTGGCCACAATGGAAACATCTGTATTCCTTCGACCGCTTAACCTTTTGTTTCAGAGCCTTATTGTAGTTCTTGACTGGGGCTTTGCCCTTCTTCCCCTTCTTCTTGTTCCTTGAAGGAAACATCAAGACAGAGGTTGAAGGCTTTCCCTTTAGAGTCTCCTCTGTAGTCAAGAGCATATTCAGCAACTCTGCCGGAGTACAATCGATTTTGTTCATATTAAAGTTAATAATGAACGCATCGAAAGAAGGCGGGAGAGACTGCAGAATAATGTCTACAGCAAGGTCCTGATTGATGGTGTGTCCCAGTTTCTCTAGAGCCTCCTTGTGCCCAATCATCTTGAGCACGTGAGCTCCCACTGGACTCCCTTCAGCCAGTTTGCTCTGAAAGAACAGCTTAGTCAAATTGTAGCGCTCAGTCCTCGCCTGTGCTGCATACAGCATCTTGAGGTTTGCTATAATTTCTATAGCCGACATATCCTCATGCTGACGCTGCAGCGGTGGCGTCATAGACGCTAGCATCAAGCAAGCGACATCAATGCTATCATTGACATGCTTTTCATAGGCTTCCCGAACCGCCCTTGCGGCGTTCGGAGCGGGTTGAGGCGGTATCGCCGTCTCGAGGACATACAGTTTCCTCTCTGCCTTAAGAACAATCTTAAGGTGTCCGAACCAGTCTGAGAAGTTTGGCCCAGCAAACTTCTCCCTTTCCAGTAGGGATCGCACATTGAAGTTCATGGTGTTCGTTGCTGCAGGAATCTACAACAATGCAAGAACAGCAAGGTCAGTATCAATGTATAGAATCAATCCAGGACTTAAGAAAGATTCTTCTCTCACTATTTTATCTGACTGAAAAATCCATGAAAACAGTCCGAAAGAGTAACACTCTTTTAGTGAGATGGGATCCAGATTTCATACTTGGTCTCCGCGTCCCGCTCAGGCGAGATAAGATGCACAGAGAGTTCAAGCACTAATTTCTGGTAGGCAGTCCCTGCCAATCGCCAACCCGTGCGATTCCCCTTCATCTGGGCAATCCAGCAGACTGTGCCAACTGAGTTGGTACAACACAGTCTTTGATCCCACAGATGGCTGCCTCCATATAGCTAACATATGCCCCTTCCCTTCCCTGGACCACCACGTGCTATGCTGAGCAATGAGAAGCGATAAATCCCTTCCCTGTAACACGCAGGTGTAATCCCGCACCGTCTGAAGATAGATGGACGTGCCCACTGAGTGGGTACAACACGGCTCCAACGATAGTCAGAACAGTGAGGTTTCGCGTCAGAAGGCTTACGAGCTTGATATTTAACGTTGGATTTTAACGGTCTTTTATCTTCTCAACTATCATGCAATTCCTATGGTGATAGCAGAAGATAAATAAATCATGCAATTCTAATTATATAAATTATAAATAGAAAGCATGCTGATTTTATGTGGTAAAAGCCCATTAACCCTAAGTAAGACCTTAATTAACTTAAGTCTTCACTTGAGCTCTTCATGGGTCTTTGCTCCTCATCTGGCCCAAACCAGGGCCCAAGCGCCCACTGCAGCTCAGGTGCTCCCACCAGGTAAATGTGCCTGTCCCAGAGTCGAACCCTGGACCTCCCACCTGGTCAAGCCACTGCTGCATGCGCCTCTGCCAAGTGTGCTGTGTGCTCTTGTCTGATCAAATTACAAATTAATCTATCTAGACAAGATTGACACGCAGGTCAATTACAGTTTATAAATTAAATAACATGTGATTCGCAGATCACAATAAAAAATTAATTTACAAATTATCCAGGCTTGCAGGCCCCAGCACAGCACACATTAAGGGCATCCCACATAAAACAAACATCATGGCATCATCCAAACAACATGTGATCCATTAATAAGAAAATAAAATTTTGAAAACCCTTTGTTATCAATTTTACTTTTCTTATGTGCCCTACAACCTTACAACGGTCCATTGATAGGGATCCACTCATCATGTCTAGTCAGATCCACTGCCCTTGCATGCACCAAGTCCTAACTGACTTGAGTTGACCCAGTGGTCAACTATGCATGCGCCAAGGGCTGAACAACCATCATGGGTTCTGGCAAGCGGGTGTGAACCCGGGCCTAACTCATGTGCGTTCACCAGTTGTCTCAACCAGACCTCGCTACACGCCTGTGATGCAGTCAACCTATAGCCACCTCATGCTTGCGCATGGGTGCCATCTGGTCGACCCATCTAGGCTGTCAGATGGTCTGATCAGACTATTAGATCTAACCTAGAGGATGACTTCAACCCCATCAACCCGTCTAAGGGTTTATAGCAGGCGCTTAGTCTAATGATAGGCGCGCAAGTTAAATTTTTCTTTGACAAAAGAACAACATGCGCCAATACATGCGCCAAGAAGTAACAAACATCATACATGTATATTCGCATGATGAACTAGCATAAACTTAAGCATGTAATAAAACTTAGATCTAAGCATAAGCATAAACATGGATCACACATTATCTTCCAGCAATCATATGATTTAAACGATAACCTTTTAGCTCTGATACCAATTGAAAGGTTCCCCTGTAACTAGGGGGCGAAACCCAGTGAGGTGGCGCATAAAAATTTTGCAAGCGGAAACATGGGTTTCAATAGATCTTTCGCAAATATATGATCAACTTGTTCGAGTATGGATTCATACCATTGCCATTGGTTCGATTGGCGTCTAGGAAGAAGATGGCGACAGGGCTCTCCTCCAAAGCGCCGCACACAAGATGATCAACGGCTTGCTCCTTGGACACTCCTTGTGCTAGCAAGGATCTCCAAGTGACCTTGTCGTGTAAGGGATGAGGTGCTTGGCCGAATTTCCTCCAAGTCGTGAGTCTCCTTCACCACGAGAGAAAATGTCGTCCAGAGAGATAGGCGAGCGGCGAGAATAGGGCTTCTATCTTCGAACAAGAAGCGTGGTCTCTTTTGAGATCATGGTTTCTAAAATTAGAAACCAAACCCCACGTTCTCTCATTCACGCCAAGTGAATGAATCGCAACATGCCCCCTTTGAACCATGAGCTCAATTAATGAGCGGTTCAAGTTGATTTGGTTTAAAAACCAAATAAAACCAAGCCTCGATCCAGATCACCTTAAACCCTAAGGTTCAAGATCTGACCGTTCATCTCCTGATACTCTTGATCTTACCGATCTAGCATCAACTCTCTCGATCTAAGCTTACCGATCTTAAGCCCTAATCAATCAAACATGATCAGACCAGATCTCACTTACAATCAGAGATTAAATCCCTTTAAACTGAACTCAAACAATTCAGTCCACACGATCTGACTTAAGTAAGCCATATCATCAAATTGTGCGACCCTAAGGGTTTCCTTTAAATGTCGGTAACGATAACTTACGTTATCACGATCAGTGAGGGGTATCTAGCAACACATCACTGTCTCCCGATATAAAAGAAAGAGTCTTCCAAGACTACACCCAAACCACAGCACAAGTGTGAATCCACTTCACCAGGCATACATGTTTCCTTTGCCACTGGATGTTCTTATTGGACAAGCGTGTCAAGCCTGTAGCTCCAATATGATGAGCATGATTAGATCAGATGAACATAGTCACCTGGGTATGGCCATACACTTTCTCAATCATCTCATCCAGGGGGGCCCCTTTAGAACATCACACTCCAAAAACAAGGAGACGGCAATCCTATATCTATCACTAGTGTCCTAACCTGACTCATGATCATTATCCAAGATAGTCTATAACCATTATGTTTCAAATGATATTGAACTATCTCAAAACAATGACAATCATCATTTAGAAACACAAGTGATCTCAAGTCAGAGGACATGTGCCACTTGTTGCAATCAAGGATTATTCACATTGTGACAAGCAATTGAATATCCTAGTAGGGTCTGTCCAGTACATCCAATGTACCCATGAGTCTACATCTTATTCCACGCTCAAAGCATCCTATAAGATTAGCACACATATTAGTCTCAATCATATCAAGGCTGTCTCATGTTCACCAAGATATCTCGACTAAGGACATAAGGCATGTCAGCCAAGCTGAACAGCTTTGAGACATTATTCAGAAGCACACTTATTGCAGCAGACAATGTAACAAACTGAATAACAACTATTGCCTTTATAAACATAAAAGTTTATACATGATACTGTTACAATCCCAAGGCCTCAAACATTAGCCTTAAGGGCATACCCCAACACCTACTTTAGTTTGTTTTGGGTGGTTGGCTCCTCCAACTACCTCACATGTTTAGCTTGTGGCCCTCTTTCCCTCTTGATCTATAAAAGAGGACGGAGGGCTATGTGTTTTTTAGTTTTCATTGTAGTTTGCGCCTTTTCTTGCAAGGCCTTAGGTCCAGCAAAACTCCGAGGAGCTCGCCTAGAGTTCCCTCGCCTCCTCTTTGTACGCTTCTTTTCAGCTTTCAATCAAAACACCCGGCGAACCTCGCTTGGGCGCCGGGTCCTTTGCATGTTCATCTTGCTGCGTTGGGTCTTGGACAAGTAAGCTTGGTTGGTTGCCATAGCATTGTGAAGGGCATGCGCGTGTGCTTGCAAAACAAACATTGGCTCGGTGATCGAGGTGAGTATTTTCCGTTAGAGTTTCGATCCGTGGTTTCCTGTCACTCCGAGGGTTGCTCAAGCTACATCTTGCGTTGTTTCCATCGATTTTCTCTGCGGGTTTCCATCGATTGCGCACGCTTTCTATTCCCTCGTCTCAAGACCCTCTCCCGGATTTCCGCATCATAAGTCTCCCCCGCCGTAGAGTACTGCTCTAAGGAACCATCCTATACATCCGCTGCGTCAAATTTGGTATCAGAGCCCAGGTTGAAGCTAACTCTTGTCTAGCTTCGCCGGTCTCCTGCTGCATTTCATTCGGCTTTTCGGGTTTCATTTCAGCATTCATTCACATTTCCTGCATCATGACCACTAGATCAGGAGCCCCGTATCAACAACCCCCTACCCCAGTGCCCGCTACGACTGAAGAAAGTACTCCGCCTAGGGTAGAGTTGGTTGAGTCACTGTCCACGCGTTTAGAAGCGATGGAAGCCATGTTTCAGCGCCTTATGGCGTCGGTCCATCAGCTGACGGACCAAGTCATGGAACTCCGAGCTAAGCCCGTCGAGGGCCAGCCCTCTGCTAGTATTCCACCTCCGTTGGCCCCGCTGCGTATGCGCGCCAACGAGTCACTCTGCTTTGACCCCTTTGCCGATGAGTCCACATGGGCCGAGGACGCTCCTCACCCACGTCGCCTTGTTCCGCGTAGTCGTGAGGACGACGAGGTCCGCCGGCTCATGCACGTCGACCCCCTCAATTTTTGACGGTAGCCTTGACCCTCATGTCTTCCTCGATTGGGCCGCTGCCGTCGATAACTATTTTGAATGGAGCACCATGCCCGAACACCATAAAGTCAGTTACGTCCGTCTTTTGCTAACCGGCCCCACTCGGTTGTATTGGACGAACGTAGAGCGCCAATTAGTAGACCAACATCTTCCCCCCATTACACGATGGGAGGAAATGTGCTACCGGCTTAAGGAGAAGTATGTGCCCCCCACCTATAGACAGCGCCTCCTCGATTCGTATTCCGTTATCTCCCAAGGGTCCGACACCGTCGATGCATACCACACTCGTTTTGATGAGCTTGGTATCCGCTGCAACCTTAAGGAGGATCCCGCCTTCACCCTATCTCAGTTCTGCAATGGTCTCCGCGAGGAGATTCGGCGCGCATTACCCTCCTACGGTCTTGACACGATCATCCTTGTCCTTCACCATGCCCGTGAGGTCAAGCAAGACCTCCGCTCGCGCACCCATCATGCTGAACCTCACCCGTCTCGTCAGCCTGCTTATGCATCTTCAGCGCCTGCCCCTCTCCCTCGTCTCGAGGCACCGCCACATTCTAGCCCTACTGGTCCCCGTTGTTTCCCCCGGGATGCGCCCCGCGAGGCACCCCCTCCTCGCTTGACTTGGGAGGACAAGGGTAAGGCACCCCCTTGCCGCCATTCCCCCAGGCCCTTGCCGCCACTACAACCAAACCGGCCACTTCAACAAGGACTGTCCCCGCCGCTCTTTGCACATCGCCCCCGAGCGACGCGACTCACGACCCCCTGTTCCTTGCGGCCCACCTGCGGCCCAAGAAGTCGGCCGACAGTGTTACCCTGATGACAAGTCTAGCCCACGCCATACCATGGCGGTTGTTCATTGCACCCTTGTCCATACCCCCCCTCCGTCCGAGGACTGGAAGCGCACGAGCATCTTCTACACTTACATTAAGTGTAATAGACACTCCTGCAAGATAGTGATTGACGGAGGTAGCAGCCTTAACGTTGTCTCCCGGACAGCAGTCACCCACTTCGGTCTCACCCTTGAACCACACCCTCGACCTTACTCTATCGCTTGGGTCGACACATCCAGCCTACCTATCACCCACTGATGCCAGGTCCCCATCTATTTTGGTGACTACTCGGAGAGGGTGTGGTGCGACGTCACTTCCATGGATGTCGCCCACGTCCTCTTGGGGCGGCCTTGGCTCTATGACCGTGACATGATCCACTATACCCATTCCAACACTTATGTCTTCCACCATGGGGGACGTAAGATCTGCTTGACCCTGGCTCCGCCTAAGGAGTTGTGAGCCTCCACGTCCAAGGGTGTCATCACACCCTTGCCTCCAGCTCCGCCTGCACCTAAGGCAGTTGCCTTGGTTCGTCCCTCCTCCCTCGTCCATGAGGCCCAGGAGACCAACGTGGTCTATGCCCTCATGGTCCGCGAGGTCTCTCCCATACCTCCGCCTCCTCCGGCCCCTCTGCTGGCCGAGGTCGCTGCCCTGTTAGATGAGTTCGCCGACATCTCCCCGGTGGACCTCCCCGTCGGTCTGCCCCTAGATCGTGACATCCAGCATGTCATTTACCTCGTCCCCGGTGCATCTTTGCCCAACCTGCCCCATCACCGTCTTAACCCGACCAAGCATACGGAGCTCAAACGCCAAGTGGATGACCTTCTTGCTAAAGGTTTCATCCGAGAGAGCCTCAGCCCTTGCGCCGTGCCAGCCCTTCTCACCCCTAAGAAGGACGGGTCATGGCGAATGTGTATTGATTGCTGCGTAATCAACTGCATCACGGTTAAGTACCGGTTTCCCATTCCGCGCCTCGACGACATGCTTGACCTTATCTCGGGCACTTGCTGGTTTAGCAAGTTGGACTTGTGGAGTGGCTATCATCAAATCCGCATCCGTGAAGGTGACGAGTAGAAGACGGCCTTTAAGACAAAGGACGGCCTCTACGAGTGGTTGGTTATGCCCTTCGGGCTTACCAGCGCACCTTCTACGTTTATGCGTCTCATGAGCCAGGTCCTTCGCCCCTACATGGGCAAGTTCCTTGTCGTCTACTTTGACGACATTCTCATCTATAGCCACACCCGTGCCGACCACTTAGAGCACCTGCGCCTGACTTTTGACCTCCTGCGTAAGGAACGTCTGTTCCTTAACGCGAAGAATTGTTCCTTCCTCGACTCTCAGGTTCTGTTCTTAGGTTTCATCGTTTCGGACTAGGGTCTCATGGTTGACCCCGTGAAAATCGAGGCCATCCACCGATTGCCGGAACCCGAGTCCGTCACCGAGGTCCGCAGCTTCCTTGGACTCGCTGCCTTCTACCGCCGTTTCATTAAGGGCTTCAGTACCATTGCATGCCCTATGACTGCTTGCACCAAGAATGAGACCTTCTATTGGACACCCGCGGCGAGCTGCGCATTCTCGGTCCTTAAGGATATCATGACCTCTGCGCCCATCCTTTGCCTCCCTGACTTTTCTAAAGTCTTTGAGGTTGCCTATGACGCCTCCGGCATGAGCATTGGAGGTACCCTTAGCCAGGAGGGCCACCCGGTCACATTCTTCAGCGAGAAGCTGAATGATGCGCAACAACAATTCTCTACCTATGATAAGGAGTTTTACGCCATCGTGCAATCTCTTCGGCAGTGGCGTCATTACCTCCTACACAAGGAGTTCATCCGTTTCAGTGATCACCAGGCCCTTTCTTTCCTCAACTCCTAGAAGAAGCTCGTCCCTCGCCACGCTAAGTGGGTTGAGTTTCTTCAGCAGTATACCTTCGTGATCACCCACAAGGCTGGGAAGGAGAACGTAGTAGCCGATGCCCTTAGTCGGGTCTGCTCGCTCCTGTGTGTCCTATCCATGTATATTCCTGCCCTTCCCCACATCCGCGATGAGTATGCGGATTGCCCCGACTTCGGTTCAGTACTCGCTCGCCTCCTCGCTGCCGACGCCCCAGACCTCCCGTATCGTCTCCACGACGGTTATCTTGTGTAAGGTAACCGGTTGTGCGTCCCCCGGTCCTCCCTCCGCGAGCATCTGCTGCTCGAGCTACACGCTGGCGGTGCCACTAGGCACCATGGCCGCGACAAGACCCTTGACTTGGCCGAAGACCGCTTCTTCTGGCCCACTCTTCGTAAGGACGTAGATAGGGTCGTCCGGCATTGCGGCACCTGCCAACGTGCCAAACCCCGCCCTGCCAACACTGGCTTGTACACCCCCCTACCGATCCCTAGGAGTCTATGGCTCGACATTAGCATGGACTTCGTCCTTGGTCTGCCCTATACCACTTCGCTCCACGACTCCATCTTCGTTGTCGTGGACTGCTTCTCTAAGATGGCGCATTTTGTTCCTTGTTCTAGGACGGCCGATGCTTCCCACATCGCCCATCTGTTCGTTAGGGAGATCGTCCGCCTACACGGCTTGCCCCTCACCATTGTCTCCGACCGCGACACCCGGTTCGTCGGTCACTTTTAGAAATCATTGTGGGCTCTCCTTGGGACCACTCACAACTTTTCGTCGACTTACCATCCACAGACGGACGGTCAAACCGAGGTGGTGAATCGGAGTTTGGGTAACCTTTTGCGGTGCTTAGCTGGCGACTTCCCACGCCATTGGGCTGAACACCTTCCTATCGCGGAATTCGCTTATAACAGCACGTCGCACCGCTCCACTAGGCTGAGTCCTTTCCAGGTCGTCCTCGAGCACCAACCTAGGAAACCCGTAGACATGCATAATGTCCCTCCCCCACCATCTATCTATGAGTCTGCATACACCTTTGCTTCTCATCTTGCCGGTTTACACGATGAAATCCGTCGTCGGATTTTCTTGAGCAACATCTGGTACGCGGCTGAGGCCAACGTGCATCGTAGGCCACATCACTTCGAGATTGGTGAGCTCGTTATGGTGCGTCTCCACCTTGAGCGTTTGAAATCGCGAGCCAATTGGAAGTTGTATGCACGCTACGCCGGGCCCTACATGATCCTACGGCGACTTGGCTCCAATGCCTACGTCCTTGACCTTCCGGCAGATTCCCACAACATTCCTATCTTCAACGTCGCCGACCTCCTGCCCTATCATGCGCCCCTCCACACCGGCGCCCCTTCCTCCGACGAATCTCCACTCTATTCTCTGGAGGAGAATTCTTCCCTCCCCCCCCCCCCCCCGGGATACTTGACGGAGTCATAGACGCCTATGGGGAACGCCACATACCCCGGGAAGATGCTTGGGGAGACTCCCTAGGAATTGACGAAGACGCACCCCAAATTTCAGCTACAGAAGCCCTCTGCCGCCCTGAACACGGCCAGGCCATGACGGCAAACACGGCCGTGACAAGGTCGAAGACAGACGCGAACGCCAACACGGTCTGCGACATGGCCGTGGCACCCACCTTGTTGGGCTCGGCGGATTTCGGCCCCAACGAACATGGCCGTGATGGAGAACACGGCTAGACCGTGATGAAGAATACGACCCGTAATACCGGTTATGGCCCCGCCGTAAATCAGCGCAACATTCTGTGGATTTCGGCCCCAGCAAACACGGCTGTGACGCGGAACACGGCCAGGCCGTGACGAGCTCGCATTTCCCCAACACGGCCATGCCACCAGCCGTGTTCACCTCAGCGCAGAAATCAGATGCCGAACACGGCCGTGATGATGGACACGGCCAGGCCGTGTTCAGCCCCAGAAAGCCAAAGACGGTGATTTTCCACTCCGTTCGACGTTCTCAGCGGTCCTCGCACCCTCCGGACCGTTTTGTGGGAGTGATGAGCCCTTCGACAACCACGACATGCCCCATCGGCTCCGGCCACGTGGCTTCTCCTGCTTCCACGACATCCCTTCACCCGCTACCCCCGCTACCCATCACTCGGGGGCCACCTCGAGACTCGACCGCCGACTGTGACCAGTCCACCGACCACTACAACAACCGGGTCGTCAACTCGGCCCACGACACCGTCAACAACGTGCAGAACCAGCCTACCATCAGCAAGTTTTGCTGCCTTGTGGCTGCTTGCTCGGAGATGGTATAGCGTCACTTGGGTCCGGACAGCGACCACGACTCTTCCACTCGACGCCTCACTCGACTCCTCACACCCTTCGCATGAAGGAATCGCCCCAGGGAATAGTTGCTAGTTTGTTTTACTTTTCCGTAGTTATAGGGCATCTTGACCCTACTTTAGTTTGTTTTGGGAGGTTGGCTCCTCCAATTACCTCACATGTTTAGCTTGTGACCCTCTTTCCCTCTTGATCTATAAAAGAGGATGGAGGGTTGTGTGTTTTTTAGTTTTCGTTGTAGTTTGCGCCTTTTCTTGCAAGGCCTTAGGTCCAGCAAAACTCTGAGGAGCTCGTCTAGAGTTCCCTCACCTCCTCTTTGTACGCTTCTTTTCAGCTTTCAATCAAAACACCCGGTGAACCCCGCTTGGGCACCGGGTCCTTTGCATGTTCATCTTCTGCGTTGTGTCTTGGACGAGTAAGCTTGGTTGGTTGCCATAGGATTGTGAAGGGCGTGCGCGTGTGCTTGCAAAACAAACATTGGCTCCGCGATCGAGGTGAGTATTTTCCGTTAGAGATTCGATCTGTGGTTTCCTATCGCTCCGAGTGTTGCTCAAGCTACATCTTGCGCTGTTTCCATCGATTTTCTCCGCGGGTTTCCATCGATTGCGCACGCTTTCTATTCCCTCGTCTCAAGACCCTCTCCTGGATTTCCACATCATAAGTCTCCCCCACCGTAGAGTACTGCTCTAAGGAACCATCCTATACATCCGTTGCGTCAAGCTGTTATCTCTGCTCAGCCGAAAGAAGACTCTACTGCCTGCTCCCATTCCCTGCAACGCTGCAGCCAAATTCTTCTACGAAATCATCATCTCGTGAGCAAATCCACCGCCGAAAGCTGCTCCTTGCCTCCTTTGTCAACAGGGAGGAAATGTCTTAAGTGCCCTTCAGCCTTCCCTTAGGTTAAACTGAAGAAAGCAAAGTTAAAATCGCGATTTCATAACAGGCGGGTCCGCGATCTCGGGCGAGAATTTGGTCGTGACCCGGTCGTGATTTGTTGGTTCCAGCTTTAGGTATAACGACGATCTCGGGCATGATTCTGATCGAGACCCGGCCGTGATTTCCAACAAAGGACCTGATGACTTCGAAATCTTCTAGTTTGGATCATCTTGAGTTAGGGCGAGCCCCTCTGCCACAAAAGTGTCAGAATCTACACTCTTTGTGGTCAGTTTAACTTGATAACGCGAAAATACCGAAACAGATGTAGATTCCATAGATGTATCTAAATAAAGGTAATTGTAAGGCTTAAAGTCGTGAAATAGGCATGATTCTATAAGTAAATTGACATGTAAAACTCTATATAAATCTGTGTCAACACCCACGTAGGGACACCATGGTATTAACCACGAGATTAGGTGCGACTGGTGAGGGCGATTCTTCTAACCAACCCCCAGCCTGACCAAGGACTTTGCGGAGATCTCTGCCGTCCCAACATGACTCTGTTCAACGATCGTGATTCACCATAGACCGGTGTCGCTGAGTTGAACCGGGTTCACTTGAACCTAAAGCGGACCCTCTCGAAACCGACCACGTCGGAAGGGGTCCACGATGAACATGATCACTTCGCCTACACCGTCCACGTCGAATACGTCGGAGACGTCTCCACGTCGTGGACAGCGAAGGTGACATGCTCGTATGCTCGGGGAAATGCTAGTAGGCAGCCGGACGTCCCGCGCCGGGAAGTAGGCAGACAGTCGACGATCAGCGCTCGTGGACAGTTGCCCTGTTAGCGTCATACACTAGGAACTAGGGAAGACCAGACGGTAGCTATAATACCCTAAAAAAATGTTATTATGATTTGCAAACTAATCATGCATGAGAATAAAATGTTATACGTGTTACGAGTTGTGATATCCTTGTTGTAGTATATTACATATTGGAGGAACTTGAGTCATATAGGAAGAAAATGAAAAGAATTTGTGACAACAAATATGTACTAAGCTAAGTGGAAATAAAAAGAAAAAAATAAGAACAAGGGACAAGAGTTGGGGTGGAAAAGTCATGATTACTACTTCCACATGCCACCGCCTAGTTACATGATTTACCATATATTTACACCTTATCTTTAATTATAACTTGAGATAAACATGAGAAAACAAAGGGAATTTCACCTGCTTGCTTGTGCCTAACCTAAAGGAAAGAAGACTTAGGGAAGGGGAAGAGGAAGAAGAGAGGAAAACACAAGTTAAGAGTGATTTTAACTTCTTAGGCAAGTAATTTTATCCTTCTTTGTGAAATTTTGCCAATTGGTCTAAATTAATTTGCTTCTGCTTATCTCAATTTTGATCAATTCGGTTATTGGAAGAATGATCTAAGTTATGTCTTCTAACTCCAACCAGGGAAATGACTTGCAAGAGCTTCAGCCAACAACAATGGAACAGTAGTGGGATGATGATGGAGGGGTGAAGATGGTTGGCGGCAAGAAGGATGCAAGGAACGATTAGAGGAGCAAGCTCAACTCTAGGGGAGCAAGCTCAACCCTCAAACACACCACAACGCTAACACAAAGTTTCAGATTCAAAGATACTTGACTAAGGTGCAAAAGTGTGAGAATTACAAGCTTTATACCTAACCCTTTCAACGCTTACATGTGTTGGCAACCTTTGGCATTCTCTTGCTGAGATGATTGTTGGCTTGAGTGGGGGCTTGCTGGCGGTGGTGTGGGGTTTACTCTTGCGCATGCTAAACTAAGATTTGGTGACCGTTGGCTGAAGAGGCTTGCTGGTAAGTGAGCTAATGTGTAAGGCATTGATTGGCTTGAACAAAATGAAGAGTTATAATGTTGATGCACTGGTTCCTTCTTAGAGAAGGTTGACTTGATCTATGGGCTGGAATCATGTGGGTTTGAGCTTAATGTGCCTTGGATGCCGAACATTTGATCTTGTTGATTTGAAGCCGCACCTTGCTGAAATTTGAACTATGTTGACTTGATGTTGATGTTGACTCTTGCTTGAATGTGGGCTGATTTCTCCATGCCTTTGCCAAATTGTGGTGGAAGGGTGTAGGTGCTTGTAAGTGCATTACAGGTGTATATCCCTAGGCTAGAAACAACCTATTACAACCACTAAAACAAAAACAAAGACTTCATAAAATAAAACCTAGGCTAGTCCTAGCTTACAAAATACCAAGAGCTAAAAATAAGAGAGTGTTTGTAGCAACATTACAACAACATTCAATGCAGAATTTAACAAATCAAAACAGGAGTTAATCAAGTTCCAAAATACCAAAGTGAGTCATGCACTCATCCCATATCGGATTGGGGTCTTGCGGATTCTTGTTGATCTCCTCGGATGTGCCCCTACATCAGCTTTCCCAAGGGCTGAAGAATTCTCCTCCGGAGAATTAGATTGGAAGCCCTCAAGTTCCTCCGGGAGATGTATGTGCACCTCTTCTTCAAGGAGCCATGTTTCGGTGTGATCTTCCCACTGGATAAGATAGTAGTTTTCAGTCCCTTTCTTGGTGAACCGCTGCTGTGTTTCAAGTATTCTGCAGGCCTTCTTCGTTGGGGCTGGTGCTTCTATGTTGAGAGGCTTCTTGTATGGCGTTAAGTCCTCCACATTGATGGTAGAATGTATCCCAAGGGCTGGTGGCAAGTCTAGCATATAAGCATTGTTATTTACTTTCTTCAAGATGCGGAAAGGACCCATGCCCCTTGCTTGTAGCTTGTGGTTGGTGCCATGTTGCCTCTCCTTCCGGTTTCTGAAAATAACCAAGTCCCCCTCCTGCAATTTGATAGAATGATGATGAGTGTTAGCAGCCAATTCATACTTAAGAGTGTTCTTTGTTATTTGATCTCTAACTTCATTTGTGTATCTTGACAATATGTTAAGCAAATGATAAAGCCGAATGGTTTTGCTTGAATGGTGATGGTAGAGGTGCTAAGTCAATTGGTTCATGGGGTTGAAATCCAAACTTTATTTGAAAAGGACTAGCACCAGTAGTTCTATTTACGGCACTATTGAAAGCAAATTCCGCCTTTGGTAGAAGTTTGTCCCAATTTCCCAGGTGTTCTCCCGCTAAGCATCTCAAGATATTCCCAAGGGATCGGTTCACCACTTCGGTTTGGCCATTTGATTGTGGGTGATAAGTTGTAGAGAAGTTAAGTTTTGTGCCCATTAGTTTCCATAGAGTCAACCAAAAATGCCCCACTAACTTGACATCACGATCTGAAACAATGGTACGGGGTAGCCCATGTAAGCGCACAACCTCTTTAAAGAATAGTCTAGCCACATGAGAGACGTCAGTAGATTTATTGCATGGAATGAAGTGAGCCATCTTGGAAAATCGGTCAACCACAACGAAGATGGAGTCATAATGTGTGCTAGTCCGTGGGAGACCAAGTACAAAGTCCATGCTTAGGTCTTGCCAAGGCCCTTCAGGTATGGGTAAAGGCATGTACAAACCGGTATTGTGCCTTTTAGTTTTGGCCATTTGGCATGTTTGGCAATGTCCCACAACTTTTGTCACATCCATGAATATACTTGGCCAATAAAATCGTTCTTCCAGCAAGGCTAAGGTCTTATCCCTACCATAATGTCTAGCCGTGCCACCTCCATGCAATTCCCAAACCAAGAAATCCCTCAATGAAGTGCGTGGAATGCATAGCTTACCCCTTTTAAATAGGAAACCATCATGGATTTCTAAATCAGAAGTTGATGTTGTACCCTTCTTGAGGTCAAGAAATATTTCTTTGAAATCAGGACACTCTTCATACTCATTTTTGATTCTCTCAAAGCCCGTGACCGACACATGTAATGTATTTAGAAGAAGCAATTTTCGACTTAAGGCATTGGCCACCTTATTTTGGACTCTTGCTTTATGTTTGAGAACAAAGGTGTATTGTTGCAGGAATTCAACCCATTTAGCATGTCTAGGGTTCAACTTAACTTGGCCGCTCAAATAGATTAAAGCTTGATGATCACTATTAAGGATGAACTCCTTGTGAATCAAATAATGCCTCCAATGCTTAAGAGTTTGGACTATTGCATAGAATTCTTTATCATAACTGGAATATCGTTGTCTTGCCTCGTTCAATTTTTCACTAAAGAACGCTATTGGATGCCCCTCTTGGCTAAGTGTTCCTCCAATTCCCACCCCCGAGGCATCACAATCAACAATGAACACCTTATTGAAATAGGGTAACCTCAATACCGGTGTAGAAGTAATCCTCAATTTTAACTCTTGGAAAGCTTTCTCAACCTAGGTTGTCCATTCAAAACACCCTTGGCGCAAGCAATTGGTGATGGGCGCCACTAAGGTGCTAAAGTTATGTATAAACCCCCTTAGAATGTAGCTAAGCCATGAAAGCTCCTAGCTTCGGTTATGGATGTAGGGGCTGGCCAATTAAGGATAGCTTCCACTTTATATGGGCCGGCTTTGAGCCCCTTGTCAGTTATGATGAAACCCAAAAATTCAACCTCTTGAGTTAAGAAAACACACATCTTTAAGTTCAGTAAAAGGTGTTCCTTCTTCAAGACATCAAGTTAGCTTTCAAGTGATCTAAGGGCTCTTGTTGGGTTTTACTGAAGATCAGAATGTCATCAAAATATACCACCAGAAATTTTCCAATGTACGGTTTTAGAACATGGTGCATCAACCTCATAAAGGTTGAGGGAGCATTGGTTAGCCCAAAGGGCATAATCATCCATTCATAGAGACCATCTTGAGTTTTAAATGCAGTTTTCCATTCATCCCCCTCCCTAATCCTAACTTGATGATATCCACTGTGGAGATCCACCTTGGAAAACAAAGCTGAACATACAATCATATCAAGGAGGTCATCAAGCCGGGGAATAGGGAAGCGGTACTTGAGAGTTATTTTATTGATGACCCTGCAGTCAATGCACATCCTCCATATGCCATCTTTCTTAGGTGTAAGTAAAGCAGGCACGACACATAGGCTGAGACTTTCTCGAATTAACCCTTTGTTAAGCAACTCATCCATTTGTCTCTTCAATTCAGCATGCTCAGTGGGGCTCATGCGGTAATGTGGTAGATGAGGTAGGGTCGCACCCGGGATAAGGTCAATCGCATGTTGTATCTCCCTCTCGGGTGGTAATTCATTGGGTAGCGTCTCCGAGGTAATGGTAGAATAATCTTTCAAGATTTCAGTTATGATAGGGGAGTGTTCATGCTCGGCTTCAGGATTGACTTGCTGCACCAGCAAGGTATAAACTAGGCCAGTTTCTTTAATATCATGTAGGAAGGTTTGGGGTCTTACCAAGGTAATAGGCTTCTTAAGTTCAATCGCTTTCCCTTTTTTGTGTGAGGTCCAAAGCTCCCTAGGTAGGGTTGGCATGAGGGTAATTTTCTTTTTATCAATGGTGAACTCATATGTGTTACTTGTTCCATAGTAGATCACATCCATGTCATACAACTATGGACGTCCCAATAGCACATCCGCCACATCCATCTCGGTTATGTCACACCAAATGTTCCCTTGATAAGTGGCTAGTCTAAGAGGCACTAAACATCTAAAGGCTACCGGGATACTAGATTGATCCACCCATGAGATATTGTAAGGCTTAGGATGCTTCTCTTGATTTAATCCAAACTTAGTTACAGTTTGTTTAGATATCACATTTAAGCTATTCCCACTATCTATAACAATCTTACAAACCTTACCGTTGCATTGGGTGTAGGTATAAAACAAACTAGTTCTTTTCCAATCTTCAGTTGGGGTATTCTTGATATAATTGCACCTAACTACAGCCATGGTAAATTGGGAAGGTTCCTCTTCACTATTATATTCAGGAGTATACATAACCGATTCAACTTCATTCTTTTCTTGTTCTTCCTCCTCTACTTCCTCCATCAACAAGGCTTTCTTAGGGCAATCTCTAGACATATGGCCTAGTTGAGAACAATTGTAACATGTCATCCGAGTTCCTTGATTAGTGGTTCCCTTCTCCCTAGGGTTTCCAACATTGGCCGGCACTTTAGAGGTGGTGTTGGTGACACAAGGCTTAGGTGTAGGAGTCCTAAATTGCTGCAGGTCATACTCAATCTCCATGGCAATTTGATAAGCTTCAGCTAAGGTCTCACACTTATGGTGGATGAGGGCCCTCTTGATGTCAGTTCTTAACCCTCCTTCAAACCGATTCAAAGACAACCACGGTTCCTCATTTAGCTCACACCTTATCAAAAGATCTTCAAATTTCCTGGTATACTCTGCTACTGAATCATTTCCCTGAATGAGCTTAGAGAGTTGGTCATTCAATTTTTGCCAGTAATTGGGTGAGACATACTTCTCCCTTAACTTCCACTTCATATCCTCCAAAGTGGTAATGGGAGGAATACCACTTCTAGCTAACTTGAGTTCTACACTATTCCAATACATTTGGGTTGATCCTCTTAATAAGAATTTAACACATTGGACTTTACTACTTGTGTTTGCCACTCTAAAAAGGTTTGGGTGTCTAGACTACCTTCAAAGATAGCAGTGTTAAGCCTAAGGTTGCGGTATATGTCCTCTTCTTCACGGTATTGTGTATTGATTTGGGGGTGGGTGAGCAGGAGAAGCTAGCACAGAAGCAGGGGATGAATCAGAGGAGAGAACCCCCCCCCCCCCCCCACCCCAGAATTTTCTGTGCCCTGAACATGGCCAGGCCGTGATAGCAGGCACGACCGTGACACCATCACTCCAAAGCAGCAACGGGCACGGCCCCCTTCACGGCCCTTCCTCCAGTCGTGCCCGACCCAGCCAGATCCAGCCGCCCCCGACACGGCCAGGCCGTGATGAAGAGCACGGCCGTCACACGGTCGGGTGAAAACGCAAACACAGACACGGCCCGTGACCACTGTCGTGACGAGTTCGGTGGAAATTGGGGCACCCCGTCACGCCCGTGACTAGAAGCACGACAAGGCCGTGCTCGGACTGCCACAAGTGATCACGCTCTTTCCTCTGGCCATGTGATAGCGCACACGAATATAGTAGGTGTTTCCCGCAAGTGCACGGGTCTATCAAAGTAATAAAATATCGATCCCACAGGGACTAATGGGCAAGTGCCGACAGATCTCGAAATTGCTAGCTAGACTACGTCAAAATTGATAAAGTTTAAGACGATGAAATAATTAAGTGCGCAAAACATAAACGGGAGAAATCACACGAGAAATTTATAATAAGGAGATGCATCAGGATATGGGTTCACCACCTTGACTCCTTACAGTTGAATAGTTAAGCTCTATTACCAATGTCCTGCCTAGTTCAAGGGATTCAGCTTCCTTTGTCACGTAGGTAGCCTCCCTCCAACAATATCATCTGCTCCCATAGACTAAATTATCGGTCCAATCCGTAGAGTTCTGACTCACAATCGGACTAGAGTCACCTCGAAACGTCTAAGCTCCTTATAATCTCCGCAAGTGAGTACAGATCCTCAGATCCTCAAGCGAGTTGAAACTCCTAGAGATGCTAATTAACAAACCTCACTTGCGATGACTAAAGGCTCAAACACTCCCTTTCGGGGAGTATAGGCATAGCACACCAACGGATGAATAAACTCTCAACCAAATGGATCGGACGCGCGGTCGGACCGGAGTCTCTCTGCCATGTCTAAACTACCTACAGTCACACGAGCGAGTACGGATCCGCGAGTGAGTTTTTCTTCCAGAGATCTGATTTACAAACCTTGCCTTAGCATTTCCCTAAGTGAGTACAGTCCCGCGGGCAAGTTTTCTCCTCTAGATCTGATTAACAAACCTCACCTTTGCGACTCAAGGCTCAAGCTTACCTTTCTGGATGATGCTTTCCTTTAATCCTACAGGCAAGTATAGCTATGCAAGTGAGAATTTCTCCTAGAAAAGCTGATTTACAAACCTCACCCAAGGGATTAAAGGTTCGAGCATATCCTTCTGGGTAACGCAGGCATTGCATGCACACAAGGCCAAGCAAGGACTTTGGCTAATAGGCTTAACTATCACAACTAGTAAATCATCAAGGGCTACCCCACATCCTGATTTAGTGTTTAGCCTATCATGTTCACGGTAACAACATAGACAATGTATTTAGCCATAAACATCTCTTACAACAACAGATCTTGTTCAGGAAATGCGGAAGAAATATAGATCTTGTGTTGCTCTTGTGAAGATTATACAATGAATGCAGCAAGTGGACTATGAATGTCAAGTATTTCTTACAGATTTGTTCCCAAGAGTCTTACGCAATGAAGTGTCTTCAACAGATGCGGTGCACGACTTTCCTCCTCCTCTTCATTTCCTCCTCAGCCGAACGAACTCCTTTTCTCTACTATGCAATCCCTGCCGAGCGATTCCATTCCTTCTCCTTTGTGAGGTCTTTTATCCCCTTCTTTTGTGCTTCTTCCTTTTTCCCATACCTTGCCAAAAGGCTGCCACAACCGCTGCTATTTTCTTCAGCCGAAAGAAAACTCTGCCGCCAGCCTCCATGCCCTGGTGTTCTTCAAATCTCCACGAAATGATGATTTCATGACCAAATCAATCGCCAAAAGCTGCTCTAGGCCTTCCTTGTCAATGGGGGAGAATGGTCTTCAATGCCCCTGAGCTAACCCTAGGGCGTGATTTCGTAACAGGCGGGTCTGAGATCACGGGCAAGAATTTGGTCGCGACCCGGTCGTGACTTATCAGTTTTAGCTTCAGGCATAGCGACGATCACAAGCATGATTCTGATCGGGACCCGGTCGTGATTTCCAACAAAGGCCTTGAGGACTCTGAAATCTTCCAGTTTGGATCATCTTGAGTTAGGGTGAGCTCCTCTACCACAAAAGTCCCAGAATCCCTCCTCTTTATGGTCGTTTTGACCTAAAAATGTGGAAATGTACAAGGAGGTATAGATTCCATAGATATATCCAAATAAAGGCAATTATGGGACTTAAAGTCATAAAATGGGGATGATTTCATTAGTAAAATGACATGTAAAACTCTATATAAATCTGTGTCAACACCATGGCAAACTCGACCCAAGTTTAGCATCCCCGACACGCCCGTGACGAGACGCACGGCCAGGCCGTGATCGCCTCGACAGATGCTATTTCACCCCGACGACCCCGCTGTGACGTACACAACCCACCCTACCATGTCCATCCATCCAAGGAGGATCTGAAAGAGCCCATCAAGGAGGAAATTCGGCGGTCCCAACGCCCATCCCATCCACCGGACCGTTACATGGGGGTTGTTAGCCCGCTATCAATCCACACCGTAGTGCTTCCACCCAAGAGCCTTGCAACCCAATCTCATGAAGGCCTAGTCCAAGATGGACCACACAATCATCTCAACAATACGGCCTAAGAGCGTGCAACGACGGTCGTGACCCAGCCCACAACGTTGAAATTCTGCTGTTTCATCTCGGCGTGCTCCGAACGCATCTAACCACCCCGGCCGTACTCCAGGACAAAGAATCAAGGGACATGCACCAGCTTCACTTTAGTTGTTAGAAGTTTGTTTTATTTTGTCTTTAGCTGCAGCTTGACCTCTTTTTGGCCTGCAATAGTAGGTAGTTAGTTGGGATTCTTATTCCCTACTAGTTTGTCTTGTTCCCTCCCCTCTTGTTCTATAAAAGAGGAGGTTGGGCTAGTTAATCTTCAGTTCTATAGTAGCTTGTAGAGTCCTCCTGGTGAGCTGAGTGCCTCTAGCCCATAGAAGTCTTAGTCGGTGCTTCGGTTTCTGCGTTTGTAAGAGCCGTGGTCGGTGCCTCGACTCAGAGTTGTTTCCTGCTTTTAAGAAAGTAAATCCCACCGCCTCCGGTGGGTCAGGTTCGCCTGTTTTTTGAAGTTTTTTCTACTGTACTCTTGCATCCATATCTCCTTCTT
Organism: Costus lasius; assembly: GCA_027563935.2. Classification (NCBI taxonomy): domain Eukaryota; kingdom Viridiplantae; phylum Streptophyta; class Magnoliopsida; order Zingiberales; family Costaceae; genus Costus; species Costus lasius. Next base: position 116,322,524 of record CM050450.1, on the reverse strand, counting down.
CACCCATGAGCATCCGCCTCGGAGGCGTGGACGATTTCTTGCTCTTTGGTGTGTTTTAGGATCATAGCCGCGTGAGCTGAACCCCGCGACCTGTTGGTGTATATACCCTATGACCTAGTTTTGGTCCACTTATGTACTACTTGACTTTGATATTTATATCATTCTGGCATTGTCGTTATCTATGTTTGTTTACATCTGCGCATATGTACTGACATGATAATGTCCCTAGAGACAGATTGGATCTGTGCTCGAACTATAGTCCCCAGTCAATGTACCTTAGTGGATATGGGACAGCTATGGTACTTGTGAGACTGGTATGTGAGCTGGTTAGGCACGTGGTGCTAACGCAGACACATGGGTATATCATTGGAGGATATACTGGATAGACCCACTGTGAGGCTATGACTTGGTGTCATGAGTTATCTTCACAAGTGACAGGAGATGCATTAATCCCTTGACTTGAGGTCATTGATCATTCTATATGGTTAGGGACTTGCTTTGATACAACCTAACACCTCGCCGTAGTTGGGAGGTCATAACGGTTGTCATTGAGCATGTCACGACCCATATGAGAAGGTCAATGGACAGACAAAGGATTTGCCCCTTCCTTAGGGAAGTATGATATCCATGGAGCTCCTCTATGGTTCTATGACTGAGAGTGTATGGCCATACCTAGGTGAGAACCTGTTTTAGTCATAGCCATGTGATTGGATGAAAACAAGTAGTGACACACTTGTCCAATCGGATATCAGTTCGGCAAAGAGACTGTAATGCATCTGTACCTAGTTGCGATGATGGGGATGTCGATGTCGATATCCATTCCAATGACCTGGGTAGCAGCAATGCACTGCTAGGTGCCACTCACTGCTTGTGGTGACCTTTGGTCAGCACTGCCAGCGTCAGAGGAACCTACAGGGTCACACACCTTGATACTTGAATTCTCGTATTGATCGGGAAGCCTTATGATCGAGTTATTGGATAACTCAAATCTAATTGGGAGATTTCATCAGCGCCAATGGGCCTGATGAGATAGAAGAATGTTATTGGAGCCAAACTTCATTTTTGGCAGGTTGACCCGTATTTGACCATGATTGGTCACATGTGGATTAGGGTTGCATTGGATTGGATCCAAATGCTTAATTAACCCATGTGATGAAGTTTGGGCTAGCTCATTATCCAATGAGGCCCAATAACAAGTTCTCATGAAGAGATGAGAGGCTAAAAGGGTATAATGGGGAGAAACATGGACCATTAAGCGCCTAGGGGCATAATGGGGTCATGTTGGCGCCTTTGCTTCATTATGGAAGTAAAGGGCGCCTCCCCTCTCTTCCTTGGATGGAATGCATGTCTCTATGGCATGTCTTGGGCTGATATGGTACTTGGGCAATTATGGATAGGTTGAATGGAGTTTATCGTAAAGTCTTGGAGACTTTTCTTGTCTCAAACCTCCACATCCTAGCCCTACACTTGTCATGATCTTGGCCCTTCCCTTAACCGCCTCTTGCCCTATATATGTGACCCCAGCCGCCCCCTCTTAAGATGATTGATCCTTGGAGGCGTGAACACAAGAAGAGGGGCGAGAGCTAGGAGCAAGGGCGCAACTTCCTCTTCCTTCTTCCATAGCCGCAAGCTTCTCCCTCCTTTCCTCTTGGCGCAAGGAGCTTTGGTGCTTGGCGGCTTGACTTGTTTCCTTCTTCTCTTGGCGCATCCTTTCCTCTTGGTGGCGCAAGTGAAGTGGAGCATCTCCCTAAGGCTTGGATCTTCTTCCTGAGGCTAGCACTGGGCGTGGAAGAAGAGAACTCAAGAGATCCGTGTGTGTGAGATTGCAGAGGGCGCACACTTGGGCGCCTGCATCGGCATCACTCCAAACCGCTCTTAAGGTATTTCCTAACTTATCGTGTCGACTCTCTTGCTTGCAATCTTCACTGGGTTTTTTGGGACCGGCCTGTTTCGGGGACATTCTTCCGCTGTGCAATGTATGTCTATGACTATGAAAAAATTTGTAAAATGTCCCCGGGGTTTCCCAACACGACCCTGCTGCCACCTTAATTAATACGTGCTATGCTTAAAATGTGCTAAGAGGTTAGTGAGCAATTTGTTAGTTCTGAGTGCCGTTGTTTTCCCTTCGCATTGGTGTTGCCCCGAAACGTATTCGCCGCCGTTTTCATCGTGTTTTCTTGCTGCACTTTCCGGGTGTTTTCACTTCCCTCGTCTCAAAACCCTCTCCCGTTTTCCCGCGCATTGTGTAACACCGTAGAGTACGGCATTAAGGACCAACCAAGCTATTGTAGCTGCATCAGTGGGTCTCCTAATGGGTGTTCATTCAATGTGGGTGTTGATTTCCTTTGGTGACCACCCCTATATTTAGGGACAACCCCCAAATCAGTCCTTGGGCTCATCCTAGGTTCATGATATGTTCAGCTAGTACCCTCCCCCCAATGATGCTCTTGCGGTCTCCTAGGAGTTGGAGGATGGGGTTGAATAGGCTCCTCTAGAGGTAATTTAGGTGGGTGGACAAGTTGATTTATGGTGTTTTGACTAGCATTTTCTAGATCGCCTACCCGTTTGTTTAAGGTGTCCACGGAGGCTTGCAGGTTTGCAAGCATACTCATGATTGCAAACAAAGTGGCTACATTGGGTTCAGGCTCTTCGGTTAACTGGTTGTTCCTTGTGCGGACAACCATGGTGAAGTGGGTTAAGCAAAACACAAGCAACGGGACAGCAATGGTACAGCACAGATACTATGAGAAATGTTCAGCAGAAATATAAACTAACAAGCTAGCAAGGAGCAGAATAATCAACACTAGAATAGAATACCTAATTGCAGACTTGAATATAAAAGAGTACAGCAGCTGGAGAATGTGGAAGCTCAGCACACAGCAAGTAATATTACAGAGCAAGCACTATCAGGTAATATGAGGTGTACACTCCAGTAAATGCAAGGTCAAATTTCAGCTTAAGAAAGCAATTTACAGTAATAGTGATCAATCGCATATGAATGTGCAGTAGCAATGTTTCTCAGTAGTGAAACCTAATGGTAAAGCACAGCCTTTAAAGCATCTAACCAGACCAAATAGAGGATGTAATGAAGAAGCTGTAACAACAGTACAGCAAGAACCTAGCGCAAAGATCAATATTCAAGCTGGTAAGCAACAGTGCTCCCAGCTGAAAAACCAGAAAATCAGAACGAGTGTGGTTTATAGCAACTTAGTGTGTTGGTTCACCTAATGTTGAGATGAACCCACTCCCAATGTGCCTTTCAGATTCAGAATGCCCTATCAGATTAGGGCCCCTAAATCTCGATGAGGTACAATACCAAAACTCAGTTAAGTTCACCTAGCTCGGTAAGCTATAGTACCCGGGCTGAAAAAATCAAAAATCTCAATATTGGGTTTCGACAACAAGATTGATGCAAAGGTCCAGTTTGTATTAATGACTTTCAACAGAGTAGTAGTAAAGAATCTTGCACAGGGAAAGCAATAAGAAAAATCCGAGCAGGAGTAAGAGCAGCAAATGAAATCAGAAAACAAGAAAATAACTAGAGAAGTTCAGAAACCTGGAAACAATGCTTGCAGGTTTATAAATTCAGTGGAGTGCGTAGAGTGGAGACAAATCCCAGAACTCGACAGTAGGTAAGAATACAAGGAGAAATAGCAGGGTTAGCAAAAAACCCAACGAGCAGTAGAATGCATAATCAGAAAATTTTCAAAGTACAATTAGAGAAATTCAGAGATCCTTGTGTAGAACAGCAAATTCAGAAATCGTCATCAACACAAATGAGCACCTAAGGTATGCTCTGATACCACTGATGAAGAACAGATTTTATAGCCCTATATCTCCTTAGGTATGTAGCTCTTCCTAATGTAGTTAATTATATGTAAGGAAAGATTTCAACCAGCAATAGGATCTTTAGCACGCAAATTCTAGGAGAGTGATACTGTGGATGGAAGGCACCTGGGGCCCCCTTAAAGGAAGGGACCGAAACCCCTTCTAAGTTCTTCAGGGTAGTGAGATTCGACTGAGAGGCTTTTAGGAGGCTTGATGTTGCACTTCCAATGTCTTCTAACTCCAACCAGGGAAATGACTTGCAAGAGCTTCAGCCAACAACAATGGAACAGTAGCGGATGAGGATGGAGGGGTGAAGATGGTTGGCGGCAAGAAGGATGCAGGGAACGATTAGAGGAGCAAGCTCAACCCTCGAACACACCACAACGCTAACACAAAGTTTCAGATTCAAAGATATTCGACTAAGGTGCAAAAGTGTAAGAATTATAAGCTTTAAACCTAACCCTTTCAACATTTACATGTGTTGGCAACCTTTGGCATTCTCTTGCGGAGATGATTGTTGGCTTGAGTGGGGGCTTGCTGGCGGTGGCGTGGGGTTTACTCTTGCGCATGCTGAACTGAGCTTTGGTGACCGTTGGCTAAATAGGCTTGCTGGTAAGTGAGCTGATGTGTAAGGCGTTGATTGGCTTGAACAAAATGAAGAGTTATAATGCTGATGCGCTGGTTCCTTCTTAGAGAAGGTTGACTTGATCTATGGGCTGGAATCATGTGGGTTTGAGCTTGATGTGCCTTGGATGCTGAACATTTGATCTTATTGATTTGAAGCCACACCTTGCTGGAATTTGAACTATGTTGACTTGATGTTGATGTTGACTCTTGCTTGAATGTGGGCTGATTTCTCCATGCCTTTGCCAAATTGTGGTGGAAGGGTGTAGGTGCTTGTAAGTGCATTACAGGTGTTACACCCAAAAACACCCCTATCAAATTTTTCTTAACGGGACCTAGATCTTTGTACCAGAAAGCAGGAGGGAGAGGAGGAGCGTGTCCCTGAACAAAGTAAAACCTCACTCACTCCCTAAAACCCGGCCAACGAATCAGCCTCACAACACTGCCACACCCAAACCATCCCTCTGGTTTTTATCAAGTTTCCCCTTTTTCTTTAATTGCCTTTTTCTCTCTTTTCTTTTCCTTTTTCACAAGTACATGCCACACTCAGATACAAGCCTCGCCACGCTCTTCCCTTACAAGTATCTAAGGGACAGCTTTTAGAAGTGCAAGCAGGGGCATTCGAGTGCCCGCAAGGTTTAAGCAACTAGAGCAACCCCAGCATAAGGGCTTGGCCCCACATGGCACATGTACAATCATAAGACACAAGAGCATGCGGCATCATATATCAATCCACAGCCGAAAGAGCTAACATCACAAGGAAACCATCGGCAAAGAAGACAACGGAGGCACAACCTGGCCTCGGGCACGACCTAGCCCAAATCAACGGAAATCCAAGAGAATCCGAGGGCAACGTAATATCCGCGAGTCTAGCCATATATCCAGACGACTCACCCCGAGCCGCCAATAACCGGTCAGCTCGCCCCGGGTCCTCCAATAACCGGTCGGCCTACCGTGCCACCACAGACACCTCGCGGAAACGCCGCGGAATGTAGGCCTCGCATATACACCACACATGCATAGTGGAATATCTATCCCCCTATGTGCCATAACCGCACCACAGAATAAGCCTGTAAGTGTCTAGAAAATCCCGTGGCACACAATATATAAAGATGTGAAATCCAAGCAATCCCAGAATATACACATGGGTGCCAAAGTCCCAGGTGGGAGCACAAAAATACATCAGAATAAAGGGGCCCCAACCCCTATGCGTCACAACAGGTGTATATCCCTAGGCTAGAAACAACCTATTACAACCACTAAAACAAAAACAAAGACTTCATAAAATAAAACCTAGGCTAGTCCTAGCTTACAAAATACCAAGAGCTGAAAATATGAGAGTGTTTGTAGCAACATTACAACAACATTCAGTGCGGAATTTAACAAGTTCAAAACAGGAGTTAATCAAGTTCCAAAATACTAAAGTAAGTCATGCACTCATCCCATATCGGATTGGGGTCTTGCGGATTCTTGTTGATATCCCCGAATGTGCCCCTACATCATTAATCTTGATTAAAAAAGTAGTCCAACAAAATCTTTTCTCAATTTTCTTAAGAAAACCTTTAGTTGTAATAACCTCATCAATCATAGTGCCCGTGAAAGCTTCTGGATTGGCATGCATCACAATCATAAGACTCATTACTTTTCCATCTCCTACTTATGGAATCCTTTCCACTCTATTTACTAGCAAGGACGAGAAAGAAAATGGATGAATTTAGCAGAGGGAAAGAATTTAGATGCAAATAGAAATTTTTGCCACGTGATTCTCACGTGACTAGACGAGAGCTGGGCTAGCGAGGCATCGTCGGCGAGGCGAGGTTGGAGGTGAGGTCAGAGAGCTGGGCTGGCAGGGTCAGACGCGATGCAAGGATGGCAGCGTGCTGGCTTGGCGAGGTTCGCAACACGAGGCAAGCAAAGCACTGTGTTTTCACCTGATTTGGACGAATCAAAAAAATTGGGTGATTTTCCTTCACGTGATCCATCCGTTCATTTTCGTCTGTTTTGATATACAACGAAAAATCACTTATTTCATCTTTTTCATCCTAATATCCATCCTGGCATACAGGGCTTAGTAGTAATAACCTCATCAAATATTTATTACTTATTTGGATTTATGATTATAGTTTCTCTATATTAGAAAAGTGTAAGGATCATCTAACATATTATAATACAAAGTTATGTGTAAATAAATGTATGGACAAAGCTAAATGCCCTCCGCATTGGATCATAAAAAAATACCTATAAAATGAAAAAGAAAAAATCTTAAGTATTTACTTAGGATTCTTATGCAAGATGACATTTTTATTGTTAATTGCTTTAAAATATGAAATATAAAATATAAATTTTAAATGAAAAGTCGATAAGATTTACATATCCAGATATATCATACCTAAGAATCGGAATTTTTTTCTATTGGACATGGTCACGATTTGATTTGATTTGATTTGCTGAAAGCAGGAATCTTAGAAAATTTATTATGAGAGTAGTCCTCGCTGCACACGCGACAGCTTGCAGACACGAACAGAGAAAAGAAAGCAAGAAGCCAACAATGGAAAGGCCGGCAAACGAGAAAAAAAGGGGAAAAAAACCCAAGGCTTGTCCTATGTGATCGGATCACCGTTGTGCCCGCGCCGCTCTCCAACCCTAGTCTTCGTCAAGTCCTTCACCAACCTCTCCAGATCAGCCATGGAAGACCCACCGGGACCGACGGCCTCCCTCGCCTTCTCCCTCCACTCCCATGCATTCCCCCTCATCTCCTTCCCCTTCTTCCCTACCATAACCTCCCGCACGCACTTCTCCACCTCCTCCCTCCCCACATCCCCCGTAATCTCCAACCCCACCCCCCACGCGGCGCACAGGTGCCTGCAATTGGTCGGCTGCTCCGCAAAGAACGGCCAGCATATCATGGGAACGCCCTCCGCCAGGCTCTCCAGTGTCGAGTTCCACCCGCAGTGCGACAGGAAGGCCGCCGTTGCTCGGTGGCCCAGAACCTTCTCCTGGTCGCACCACGTCGCCATCACTCCCCGCCCCTCCACCTCGGCGGCGAACGCCTCATCCAGCCCCGCTTCCGCTGCCGCCGCCGCCTCCCCGCTGCGCGCTATACCGGGCCGCATCACCCACAAGAACGGGTGCTCGCTGCGAGCCAGGCCCCACGCGAACTCGCGCAGCTGTGCCGCCGTCAGGACCGTGATGCTGCCGAAGTTGACGTACAGGACGGAGCGCTCGGCCTGTGCGTCCAGCCAATCGATGCACGCCGCGTCCTCCTTCCACAGGCTGGCGGTAGCCGACGATACGGAAGAGGATAGGAGCGAGAGCGGGCCAATGGCGTAGAGGTTAGGGAACTTGGAGCGGATCCCGGAGAGGGCGGGCCCTTCGAGGTCGTCGAAGGTGTTGAGGATGATGCCATCGGCGCGGGGGACGTCGTAGGTAGCGCGGCGGGTCAGTAGGCGGAGCATGACATCGTCCGGGTCTGTGGTGCGGACGAAGGATGGCAGATCTCGGATGCGGACCCCCTCCAGGCCATGGATGCAATCGATGGGCGTGTCAAGGTATCCGTTCTTCAAGAAGCTTTCATCTTCGAGGAGATTATGATTGAGAAATGAAAATCAAACAAACGCGAACGCAAATCGACCAATATATTCGCGTACCTTTGAGAGGGGTAAATCCCGTACGCATGAGCTCGCCAAAGTGAAGGTAGCTCAAGCATCCGCAAGCGCTATGCGTGAAGAAGAAAAAGACGGGGACACCGAAGTCCTCGTCGACGGTGAACCCCATGGAGCCGTCAGAGACGATGCAGGTCACGGGCGGGCGCCCGTCGGCGGCGCGGCTCAGCCTGCCCATGACGTCGCGGAAGTAGGGGAGGCAAGTGCGCCGCACGGACAAGCATAGCTCCGGGATGTCCTGCGTGGCGTAGGCGTCCTCGGAGCCGGAGGGCGGCAGGCCGTCGGGGATGGTCTCGATGCGGAATAGGCTGGCGGTGGCGGCGGCCCAAAGGCCACATCCGCCGTCCGAGCGAGCGAGGCGACAGTAGATGTGCTCGGTGATGACCAAGGTGAGGTGGAATCCTCGGGAGTGGAGGAGAGTCGCCAGCTTCAGCATCGGATTGATGTGGCCCTGCGCCGGGAAAGGGACGATCACGGCGTGGGGTTCGGCCTCCATTGGCGAGCCCAGACTGTTGATGCAACTTCGGCTCTGAACTCGACAAAAGTGGGGTTCAGCTTACACATGGTCTTAATAGCAATCGTTGTACTTTTTTATAACTATTATTTATTTATTTACCATTATTTCATTTATCCGATTGTTCCTGCCAAATTTGAATTGAGCGAATAAACGGAAAAAATTTCTTAAGCAGCACCCAATCATACCGCTGCTTAAGAAATTCCGTTCTGCACAAATTTCAAAGCACAATCTAATAAACACGAATCTCAAAGCAAAATTAACGGTATGATTGAAGCTATGCACGAAATTTCTTAAGCAGCACCAGCATAAGAAATTTTTTCAGATAAACGGGCTAATTTGAACCGAACTATTCGGTTCGCAGTTGTAGAACCGTTCCCAATTAACCGATTAATTTGTTTTGTATTTCAGTTAACTATTAGTTTTTTGTTAAGCAGTAATTTTAAAAGATAATATAATTTATGATCATAAATATAAATTTTTTAAATTCCATTTGAGAATATTAATTTACCAATTGGAGTATTTTGATTATAATAATCAAACTCTCCGTAATAGTTTTAATTTTATTATTATTATTATTATTATTATTATTATTATTATTATTATTATTATTATTATTATTATTATAGATTCAAAATGTAAAATAAAGGTAACTTACAGGGGCTAAAATCTAATATTAAACATAATTTGATTATTAGTATTAAACATAATTTGCTTATTAGTATCTAATAAATATGAATCTTTCGAATTGATTATCATTTGACAAAATTAATTTAGGGATTAGATCATCTTGATTATAATAATCAACCTCTTGAGGTAGTTTTGATATTTTTTTTATTACGGATCCAAAATGGTAAATCAAACTAAAATTCAGAGGCCAAAATTAGAAATTAAATATTATATTATATAGATAAATCAAACAAAAGATATTTCTTTAAGATGAGGAAGGACTATTATTAATTATGCTATCAAACAAAGGACATCTCAACAAAGCTGGTAGGCAATTCAATCCCACAAGCACAACAAATATAGGGTTGGTTTGGGATTGCCCCGCACACTTTTTACAGGTGCGACCAACTGATTCTACATTAAAATAATTATTTGAACAGTTCGCCGCTGGGCGCACCAACATTTACCTGCTGGCCGAAAGAAGCAACCCATTAGCTGCTGGCCGAAAGAATCAACTCTTGGTGACGCCCTCATATCCAACGCGACACGGAGAAACGAAGCTCTCGTCCTCCCGAATCAACTTCTCGCCGGCTCCACGCCTCATCGGAACTGCGCCCGCCGACCTCCGCTACCTAACCGAACTCCGCCACCTTGCCGATCTCCAGCGCGGCCCTGACGAGCAGCACCTCTGCAACGAGATCTTCTAGAGGCAACGAGATCCAACGCCTCGTCTTCTCCAGCTGCTCGCCTCCCTGCTCCTCGCCGACCGTCGACCTCTGCCGCCTCACTGACCTCCTACTCCTTGCCGATCTCCAGCGCAACCCCAACGAGCAGCACCTCTGCGACGAGATCTTCTAGAGGCAATGAGATCCAGCACCTCGTCTTCTCCAGCGGCTCGCCTCCCTACTCCTGCTCCGCCTCCTAGCTCCTGCTCCCACTCCCAAGCTCCAGATCCGATGCCACCCATCTCCAACACTGGAGTACGCAAAGCTCCTGCTCACAGCCAACCTCTAGATCCAGTTCCGCCTCGTCCAAATCCAGCTCCTACGCCTGCCTCCTACCCGCAATCTTCCACCGTGTCTCTTCACTGGGGTGACTGCAGAGCCTTCCTCAGGAGCATCGAGGAGGCACAGGAGCACGCCGAGTCCACCAGAGCACGCGAATACTTTACTTTTAACTATCTTCATCTTGTTTTTTTTTCTGGTGTAGGTAGCAAAACTAATTAAATGTAATTATCAAAGTATCTTGTTGGTAGCAAAACTAAGAAATTCCTCTTTCAGAGCAAATTTTACCAAAACACTGATTTTTTTAATGAGTGGTTTACTTGATCAGATCTTTGATTCAAGTTCTTCCTTATGGAATTCTTTTTTTATTTTTTTTTCTTTTGCTATCAATTAGACCCGGCAAAATTTCACATGACCCGCTGACCCGACCCGACTCGACACGTAGTTAGACGGGTTTGGGTCAGTCATAATCATGTTCGGGTCATAAACAGGTCAAATAAGTCAATCCGTTTATGACCCAAAAATAATCGAGTTGTGTCGGGTTGTAAACGGGTTGACCCGCTTAACCCGATTATAATATATATTTATATATATAAAATTTAAATATAGGCTCATACTCTCATTGGTAGCCCATAAGCCGAAATATCTTCTAACTATCTTTTAACCCAGATTTCGATCCACACATAAGCCCAAAATTTTATTATTTTTAATAGAATTTTTATTAATTTATTATTTATATTTAAAATATAAATGATAAACGAGTTATTCGAGTCGTGTTGGGTTGACCAGATTATATTTGGGTCGTGTTTGTGTTAGACAATTTGACTCAATTAATTAAACGGGTCATGTTCGGGTTGACTTAATCGGGTCACAGGTCACAGCTGACACGACTCATTTATGACCCACTGATGCGAATTGTCAGGTCTACTATCAATCCACTCCCTTATTTTCACTGATTTTATTATGTGGAGTATCCTACTTATAGTAGTGGTGGTGGTGGTGCGGAGGATTGTGAGTCAAAGTTTTGTAACAATGGGATTATCATTTCTCAAGGATTTCATTAAAATTACTAGAACTATATAATGCATTTTATTAGAACTATAGAATCCAAATTGTCATTATGAAGAAGCCGTAAGTGAAAAATAATATTTGTGTTCTATAAAATAATTATTATACAAATATTCATTTTTGTTAAGAATTTCTACTTAATATAACTCTGCACAATAATTTTATTCTGCTGACCAGCAGTTGTAATTTTCCAAATAGCTTCTGCTTCTCCCAACCAACTGCCTTTTAACCAGTAATTCTCCAGCCAGTAGAAGCTAAAAGCAGAATCAGCGCCAAACTGGCCCATAGTTCTCTGTCCAGAAAGGTTGTGAGACATTGAGTTCGTGAGTTAGTCCAATTCGATTTAGATGCTGGACCTTGGGTTGACTTGGAGTAAGGAGAGATTGAGAGTTTTGGATTTTGGTTTAGGGTTAGGTTATGGGCTCATCGATGGGTATTTGGCTTAGGATATTAGTTTGGATTATAATATATATATATATATATATATATATATATATATATATATATATATATATATATATATATATATATATATATATATATATATATATAATCGATGATTTGGCTTAGGCTATTATTGTGCATCATACCTATTGTCACACCCACTTAGAACAGCCCATCCACGTCAATAAAGTACGTGGGACTATATGCCGAAAATCCAAAATCGAGTTCAAAATTCTCGGCCGCATATTCAAAAGCACATTGACTCGAGCCAACGTTCACATGTGCCTCATTTCGAATGGCAACCAAACGAAACCACGCTGAGCTTTAGCAAACGCCGCCTGTGTTCGCTTATCGCGTGAGTTTGTCACCGGGGAAGAGAGATGGATGCAGCTCAGGGCGTGCAGTAGGGAAGGGTATTCGCACCTTCCCTCAAACTTCGCCGGCACCTCGCCGGACGCCGACACTCGTTGTCGGAGGAGGGGAAAGAGCTCAAAGGAAGTTGGCCAGAAACAAAGGAGAAGATTGTTGGGAGGAAGGCCGAGCTCGTCGGCCGGCAATACAGGCGAGAACTAGGGAAAATTCCATTTGAATTCACAAATCAAGCCTACATAAAACCCTTCTACATTCACTCACACTCTCTCACGTCAGCGATAGCTCTCGCCGCCCAACTTACACTTAGGGGTTGGTAAACGGTTCAGTTTATTCGATTTTTACCGATTTTCCAATTAATTCGGTAAATATGATTTCAGTATCAGTATCGGTATTATATGATGCGGCTGCAAGCGCACGGCTTTATTGAAGTAGTAAATAAAAGATCGTTCCCAATGAGGATCTAGCGATCAAGTACCGATTACACTATCGATTTATAACTAGACGATTCAAAGTGTGGTTTTTGAATGGAAACTTTTAGTGCGAGAGAGCAAAAGCGAGTGTTTCAGACAGAAAAAACTTATGTGGAGAGAATCGAGATTGGGGTTTCACCATATTAACAATTCAAGATTTAATAAAATAAATCTAAGTAAAGAAAATTAAAGCATTGAAAGGGATTTGTCCTTAGGTACAGATTACCTTCACCCGAAGCATAATCTGGTACCTAATCAAGATAATTCCCAACTCTCATGACAATTATCGTAATTAGGCCCATTAAGTTCTATGACAAATCATCTAAATCCTTCAAGTGAATCCAAACTACTCTCGTAATTGAATTCGCAGGTTTAAAAAGAATAGATCCGACATCGCGATTCTCCTCCCGGTCTTTCTCGCGACATCTCAAATGCAATAAAACTTGTCCACAGTATTAAAGCAGAATACGTACAATTCTAATCAAATAACTCAATAAGATTCTTAAAAAAGATTCATACAAAAGATTTAATTCATAAATAAATCAATGGGCTACTCCCCAAATCCCAAAACAAAGATCTTAAGTATCATGTTCATAGTAAACAACATATAGTATAAAATTGACATGAAAACCTAATCAAATTACAAGGAAACACTAGAAGAATAAGGATAATGACGGAGTCAGGACCACCTCATGGGACTCCTCACCAGCCTCGGACGATACCTGGAAAGACTCCCCAGGGCCAGAGGGAGAAGTCCCAAAAATCTCAGCTCAAACAGGTGTCTGCAGCACCAAACAAGGAGAGACACTCCATCAAGAAATACAAACAGACACCTTGAAGAGGCATTTTGAAGAGACTCTTTGAAGAGACATTTTGAAGAGACTCTTTGAAGAGACATTTTGAAGAGACACTTTGAAGAGACATTTTGAGGAGACACCTTGAAGTCTATATAAGAGAGATGGGTTCTCTTGGGGGAGGTAGTTTTTTTGTGTGAGAATTTCAAGCTTTGTAGTAGCATCTAGTCCACTTTAAACTCCAAGGGTTCTCACCTAGGGTCCCTTGTCTTGTAATCGTTTTGTGCTTCAATCAAATTTGGTCGCCGAAGTGCCTCCCATCACTCCGGGTGCCGATCTTTGCCTTCAAGGATTGTTTTCAACTTGGGCGCCTAGCCCTTGCCTTCCTCTAGGGTGCCTAGCCCTTGCCTACCTCTAGGGCACCTAGCCCTTCGTCTACCCTCAGGACTCCTCGCCCTCCTCTCTGACCCGGCCGAGGACTTGCAACGCTCCGCTTCCACAGCCCCATAAAGGTTCCGTCCGCGCGTGCATGCTCGAAAGTTATCTCTACGAGTCAGGTAAGTAATTTTCCATTGTAGCATCGTGCCCTGGTTTTCTCGGCTATCAGTATTGCTCAAGCAAGTCTCATTGCGCGGCATGAGTTTCATCGGTTTTCTTAGATTTTTCCCCGTATCGCACGTTTCTTCTTCCCTCGTCTTATGACCCTCCCACGTTTTCCTCATCATCGTCTCCACCACCTTAATGTACTGATCTAAGGACCCCCAACCTATTCATCCACTGCGTCAGATAACCCTTCTCTTCAATCAAGAGGTGAAGATAGAGTATCAAAATCCATCCTTTGCCTGATCTCTTCATCGAAATTCTGCCAAGCTGTCGTTTTCTACCCTAGTCGCCGCCTCTATCCATTCTCATCCAAAGAAAGCCCTTTAACCCTCCTAAAATCTTTTCTTTTATAGTTCAATCAGTTTAGAACCCAAGTAGAAAAGTTTTTGCAAAGTTTGGTTGAGTTTCGACTTGATTCGAGGCCGAATCGAGTGAAAACCCAAATGGGGCGGAAAAACTCACGACCCGTGAGTCATTCACAGCTGCGGCCGTGAATGTTTCTGTGAATAAAGGCTATGTACATAAAAGAAACTCATGGCCAGTGAAGGACTCATGGCCTCAACTGTGAAAGTTTCTATGCACTTTTGTACTTAGCCGTAGAACTGTTCCCTGAAGTGCGAAACTCACGGCCAGTGAAAGACTCACGACCGTGACAGTGAATCTTGTGTCTAGCTTCCGTTTCGCTCCAAATTTGACGTGTGGCTTCGTCTTTTCCTCAGGAATCGTGTCATGGCTTCAAAACTCATAAAATTCATTGTTTTAATGCGGTTTTACTTGCATTGTCATGAAAACCAAGAAAAGTGAAGATTTCATACCAAGTGAAGTAAAAATACTAAAAATTAGTATAAAATCATGCAATTAAACCTAAAATACCATATAAAACACAGGCAAAAATATGATGTAAATGCAACTCATCAAAATACCCTAGACATGAAATTTTGTAATCCTCAAGTAATATTATGATATATAAAGAGAATGTAAAGATAAAGAATACTTGTTTATTCTTTCCTCGATAATATCATTAGTCTACAAATTAAGCAATCAATTTTTTAAAATTGAAGAAAATTTAAGAAAAATCATGATAGGAAGGAACTCTCAAGATTTAACAATCTAAGATAGATAAAAGTCATAATTCATGTTATGTTATTCAATCTTCACATACTAAGCATCAACTACTCTTACCTTAACATATCTACTTTACTTAACAGATGAATTTCTTATTTCAAGAAATTTGGTGACGTTTAAGATATAGAGACTTTTAAAGCATTTTAGTTTTCAGATGGTTATATGCCCTTTTCTGTTAGCATCATAACATTGTCTAAAGTATACTGCACAATGGTATAATTTAACTCGTAGTCTTAATCATGAAAAGTCAGCGGAGGTGTCCACTTGACCTATAGCTCTCTCTTTTTCTCTATTTTTTTTATTTTTACTCACAACAAGTTTTTGGAGACAGCCGGTCAAGCGCATGGCACTTACATTGTTGTCGATCTTTCTGCATAAGGTATAAATATTAGTTCTTAAAGTTTTCCCTCTCTGACTTGATCGCAATAGATTTAAAGTATACCAATTCATGGTATAATATAACTCATGACTTCAGATCCTTCAACCGGAGGAGTTGGAGCAAGTTTCATTTAAAGAAATGTCACCAATTTTCCATTCATAAAAAGTTCTTCATCAAGCAAAAATAGATAAATTAAACTTCAAGTAAATTCTACTAAGCATGTGTTGTATGAATGTATAACAATTTGCATATGCATTTTATCAATACCAGAATTGAATTTATCCAAAAATACACTCTCCATGAAATTTCAAAAATTCCTTAAGCCATCAAATCAATCACTCAAAATGTTTCTTAAGTCCAAAATTAAGGATAAAATTAACTCATATATCCATAAAAATCATAAACATTCAAAATACATACCTATAAAACTTGAAGAAAGTAAAAATACATGGAAACACCCTAGACTTAAGTTGTTGCATATACTTCAGCATTAAACCAATTTATAACAAATTTCAAAAAAAAATTTGCAAGAGTTCCTCTTAAAATATGAGTGAATCCCTATGCAATTATATCAAAACAATTAACCGTGGCTTAGAAAAATTCAGAAACTATATTACATCATAGATATCATTATTTACATTGTAAACATGTTTCAAATATCAAATACCATCACGTGTCATCAACTAAATCACATTTACGGTTTTGAAAAGCACTATTCAACACAATATCAAATCACATATCAAAATCATCCAAACCATCACCACAGCAACACAAATCATCACAGAACATCACAGATACATGGTAAGCAACAAATATACACAATACCACATATAACAAACCATGTACCATTCCTAACTATCAATACTGTGATATATATATACAATGCCAACTCAAAATATAAAATACAAGTAAAAATATCCAGAATCACATCACAGGGTAATAAAATACAATGCACACACACAAATAAAGCGTAAAATAACATGTGTGTGCTGCATCTAATGTCTATCAAGTCATAGCAGCTCCTGATCAAAGGGAATAAGCATGTGAGATATCACAAGAGAGTAACAAACGATAATACTCAATGCGTAAAAACAAATAAGATAGTGGAAATACTCACAGAATATATCAATCCGTCTCAGTATCCTCGGAGTCCTCCTCCTTGTCATCTTCAATAGGCTGTGCCGATGGTCCTGGAAGATGTCGTCGTAGAAGCTCCTGTATTGCGAGTAGAGACTCTAGTGCTCTCACCTGCCCCTGCTCCAAACGTGATATGTCATCGTGCATCCTCCACTACTTAGCCTGAATCTGATGCAAAGAAGAGTCCGTTAGTGTTGAAGTAGATGGCCTGACTGAAGAAGATGGTCTAGCAGCGGTGGATGGCTCGGCTAGAGGAATAGGCACTAGAATCCTCGACGGTGACGATGGAGGTGAAGCTGCCTCACTAGGACCTCCCCCACTCTGCGTGGGATCCACGATCCAGTTCTGCTGAACATGAACCATAGTACAGTTCATGTTCAGCAGCCTCAGGGTGGCCTCTGAATGCCTGAAAATGAGATGATACAAGCTACCAATCCTCGTAATCATCTTAATGACGATACATGCATCTAGGTCTAGTCTAGGATTGCCCTTAGGCTCATTCAACCCTGAAGGGTCAATACCGAGGGCAAGGGCAATAGTGGTAACTAGACCACCCATCACAAAAACTCCCTTCCGCGCCTTAGCCACCTTCTGAATTTGCTTCACAAGGTGGAATGAGGTGCTAACACGGAATCCAGTGAGCATGGTCCATAAGAAGAATAACTTTGAAGCTCTAACCATCTCATCGCTCTCCGCACGCCCAAAGATGGCTTGTGTGAGAATCCGGTGGGTATATCTAAGCACTAGGTAGGATAGATAAGTAGCTCAGGAGGTCCTGGGGTCGAAACCAACCTCTCCAGAAATCTGCTACCAAAACATCTAATTAGTATAGTCAGGTGGGGGCGGCGCGATGTATCCACTAGGAAACCAAAAATATGACCTAGCTGGTCTAGCGTAAGAACAAGATCCCGGTTCCCCAACCGAAAGAAAATACGCCCTAGATCTCTGTCATCATAATTATGCATGGTAACATGGACATAGTTGAAGAACTCAAGAATGAGCTGAACATAAGTGGGATGCCTCTTATGATAAAAGTCCTGCCACCCTATGTTCGAGAACATCCACTGATGTCATCGAACAGTCTTAGGGTTTGAGGGGTCTGGTCATCCTAGTATCTGGTACTGACAACGCACCTAGTGGACATAGCCCTGTATCTTCTCTCCTAATCCCTGCTCCTATATCGGATCAGTCGCGGATAAGCAATAAGGTCAGGAGGTGGAGAATGTGCTCGTCTCCTCCCGACTGTAGCAAGCTCTGGTATAGGAGGAGACAGCTCTGGTATAGGAGGAGATGGCTCTAGAGATAAGGGGGAAACTGGTGAAGATACTGAAGATGCTTCCGGAGATGGTATCGGTGAAGGTAGCACAATCTCCGGAGAGTAAGCAGATGGTATAAATGCTGGCACAGTCACCTCTAAAACATCTGACATCTGAGGTGCTGGAAGTGCTGTCTCTGGAGCCTCAGATGGCTCTAGTACAACTGATGGTGGTAGTGGTGAAAACACTGGTAAATCAATGGTAATCTCTAGAAAGTTTGGAAAAATCTCGGAAGATCCCTCAACATCCTTTGGTATCTCATGTGTAGTAGCGCCAGAGTCTGGTAAGTCACCCTGGGCTGATGAGGGAGAGGGAATCTCAGAGGTAACGGTGCCAAAGTCTGGTAAGTCACACTGGGCTGATGAAGGAGAGGGAATCTCAAGGGTGTGAGCTAAATCATCTGGAATATCAGTAGAAATCTCTGAAAAGTCAGAAGGAGGCGCAGATCGAATAGCCTCCTCTACCTCCATAGGTGTAGAAGTGGTCTGCTGATGAGTTGCATTTACATCATATTTTTTTCATGTATTTTATATGATATTTAGGCTTAATTGTATAATTTTATACTAATTTTTAGTTTTTTTTACTTCCTTTGGTATGAAATTTTTACTTTTCTTGGTTTTTATGAAAATGCAGGTAAAATTGCATAAAAATGATGGATTTTGCAAGTCTTAAAACCATAGCATGGTTCCTAAGGAAATTACGAAGTCGCACATCAAATTTGAAGCAAAATCAGAGTTAGCCACAAGATTCACGGTCATGGCAGTGAGTTTTTCACGGGCCGTGAGTTTCGTAATTAGTGGGGAGTTTTGCGGCTAAGTATAGAAGTTCACAAAAATATTCACGGTCAAGGCCGTGAATCCTTCATGGACTGTGAGTTTTTCTATGCACATGGACAAAACAACACAAAAACTTTCACAGCCACAAACGTGAACAGTTTACAGGCCGTGAGTTTCTCTTCTTCTATCGGTTTTTTCACTCGAATCAGCCTCGAATCGGGTCAGAATTGAACCAAATTTTTCAAAATTCTTCCTTGAGGGGTTCTAAAATGATTGAACTATAAAAGGAAGGATTTTTGGAGGGTTTAGGGAGACTTTATGGGCAAAGATGAATATAGGCGGCGGCTAGGGCGAAAATCAATTTTTGGGCAAAATTCGAGTAGGAAGATCACACAAAGGAGGATTTAGACACTTAATCTTCATCTCGAGATCAAGGGGAAGAGTTCTATTTACTTTCCTAGTGTTTTTAATTTTACAATTTATTTTGAGAGAATATGTCAAATTCATCACATTACATGTTGTACACGATGAACATGTCCGCTTAAACTCTTTTTCGGGATTAGGGATGTAGCCCACTATCGATTTATGAGTTAAAATTTATATTTTGATCTTTATTAAGAATTATTATAGAGTTAATCTAATTAGAATTATGTTATTTCATATTTTACTCTAGCCAAGTAATTGTACATGTTAGATATCGCGCGAAGAACCGAGAGGTGAATCGCGACGTCGGATCTATTCGTGTTAAACCTGTGAATTCGATCATGAGAGTAGTTAGAGTTTACTTGAAGGATTTCATGATTTTTCATAGAACTTAATGGGTCTATTCATGTTAATTGTCACGAGAGTAGGGAATTAATGTGAATTGATACCGGATTACGCTTCGGGACAAGGTAATCTGTACATTAGAAAAAATCTCTTTCAATGCTGTAATTTTCTATTCAAAGATATTATTTTACTATATTCATAATTGTCAGTGTGGTGAAACCACGAGTCCTGACCTTTTGAAATTTGATTTCTACCCAAAACACTAGCTTTTGTTTTTGTTGCACTAGAAGTTGCCATACAAAAACCACATTTTGAGTAGTCTAGATATAAACAAGTCATGTAATCGATACTTGACCGCCAGATCCTCGTTAGGAATAATCATATTTTTACTACTTCGATAAAGCCGTGCACTTGTGGCCGCATCAAGTTTTTGACACCTTTGTCAGGGATCAGGCCAGTTAATAAGCAGTGACAAGACATTTTCTTTTGTTTTTCGCATCTACTTAGTTTTTATAGTTAATTTCTACTAATTTTTTTTATTTGATTAACACATTGTATGCCTAGAGCCTTAAAGATAGGCACTTTATTTCCTAAAGATCCAGAGATTGAACACACCTTCCACCTTCGAAGGAAACTATAATTTTACACTCAAAAAGCTGCAAAGGAAGGTATGATGGCGAACAATTAGCCATTAAGGGATTTTGTAGTACCTAACATTCAGGATTTTAATTCTAGCATTGTTCGACCTAATGTAAAGGCAAACAACTTTGAGCTAAAGCCAACATTAATGACTGATGCCTTGTATTTTGATAGTGATTTCTAGTATTATGTTCTCAAAATAAAGCTAATTTTGATGTTTTTATGCCCTCTATAAGCTTATTTACTTGTTTGCTTCGGAATCTTCACTTTCTCTCATCTTTTTGCTATTTCAGGTAAAATCACTTATTTTTTTTGGAGCTTTTTTGAGATTCTAAAGTCATTGAGTGATTTCTTATGAGGAGACGAGTCTACACAGCAAATTTGGGACCAATCGGAGTTTATTTGAAAATCACAGCCAGCCCAAAATTTTGAGGTTCACCCGTGATTCGCATGAAGGTCTTAAACTTCACAGAACACTTCACGGCCAACCCAACATTTTGGTGTTCGGCCATGATTCCATCGAAGATAACTTTTCCTAGAAATGAACAATAATCATGCCCAGGTGAATACGAAGATCTTTGGCCGTGATTCTTACTTCGCAGATCTGCACAAAACACTTCACAGCTGGGTGAAGATGCTCGTGTTCACCTGTCATCGCGACTGACTCTTGGAGTTCCTTCCGATTTTTACATGATTTGAGGCTCAGAAAAATTCTAAAAGAGGAAGGAAAATATGTTTTATGAAGCTAAGAGGGAGGCAAATCAGGGGAATATAAAAGCCCTCTTTCTTGATGCCAAATTAGACAAGAATTGATCAACAAAGTGGCTAGGGTGAATGAAACAGGCGACAACTCTTTCGGAGGGGATTTTGAACCAATTTTGCTATGGATCTTCACCATACCTGGAGAATATGTTCTATTCCTCTTCTCCTTCCTCTCCTTAATGATTGCTTGTAATTTTCGTAGTTATTTGGAGAGATTTGTGCGGATTTATACGGCTCTTATAGCGCAAACCATTAATCGGGACTCGGTGGAAACCCTTTGATGTATTCTATCATGTGATCTGAACCTATTTCATTATTTTGAGTATTATATGAGCATATTTTACTTAGTTGTGTTTATTTTATAATATTGCTCTGGCCACGTGGTGTTGTGTGTTGATCAATACGATCCTGACCGCAAGGAGGATTGTATTGGCGGATCCCCCAAGTAAAACTTGTGAACTTCTAACATAAAGGGAGTTAGAGTTCATTCGAGGGTACCATAATCTTTCATAGAATTCATTGGATTTACCTAAAATGATATGCCATGAGAGTAGGAGATCGTTTTAGGTAAGTACTAGGTTGTACTGACCGCAATGGGGCAACCTGTACTATAGGAAAGATTCCTTATGCAACATTATAAGCTCATGTAATAGAATAGTTTTAGATTAGATAGATACGTCAATGTGGTGGATACTGAAATCACGATATTTCCCCTATTAACACCTTCCGTGTAGCTGTATTTGATATCTTGTGTTTTCTTTGATTAAAGTTAGATGAACTATTTTCAAAACCCCAATTTGAACTGCTTGGCTTTTAAAACTCAGATTTACTAGTAATTAACCTTACTTCCTGTGGGATCGATAATCTTTTATATTATTATGGCATTACCGTGCACTTGTGGTACGTGTCAATGACTATGGTTCAGCAGAACCAGTTTGGGGGTTCTCCGACACGGGATCCTAATCTTCATCTTGTTGTTTTCTTAGAATATTGTGACACCGTTAAGATAAACAGTGTGTCTTCTGACACTATTAGACTAAGATTGTTTTCATTTGCTCTCAAGGATTGTGCGCATGCTCGGTTATATTCTCTTCCATCTGGATCGATTACTACATGGGATGAGCTGTCACGCGCATTTCTAACTAAGTATTTTCCACCAAGCAAGATACTGTAGCTAAGGAATATGATTACTTGTTTTGGACAGAAAGAGGGAGAATCACTTTATGATGCTTGGGATCGTTTCAAGGAGCTTCAGCATATGTGTCCTCATCATGGGCTTGAAAAATGGGTCTTAATCCATATTTTATATAATGGATTAGACTATAGCACAAAGCTCATAGTGAATGCTACAGCTGGGGAGCTATCATGAGCAAGAATGTTGAAGATGCAACAACCTTGCTTGAGGACATGGCAATGAATCATAATCATTGGTCCAATGAGCGAGGTACTATATCAACAAGTATTGGTAAGTATAGTAGTGATTCATTGAAATCCCTCGCTACGAAGGTTAATTCTCTATCCCAGAAATTAGATTCTTTTGTTTTTTCTTCTGCTGCAGTTAACTCTATTTGTTATGAGGTTTGTGGTATTACAGGTCATGCTTCTACTGACTATCAGCTTTTAGACTCACCACAGGATGACTCTTGTTAGGAACAAGTAAATGCTTTAGGCAACTACAACCAATGGCGGGTGAATGATCCATATTCATTGACCTACAATCCAGGCTGGAGGAACCACCAGAATCTGTCTTATTAGAATAATCAAGGGAAAGTTCCTCAGCAATTCAATCAACAAAATTATAGGCCACCATCAGGTTTCTAGTCCAAGCAATTCAATCAGCCTCAGAAGTCTAACCTAGAATCCCTTTTGGAAAGCTTTGTTGTTGCTTAGAAGAAGTACAACAAAGATGTCTCTGATGCTATTAAGCATCTAACATCTCATGTAGACACTTTGGCGACTCATAACAAGATGTTAGAGAGCCAAATAACTCAGCAGGTAAGCACTTCCAATAGGCCTATAGGTAAGCTTCCAGGGCAACCAGAGATGAACCCTAGGGAGCATTGTAACGCCATCACCATTTTGAGTGGTGACTATTTAGATGAGCCTAGGATGCCTGACAAAGGACCTACACCTGAAGATAGTGAAGAGCAACCTAAAGAATTTTTACCTGAAGAAGAGATACCAGTGGAGAAGGAGAAAGAGGAAGTTTATGAAGGTCCACCTGCATATCTTCCACCCATTCCTTACCCTGAGAGGTTAGTAAAAGCAGAATTGGAAAAGTAGTTTGATAAATTACCTAAACATAAAATTGAAAAGCATGGCACGGCAACACTTAAGGCTGAATACAGTGAGGTGAGTCAACCCATAGTGACTAAAAAAGTGAAAGATCCTAGAAGCTTTTCGATTCCCAATCAGATTGGTAAGATCTCTTTTGAGCATGCTTTATGTGATTTGGGCGCAAGTGTAATTTTGTTGCCCATATCTAATTGTAAGAAGACTGATAGTGGAAATATGAGGTTGACGAAGGTTTTGCTTTAATTTGCTAATTGTTCTATCCAACAATTTGTTGGAATCCTAGAAGATATTTCTATTAAAGTTGGTAACTTAGTTATTTTAACTGATTTTATAATTGTGGACATGGAAGAAGATATTAAGTTACCAATTATCTTAGGTAGACCATTTTTGGCTAGTGTAGGTGCTATCATTGATATGATAAACGAAAAACTAATATTAATCATTGGTGAGAATAAATTAGTGTTTGATTTTTCTATGAATTTAAAGAAACTTTTTTTTGCAGAATCTCGCTATAACATTGAAATTGTGGAAAATAAGTTACAGGCGGAGGCGAGAAGATAATAAGCTACACATCATTCACTACGCCTCAGATCCACCTGAACATCTTTAACTGCAGCTATGGTCAAGCGAATGACCTTGAACAAGCACTTTTGGGAGGCAACCCAAATTTCTAACTTTTATTACTTCTAGCATTAGTATTAGATTTTCTTTGAATTTTTTATAGAGGTTTTTCACAACATGATTAGATGAATTTTTATTGATGGAAAGTCTTATAATAAGTTGTTTTATGTGTAGGAATTTTCAAAAAAAATTTGCTTGAAGAATAGGTGTTCGACGAGACATACACGGGTGTGACCGTGAGTCACTCACGGGCCATGAATGTTGCATCCAAAGGAAATGCGAGAAAACTAAAAGTTCACAGAAAGTTTCATGGTCACGGCTGTGAGTCACTCACGAGCCGTGAGTTTCATTTTGCAAAGGGCTAAGTCATAGAGACATTCATGGCTGCAGCCATGAACGACTCACGAGCCACGAGTACATATTTTTTTGAACTTAACGGGCGAAACTAGGGTTCACGCCCATACTAGTAAATCACGATCTTCCGCCAATTCTTTCCACCTCAGGTGACAAATCATCTCCTCCGACTATTCTCCACCTCCGGCGAGTGATTTCCGACAATCCTGCTACCGATTTCGGCCGGATTTCATCAGAAGTGCCGAACGTTCGCAAGAACACCAGTTTCACCGCCAGCGCTCGATTTTAGCCCGATTTCTTCCAGATTTGTGAGCAAAGTCTTTCCGAGAGTACTCTTTGGTTTCTCTACTAGATTTGCATGCTTTAGCATCAATTTGGAGTCAAGTTTACTTAATTATTGAGTGAGATTCTTGCAAAATCGTGGACGGGCGATTCTCTAGTTACTGTAGCATCACGGTTTTTACAAAAACTTCATAAACTTGTGTCGATTTGTGTTGATTTGTCGAACCCACAGGGAACAAGGTTGAGTACTAGAAAATCTAAGTTTCAATAGCTAAGCGAATCGAAATGGGGTTTTTGCAATCTTCAAATCGAAAACAAGAAATCAAACACAACATCGAGGAGAGTATCAATATAAGAGAGATTAGGGCTTTAGTATCCACCACACTGACGATTCTAATTGCATTAAAGATGATCTATTACATGAATTCAAAGTTTTGCATAAGGAACCTTCCCTAAGGTACAGGATGCCCCCTTTCGGTGGTACACCCCGGTGCTTATCTAGAACGGTCTCCTACTCTCATGGTGGATCGTTCTAAACAAACCCTGTGCACTCAATGAAAGGTTATGAAACCCTCGAGTAAAAACCAAGCACTCTCGTGTCATGGATTCACAAGTCTTACCTAGGGATTCCACCGTCACGATCATCCTCTCGGTATGAATCGCGTCAGCTAAAACATGATATTACATGGCCAAGGCAACATCATGAAATAAGTTCAACAAGGCA
Source organism: Costus lasius (assembly GCA_027563935.2). Lineage (NCBI taxonomy): Eukaryota > Viridiplantae > Streptophyta > Magnoliopsida > Zingiberales > Costaceae > Costus > Costus lasius. Next base: position 116,297,294 of record CM050450.1, on the reverse strand, counting down.
AAGATATGCTCATATGAATATTCAAATAATAGAATTAAATTAAGATAACAAATAGAAATCGTCAGCGGGCTTCAACCAAGCCTTGAAAAAGGGTTTTACGCTGTGATCATCATGAAAACTCACAAAAATTTCTCCAAAATGTTAGGAAAATTGCAATAAAACATTTTTGAGAGGAAGGAGAGGATGAACTGAACAAGATCCCCAAAAATCGTGAAGATCTAACGCTCCTATCTCTCGAAATCGCCCTGAAAATGTGTTGTCGCTTGTTCCGTACACCCTAGCCACTTCATCCACTGATTTTTCAATGATTTGGAAATATTAGAAGGGGCTTTTATATTCTTTGGATTCGCCTCTCAGTCGCTTTCCAAAACTTATTTTCTTTCCTTTTTTGGATTTTTCTAGGGCTCGGAATCAAGGAAAAACTGAGTGGAGATCGGACTGCCCTGTTATGATCACAAGTGAACCCCGCCGGGTTCACCAGATGGTGAAGCCGACTATGTAGTTTCTGTCGAGTAAGAATCACTAATGAATCCCACCAGGTTCATCAGCCAGTGAAGTGTACTATAGATTTCTGCGCAGATTTCCTTAGAGAGAATCATGGGTGAACCCCGCCTAGTTCACCTACTAGTGAAGTATACTGTGGACTTTCAGTCGTCTAGCAAAAGCACCGATGAACCCCGCCGGGTTCACCAAGCCGTATTTTTCAAAGTAGCTCTGATTGGGCCCAAATTCAACGTGCAGCTTCGTCTTCACATAAGGAATCACCCCATGACTTTAGAATCTTCAAAAGACTTCAAAATTGGACAATTTTACCTGAGATTCCACAAACACGAGAAAAAGTGAAGATTCCGCAACAATCAAGCTAAAAAGTCTAAACGGAGTATAAAAACACTAAAATAGGCCTAAATTTGAGATGAAATAATACTGGAAATTACTATTAAAATGCAAGGCATCAAATACTAAATTCCACAAACACGAGAAAAAGTGAAGATTCTGCAGCAATCAAGCTAAAAAGTCTAAACGGAGTATAAAAACACTAAAATAGGCCTAAATTTGAGATGAAATAATACTGGAAAATACTATTAAAATGCAAGGCATCAAATACTCCCAGACTTAAATCTTTGTTTGTTCTCAAGCAATAAAATAAAATGAAATACATGATAGGTATGAGAGTAATCATTCTTGTTAAAGTATTCATCCAAATTAGAGAAACATCTACTAGTAATCCAAGACCTAGTCAGAAGAAATCAAGTGGTTGGGTGTTTCAAACGTGCAACAATTTGGTCCCACAATTTCTAGAAGTCAAGGAACTCAGCCAGTAGTAAACAAAGAGTTTAATAAAGCATACATATTACCCATGCTATTCCAATTCATCCAAATCAACTCGTTGGGATTAACTCAAATGCGTTACTTAGGATACAAAACTACAATTTTGATATTAGACTTCAACTCATGTCCTCAGGTACCACTACGAATTATTTGCAGTGCTAAGTAGAGGAATCTAAGAGTTTTTTTTTACTAGCATATCAATGTTGATAAGGCTTTTAATCTCTTCACAAATGTAGTGTCCTCCCAACAAGAGAAAAGGACTCAAAGAACGAATAAGTGGATGTGCATCTTATCATAGTATGTAAACTACAAGCATAAGTAAATTGAACAGTCTTAGAAATATTTGACCCACTAATGAACGGTTGATAAGTATTATTTATAACAAATTTATAGTCTTATTTATACACTACTTTCAAGCTTAAATCTAGATTTTATGCTATTATTTTGAGTCTGTTATCATTAAGTACAGAATCTTCACTATTTTATCTTTATGAAATACAGGTTATTTTCCAATATTTTCGAGAAGATTATGAAGATTTGAAGTTATGGAAAGGCTCAACACATTACAAGAGTGCTACAGGAAAAATTTAGGGATTTTTGGACTTTTTATGGAGAACACGGCCTGCCCGTGCGTGTGATCACGACCGTGTTCATCGCAGCTGCAAAATCCGCATTTGTCGTAGAGAACACGGCCCGGCCGTGCTTATAATCACGGCCGTGTTCGACAGAACCCAAAATTAGCCGAAGTCTTCACTACCGTGCGCACACCCGTGTTCGGGCAATCCGAAATTTCAGAACTGAACACGGCCTACCCGTGTCTAGACGCACGGCCGTGTTTATTTACCTACAGTTCACAGTACTCGTCATGGCCTGGCCGTGACGCTCATCACTCCCATGACGGCGTTCGCAGGGCGCGATCTTTGACGGTTTCTTCATCAAATCTGACGGTCCAAGAGCCTAGAAATTGGAGGAAACGCCCAATTAACCTTGCTAACTGCCCAAGGCTTCGATTAAGACATCAAAGTGGGAATTTTGGGCGGTAATCAAGTGGAATTTGGAGAAGAACGCGACTAGGGCGAAAAGGGGCGAAAACTTGCATTCTTGGGCTTATTTGATCGGATTTCTTCGGGGCTATCGAGAGAAGACCGAAGATCTTACGTCTCCTAACCTTGGATTGTAATTTTCCCTCCTTTCGAATACTTTTTCTTGGGTTTTAGTTGATAAACGATGTATGTTCTAGAGTAAAACCCTAGTTCAGAACTCGGGCGTAGCCCGTTGAACAATTCTTCACATGTAAATCATTATTATGAATCTCAGTGATAGCTTTTAGTAAATTGACTTATTTAAATGAGTTGTGCATATTGCGTATTTATGTTTTGGCTAAACATTTATATGTGTTAAGTGTTACGAGAAGTACCGAGAGGTGAATCGTAACACTCGAACTATCTGGTTTAAACTTGTGACTTGAATTACTAGAGTTGTTCAACGTCACTCGAGAATTTACGTTCTTTCATAGAGCTCAATGGGTCTCTTAGGTTAATTTTGCTACAAGAGTAGGAGATTAGCTTATGCTAGACACCGGATTACGCTTCGAGAGAAGGTAACCCGTACTATAGGAAAGATTGCCTTAAGTTGTTTACTGTCGGATTACGCTTCGAGAGAAGGTAACCCGTACTATAGGAGATCCGTTTTCTATTTCAATTCATTGATTGATTTACACTTAAAGCTTTCAAGGAGGTGAAATCTGAAGTTCCGAACATGTCTTAAACTGTAATTTTCCCTTAAAGTAGTTTGTTCTTCAATTCGATATTTTAGAATTAGTCTTGTTTTTCCATTTCTAATTGAATTATCTAGATATCGATGACACTAAAGGTCGGTACTTGACACCTGCTCCTTGTGGGAACGATATTATGTACTACTTCGATAGACCATGCACTTGCAGAGCCTATCAAGTTTTTGGAGCCATTGCCGGGGAGCAAGGCATAGTCAATATTAATTAAACGATTGATTTGATAGATTAGATACTTTTTTATTTTCATTTATTTTTTGTTTTTATTTTTAGTTCATTTGTTAATTACTTCTTGTCTTCTTCCTTTTCTCCAAGCTTATATTCTTCTCTGGTTAGCTAACCTTGTGCAAGCCAAGAATAATTAGAACAGGTCAGCTAGTGCCAAAAGATCCCGAAATTGAAATGACCCTTCTAGCTCAAAGTAAATTTCAGGATCAACAACTTGAGGAAGCCCATCCGAACCCGACTACTATAATGGACCAGAACCGCTTACTACGAGATTTTGCTGCACCCAATGTATAGGGCTTGCACTCTAGCATTGCTCGACCGGCGGTCGAGGCAAATAACTTTGAGATAAAGCTGGCCCTAGTGCACATGGTTCAGCAGAACCAATTCAGTGGTTCACCACAGGATGACCCCAATCTCCATTTGTCAATTTTTCTTGAATATTGTGATACCCTCAAAATTAATGGGGTAATTTCTGATGTTATACGCTTACGTCTTTTTCCTTTCTCCCTTAGGGATCACACGTGCGCATGGCTACAGTCCCTCCCACACGGCTCCATCACAACATGGGATCAGCTTTCCCATGCGTTCCTCTCCAAATATTTTCCACCAAGCAAGACAGCTCAGTTGAGAAACCAAATAACGAATTTTAGCCAGAGGGAAGGCGAGTCGCTCTACGAGGCCTGGGACAATTTCAAGGAGTTGCTATGATTGTGCCCACATCACGGACTGAAAAAATGGGTACTCGTGCATACTTTCTATAATTGTCTTTTATATAATACTCGTTTATCTGTAGATGCAGCCGCGGGAGGAGCCCTGATGAACAAAAACGTTGACGATGCCATGAATTTAATCAAGGACATGGCTCTGAATCATTACCAATGAACAAGTGAGAGAAACGTCCCGGTACGAGGAGGAGGTAAGCATGACTTAGATATGTTAAGTTCGTTGGCGGCAAAGGTTGACTCCTTGTCCCACCAACTGACTTCAATGAATTTTAATACATCGTCTGTTAATTCGATTACATGTGAAGTTTGTGGAAACTTGGGACACGGTACTACTAATTGCCAAATTATGGCTCCTTCTTCTTCTGATTTGTCTTTAGGCCAGGTAAATTGCTATACAACAAGATCAGAGGAATCATAATGGCCCGTTTTCAGGCACATACAATCCCGGATAGAGGAGTCATCCAAACTTGTCCTACCGAAACAACCAGAACCAAGCCAATCCCCAGAACTTCAATAATCAAGGGCAATAGGGAAATTATGGCAATCAGTTCCCTCAGGCATCCTATAGTCCACCACCAGGACTTCTGCCGCAACAGTTTAACCAACCACAGAAGTCCAACCTTGAACTACTGCTGGAAAATTTTGTTACCACTCAATCAAAGCAAAATGAGAGTGTAGATGAATCCATTCGGCAGTTGAACTCAAAAGTGGACGCCTTGATCACCCATTCCAAAATGCTTGAGAACCAGATTGCTCAGCAAGCTGCTTCATCTTCTAGGCCATTAGGGAAACTTCCTTCCCAACCCGAGGCTAATCCAAGGGAGCACTGTAATGCGATTATGATTTGCAGTGGTGCCTAGATGGAAGACCCTCACGTGGCGGAGGGGGATTGTTTAGAAGAGTTGTCTAATGTAAGCACAGATGCTAAGTGTTCAAGGGAGATAGTTATGGAGTCGAAGGTCCGGCAAGAGCTAGTTCACATTCCTCCATCACCTCACGAGTCACATGTCCCTTGTCCTCAGAGATTAGTCACGGCATTGACGGGACAGTACGGCTCGCTTATGCCTACGAAGCTTCCTTACCCTGGCAATTTTTCTATCCCATGTAGTATCAGTAATTTTTCTATTGAGAGAGCACTCTGTGATTTGGGGGCCAGTGTGAGTATCATGCCCCTCTCCCTGTTTACAAGTCTGGATTTGGGCGGCATGAAACCCACGCCTATAGCTCTGCAATTCGCAAATGGCACTATACACTGCCCTGTGGGAATAGTCGAGGATGTCCCAATTAAAGTCTGGGAACTTTTTGTCCCAGTCGACTCTGTAGTCTTGGACATGTCCGGAAATTCAAGAGTACCACTTATTTTGGGCCGCCCTTTCCTAGCTACCGCCGGGGCAGTTATAGATGTCAAGAAGGGGAAGCTTTCTCTGAACTTTTGTGATACTATTATAGATTTTCATTTATCTATTGATATGCCAGGTCTTTCTTTTTTAGGCTCATGCTATAACGTGGAGACAGTATCTACGCTTGAGAAGTGTTCAATGGTCAAGTGGGATTGTCTTGCATCCCACTTTTGCACAGATATGGACGTAGGTGCTTCACATATAAGGGATGAACGGACTACTCATGAAGACCTGTTTGATGTAGACCCTGATTCTGGTTGCACTGCAATTTTTCATGGTGGGGTTGGAGAGCCACATTTAGTATTTTTCAGGAAGACAAACAATGAACTTAAAAACATTTTTATTTTGCATGATATTAAGACATTTTCCTTTGTACACCTATTATTATTACTGCTTATCTCTATAGGTGTAATTTTTAGGCGAAGAAGAAAGGGGCATTCATATGTCATTTCTTCTGCCTCCGATCCACTAGACGTACCTTGAGGCATGATCATCGGTCAAGCTACTGACCTTAAATCAGCGCTACATGGGAGGCACCCCATGGATTTATCTTCTATTGTGTGGTTAGACAAACTTGATAGTTATTGTTGTGATTGTTTTGTTGTATTGTTATATTTGTTTTGATAATTTTTGTGATGACTCTTGGCATGATTTTTCTTGTTTTATACATTGAATAGCATCATATTAATTCTGGGAATTTTTGGCAATTTTCAGGGAATTTTTTCCTAATTGACGAGATGAACACAGCCTAGCCGCGCGTGCCTTCACGGCCGTGCTTAGCTCGTAGATTTCCAGCATGTTGCCGCAGTCCTCACGGGCATGTCGTGTTCATGGTCACGGCCGTGATCGAGTTTTGGAGAATTCTCACTGAACCAATCACGGCTTGGGCGTGTTCCTCTTCACGGCTATGTTCGAGTCCATAGGATTTAGCCGAGCCCACCACGGTCTCGCCGTGTTCTCCATCACGGGCGTGTTTACTTACCACCCCTTTTTGACGAGCCAAACACGGCTGCGTCGTGCACCTCACCACGCCCGTGTTTGTATCACCGGTCTTCGATTATAAGACAGGCGCGGTGGCAGAACTTAGGGTTTTCGCCCGTTTCCAGCGCCGCCGCCACCCATTCTACTTGCCTCACAACTCCTACCTCGCCAGAACTTCTCTCTGCCACTGCCCGAAGCTTCTCCGCCCTTTTTCACCGCCCAGCGACACCCAGATCTCCTTTTCTGGGTGGATTTCGCCCGATCGCCGGATCTCGCCGCCGACGGGTCTCGGAGCTTCCCAATTTACGGCCGTCAGTCCTCCTGACCTTCCAGCATTCTCCATTTTCCAGATCTACAGATTTCACCCCAGATCTTTGGTATATTCTTCAGCACCGCCGCCGGTTCTTCCTTCTAGTCGCCGCCGCCGGTTTTCTTCAGTATTGCCACCGTTTTCACCTTACCCAGCTTCAGGCCACTCTCTAGATCCTCTCAGCCATCCAGCCGGTGGATCCTTCACCAGTCAGCGACGCCATTTCGCCGGAATCCGCCGATAGCCCACTTTTCTGTCGCCGGCAGAGCTGCTACCCTTCTGCTGCCACCCGCTTTCAGCCAAACCACCAGCGGCTCATTTCCCCTAGTCTCCATCTTCGAGTTCGAGCCGCCTTACCTTAGTCGTCTCATCATGTTTGGTTGAAGGAAGGTGATGGCGCGGAAGTCCTCCAAGCGTCCCGTTGTGGAGGGGGAGCCGAACGAAGACGGCATTATCTTCCGAGATCCTGCGTAGAAGGCGCGCTATGAGCTGCTTGAGTCCAGACGGGTTATCACTACCCGGTATCTTGATCGAGGGACTCTTACGTCGTTGGGATTATTCGACGATGTCTATTGGATGTTCCAGAACATCGGGTGGACGCGGTTCTTTGAGATAGCTTCACCGACGTACATCCCGATCACATTGGAGCTCCTATCGTCGCTTGAGGTTACTGTCAACATTCACGATGATAATGACGATGGATGTATTTCTTTCCGATTGGGAAACCAGGAGCACACTCTCACCCTCTCGCAGCTTAATCAGATCTTCAGATTCCTAGTGGATGGTACTTGCCACATTCCAGACGAGTATAGTGATATTGAGTTTTGGGCTGCGATTTCTAGGCACCACCCCTTTGTATCTCGGACAGCACGGGCCAGCTACGTCAGTAACCCTTGTTTCCGTTATATTCATCGGGTCTTGGCGCACACTATATTTGCATGGGGCGAGAGCAACGGCATGGTGTGAGCCTCCGAGGTGTTCTTCCTATGGGCGATGGTACACTCTTTCAAGATTAATACTGCATTTTATTTCGTTAAACAACTGTAGAAGCTCGCTACCGCGCAAAAGGGGGTCATCGCCTTAGGCGGCCTTATCACACCGATCGCTCTTGCTATGAGTGTCGACCTTCATGGGGTGGAGCAAGCCAGGGGGAGTTCACGGATTGATATCGAGTCTTGTCTCTCGATGAAGATGATCGCCCGCGAGGGCAATATCTATTGCCTTCTCTTCCGTGATAGTGACTTCACGCTGCCGCTGCCGCTGCCGAACCCTCCTCGTATTACCATTCGCAAGAGGCGGAACTGGTGCATGCTCCCAGTACCTGATGAAGACACTCTGATGGAGACTGTGCCACCTTCTTCGTCCTTCCGCACCTTCCGTCATGCCGAGCCATCTGCTTCTGCTTCCACCACGAACGCCTACGCCAATATCGAAGGCTATCTTAAGGCGATTCGCGACGACTAGCACGAGACGTGCCTGGAGATGCAGGATGTGTTACGGCGCTAGGGAGACATTGAGACCGAGCAAGCTCACCAGGGTCGTCTTCATGCCGAGGACCATCGAGATATTCAGGCGATGCTACGGAAGCTGAATACTCGTGATTGGTGATCTTGCTTAATATTTAGTAAGTTGCTTCCTTTGCTATGCTATTCATGTATTTTTCACCTGCATAGGAGACTATGCTATTCTTTTGCCATGGGTAGAGGGTTTCCCTCTTTGTTTAGTGTTGTGGTTTATATACTATGTTCTTTTAGTTGTTTTGCTTATGTACTATGTTCTAGTGAGTGTTTTCATTCTGGTTTTCATTAATATGCACTGAGTTCATTTCATGCCTGTGTTTCGAATCTTGTGCATGTGTCAAGGAATTAAGTCTGTGATGATAGTTTGCATGATCTTGTCCTCAGTTATTATGTTGGTTTGACTCATGACAAATCATATAGATATTTTGTCTCTTGAGTTACGGATATGAAACAGTATTTTGAATGCTTTGATACTTTCGACCCATGGTTTGAGATTGTTTTGAGACTAATGTATTGTGGATGGTATAATGTGTCAATGGTTCACCTTCATTGTCTGAATTCATTCTTACATGTAATTATATTTTTGACAATTCATGCTCATTATATTCCTGATTGACAGCTTTGTAGTCTGGTTCGCTTATTTGAAAACAAAAAAATAAAAAAAAAGAGAAAACAAATAGAAAAAGGAGCAATGGTACCGAAGTAATGATGAATCTAAAAAACCATTCATCTAACTTGGCATTGTCGAGAAAAAAAATAAAAAAAATAGAAGGGAACATGAGAAAAGAAGGGGTAAAGGGAAAAGTGAACAACTCCGCTTTCTTCTACTCTAGGGTGAAGAAATGAGTTTGTGTGCATTATGTGATGTACATACTTTGAGTTTGTTTTCTAACTAAGTACCGGGGGTGCATTCATCACAAATGTTTGTCCTTCGCGTGACAAGGTTGAAAATGAATTCAGGGAAGTAGCTTGAACCGACCGGTTAAAGAAAATTCATGGTTCCATTTCTAATAAGTATATCTCAAGCAACTTGACTTAATTGGCTGCCTTCATTAGGAATTGATGATTATTTAATAGTCTTAATATGATGAAGTGTTTTCCAATTTCAGATTTGTGGTTTACCTTGAAACATTACGCTTTGTCCACAGTCTACATTCTTCAACCTAGGATTCAGTATCATTGTTTTCATATACATTATGCTTTGTCCACAGTCTATATTCTTCAACCTAGGATTCAGTATCATTGTTTTCATATGTGGTTCATACTTTAACTTTTAAGCAGATTGTCTGTCTGATATGTGATTATTTCAAATAGTGTAATTGCTTGAGGACAAGCAAGATTCTAAGTCTGTGATATTTTGATAAGTATTATTTATAACAGATTTATAGTCTTATTTATACACTCATTTCAAGCTTAAATCTAGATTTTATGCTATTATTTTGAGTCTTTTATCATTAAGTACAGAATCTTCACTATTTTTTGATCTTTATGAAATATAGGTTATTTTCCAATATTTTCGAGAAGATTATGAAGATTTGAAGTTATGGAAAGGCTCAACACATTACAAGAGTGCTACAGGAAAAATTTGGGGATTTTTGGACTTTTTATGGAGAACACGGCCTGCCCGTGCGTGTGATCACGGCCGTGTTCATTGCGGCTGCAAAATCCGCATATGTCGTAGAGAACACGGCCCGGCCGTGCTTATAATCACAGCCGTGTTCGACAGAATCCAAAATCAACCGAAGTCTTCACCGCCGTGCGCACGCCCGTGTTCGAGCAATCCGAAATTACAGAACTGAACACGGCCTACCCATGTCTAGACGCACGACCGTGTTTATTTACCTGCAGTTCATAGAACTCATCACGGCCTGACCGTGACGCTCATCACGCCCGTGACGGCATTCGCAGGGCGTGATGTTTGACGGTTTCTTCATCAAATCTGATGGTCCAAGAGCTTAGAAATTGGGGGAAACGCCCAATTAACCTTGCTAACCACCCAAGGCTTCGATTAAGACATCAAAGTGGGAATTTTGGGCAGTAATCAAGTGGAATTTGGAGAAGAATGTGACTAGGGCGAAAAGGGGCAAAAACTTGCATTCTTGGGCTTATTTGATCGAATTTCTTTGGGGCTATCGAGAGAAGACCGAAGATTTTACATCTCCTAACCTTGGATTGTAATTTCCCCTCCTTTCGAATACTTTTTCTTGGGTTTTAGTTGATAAACGATGTATGTTCTAGAGTAAAACCCTAGTTCAGAACTCGGGCATAGCCTATTGAACAATTCTTCACATGTAAATAATTATTATGAATCTCAGTGATAGCTTTTAGTAAATTGACTTATTTAAATGAGCTGTGCATATTGCGTATTTATGTTTTGGCCAAACATTTATATGTGTTAAGTGTTATGAGAAGTACCGAGAGGTGAATCGTAACACTCGAACTATCTCGTTTAAATTTGTGACTTGAATTACAAGAGTCATTCAACGTCACTCGAGGATTTACGTTCTTTCATAGAGCCCAATGGGTCTCTTAGGTTAATTTTGCTACGAGAGTAGGAAATTAGCTTATGCTAGACACCGGATTACGCTTCGAGAGAAGGTAACCCGTACCATAGGAAAGATCGCCTTAAGTTGTTTACTGTCGGATTGCGCTTCGAGAGAAGGAGATCCGTTTTCTATTTCAATTCATTGATTGATTTATACTTAAAGCTTTCAACGAGGTGAAACCTGAAGTTTCGAACATGTCTTAAACTGTAATTTTCCCTTAAAGTCGTTTGTTCTTCAATTCGATATTTTAGAATTAGTCTTGTTTTTCCATTTCTAATTGAATTATCTAGCTATCGATGACACTAAAGGTCGGCACTTGACACCTGCTCCTTGTGGGAATGATAATATTTACTACTTCGATAGACCGTGCACTTGCGGAGCCTATCAACGGTCTAAAGCAATCCAAATCAGAAGATTTCAAAATCTTAGAGCATATGGATATGATCATAGAGTATTTCTAGTTGGGTGATGCATTCAACAGATTCTGATTATTCCTGACCAAACATGAATTCAACTTGAAGAATTAGGCTTAGCTATCATAGGATCAAGCAAGGTAAACACATGACTAAACTCTAAACCACAATATCACAATGTACCAAAATGACTATATGTGCAACTCATTCACAGTGTACCACAACAATATAAGGATTATAACAGAATTCCAAGATAATGCGTAGAGGAAAAATATCCAGTCATGTCATACACAACAGTCAAGGGGCTTGGAAGATGGGACCAGGCCCTCGAATTATGGCATATAAGTACAATGCCAAATGAATATCCAGTCAATCAAAGTAATGTACCAACCATACTAGCAAGAAGTGAATCAGATAATAGGCAAAGCTAGAAAATAAGAAAAGGGACAGCTCACCCACTCTTTATGTCGCATAGTCTTCTATGCGAAGCCATGGATGTGAGAGGAGTTGGTGGGATGTGGGGCTCCAGCAGAAGCTATTTCTTCTTTCGCGATTTAGAGCCATAGGCCCTAGAGCTCTTGCCCTTACCGCAAAAGGTATAGTCTGGCTCATCCTCCTCATCCAAAGAGATGCCCACGCATGCCATATTCTCTTCAGAGAGAAAAGCGAGCCGCTCATCCATAGCGGATAGCTTCTCCCAAACGGAGCCCATCATCTTATGCTGTCTCTGCATGCCGGCCTCCATAGACTCCCAGCGTATGGACTGCTTCTAGCGGATATATGTGAGAGTGGCATCCATCTGATCCTACACCTCCCACTGATGAAGTTGCTCCTCCCGTATCTCTTGCAGGATGGCCATCATCAAGCCAGTGGAGGAGGAGCCGCCGAAATGGAAGGTGTCTGGGGCTGGAGGTGCGGTGTCCACGGGGTCTGGCTGGGGGTCGGCGACAGGCTGACTATGCCAGTTGGCTCTCACGTGCACAGTGGGGCGCTCTGGGTTCGGCAATGGGAGGGAGAACTGGCTTCCCTTGAACATCAGGCAATAGGAGTCACCCCGGCATATAATAAGCTTCATGGAAACGCACGACTCGATCTCGAGCTGGTTGTTTCCACTCGCTTCCATAGTAACGTAGGGGAGAACCCCTAGGGAAATGGCCAGTGGTGTAATCAATCCCCCCATGATGATCGCCCCTTTGCGGGAGTGGGCAACGCAACTAAATTTTTTCGCCAAGTAATAACCTGAGTCTACCCTGAAAGAGTGAAGCATGCTCTATAAGTAAAATAACTCTGATTGGCGTACCATACCATCGCTTTCCCCATGGCCGAAAATAGTGTGGGCAAGGACGCAATGGACATATCGTATGGCTAGGTTGCAGATGCTGAACGCCCGAGCGACACATGCTGAATAGATGTGTTCATTAGTAATGGCTCCCCAAAACCCCTGCTTGGTGTACTCTGCAGGTATCTTGCGTGTGCAAGGCACCGGGAAGCAATAGATGTCGCACAACTATGAGAGGGAGAGGGAGTGCTCGATGTTTCCCAGTCAGAAGGTGAGGCGGCCGGGGTCCTGATCAAGAATAGTGTCGGCCTTCACTTCAATAGAACTAAAGAATTCCAGTGTAACGCCGATATAAGTGGGAGGCGCCATATGCATAAACTGCTCCTAGCCAACGTTGGAGTACATGAACTCCGCATCCTCCAGAAGACCAAGCATGCTCAATGTGCCTCTGTCAAGATAGCAAGTGTTTATCACTTTGCATTGGAGGAGCAGATTGTATTGCTCTACCTGCTCGGCGTTCCGAAAGATTATGCCGAACTCGTTCGGCATTGGAGCAGAAGCTGATGGCTAATGGGAAGAGAAAGTATGTTGGCAAGAAGGAGGAGGCATTGGTTGATGATCTTGATGTCGCGGCTAAGGAGGGCGCGAAGGAGGGGAAGGTGTGTACTCGCTGTCGTCGGTCGACAAGTCGGAGGCGGGCTGTGAAGTGTAGTGCCAAGAGACCACCGCCTTGCGCTTAGGTGCCATAAAAGAGCAACAGGAGCCGTCCAAAATCTGTGATGAAGTTGTAGAGGAAGACGAGGCCGGTTGGAAGAAATGGCGGAAATGAAGAGTAGGCAGCGGAAAAACTTCGAGTGTAAGAGAAAACCAAAATGTATCGTGAAACAGAGATGATTCATGTGCAAACCTTGGGGGAAACTTAGATAGGGGGGAAGAAAGCGTCCTTGCGTGCTGAAGAGGAGAGATTTCACCGGGAGGGACAAAGTTCTATAGTAGCAAGTCACGACACACAGGTTTGGTGGAAACCCAACCCGTGTGCTTCCATAAATACCGGCGAATAATGTTCAAAAGCACAGGTGAACCCCATGGGGTTCACCTACCTATGAATCTCTCTAGGAGATTTCGACACTTTAAGAATTACAGGTGAACTCCATGGGGTTCACCTACCAGTGAAGTCTTCTGTATGGTTTTGCATAGTCAGAAATACAGGTAAACCCCATGGGGTTCACTAAGCCGTGAAGCTCTCTAGAAGAAAAGTGCTCTGTCTTGGTACAGTAGACTTCACAGGTGGTTCACCTGGCCGTGAAGTCTTCTGGAAGAAACATGAAAATCTTGAAATATTATACTCCATCCACGAATGTCGAATCTACTCTATTGCCGTAAATTTTTCCGTGAAAACATAATTTTTCAATATGCATAGTAGACTTCACAGATGAACCCCATGGGGTTCACCTGGTCGTGAAGTTAGGATGCTCAAAAACTAAACAAAACTAATAAACAAAAAAGTCTATCTAACAGTAATGAGAAATAATGCAATAAGAACTAAACAAGCAAGAACTTGGGTTGCCTCCTAAGAGCGCTAGTTTAAGGTCAATAGCTCGACCCAAAGAGTTTTCATGTCACCAAGTCCACGGTGTCTGAAAGGGCAAGAACTTCCCCTTTCTCGACCCTCTCATCCTTAAAGTAATGCTTGAGGTGATGCCCGTTGACAATGAAGCTTCCTATTCATTCTGTGTAAATAGTGATGGCGCCATAAGGTTGCACATGTTGTACCACAAAGGGGCCGGACCATCTTGTTCGAAGCTTCCATGAAAATAATCGAAGTCTTGAATTGAAAAGTAGCACTTTGTCCCCTACATAAAACTCCTTCTTCACAATGCACTTGTCATGCCAATGTTTGGTGCGTGCCTTGTAGATCTTAGCATTTTCATATGTATAGAAGTGCATCTCATCCAACTCATCAAGTTGCAATTTTCTCCACTCACCGGCGCTTTTGATGTCATAATTAATTTGCTTGACAGCCTAAAACGCCCTATGCTCAAGTTCAACAAGTAAGTGACAGGATTTCCCATAAATGAGTTGGAAAGGTGACATACTGAGGGGTGTCTTGTAAGCAGTTCTGTAGGCCCATAAAGCATTAGGTAATTTTAGTGCCCGATCCTTCCGTGATTGAGATACAGTTTTCTCAAGTATTTGCTTGATTTCTCTATTAGAAACCTCTACCTGACCACTAGTTTGAGGATGATAGGGCGTGGCAATTTTGTGCTTTACACCATACTTCTTTAAGAGTGCTCCAACCATTGTTCTATGAAGTGGGATCCTCCATCACTTATCAAGATGCGCGGAACTCCAAACCGGGGGAAAATTATTCGCTTCATAAGCTTCATAACAACCCTGGAGTCATTAGTAGCCTCTGCGAATGCCTCAACCCACTTAGACACGTAATCAACGGCCACAAGGATCTACCATTTACCACATGAAGATGGGAAGGGTCCCATGAAATCAATCCCCCATTCGTCAAAGATTTCCACCTCCAATATGTCGTTCAGCGGAAGCTCGTCCCTCGTTGAGATATTTCCAGTTCTTTGGCAACTGTCACATGTCAAAATAAAATGTCTAGCGTCATGAAATATAGAGGGCCAAAATAAACCTGACTGTAGAACTTTGAAGGCTATTTTGGCCGCCCAGGCATGTCCTCCATATAGGGAAGAATGACAATAGGTCAGCACATTATGGATCTCTCCCTCGGGGATGCATTGTCTATACAATCCATCAGCATATCACCAGTATAGATAAGGTTCATCCTAGTAATAGGATTTCACATCATGCAAGAACCTTTTCTTCTTCTAAAAAGTAAGATCAGGGGGAAGAATGTTAGACACAATATAATTCACATAATCTGCATACCATGACACTTGTTGTTCCAATAGAGCATAAAGATGTTCTTAGGAAACGTATCATTAATTTCCAACTCATCATCAGGATGCCTTTAGCATCTCGTTCGAGCTTCGAAAGATGGTCAGCCACAAGGTTCTCACTCCCCTTCTTGTCTCTAATCTCAACATCAAATTCTTGTAAAAGGAGAATGCATCGAATAAGTCTTGGCTTGGCATCCTTCTTGTTAACCAGGTATTTAATAGTTGCATGATTAGTAAAATTAATTACTTTCGAATTAATTAAATATGAACGAAACTTATCGAAAGTAAAAACTATTGCAAGTAGCTCTTTTTTGTGGTGGCATAATTCATCTGTGCATCATCAAGTGTTCTACTAGCATAGTATATAACATGCAGCTTTTTGTCCTTCTGTTGCCCCAAAACCACCCCCCATGGCTTGGTCACTAGCATCATCACACATGAGTTCAAAAAGTAGAGACCAATCTGGAGGTTAGATTACAGGCGTAGTAATCAAAGCTTCTTTGAGTCTCATGAAAGCATCCTCGCATTCTCTGTCAAAACAAAAGATATAATCTTTAGCTAGAAGATTTGTTAATGGGCAAGCTATTTAAGAAAAGTCCTTGATGAATCTTCTATAAAAACCGACATGGCCTAGAAAACTTCTAATTCCCTTCACTGTCGTAGGCGGCTTCAGATTTTCAATTACTTCAACCTTTTCTCTGTCCACCTCGATTCCATGCTCATAGACCAAATGTCCAAGAACTATACCTTCCCGGACCATGAAGTGGCACTTCTCCCAGTTCAAAACTAGGTTCACCTCTTCACACATCTCTGCAAAACTTTAAAGAGGTAAGACAAATAATGGTTGAAAGAAGAGCCATACACAGAGAAGTCATCCATGAATATATCCATAAAGTCCTCATTATAATCTACAAATATCGCCATCATTGCCCGTTGAAATATTGTAGGGGCATTGCAAAGTCCAAAGGGCATCCTTCTGTATGCATACGTACCATAGGGACAACTAAAAGATGTTTTCTCCTGATTGTCCGAATGGATTGGAATTTGGAAGAAACCTGAAAATCCATCCAAAAAGCAGAAATAAGAATTATGGGCTAATCTATCTAACATCTGATCAATAAACAGTAAAGGAAAGTGATCTTTTATTGTAGCAGAGTTCAACTTCCTGTAATCAATACACATCCTCCACCCTGTAACTGTGCGTGTGGGTATCAACTCATCTAAATCATTCTTAATCACCGTAACACCTCTCTTTTTAGGTACAACATGTACCGAACTCACCCAAGAACTATCTGATATTAGATACATGACTCCAGCATCCAAAAGTTTGAGTACCTCCTTCACAACATCTTTCAAATGTGGGTTAAGTCGGTGCTGAAATTCCACAAAAGACTTGCTATTGTCTTCTAATAAAATCCTGTGCATGCAAATAGAGGGGTTAATCCATTTAATATCATCAAGTGAATAACCAATTACCTTCTTGTGAAGATGGAGTTGATAGCCTCCGCAAGTGCACGGATTTTTATCGAAGTAACAAAAAGTTATCGATCCCACGAGGATCAGGCGGTCAAGTACCGATTACACGGTCGATCTATATCTAGATGAATCAAATCTGTGGTTTTTGTTTTGGAAACTTCTAATGCAAGAAAATAAAAAGGTGGTTTTAGGGTTTTTGCTAAAAATCAATTCAGATAAAATCAGGACTCGGGGTTTCACCACCTTGACGATTATGAATTTAGTAAAAATAAATCTTTAATCAGAAAATTATAGTTTTGAAAGGGATTTTTCCTAAGGTATAGATTACCTCCTCCCGAAGCGTAACCCGGTATCTATTTACATTAATTCCCTACTCCCGTTGCAATTAACATAAATAGACCCATTAAGTTCTGTGAAAAACCATGGTAATCCTTCAAGCGAATCCGAACTACTCCCGTGATCGGATTCACAGGTTTGAAAAGAATAGATCCGACGTTGCGATTCACCTCCCGGTCCTTCTCGCAACGTCTAAGACGTAAAATTACTTGATTAGGGTAATTCACGAAATAAGCACAATTCTAATCAAATCAAATCTATAAAAGATCATGACAAAGATTTAAAACTATGTATTTAATTCATAAATCGTCAACGGGCTATTCCTCAAATCCCGAAATAAGGGTTTACACGTTCATGTTCATAACAAACAGCATGTTCATTGATGAAAATCGCATGGAAACTCAATAAAAATACAAAAAAATCGCTAGACAAGATAGTAGAAAGGCTTCCCCTTGATGTGGAGACGAAGATCAACCCTCTAATTCTTCCTTTGCGCGGCTTTCTTGTTCGTTTTCTGCCCTTGAATCAATTCTCGCCGTCGCCGCCGCCTCCTCTCATTTTTGTACGTAGAAGCCCCCCAAACCCGATCAAAATTCGATCTTTTATACTTAGACTAGTTTAGAACTCATCAAGGAATGGTTCTGTGAAGTTTGGCTTAAATCCGATTTGAATCGAGTGAAAAACTCGTCGGGCAGATGTTTTCACGGTCCGTAACCTGTTCACGGCCACGGCCGTAATTCCCTCTGTGTGTACAGCGCTTCGGTCACAGAGAGATTTACGGCCCGTGATGGAATCATGGCTTCACCCGTGAAAGTCTCTGGTCACTTCCGACACTTAGCCCTTTTTCCTCATCCGCCCGTCGTTGCTTTTACGGCTGCATCCATAATTACGGCCAAGGCCGTAATTCTCTCGTTCTTCACCATTTTCACCCCAAATTGGACGTGTGAGCTCGTGATCTCCTCGGGAATCATGCTGTGGCTTCAAAACCCTCAAAATCCATCATTTTTACGCCATTTTACCTATGTTTTCATAAAAACCAAGAAAAGTGAAGATTCTATGCAAAGTAAGATAAAATCACTAAAAGTAGCACAAAATCATGCAAATAAGCCCAAAATATGATCTAAAACATAGGCAAAAACATGGTGTAAAATCACTTATCAAATAACCCTAGACTTAGAATTTTGCTTGTCCTTAAGCAATACCTTGATATGTATAAAGAATGTAAAGATAAGGATTTTTCAATTGTTTTTGCCCCTATTAATATCCTCAGTTTACAAATTAAGCAATCAATATTTCAAACTCAAGTAATTCAAGAAAAAATCATAATAGAAATAAATTCCCAAGAGGTTACAATCCAAGAAAGATAAAATTCACAATTCATGTCATAACATCCATTCAACACACACTAAGTATCAGATGCTTTCAATTTAATAAATCTATCTTACTCAACAGACAAAAATTTATTTCAAGAATCTTGGTGATGTTAAAGATAAGAGATTTTTTTAAAGCAATTTGATCTTTAAACGATTATATGCCCTTTCCTGTTGGCATTATAACATTGTTTAAAGTATACCACAAAGTAGTATAATTTAACTCATAGTCTCAATCATGAACGTCAGCGGAGTTGTCCACATAACCTACAGCTTTCTCTTTTTCTCCATTTTTATTCTCTTCTCTTTTCTCTTTTTTTTCTCTTCTTTTTTTTTATTTCTGGAGAAAGCCGGTCAGTGGCATGGTATTTAAATCGTTGTTGATCTTTCTGCAAGAAGGTTAAATATCTGTTTTAAAAATTTTCCCTCTGTTACTTGATCACAACAGATTTAAAGTATACCAAACAATGGTATAATATAACTCATGACTTAAGATTTCTCAACTAGAGGAGTTGGAGCAAATCTCAATTTAAATAAATATCACCAAATTCTATTCATAAAAATTTTCATCAAGCAGAAACAGATAAATTAAACCTTTAAGTATAAAAATACTATGCATGTGTCATATGAACATATAACAATCTGTATATAAATTTTATCAATTCCATAATTGAATTTACTCAACAATTTAAGTCCACATGAAATTTCAAAAATTCCCTAAGTCATCAATCAATCACTCAAAATGTTTTCTAAGTCTAAAATTTAGGACAAAACAAATTTGATTATCCTTAACAATCATGAACATTCAAAATACATATTTATAAAGCTTTGAAGAATAAACAATATCATGAAGGACACCCTAGACTTAAGTTGTTGCATATACATAAGCATTAAAATCAATGAATGATAGATTTCAGAAAAAATTGTTGCAAGAGTTCCCTTTATAATATGAGCAAAAATCTGTACAGTTATATCAAAAGATGAAAACATGACTCAGAAAAATCTAGAAACTATGTTACACAAAGAAAATCTCGTCATCACTGTCGGTACATGATTCACGGCTGCGTCCGTGAACATCTTATTGATCACTTTTCTTTCAAGTAAAAATTCTCCAAAAAATTCCTACAAATAAAACAACTTATCAGAAGATTTTCCATTAATAAAAATTCATCAATACATGCTGCAAAAATTTCCTAAAAATCTAAAACAAATCAAAAACTAAAACTAAGAATCACAAAAGTGAGAAATTTGGGTTGCCTCCCAAAAAGCGCTTGTTTAAGGTCATTAGCTTGACCATAGCTTCATGTCATGGTGGAGTTGGTGAATCTGTGCCATAGTAGAGAGCATATAATCTTCTACTTTTCCTTCTCCTCAAGAGTGTGTCCACCAAAGTATACATCCAGTTAAGCAGGTGGATCCATGTTGCATTGTCCAGCACATGCATACAAAAACAAAAGTTAGAGTCATGCAAAGAGTACTCAATAATTTTTCTGTATTTATCCAAGAGTAAAATCATGCATTCTTCCTTTAGATTTGTATAAGAAATTGGAAGAAAATTGGAATTAAAATCAAAAATCTCATACCCTGGATTTATCAAGAAGTTTTCAATTTGTGCTTTTGGTTTTTCATTTACCTCAATGTCAATGAAATCAAGAATCTCATGCGCTATCTTCTCTTGGGTACCTGTAGCTAAATTTGCATCAAATAATATTTCAATCACTTCATTATCTTTAAAATCATCTCCATCATTAATCATGCAAATTTCTATTGGATTTTCCTGGAGAATAAGAATTGATGGTACAATATGCATAAGATCCTCTTCCTCATAATTTTCCTCAATTTCTTTCTCTTCAATGGGGCATTTCATCTTAACACTGTCAATTTCATCCCCATCTATATCATTAGTTCTTTCTTGAGGATCTTTAAATTCATCATCCTTCTTCTCACAAGACTCAAAAAATTCATATATCTCTTCAAACATGTCCCAAGTATTTGTGTTGCAAGACACTTCATTATGTGAGAGGGGACTAGATGGCTAGTGAATTTTTGAAGAAAATAAATCACAATCATCCAAATCATCAAAATTTGAGGAAGGTAAATCACAATCATCAAAATTTTTAAAATCATCAAAATTTGTAGAAGGTAAATCAAAATCAGGAGTCATGACTAATGATTGATCTAACTCTACAAAATTCTTAGATTCATCATGGATTTCTTCCTTTATGTCATTTTTATCAGTGTCATCAATCATACTATGAATATCTTCACTTTCTAAATCAAACTCAAGTATACAACTTTGTTGTGCTATCTGTGTTTCTAGCATTTTAGTATTAGCACATATAGATTCTACTTGAGAAGTAAGCTGAGCAATCATCCCACTAAGATCTTCAAGTTCCTTACTCTGATTTATCATAATTTTTTCAAGCATGGATTCTAGCATAGATTCTTCAGATTCCTCAAAGTGTGGTTCTGAAATATTATTCGAGAAATCCTTATAAAAATAAGTTTGGTGATTTTTCCATCTAGAATTATATTGATCATCTTGGTACCATGATAAATTAGAACTGGCAGGATTTCCAAATTGACACTCAGAAGGATAATGATAATAACTTCCACAAATATCACAAGTAACAGTAGATTGCATTCTCATATATTCAGTGAGTTGAGAAAAAGAATTTACCCTTGCAGCAAGTGATTGAATTGCAACTAGCGGCACATATCCCTGATTTGACCATTGACATTGGTTAAATATCATATTTTTCAATTAATGCAAATAAATTCAAAAATAATTAATGTAGAACAGGAAATGCAAAATATGTAGACAAGTGATTTTCGAGTTATCCTGTTCATACAACGTGTTAATCCAAAAAGAGAAAAATAAAACAAACTACCTATATAAAAAAATTACAAAAAATAAATAAAAAAATAAAAACAAATGAAACAAATAAAACAAATAAAATAAAAACAAAAATAAATAAATAAAAAAATGTCTGGTCTATAAATCTCACGATTAAATCAATATTGACTGGCCTGATCCCTGGCAACGGCGCCAAAAACTTGATAACCTCCGCAAGTGCACGGATTTTTATCGAAGTAATAAAAAGTTATCGATCCCACGAGGATCAGGCGGTCAAGTACCGATTACACGGTTGATCTATATCAAGACGAATCAAATCTGTGGTTTTTGTTTTGGAAACTTCTAATGCAAGAAAATAAAAAGGTGGTTTTAGGGTTTTGGCTAAAAATCAATTCAGATAAAATCAGGACTCGGGGTTTCACCACATTGACGATTATGAATTTAGTAAAAATAAATCTTTAATCAGAAAATTATAGTTTTGATAGGAATTTTTCCTAAGGTACAGATTACCTCCTACCGAAGCGTAACCCGGTATCTATTTACATTAATTCCCTACTCCCGTGGCAATTAACATAAATAGACCCATTAAGTTCTGTGAAAAACCATGGTAATCCTTCAAGCGAATCCGAACTACTCTCGTGATCGGATTCACAGGTTTAAAAAGAATAGATCCGACGTTGCAATTCACCTCCCGGTCCTTCTCGCAACGTCTAAGACGTAAAATTACCTAATCAGGGTAATTCACGAAATAAGCACAATTCTAATCAAATCAAATCTATAAAAGATCATGACAAAGATTTAAAACTATATATTTAATCCATAAATCATCAACGGGCTATTCCCCAAATCCCGAAATAAGAGTTTACACATTCATGTTCATAACAAACAGCATGTGCATTGATGAAAATCGCATGGAAACTCAATAAAAATACAAAAAATCGCTAGACAAGATAGTAGAAAGGCTTCCCCTCGACGTGGAGATGAAGATCAACCCTCTAATTCTTCCTTTGCGCGGCTTTCTTGTTCGTTTTCTGTCCTTGAAACAATTCTCACCATCGCCGCCACCTCCTCTCATTTTCGTGCGTATAAGCCCCCCAAACCCGATCAAAATTTGATTTTTTTTTTTTTTTATACTTGGACTGGTTTAAAACTCATCAAGGAACGGTTCTGTGAAGTTTGGCTTAAATCCGGTTTGAATCGAGTGAGAAACGAATGAAAAACTCGTCGGGCGGATGTTTTCACGGTCCGTAACCTGTTCACGGCCACGGCCGTAATTCCCTCCATGTGTACAGCGCTTCGGTCACAGAGAGATTCACGGCCCGTGATGGAATCACGGCTTCACCCGTGAAAGTCTCTGGTTACTTCCGACACTTAGCCCTTTTTCCTCATCTGCTCGTCGTTACTTTTACGGCTGCGTCCATAATTACGGCCAAGGCCGTAATTCTCTCATTCTTCACCGTTTTCGCCCCAAATTGGACGTGTGAGCTCGTGATCTCCTCGGGAATCATGCTTTGGCTTCAAAACCCTCAAAATCCATCATTTTTAAGTCATTTTACCTATATTTTCACAAAAACCAAGAAAAGTGAAGATTCTGTGCAAAGTAAGATAAAAACACTAAAAGTAGCACAAAATCATGCAAATAAGCCCAAAATATGATCTAAAACATAGGCAAAAACATGGTGTAAAAATCACTTATCTCTCCAAGAGTAGTTCAGTTTGCTCTTTATCCAATTCTACACTAACTGTTACCGGGTACATGGAATTGTCACCTAGGAATTCATATCTCAAAGTGCTAGGTAGACTTTTGAATTCAAGCTTCTTCTGTTCTTCTTCTTCCTGGTTATCCGCTAGTGTCGCATCCATGGTTGGGTCAAAATCAAGAAGTGCAGTGTACTCTTTAGCTCTACCCTCAATGTCTTATTCTTCAGTGTTGGTCAGGGTCAATTCAAGTGGATCTACCTCCTTCCTATAGGGCATAATTTGCTTTACAAATTTCTCAACAATGTCCACATTGTAGCATGTACCTGCAGAAGAAAGTTTTTTCAAAGAGTCAAATAAATCAAATTGTACAACATTGTCACCGATGTTCAAATCCAGTCTCCCGTTCTTGACATCGGTGACAGCACCAGCAGTAACAAGAAAAGGTCTCTCTAAAATAATAGGGAGTCTATCATCCTCATCAATTTCTAAGACAACAAAATCTATAGGAACAAAATAATCTCCAACTTTGATAGGAACATTCTCTAAGATACCAACAAGATGACGAACTGATCTATCTGCTAGCTGTGAAGAAATATTAGTAGTTTTCAAATCACCCAAATCCACCCTTTTTACATAAAGATAATGGTATAAGGCTAACACTTGCTCCTAAATCACATAAGGTTCGTTAGAAAGTCATCTCCCCAATCTATCAGGGTATAGAAAAGCTGCCTGGATCTTTTAGTTTTTGGCGGGAGTTTGTTCTATATGATCGCGCTGCACTCCTCAGTAAGTGCAACCATTCCTTGTTCTTCTAGCTTCCTTTTATTAGAGAAGATGTCTTTCAAAAATTTGACATAGGTGGGCATCTACGAAAGGGCATCAACAAAGGGTATGTTAATAAAGAGTTTCTTAAGAACTTCCAAAAACTTACTAAATTGTTTGTCTAATTTGGCTTTGACAAGCCTCTATAGGAAAGGGTTTGGAGGTTTGTAAGCTGTCGGTCCCACAAAGGGACGTTCTTCCTCAGTCTACTCATGTGTCACCGGTGATGTATCATAGTTCGAATCTCTTATCTCAAGCGTTGCATCTTCTCCTCTGTCATCTGATGGCATTTTGGGGTCCTCAAGTTGTTTGCCACTTCTAATGGAGATTGCATTGTAGTGCTCTCTCGGGTTGACTTCAGGTTGTGATGGAAGTTTCCTTGGTGCCCTAGAGGATGAGCTAGCTTGTTTGGCTAACTGATTCTCCAACATCTTATTGTGAGTTTCCAAGGAATCCATTCTTGTGATCATAAGCTTCATCATATCAGTTAATCCTTCAATCTACTTACTTAGTTGAGAATCTATGTTTGGCTTCGATGGTGGATTATAATTTCTGACTTGAAATCCTGGTGGTTGTCTGTAATTTCTTTGCGGAGGCTGTCTGAAGTTTCCTTGTGGAGGTTGACCTTATGGTGGTGCTTGCCCTGGTTGCACTGGTTGTGTAGTTCGGTATGAGAAGTTTGGGTGGTTGCACCATCTTGGATTGTAAGTGTTGGAATATGGATTATTTGTGGGATTGAAATTTCCAACTGCATTGATGTGTTCAGGATGTCTTTGAATCAACTGCCCATCTCCCAACTGACACTCAGTACCTACATGGCCTGCATCTCCACATACCTCACAAGATATAGAATTAGCATCCAACGAATTTACAGATCAAGAATCAACTTTTCTAGTCAAAGTATCCACCTTTGCCGTGAGAGTAGTTAAAGTATCAAGTTCGAGTTTACCTGTTTTCCTGGAAGGTGTACCTCGTTCAGAAGTCCATTGATGATGATTCATTGTCATGTCTTCCAGGAGGTTCATAGTATCTTCAACTACTCTGTTCATTAAGGCTCCTCCAGCTGCAGCATCAACTGTGAGCCTTGTGTTGTAGTCCAATCCATTGTAGAATATATGAACTAAAACCCAAGTCTCTATCCTATAGTGTGGGCACATTCTTTAAAGCTCCTTGAATCTTTCCCAAGCCTCATATAAAGATTCCCCATCCTTCTGCATAAAGCTGGTGATCTAATTTTTGAGTTAAATTGTCTTGGAAGGAGGGAAGTACTTAGAATGAAAGACTTGTGATAATTCTACACATGTCCTTATGGATGCCGAAGGTATTATATGAAGCCATACTCTTGCTCTATCCCTCAAAGAGAAGGGAAACAACCTCAACCTGATAGCATCAGTAGAAACACCATTAATTTTCAATGTATCACAATACTCTAAAAATATAGCAAGATGCATGTTGGGGTCCTCAAGAGGAGAACCATTAAATTGATGTTGTTGAACCATGGAAAGTAAAACAGGTTTAATCTCAAAATTATTGGCCTCTACAGTAGGCCTAGCAATTCCTGATTGTAATCCATAAATGTAGGGAGCAGCATAATCTCTCAGTGTTCTATTATTGTTGTTGTTTCCCGTAGGTTGGGGTGCTTGATTATTGTTCAGGTCTAGTGGTATGTGCTCCATCTAGTTATGATCTACTTTTTGCTGAAGTTGTTTTTGTTTTCTCCTTCTTCTGAATGTCTGCTCAATCTCAAGATCTATTTCAAAGAATTCACCTGCCCTGGAGCTTCTTTGCATATAAAGATGTTAGACATAGTTATGAAGTTCTAAGGTAGATGACAAGTAGAAAGTAACAAAAAATAGCAGTAAAGTAAAAGAAACTAACTAAAGCCTAGTCTACCAATCCTTAGAAATATACTAATATCAACTGTTGCTCCCCGGCAACGACACCAAAAACTTGACACGTCCCACAAGTGCCCGGTTATGTCGAAGTAATATAAAAGGTTGTCGAACCAACAGGGAACAAGGTTGAGTACTAGAAAGTCTAAGTTTCAATAGCTAAGCGAATCGAAATGGGGTTTTTGTAATCTTCAAATCGAAAACAAGAAATCAAACGCAACGTCAAGGAGAGTATCAATATGAGGGAGATCAGGGCTTTAGTATCTACCACACTGACGATTCTAATTGCACTAAAGATGATCTATTACATGAGTTTAAAATTTTGCATAAGGAACTTTCCCTAAGGTACAGGATGCCCCCTCTCGTTGGTACACCCCGGTGCTTATCTAAAACGGTCTCCTACTCTCACGGTGGGTCATTCTAAATAAACCCTATGCACTCGATGGAAGGTTATGAAACCCTCGAGTGAAAACCAAGCACTCTCATGTCATGGATTCACAAGTCTTACATAGGGATTCCATCGTCACGATCCTCCTCTCGGTATGAATCGCGTCGGCTAAAACATGGTATTATGTGGCCAAGGCAACATCACGAAATAAGTTCAACAAGGCAAAGATATGCTCATATGAATGTTCAAATAACGAAATTAAATTAAGATAACAAATAGAATCGTCAACGGGCTTCAACCAAGCCCTGAAAAAGAGTTTTATGCTATGATCGTCATAAAAACTCATAAAAATCTCTCCAAAATGTCAGGAAAATTGCTACAAAATGTTTTTGAGAGGAAGGAGAGGATGAACTAAACAAGATCCCCAAAAATCATAAAGATCTGATACTCCAATCTCTCGAAATCGCCCCGAAAATATGTTGTCACCTATTCTGTCCGCCCTAGCCACTTCATCCGCTGATTTCTCAATGATTTGGAAATATTAGAAGGGGATTTTATATTCTTTGGATTCGCCTCTCAGTCAGCTTTCCAAAACTTATTTTCTTGCCTTTTTTGGATTTTTCTAGGGCTCAGAACCGAGTGGAGGTCGGACTGCCCTGTTACGATCACGGGTAAACCCCGTCGGGTTCACCAAGTGGTGAGGCTACTGTACAGTTTCTGTCGAGTAAGAATCCCCAGTGAACTCCGCCGGGTTCACTAGCCAGTGAAGTGTATTGTAGATTTCTGCACAGATTTCCTCAAAGAGAATCACGGGTGAACCCCGCCGGGTTCACTTACCAGTGAAGTATACTGTGGACTTTTAGTCATCTGGCGAAAGCACCGGTGAACCCTGCCGGGTTCACCAGGCTGTATTTTTTAAAGTAGCTCCGATTGGGCCCAAATTTGACGTACAGCTTCATCTTCACGTAAGGAATCACCCCATGACTTTAGAATCTTCAAAAGACTTCAAAATTGGGTGATTTTACCTGAAATTCCACAAACACGAGAAAAAGTGAAGATTCCGAAGCAATCAAGCTAAAAAGTCTAAACGAAGTATATAAACACTAAAATATGCCTAAATTTGAAATGAAATAACACTAGAAATTACTGTTAAAATGCAAGGCATCAGCGTGCTACTTCAACTTCAACTCTTGATTCTGATGCTTTGGTTATGGATTCATCAAATCCCACAACTGGTCATGTGAACTTGCCCACCGCTGAGTCTGCTAAGCTGGTTGTTCAAGGTGCTTCGAATGATGCGAGGGATCCTGAGGAGGTGCAAATTGAACTTCCCGTTGGTTGTGAAGTCTCATCATTATATTTGGAGATAAATTATAAGGTAGGAGAATTCAGCTTATCATGTAAAAATCCATGCCTTTCTTTCTGTTGGTTTCAATTTGGCTTGAAGGGTTGGATCGGTAAGCGGGGTGGGGTTTGATGTGTAATTATATTCTCATCTTTTGCTAATTAGGTGCAATGCAGGAAGTGAGACATCCTGGTTCAGATAAATGTAATGAAGACAGCTACGGAGGCAAGATTCCAGCAGTGGATAGCAGGATGGATCAGGCACGTGAAAGTATTCTAACAGTGGCTTTGATTGCTGAAAGAGCAGAAGAGGAAGTCACCGTCGTGGAACCAAGTTTAGGTCTTCAAGCGTCTCAATATTTGGATGGATTGCCTTCTCAGCCTGGTGAGAGAAATGAGGCAGAAGGAAACCCTTTAGATTCTTTTGTTGACTCCAAAATATGGTTCTCGGGAATGAGGAACAGGGTGGAAGACCACGAGATTGAGAAGTGAGATGCAGACAGATGTTTTTGCCTCTGAAAATTATGAAGCAAAGGAGGCTAAACAAGGGAGCTTCGGCGAGGTGCTGGTGTCGGCGGGTGCTGGCGCCAGTGAGGTGCTGGAAAGGGAGATTCGAGGAGAAGAGTTAAATTTCTGCCTGAAGACCATTCAGCAAGAACAAAGGAGTTACCTTTCTTTCCATCCGTTGGATTTGTTCTCAGCCATGTGTTGCGCGCCCAGAGATCCCCATCCGGATGGAATTAGGCGACCCCTCCATTTAGAAAACGCGCCCGTCGTCAGGACCGTGATGCTTCTGAAGTTTACATATAGCATAGAGTGAAAATTGTTGGCATTCTTCAACGAAAAAACTAAAAAATGGCAGCAGTCTACTCTGCTGCATGCGATGCAGCAGGGCACTTGATCACACGCATCTAGCTCACGAATAGCAATACAAAGTCAATGCACATGAAAATATAGTTAAAATACATGATTTTCGATTGTTGTATCTAAGTTTCTAACCCAGTACCCAGTTAGGGTAGAAATTCCATGTGCGAGACACCTACCACACCTTCTTACTCATCACGACAAATCGCCTTCGCTCTTTTCTCTCAATATGCTTGCTAGCTTATCTCCGACGATCATCCACTCTTTATCGTGTTAAATTAATGCTATGTTATTGGGTTTACTGTTGGGTGGGCCATAGTCCATGCTGCCCCACAAAGAATTAGGGATTTGTAAGACGTTGTAGTGATATGCAATTTGGTGAATAGTGAAAAACTGCGAGTGCTCTCGGCGGAACAGAGCAGCGCCGTTGACTCATTTCCTTCCCATATTCTTTCACCATCTATGTATGCATTGTAGAAATTAGTCCTGGCTAACAGAATGGTATCAGAGGAAGGTTGCTGAGATTTCAAGAGGAATTTTCAAAGAAGAAGAAGATGAGAGTATCATGGCTATGCAAGGAGGAGCATGGGTGCCCCAAAATTTTCATCCCATCTTTGAATATGAGAACTATGATTATTGGAGTATTAAAATAAAGACTCTCTTGATCTCACAAGATCTTTGGGAGATAGTAGAAGAAGAGTTTGAAAAAAAAGAGGGGAAAGACAAAGACAAAGGAAAGATGGAGACTTCATCCCAACAAGAAGAGAAGGAGAATAGGAAGAAAAATGTAAAGGCTTTTTTCCTCATCCAACAAAGCATCTCCGATAAATTATTTTTAAGAATCATTGGAGCTACAAGTGCTAAAGAAGCATAGGAGATTTACAAAAGGAGATTCAAGACACCGAAAAGGCTAGAACGGTAAAGCTATGACTCTCAAAAGAGATTTTCAAAATTTGCAAATGAAAAAAATGAGTCTTTGAAGGATTATTTTTCTAAAGTTATTGAAGTGATAAATCAAATGAGAAATTTAAGTGACAATGTGAATGACAAGTTGGTATGTGAGAAGTTACTTATTAGACTTTCTTCTAAGTACAACAACATAGTTGCCATCATTGAAAAAACTAAAGATCTCTCTAGTTTAAGTGTTCATGATTTGATGGGTTCACTTGAAATGCATGAGCAAAGATTGTGTAGGCATGTTGAACAATCACTTGAAAGTGCATTTCAATCCAAGGCTATTGTGAAAGAGCTATTCAACCAACATGGATTGAAAATAGAAGCAACACGTGGTATTGTACATAGTAGAGGTAGAGGAAAAAATAGAAGAGGTGGAGGTAGAAACAACTTTCAAGATAAGAAAGTGAGAACATGCAACTATTGCAAGATGCCCAGCCGTATTGAAAGATTTTGTAGAAACAAAAGAAAGCCATAATATCATCATTGCAAGAAGTAAGGACACCTAGAGAAGTATTATAGATTCAAGAACAATGAACAAGCCAATTACACTAAAAAGAAGTGTAGAGAAGGAAGCACATTCTATGCATGTCAAACAGTGGTTGAACAAAAGGAAGGTGTATGGTACATTGATAGTGGTTCTAGCAACCACATGACCGGAGATGAATCAATTTTTTGTAAGCTTAACACGATAGTTACAACTCAAATCACAATGGGAAATGGTGCAATAGTCAAATCCAAGGGAAGAGGTACAATTGCCATTGCTTCAAAGAAAAGAAAGATGTTGATACATGATGTGTTACTGGTTCTGGAATTGGCACAAAATTTGCTAAGTGTTGGTCAACTAGTTGAGCATGGACATGTGGTTCACTATGCAAAATTTATGACAAAGCTGAGAACAAGAGAGATTTGATGGTGGTTGTGAAAATGGAGAAGAATAGAAACTTTCTTGTCATTCTCAAACCGGCAAGAAATATAACTTTGAAGGCTAGTATACAAGACCTATCATAGTTATGGCACAAAAGGCTTGGACATGTGAATTTTGAAAGCTTGAAGATGTTGAGCAAGAAAAATATGGTGTATGGCCTACCAACCATTGAAGGCAATGATGATGAATGTGAAACATGTGCACTTAGCAAAATGCATAGAAAGTCATTTCCAAAAGTGAATGCATAGAGAGCAAAAACACCATTGGAGCTAGTTCATACCAACATATGTGGTCCAATGAAGACAACCTCTCATGGTGGAAATAGGTACTTCATTACTTTCATAGATGATTATTCAAGAATGTGTTGGGTTTATTTCTTGAGACAAAAATCGGATGCATTTTTAATTTTTAAAAAAATTTCAAAGTATGGTTGAAAGACAATGTGGCAAGTTGATCAAAAAGTTAAAGGTGGTGAATACAACTCTAAGGAGTTTGACAAGTTTTGTGAAGATATTGGCATTGAAAGACAACTAATAGTTGGTTACACAGGTTACACACTGGAACAAAATGGCATCGCCGAAAGAAAGAATAGGATAATAGTAGAGGTGGCAAGAACCATGATGAATGACAAAAGCTTATCATTTACTTTTTGGGCCGAGGCAACCTATACAGCGGTTTATTTGCTAAATAGATGTCCTACAAAGGCGGTTGAGAACAAGACACCATTTGGCATGGTCTGGAGGAAGAAAGCCATCGGTAAATCACTTGGACATATTTGGGTCCATTTGCTATGCTCATGTTCCAAAAGAAATGAAACACAAACTTGAAGAGAAATGTGTATTTGTAGGCTATAGTACCGAATAAAAAAGCTATAGACTATTTAGCTTGAAGAGGAACATGGTGATTGTAAGCCGGGATGTGATCCTTAATGAAAAAGACAAGCTTGATTGGAAAGGAAAAGGTGTACAAAATGCATTCTTACCAACTCAAGAGGATGCATAAGAGACACCATTGTATGAAGATACAAATAAGCATGAACAAGAAGAATACCATCAACAATCCCCCTCAACACATGCCAGATCTTCCTCATCCTCTCCAAGTTCAACACCAGTGAGAATGAGATGTTTAAGTGATATTTATGCTACTTGTAACTTTTTTATTGTAGAACCGGAATGCTTTGAACAAGTGGTCAAGGAGGAAGTATGGAGAAATGCAATTGAGGAGGAGATAGGGATGATTGAGAAAAATGAAACTTGGGAGTTGGTTGACAAACCAAAGGGAAAGGATACAATTGGGCTCAAGTGGATTTGCAAGACAAAGACAAACCCAGATGGCTCCATACAAAAATTCAAGGCAAGATTGGTAGCAAAAGGATACTCACAAAACCCGGGAGTTGACTACCAAGAGACATTTGCACCAGTAGCAAAACATGAGACAATAAGAATGTTGATTGCATTAGCCACACACAAAGGTTAAAAATTGCATCAACTTGATGTAAAATCGGCTTTCTTGAATGGAGCATTGGAAGAAGAGGTGTATGTCGAACAACCAAGAGGTTTTGAAGTTGAGGGTAAAGAAGAAAGAGTGTACAAGTTAAAGAAAGCATTGTATGGGTTGAAATAAGCACCAAGAGCATGGTATAGGCAAATTGATGCATATTTCACCAACATAGAATTCAAAAGAAGCCTAAGTGAGTCAACACTCTACATCAAACATGGTAAGCATGGTATGCTTATAGTTTCTCTTTATGTTGATAATTTGATCTTTACTGGTGATGGTGAGAAAATGATGCATGAGTTCAAAAAAGAAATGATGAGTAAATATGAGATGAATGATTTGGGTTTACTTCATTATTTCTTGGGTATTGAAATTAATCAAAGAGAAGATGGTGTGTGTGTTCATCTCTCAAAAGAAGTATGCTCAAACTATTCTCTCCAAGTTCAAGATAGAGAATTGCAATCCGGTATCAACACCTTTGTTAGTCAATGACAAATTGGTAAAAGATTATGGTAGTGGAAAATTGGATGAAGCACACTATAGAAGCTTGGTTAGAAGTTTATTATATCTCACAACTACAAGGCCTAATATTATGTATGCTTCAGAGTTATTGTCAAGATTTATACATCAACCAAGCAAAATGCATTTTGGAGTTGCAAAGAGAGTGTTGCGATACATCCAAGGTACTAAAGATTTTGGGCTCTTGTATGAGAAGAATGAGAAAGAAAAAGTTGAGTTGATTGGTTTTTGTGATAGTGATTGAGCCGGTAGAATGGATGATTTGAAAAGTACATTCGGGTATGCATTTACACTTAGTTCTAGTGTATTCTCTTGGGCATCAAAGAAGTAAGATAGAGTAGCACATTCCTCCACCGAAGCCGAATATGTAGTGGCAAGTGAAGCCACAAAGCAAGTTATGTGGTTGAGAAGAATCTTAGAAAACATGAGTGAAAAACAAGAGAAGGCCACAACTCTTTTATGTGATAACGAATCCGCCATTGCCATATCAAAGAATTCAGTTTTTCATAGCCGAACAAAGCACATCAACCTCAAGCATTATTACATTCGAGAAGCGGTTGAAGATGGTGAAATTCTTGTGAAGCAAATCAACACCAATGATCAAGTTGCGGATGTTTTTACTAAAGCACTTCTTTGTATGAAATTTAATTATCTTAGAGATATGTTAGGAACAAAAAAATAGCATTAAGTAGGAGTGTTAAATTAATGCTATGTTATTAGGTTTATTGTTAGGTGGGCCATAGTCCAAGATGGCCCACAAAGAATTAGGGATTTGTAAGACATTGTAGTGATGTGCAATTTGGTGAATAGTGAAAAAATGCGAGAGCTCTGGGTGGAACATAGCAGCTGCCCTGTTGACTCATTTCCTTCCCATATTCTTCCACCATCTATGTATGCATTGTAGAAATTAGTCCTGGCCAACACAACGTCTCCAATGATTTCCAGCAGCCTCCATATTCTCTAACAATTTTTGATAGCCTACACCCTCTCTAATAGCATACGTAAGTTTTTTTTTCTTTATTAAAATCTTTCTCTGAATTTGTACCCCTCTTCGTAGACATCATCTTCTCAAGATAGTGTCTTCCAAAACCCTAGTTAGGGTTCTTGGCAAAAATCAAGAAACATGCTAGTAGAGCTTTTTTTTCTTAGAGCCAACAGTCAACTCAATCTTCAAATAATGATGCACTACTTCAGCGCAGTTATAATCTTGTATTCTTTCTAGCTCATCAACATATGAGACAATATTAGCATCCAAGGAGAAACTTATGCGACTGAATAAAAAATAATAGAACATCAAGAGGACAGCTAACCTCCAGACTATCTCCTCATACACCATCTTTTCTCTAGAGCACAAATGCCTTAATTTATCCTCCAGAACATTTCTGATTATTAATTGCCCACTAAATTCCTCCAAGTAAAAAGAGTAGTTGATGACACCGAAATTTATAGTAAATTTCATGCCATTTTATATATCTTTTCGTGTCATATTTATGAACTTTTGCTTGTTTTTAAGTATTATTTGTTAAATATCACGGAATCTACACAATTTCTTGTTTTTCATGAATTTCAGGTAAAAAGTGCTATATTTTGATGGATTTTGAAGGATTCGAGCACAACAATGGATTCCAAACATCAAAACGAAGTCACGCATCAAATTTCAGGAGAATCAGAGCTTCATAGCAAATTACGGCACCCCCGTAATGGATTTTACGGTACCGTAATTCCACCATAGAATTACGGTACGGCCGTAATCCCTGAGAGGTGCCATAATTTGGGAAGATTTTGACCAGAGTTTTCATGAAGATTATGGCACCGCCATAACAATCTTTACGGTGCCATAATGCTAGATGATTTTCCACCTGAGAGATTTCAGAGATTACAGCACTGTCGTAATGATCTTTACGGGCCGTATTTTGGTCCAGAAACATACAGAAGCAAATACGGCACGGCCATAAATATTTTTATGGGCCGTAATCTTGACAAATACTTCACATAGCCAAAATTATGGCACTGCCGTAATATTCATTACGGTACCGTAATTTCATTCAAATACGCGATTTTTACGGGTCCGAATCTTGCGTGGACCATAACTTTTGATCCAGACTGCCAAATTGAGATCCGAAAGATGCTGTAGACTCGTCTTTAAGGGGAGAAGATACACGAAGTGGAAGGAGGAATTTTTATCTAGTATCGAGAGAGAAATCAATAGAGAGACGGTTAGGGTTTGGCCTCACGCCGAGAGGCGTAGAGGACACCTCAAGTGGTAATTTTCACACAAAATCTTTGTTTGGAGGAGGGAAGGACACACCAGAAGTTTCAGAGCAAAAGGAGATCAATTGGAGGAGGAATCGACGAAAGAAGGGCACGTGCACTATTCATCGAAGCAAATTACGGCTGTAATTTCTATTACAGCTATGTTGTAACGTTGTTTCTCCTTTCTCTTGGTTTTCTTATCACTCTAAGACTATGATTCATTGTATTTCTTCTTCCATGCAAGCTTAAACATATTTTGGGACATGGGGTGTAATCCCTTTGATTTTTAATGATTAGATAACTCCTATTTTCGTCAGAATAGTTTTATTATGATGATTCTACTTATGTGATTGTTTGTCTTTGATTCTCCATAGATTGATGTTATTATTCATGTTTTAGAGTTATCGCAATAAAGACCGAAAGGTGACTTGCTTGAGAACTTGGAACCCTAGAATTGCATGTTAGGAACTCTCTTAGATTAGTTCTTAATTATTTGATTTTAGTGATCTTATTGCCATGATGATAATTTGAATCTAGGGTAGAGTCGAGTTGTCAAACGTGAAGATCTTGCACGAAAGTGAGGATCGGAACGTTGGAGAACCATAAGTAGAACTTGTGTTGAGACTCGGATGCACGAAAGTGATCCTTGAGATTCCACTTGAGACAATCAACTTAGAATTCGGATGCACGAAAGTGATCTCGAATTCTTTGATTGATGATTTACTTATCTTCAGCGTTGGGATAGATTTTGCGTGAAAGCGAGGATTGGTCCCTGCATGATTGTCTGCATGAAAGTGAGATGATCCCTTTATGAAGTAAATTAAGTCTTTATCATAATAAAATTAGTCTGACGACCTTTTTTTAATATCTAGTCATTGAAATTAAAGTGGATGAAACCCTAATCCCAGTTTATCTCTCTGATTATCTCTACGCTCTTTTTATTGTTCACTTGCATTATAATCGATTGCTTAGCTAGTGAGAATACAACAATTTGGTACTTAACAATAAGGTCTTTGTGGGATCGATATTTTTCTTTATTACTTCGAGTATCCGTGCACTTGCGGACACTACAAGTTTAGGGACAATAAGTTTTTGGAGCCGTATCAGGGAGTGACAATAGCCCTGTGCGCCAACACTTAGGTTTTGGCTGTGACACCTTAAATAAGTCTACCTACTTGTAATTATAAGTGTGTCCTTTCGGATCACAACAAGTTTTTGGCGCCGTTGCCGGGGACTTTAGTTTTGTTAATATCAAAATAGTTGTTAGTATTGCTAGACTAAGTTGTATTTATTTTAGATTTAACTTTGTTTTTTGTTTTTGCAGATTTTGGATTTTCACAAGTTGTGACATAACTGTGATTTCTAAAATTTGTGAATTTGCTTGTGTTTTATATTTTTCTGTTTTTGTTATATATTTTGAAAAAAAAAGAAAAGAAAAATAATAATTTTTGATTGATTGGTGTTGGATAATCTTTCTGTTCTTGATAGATTTGAAGAGATGTCTTTTAATTACAACTCCTGGGAAACTGAAAGAGGTGAGATATACATGCCACAAGAAAGGTATGAAGATGATTCATTGGCACTCTTGCTGATAAATTGAAATTTCATTCTTATATGCACCCTGTTAGAACATCTTATTCTGCTATTAGATGTGATATTTGTGGATGTTTTGATCATTGTACTTCTGATTGTCAAATTTTAATTCATCCAAATCCTAATTTATCATGGAATGAATATGATCAATATTATTCTAGATGGGAAAATCAAATTTCTTTTTATGATGATTGCTCACATCATGTTTCTGAACCATACTTTGAAGATACTGAGAAATCTAGGTTAGAATCCATGCTTGAAAAATTCATGTCAGATCAAAACCAATTTATGACAAATCAAAATAAGGAAATTGAAGATCTTAAAGAGATAATTGGTCAGCTTGCTTCTAATGTAGAATCTATATCTGCTCATTCTGAATTTTTAGAAACCCAGTTAGCATAACAAGCTTGTTTATTTGAGTTTGAAACTGAAGAACTTGATTTAGAAAATTCCCCCTCTGATTATGATTGTTTTGAGATTGAGCCTTATGTGAATATTCATGAATCTCACTCTAATTTTGATAATTATGAAATTGATTCTTTTGCTAATTTATTTGTAGAAAATTTTAAGGAAATTGAAATTGAAAAACCCTCTTTTGAGGAAGTTGATTCTTTTGATGATACATCATTTGTGGTTAATTCTGATGAAGGACATGCGGGGGATGATTTAGAAAAATCTTATTCTGGTTTTGTTGGTAATTTTAAAATTGACAAATTATTTGATGATGTGCATGAGGAAATTGATAAAAATTTGAATGTTACAAACACTGATAAATCTCACTCTGATGTTTTGCACATATCTTTTGTTGAATCTTTTGATTTATTTGAAAATTCATGCTTTATTGAGGAATCTAATGAAAGACATAAAACTTATTGTGATGATCCAATGCTTATATCTTGTGATCAAAGTCCTATTGCAATTGAAGACATGAATTTGAAGAAAGGACTTATGATTTTGCTTACTAACAAATTTAGGAAGATTATTGAATATCCTTTTAGTATAGTTGAAAATTTTGAATATCTTGATTTCTGCATATTTAAGAAAGCCATTTTGATTGTGATTTATATGTAATTCTGGATTTTTGGATTAGTGGCTAAAATTTTTGGACAAGGGAAATGCAGAAAATTATTTGCCCTTTACTTTGGTACTGATTCACCTGCTTCACCATGATTTTTGATCTTTGGTCTAGATATGGACCTAAAATTAGCGCTTCTTGGGAGGCAACCCAAGCACTTTTACTTAGCTTAGTTTCTTTTATTTTAGTTTATTTTTAGAATTAATTTTTCTTTTCGTTTTGCAGGGAAAATAAAATTTTGTGAATAATACGGCACTGCCGTAATCTTCTTTACGGTGCCGTAATCATGATCTGAGTTTATCCTGAGAGTTTTAGTCTATTACGGTAGTACTGTATTGGTTTTTACGGTACTGTATTTCTGGATATTTTTGACCCGAGATTTTTTGTGTACATTACAGCACTGCCGTAAAGAACTTTACGCCCGTAATTCTAACTCTACAGTTTTCTTATCTGACTAGGTGTTTTCTCGCTGTGATTTTAAGAAACTGGGATGAGAAAAATTTGGATCTTTGGCACCATCACGAAGTACTCATCTTTGTCCATCATCTGGATATTTTTTCTGAATTTTAAAGTCCATGGATCATTCTAAAACCCATAGCAACTTTTCGATTCTGATAAATTTCTGCAGCAGTTTTTTTCTGACTAATCTGATTAGCACTTTTGCTGCAAGTTTTTAAGATGCTTAAATAACTTGAAACCCAGATTTTTCACATGGAATATGAAGAACATGTATCATTCTATCTTGTGGATTAATTGTTTTCATGATTTTATTTTCTGATCATTCTAGGACACATAGCAACTTTTCGAATCTGATTAACTTTTGTGCAGTTTTGTAATCTGAGTAGCCTTCTTCTGCTGATGCCCTAAATTCCTGACAGATTCTTGATTTTCGTACGTCTGAAAAGAAGATATCTTATTCTACAACCTGGTTTTATCCATTTTCTATTTGGATCATTAAATTTTATTCTAGGGTATGGCTACTTTTCATAAAAAATTCAAAAACTGCTCAGTTTGCTTTCTACCTGTTATTGCTTATTTTGCCTCCAGATTCAGAAATCTTCAAGAACAACTGTCTTCCACCTCTAGCCACCACTGCATCTGCCTCTGACATCACTGTATCCAGCCGTCGACACTGGATTATATCATCTGCAGATTCTTACTTCTTCTACTGCCTCTTATTCTATTGATTTTATTTATTTATGCAGCAAACTCTTCATTAGTGACTGATTTTTTTCTCTGCAGTGCTATCTCTCACACCCACCGGCCGACGATCTCACCTCCAGGACTGTATTGTCTAGCAGGCCACTAGAGATTACTCACTCTATTGTCGGTACTATCACCATCATTGCTAGCAGCTTTTCAGTTAGCCTCTGTTCACCCTCTGCTTCTCAGCTGCATCAGCTTTTTCCATCGGCATCCTCTTCAGACCTCTGGCGACATCTCTGATTCTCCATTGAGAGAATTATTTTTATCATTATTATTTTTGAGACTATTTTCAGACTGAGCCTTATGTACCTTAAATTTACAGGTAAAATTTTCAAAAGGCACATACTTGGACCTTGCAGCATTTGCCCGACACTATTTTTGGTCTGAGCCTTAAGTATTTTCGGTCGAAGCTTGCTATATAGTTTTGTGAGTATCATTTGCACACTCTTGTATTCATTATTATTTCGTATGGTTTGCATCTTTTATTAGCTTTTGATATATCACTCATTGAGATTTCTATTCTATGAAGTCTCTTGAATCTATTATGTTTCACTTTTAATTATGATTGTTTGAGTTTCATGCTTCACACCTTTTGCATTGATATTGATATTTTCATGTTTAAAAATTTTATGACATGAATCCATGAGATGAGAGATGAGTAGATTTTTGTTATATATCATGATGAATGTTCATGCATGCATGCCTATGAATGGAGATATACCTATTATGTTAAATTTATTTCTTCAATATATATCTACTTGTTGAAATTCTTCATTGATTGATGCACAAGGTTTTTGGGTAAGTATGTTGTTTGATGAATGCAATCCAAGAGTAAAGCATCTTACTTGAATAAAATGAGCATATGAGTGTAATTTTTGAATTGATGTCAATTGATTAACCTAGTTGATGTTTAGTCTATTCTACTATTTGTTGGGAAGAAAGAGTCCAAAATCCACAAAAATAGTAAGTGACTCCCCTACTTGGCACTATGTAAAATTGACAGTGGTACCTAAGACATGGGTTGAAGTCTGTACAAAAAAAAATAAGAGAAAGAGAAAAAGAACATGACTCCTCTACTTGGCACTGTGTAAAATTGACAGTGGTAACGAAGATAAGAGTTGAAGTCCAAATAAGAAGTGTGTATCTATGTGGTTACATGTCATCAAAACGACATAAAAAAAGGAGAGAAAAGAAAAAAAAATTGTGGGAAAAGATTTTGGATATCCTATTCCTATAAACAAAGGTAAGATAGATTTAAACTAAAAACTGGGTGAAATCATGAGACTGAGATTCTGTTTATTATGCGAGTTGCGAAGTTTTATTCGATCAAAGCTGTGAATCTTAAAGACTAAATTCATAGGATAATGTATTTATCTAAAATTTTGTACAAAAAGTTAGTGGAAAATTTCATGAGTGATTATATTTTAGAAATTTATTTTTCATGAAAAGGCATATTTTCTATAGTAGAGTTCTTTATTCTATCTATTTGCTTGAGG
Source organism: Costus lasius (assembly GCA_027563935.2). NCBI lineage: Eukaryota > Viridiplantae > Streptophyta > Magnoliopsida > Zingiberales > Costaceae > Costus > Costus lasius. The sequence goes on along the minus strand of CM050450.1, from coordinate 116,257,285 downwards.
ACAAGCAAAGTTTGAGCCTTATGTGTTTGATGACACAGAAATTTATAGTAAATTTTATGCCATTTTATATATCTTTTCGTGTCATATTTATGAACTTTTGCTTGTTTTTAAACATTATTTGTTAAATATCACGGAATCTACATAATTTCTTATTTTTCATGAATTTCAGGTAAAAAATACTATATTTTGATGGATTTTGAAGGATTCGAGCACAACAATGGCTTCCAGACATCAAAACGAAGTCACACGTCAAATTTCAGGAGAATCAGAGCTTCATAGCAAATTATGGCACCCCCGTAATGGATTTTACGGTACCGTAATTCCACCATAGAATTACGGTACGGCCATAATCCCTGAGAGGTGCCGTAATTTGGGAAGATTTTGACCAGAGTTTTCATGGCGATTACGGCACCACCGTAACAATCTTTACGATGCCGTAATGCTAGATGATTTTCCACCCGAGAGATTTCAGAGATTACAGCACTACCGTAATGATCTTTACGGACCGTATTTTGGTCCAGAAAGATACAGAAGCAAATACAGCACAGCCGTAAATATTTTTACGGGCCATAATCTTGACAAATACTTCACAGAGCATAAATTACGGCACTGCCATAATATTCATTACGGTACCGTAATTTCATTCAAATACGTGATTTTTATGGGTCCGAATCTTGCGTGGACATAACTTTTGATCTAGACCTCCAAATTGAGATCCGAAAGATGCTGCAGACTTGTCTTTAAGGGTAAAAGACACACAAAGTGGAAGGAGGAATTTCTATCCAGTATCGAGAGAGCAATCGATAGATAGGCAGTTCGGGTTTGGCCTCACGCCGAGAGGCGTAGAGAACACGTCAAGCCACAATTTTCACACAGAAGCTTCGTTTGGAGGATGGAAGGATACACCAGAAGTTTCAGAATAAAAGGAGATCAATTGGAGGAGGAATCGACGAAAGAAGGGCACGTGCACTGTTCATCGAAGCAAATTACGGCTGTAATTTCTATTACAGCCATGTTGTAACGTTGTTTCTCCTTTCTCTTGGTTTTCTTATCACTCTAAGACTATGATTCATTGTATTTCTTCTTCCATGCAAGCTTAAACATATTTTGGGACATGGGGTGTAATCCCTTTTATTTTTAATGATTAGATAACTCTTATTTTCGTCAGAATAGTTTTATTATGATGATTCTACTTATGTGATTGTTTGTCTTTGATTCTCCATAGATTGATGTTATTATTCATGTTTTAGAGTTCTCGCAATAAAGACCGAAAGGTGACTTGCTTGAGAACTTGGAACCCTAGAATTGCATGTTAGGAACTCTCTTAGGTTAGTTCTTAATTATTTGATTTTAGTGATCTTATTGCCATGATGATAATTTGAATCTAGGGTAGAGTCGAGTTGTCAAACGTGGAGATCTTGCACAAAAGTGAGGATCGGAACGTTGGAGAACCATAAGTAGAACTTGTGTTGAGACTCGGATGCACGAAAGTGATCCTTGAGATTCCACTTGAGACAATCAACTTAGAATTCGGATGCATGAAAGTGATCTCGAATTCTTTGATTGATGATTTACTTATCTTCAGCGTTGTGATAGATCTTGCGCGAAAGCGAGGATTGGTCCCTGCATGATTGTCTGCACGAAAGTGAGATGATCCCTTTATGAAGTAAATTAAGTCTTTATCATGATAAAATTAGTCTGACGACCTTTTTTTAATATTTAGTCATTGAAATTAAAGTGGATGAAACCCTAGTCCTAGTTTATCTCTCTGATTATCTCTATGCTCTTTTTATTGTTCATTTGCATTATAATCGATTGCTTAGCTAGTGAGAATACAACTATTTGGTACTTAACAATAAGGTCTCTGTAGGATCGATATTTTTCTTTATTACTTCGAGTATCTGTGCACTTGCGGACACTACAAGCTTAGGGACAACAAGTTTTTGGAGCCATGTCAGAGAGTGACAATAGCCCTGTGCGCCAACACATAGGTTTTGGCCGTGACACCTTAAATAAGTCTACCTACTTGTATTTATAAGTGTGTCCTTTCGGATCACAACAGTAGTCAGGCAATTACTAGTAAATCACACCAACTCTATTTTGTGTAGATGGCCAAGGATGACCAATACATCCCTAATAGTCTTATAGTGATTGCAAATATTCCACCGCTATCATGTCCAATTGCACTGAAGTATCTTGGAATAGATGCCCAAATGGGATATGCATTAGTTGTCTTTAATCATACTACCCCCTTCTACTTTACTTAAAAACTTATATAGTCTATTAAGAGAGCATCTACTTAATGTATGGCAATGATCCGCATATTTCTTGTTTTTTTCCTTGAGCTTATTGTTTACATATGAAATCTGTGGGTACACCAAAACTACTACTTTCATAATTTATCTTTTCACATTAACTAACTTTAGTTCGAACCTATTAAACCCCAAAATTTATTAATACAATGAATATTTTATTAATTGAGAAAAATAATTCATGATCCTAAAACTATTCAAAGTCAATATAAAAATAAATGTATAATTTCATGGTCTTAAACAAGGAATTATGAACATCACGAATAATCCCTAGCACTAACACACCTACACTCTTAATAAAAATATTCAAATAAATAACGTAAGAAGCTTGGCAAATACCTCGAAGGGATAAGGCGACGGGATGTTTAGGTTACCCTTCTCTTTAGCTAGACGAACTGGCTAGAGTTCATCAGAGGGCGATAGTGTCGAAGGGTGAGCGATTGTCGAAGGTTGAGGCAACGTCGGGTGGCAAACACGCTGAATCATGTTTGCAAACAAAAAATGTGACAATAGCAAACAATAAACAAAGGAAAAAAAAAGCAAACTCTAAATAAAGAGAAAGTCATGATTTTTTATCATAAGATCAGAGGAGCTTTTGCGATAGCTAGAGAGCGGAGCTCGGTGTGAGTCTAGAGAGTGGAGCAAACGGGACAGCCAGTGTGGAGCAAATGAGACGGAGAGAGAGTGGAGCTCGATGTGATGGCTAGAGAGTGGAGCGAACGGGACAGCCAGAGTAGAGTGAATGAGACGGCGAGAGAGTGGAGAAATTGTCGGGTCTCAAAGAGCAGAGGAGGTCACGAACGTCGGACATTTTTATTCCTGGGTTGTAATCTCAGTTACAACGGTCGAAAATTGTGTATTTTGATTATATTTAGTGTGTGTTGACTTTGCATTGCGATAGGTATAACCGATTAAGGCGCCTTCTGCACCACGCGTAGTGTCAGGCCTGGGTCAGGCCAGTTCAGCCCAAGGCTCAGTGGGCCTAGTAAATGAAGCAAGCCTGCCTAGAGCCCCAAGCCCAGGCATTGCAGAAGAAGCCGAGTCCGGATGCGGAAGAGATCAGCCGAGTCAACATTGGATGTTGACCCGAAATAAGGGCAACCGACAACGTCTTCGGCCGCAATCTCTTCGAACGAGGCAAGCTCGGACGTGGATTGCGGAGACGCGGGAGGCATTCTTTAGGCGACACAGACGCAATCGACAACTTCGGCAGTTCTCGTGGAGGAAGCGGGCTTCAGCGGCAAGGGTAGCAGCGGCTCTTCTCATTAAAAGGGGCGTGAGGAGCAACAGCAAAAAAGGGGAGCGACGCCAAGAGAAGGAGCGCTGGGGAGCGACTCCACCGGCGACGGCGAGGGCGCCGTCGCCCTTACTAGAGCAGGGGCTCTGATGCCAACGCCCACCGGCGTTGATGCCGGTGCCAGGGGGCACCGATGCCGGCGCTAGGGAGCGTCGAGGGATAGGCAGAGAGGGAGTTATGTAAATCGACGGCAAAGTGTGCCGCCGGCGAGAGGTGCGAGTGGGAGAGGGGCGGGCGACGGGGGTCGCCGGCCAAGAGAGATTTGTACCAATGATTGGAGAGGAATAAAAGTTGGTATTCTTTCCCCTGTTTCTGCATCTCAACATCCATTCTCGGAGGTGGCACGGCGATCGGCGGCGACGGCGACATCAGGAATCGACAGTGAGGAGATGTGCGGTTTCATAGTCGGTGCGGCTCTTCTCCGGTGAGCACCGATGGCTGCCCACGAACGAACGTGCGTTCGTTTGAAGGCGAGACGAAGAAGACGAAGCGAAAGGCGTTCGTTTTGAGGCGAGTCAACACAGTCAAAATCGAAAATGCGAGGCGAGAAATCGATTTCGATTTCGTCGCTGACGTCAGGCCGACGTCAGCAAGCCGAAATCGAACGCGCGCGGCAGAATTCCGGTGGAGTGACGTCAGGCTGACATAAGCAACGGGAGAAATTCGGCGCGGCGTTAATTTCAGTCAACGGAAATTTGACCGAGAGGTACTTCGGTGATTAGGGTTTTCCGGACTTTCCTGATTTGGGGAAAGAAATTGGCCGGAAACCCTAGGAAGTTTACGCATCTAGTGTTCCGCCGGATGGCTCTAAGCAGCAGATAAGCGCCAATTTTAGATCGATCCGACCGGGGCGTGACACGTAGGGTACCATAATTTTTCACACAAACCGCTCTACCTATGCGTCCGACCAATCGATGCATGCCGCGTCCTCCTCCCATAGGCTTCTGGTGGAAAAAATTTTCAGGTACCCTTCCCTAAGAGATTGCACTAGGGGGGCTTACCATCCAGACACAAGTTCTAAAGCATAATTCTGAATCTTAAAGCGAGGTCAAGCATACGATAATAGTCAACAAAATGAAAAGTAAGTGAAAATTGAGAAATACCTATGTTTTGGTTAAGGTACACGATCTTAATCAACTTACATGAAGATCATATGCCTTGATTAAGATTGTGTACTTTGACCTCGTTGAAAAATTTTAGTCAAGAGACCTCTACACAAATTTTAATGCAAAGTCAACGTACACGATCTCTAAGATCGTATACATTGACTAAGATCATGTATGTTGCATTAAAATTTGTGTGGAGGCCTACGATGCAGCAATAGATAGAAGTGCGAGTGGACTAAAGGCGTAGAGCCGTAGATCGTAGAGGTTAGGGAACTTGGAGCGAATCCCAGAGAGGGCGTTTCTTCGAGCGTCGTAGGTGGCGCGGCATCGGTAGGTGGAGCATGACGTCGTCAGGGTCGGTGGTGCGCAAAAACGATGGCAGATCTCGGATGCGGCGCCCTCCAGGCCGTGGATCCCATCGATGGGCGTGTCGAGGTGTTCGTTCTTCAAGATGCTTTCATCTTGGAGGAGATTATGATTGAGAAATGAAAATCAAACAAATACGAGGTTTCAAAGGTGAAAATCCCCTCCTCAGGAGCTCGCCGAAGTGAAGGTAGCTCATGCATCCGCAAGCACTATGCGTGAAGAAGAAGAAGATGGGGACAGTAAAGTCCTCGACGGTGAACCCCATGGCGCCATTAGGGACGATGAATGAGCATGGCAGCGAATAAGATGACTCTCTTCTAGAGATGGAAGAGACCGAGGAAGGAGTATCACATCTGGAGTGGGTCGCTCTGTGATCATCCGTCTGATAAGAAAGCTCGCGTCCGGTGATGCTACTGTAGAAGAGAATCGACGCTGAGAGGCTATAAGCAGTATAAGGATCAGCGTCCAGAAATAAGAACCAGCGAGTGATGCTGCGCCGATGCAGAGTAAGTCTCGCTGGCGGAACGATGCAGTCTAGAAATTGGTGGTGCGGACCAGCCGTCGGCGTGATGAGAGATGGTCAGGTCTAGTCGCCAACCTCGCCTTCGTGTTAATGGCAACAAGGCATACACTGTACTCAGAAAAAAATTTCCTGAGCAAGGCGCTGCTCAAGAAAAGGTAAGCATAGCCTCCTAAAAAAAATCTAGGATCCAAAAAATTGTGAAAAAATATTCAAAATGTTATTCACGATGAGAGTTTTTCATTGGTACCAAGATCTACGAATTTGGTCATGTCCACGATGAGATATCGTGGACACAAAGATCATGAACATAAACTATTACAGTAATAGTGTTTTGTCCACGATAATTATGTTCACGATATTTTATCGTGGACATAGCCAATTTCATAGATCTTGGTATCGTTGAAAAGCTCTCATCGTGAACAACATCGTGAATATTTTTCTACAATTTTTAGAATTGTAGAGTTTTTTTAGATGATTATATTTAAGATTCTGCTCAGAAAATTTTTCCTATACTCGGAAGCTTTCTGCATTGCATCCTACAACTATGTGCCAAAATAGACCAAATCGATGAGGTAGCTGCTTTTTCATCAGTTCGATTTAGATTTTTAATCTATTATTTTTAACAAAAAATTGAATCTGAACCGTGATTTTATTATAACTTTATAAACCAAACATAAATAATCTGCTTACTTCTAAACCTTGACCAAATTGATGTATTCAGTTTGATTTAATTTGGTTCATAATGTAAACCTGATTTTGGGATAGCCTTATCTTTAAGTTCAAAGAATGCAAGTCATATAATTACATAGTCAATTTAATACTTCTCTATGGTCAGCTTGAATGTCATACATAGCCTCAGATATTTGGGCAATTGTAATAAAATCACCCGAGGCAGCAGGTGTCTAGTCCCAATTTTTCCTTTAAAAAATAGCATATCATAGGTGTTGTTTTAAAATTTTATTTAAGTGAAAAATAAATATTTTATCTAAGATTATTATAAGATTTTTATATAATTTTAAAATTTAAAAATTATTAGAAATTAAAATAAATAAACTAATATGTAAATGTAAAATAAATAAAAAAGAAGATTAGAAAAGATAGGCTCATAGGCAAAGTTTGTATTTAGATGAAAATCTAATCTAATCTTTTATACAAGTTAAATTCAGATTAAACTCAGAAGATATAACTAAATAAATCATTCAAAACAGCCAAAAAAAAATATTATTGGGATACATTTAAAGGATATAGCAAAACAGTGAAATCGTCGATGTTAATGTGCGATGACCCGTAACATTCATATATTAATTAGTAAATAATTACAAATTAACTCTACAGCTCGTACCAGCCAATAACATATTAATGAGCTAGCATTACTATGTAATGGTTGTAATAGTGGCCTTTATTAAAATAAAAAAATTTCTCCAACAAATGGGTTAAGTGTAGCGTAGATAGGTTCCTTTGTTACCAGTATCGTTAAAGAATTCAAATAAGCCAAGCAGGGGAAATTGTAAAATATTACATTACATTAAATTAATTGTTAAAACAATTGCATTATTCAGCCTTGGCTTAGTTGGCAGAGTGGATGATTTATTTTCATTGATTTTACTTGAAAACAAAATTAAATCAACAAATTCTTGTGTCAATTACAGGGAAATTAGTGGGTTATATACCCTTTAATAGTGAAAAAAATCTCGTGCAGATTTTAATGCGGTTTGATTTTTATTTTTTATATTTTATTAAAAACACATTTCAATGAACAATTTCTTATACTCTTTACGAGAAAATTAGTGGCTCATTGGTAGTGAAAAAAAAATATGTAGCAAAAGATTAATTCACAACAAAAAATTAATTCTGCTCAACTCATTCTACGTTGTTGCTTAAGATTTTTTTTTTTTCTTTTTCTTGATAGTCAATCTTGTGAAGCAGATAATGTACTACTCAAAGATGAGCTTATGCAATTGAAGATATAAAACATTTCAGTGGTACAACTGCTTAACACGATTGCTCAAAAGCTCTTCAAGCATGAATTGAGCCACGCAATTCATATTTGCCAGCACCCTGATTCAAGAAAGAGTACATAATAAATGCATATAACTTACACACAAAATCTTGAGTTTGTGACCTTATTTACGCAATGAAGATGAGTTTTGAAGCCTTCCCTTTGATCTTTGTTTGTTCTTTTGGCCACTGCTATTACCGACTCCCTTGTGGTTGCTTCCCTCTGCAACCCTTCCCCTCGAGTTGCTCGAGTTTGAGACCGTCCGCCTCATTGACCTCTTACGCGAATTCCAATCGATGTCCCCGAGTGCGGCTTTTGCAATTCTGTGAATGGCCACTTCTCTATCCCTGGAGGGCTTAGTAGGCTGCTTGTTGAGATACACAAGCTGTGGGAGGAGGCTGCAGACAGTCTTGCGGAGTTGGTCGTCGCCTATGTTTGTCTGTACTGGGTTTCCGAGCAGGTTAAGGGCCAAGAGGGAGTTGTAGTTGTCAACCAGCTGGCCTAGGGCTTTTGTTGTGGATATCTTGTTGAAACTGAGGTCAAGAACAATGAGCTTCAAGAGCCTATGGAGGCCCTCCACATCGCTGATCTTATTGCCGGCCAGATACAACTCTTTTATGAGAATGCAGTTTGACAGTCCTGGGGAAAAGAAAATATCGACAATCAATAGCCCTTTCAATCTGTATTCCAATCATGTCATGTGCAATGTGACTGATTCAACACAAATGAAACAGCTACATTCAAATCTCTGGAGCTACTTCAAGAGTGTCTGAAGCAACTACATCTTTGTAGCTAAGAGAGATCCTACTTTAGTTGCCAATACTATTTCGGAATCAAACATATGACACTGGGAAGCCTTTATATTTTCATTAAGTTATAAAGATTATACTAGCAGCAATGATAAAGCTCAAATTGGTCTGAATTTTATACTGATAGAGTTTAGGTAACTTGGTCTATTTACTCAATTGACTAAGTTAGCATATTAGCAGGAAAGGAATCAAAATACCACATTAGATTACATTTTGCTGAAAGCTCAGTAAAAGTGCCACAATAAAGCACACAGTAATGATAGCCCTATGGAGTTGTAGATATGGCAAACTGTTTCTGAACAAATATAAGATCTGAAATATGATAGAATCTTATGATCCCATGAGTCTTATGATTAGGTAGAATCTTATTATCACACCATCCTACTCGATCCTAATTTAATAGGAAAAATAAGTTTTGATTTATTATTATTATACCAAAATCAATAATCTATTATGTAAAAAAAATTAAATTGATATTCGATGCAATTTCTTCTTTTTAATTGTCATTATTTGCTTTTTCTTTTATAAGCAACTTAGGCTCGTTGTCATCTACAACTATTTGTCTACTTTAACTATTTATCATATTCAACTTTGTAACTTTTGTCATCTTTATTTAATACTTTCATTCTCATTTTCATCATTTTTATTATCATTACCATATATACCTTTATCTTCATCATTTTTTATGTTTTTGTCTTATTGTCTTCATTTTACTGCATGTCTTTGTTGTTTCTACTTTCATTATATACATTTGTTGTATCCATCTTCTATTAACTTATCTCCATCATCACCTCACAAATATTCAATTTCATAGTTTTACAATGTAGAACTAATACATCTAAATAATAGTATAAAATATTGTATTTATATATTTTTAACATTAATACATGATACTAGATAGATATATATTAATTTTTTTTATTTATTACTTCTTAAAAAATTTATCTTTCTCTCAAGTCTAATTAGGTGTATATATTTTAAAAATATGTATATTTTAGGTGATTTGGTAGGATTTTAAATTCTAATCCTACAAAGCTCTATCATTCTTAGGTAGGATCTCGATCCTCACAACCTAATGCAATTGTAATCCAAATTTACTTTATTATTTCAATGCACTTAAATTGTGTATCTTGAGGAGCAAAAAAAGTGAAAAAAAGAATAATATGATTATAGATAAAAATGTAAGAGGATAAAAATATAAAACTTGTTTTTGTTGCTTTTAAGAAATAAGAGAAGGAAATAAGCACACATACATGCAGAGGTGAGTGATGATGAGCTTGCACAAGTGAAGTACAAAATCAATGAAAGTAAGCAAAAGGGAATTAGGGCAAAAGTGAAAGTGCGCAAAGCACAAGCTCCCTGATTTCTGTCCAATTTGAAATGAAACCAAACTAAGATAGGAATTTTCCATTTATTTTTCTCTCATTTCACCCTATCCATCGAAAAATATGAAGGAAAGAAATTTTTGTTTGTCCCTTTCCTTCCAATTTTCCTTTTTTAGGAAACACAACGTAAGAGTAATCCAAAGTAATCTTTTGTTCATCAGATGTTCTATTACGTTGACAGTTCTCTTGTTACTTAACTACTAAGTTGCAAGTACATGATATACTACAAAAGAACATTAAAGCCACTCACCATGACTGATTCGGCATATTCTGTTATAACTGAGATTAAGAACCCTTAGCTTGGCCAATTCTCGAAGACCTTCAATTGTGGCAATCTTGTTCCTTGACAAATCAAGTGTATGAAGGCCCTTAGGTAAGGATCCTGGAGAAATATGAACTACAACAGTAGCAAACAAGTCATATACATAGAAATAAAGAACATATTTAAAGGTTCTTATTCTGAAGTAGATATGTCTATCTTATTGTACCTATGAAGTTGCCTGATAAATTGATGGCTCGGAGACTATTGAATGCTGAAATTGTTGGTATGACTTTTAAGCCCATGCCAGAAATGTGTGCTACTGAAGAAGAGGAATTGAGAGATTCAACAATGTGGTTGGCCTGCACAACTTCCTCCAAAGTATGCCTGCTCACATGGGGGAGGTTCCTGCAAGAAGTTTCTCCCTCCTCAGTATAAGTCATGTCATCATAAGCTCCCCCAGCTGCTACTTCATCGTCAACCGGGTACAGTGGGCTATCATCAAGACTATGGACCCAAGCACTAACTCTATCCAAAGAAGAAGATTCTGCACAAAAAGCAACCCATTGATTTTGAGGCCAGAAACCAGTCTTAACCCCTTGATCTTCCATCGGCCTCTTCATCTTCATATCGACCTTGTGACTTGGTTCGAGTGTATCAGAGCAGTAGCCACCTCTCTGGTTGTAGGTATCATTTTCAGAGACAGTTTTTTCCTGTTTCCACGTCCAAGACTTGTGGAGATTCCTGTGGCTCCAGAGAAAAAGCTTCCACCACAGCTTCCTACTCCTTGAGGGAAGCACTTGACTTGAAGACCTCTTCTTTAGCATTACCTTGTCAGCACTACCAGAGGTCATTATGGAAGCAGGGCTGCCCAAATGATCATGCACTTTTCCACCGCCATTTACACACAGCTTTTGGAGGTCTTCATAGGAATAGGACTTGATTGGAGAGGCAAGAAATTTACTTGATCTCCTTCTTTCAATGTTGGAGCATGAGCGCTTCAGCGAAGGAGATCCCCAAGAGGCCACTGTCCTTTTCATCCCTGGATCACTTACATGTCCACTTTGGATCAACAACTCAGGTGTGGCCTCTTCGACTCGCTCCAGCTCATTCTCCGTTAGATGATGGTTGAATTCTCGAGTAAAACCAGGGAATATGATTCCATTGTTTGCACCTATAGCTTGGAGATCAAAGTCAGAGAAGTCTCGCTTCATTGACCTAACATCATCATGCTCATCACCTCCCTCATAAGCTACCTCAGCTGCGGATGCAGTAGTGTTCAAAATCTCATCCTTAGTTTTGTTTTCAACCACGTGAAGATAGCTCAGGGGGCTCTTTGCCGCAACAGATGCCTGCTTTGTACCATTATCATGAGAAGGATGAATGAGTTCCTCTGGTTTAATCCTCAAATCTCCTATCCTGCTCAATCTTCTAGCATCAATTGGCTTTGATGATTTCTACAAATAAAATACAATAAATGAGCACCAAATGCTTATTTTAAAGGACCTTAAAAAGAATAAATAATCATCTAGAGCTTACTTGCGGCTTCTTCTTCCTTTGGATGAAAAGTTTAGAGAAGCAACTGAACATGACCATCTTTGGGGTTTAATTAACAGAGAACACAATATGCTATCCAATAAATTCTCAAACAACTTTCTGCAACTTAGAAAACTTCCGAGCAAGCGAACAGTGATAAAGACTAGATCACTTGTTCTGCAATAGATTCAACGGTCAACCATTCTCAATTGGGTATCCTTTCACCAGGCAACGGAGTAGCCGAACAAGGAGAAGTGCATGCTCCCTAGCCCACACCTTGAGAAAGGTGCTAGGAAATGTTAGCTTAGCAGCGGCCAGAGTGATTGCAGAAAAGTTTTATGAGCAGTGATCCCCTGGGAATCCGTTTTTGATATTCGTCCTATTGATTTTTAGGCAAGAAACATCGTTAGATGTTATGCAGATAAAAATAACTAAATCTTAAAGCAAAAAAAGAAGAGGAATTTTGGGCTTCTCTATTTTATTTCCATCACAAATCTAACATTGAGGGACTCTATTTCATTTCATTGCTTGGAAAAGAAAAACCCAGATATTACCAACATGAATGCCACTTTCCAGATCAAAAAAATTATTCGATATAAAAAATTGTTGATCAAGCACAGTCCTTGACTAACAGAAAGTGCATCGATCAAAGAATAATAATCACATTCTTTGACGGAACTATCATTGAAAAGGATATAGAAAAATACCAAACGGATTTAAACATGGAAAAAAAAGAAAAGAAAATACGAACCCTAACAAGGAGGAGAAATGAAAAGGAAGGATTTTGGTATCGCCACCTCCCAAAAGATCCAACCTTTCGACACTAAACCCGAAACTAAAGCCTTCAGTCGACCAAGAAGAAACCCATTAGAAACGAAGAAACAGGAAGAGTTAGTGATGGATTTCAATTACCAGCGGCAAACAAGGCACTTCAGAGACGAAGGAAGGTGGATTGCGAGGAGCCAACAGCTGCCTTTAGTCTTCTCTAGGGAGACGAAAGTTGATGAAGAGGAGTTTAATCTGATGCTGCAGGTAGCAAATGCGGTGGAAGCCAGTATTTATTGGCAGCCATGTGTATCAGAAACCAGGGGAAAATCTGTCGACAACTAGAAAATCTATCGATGCTTACGCGGAGACCGGATGGGTTGGATGTCACCCTTGACCCTACACCTTCGCCTCCTCTTCTTGTTCTTGTTTCCGGCTGGTGGTTGGAGGTCACCCTTCACGTGCTTACTTTTTTTCTATAAAAAGCAAAAAAAATATCATACTTTTATCAAGAGAGAATGAATTGTTTACTTCTGAAATACAACTATGCAACTCCAAACAGATTAAAAAGGCGAAAAAAAAAAGAAGAAAACCCTAACAAGGAGGAGAAACAGAAAAAAAAGGATTTTGGTATCGCCACCTCTCAAACGATCTTCCAACCTTTTGACACTAAAATTGAAACAAAAGCCTTTGCTCCACCAAGAAGAAACCCATTAGAAACGAAGAGGCAAGCAGAGATAGTGATGAATTTCAATTACCAGCAGACAAAAGCAGATGGATTGCGAGGAGCCATCAGCTGCCTTTGGTCTTCCCTTTGATTGATGAAGAGGAAACTCATCTGATGAAACGCAGTAGAAACCGGTATTTATAGGCAGAATGCAAAAGGTTGCAGTAAGAATTGAAAAAAAAAAAAAAAAAAAGATTATAAAATGAAACTATGCAACTCGAAAGGCTCCTTTAATTTGTTTATTTCTTAATGATTAAACCTGCTCTTCCAAGAATCAAGATCATGATTTGCTCTTTCATCATGAGTAACGAATCAGATGCCGTCCTCATCCAACTCCAAGGGCCTCTGTCCTCGGCTCTTCACAAATTGTAAAAATACTGTCGTTTGCTGCAGCTTTGGCTATTAATTACTGTTTAATTGATGGAGATTTTAATTAATTATGATTTGCACCTCGGCTCTTGGCTACTCTAATTGAAAATTATTGCTTAATTTGATTCCATTTAAAAAGAAATCAATTCGAACAAATCTACAAATTTAAAAGCAAATCTGTAGTTTTTATATTATATTTGTAATGTTTAGGATAACTTTATTTGTTTTTCTTTCAATAAATCTTATATTTATTTAGTGAGGGACCGTAGTGCATATGCTCTATGTCACCGCCCTAAATCCATATGCAATTTTTAATGTGACACTTCACCTAATTAACAATTAATTAAGAGAACGATCGAGTAAAAAAAAATTATACTTAGCTCTCAATTATTTGGCCAAATTTAGCTCCTTGTTGTCTTCTTCTTAGTTCTTAGAGTAGCAAGCTTTCATTTGCAATCGTAATAGTACATAGGCACATAAGGGGGTACTCTCACGTCATTTTCAAAAATACACGCCTTACTTTTACAAAAACACAAATAGGTCCACATCAGTAACGTAAGTTGTTAGATAAAAGTCAAATTCATTATGTGTAAGTAAGAGAGTAAAGCTTTGCCGCATAGTATAAAAATATAATTTTATTATAAATTGGACGGCTAGGGCTTGAGTCACTAAACAAGTAAGAGTCAATTTCAGTTATATGCTACAAATTAATGCAAAGCAATTATAAATTATAATTAATAATATTATGCAAATTGTGTTGGGATTTTATAATTAAAAAACTGAGTCCTTTAATTTTACCCGATAATTATTTGTTTTTATCTACCCATTCTCGTGACTATTAATTGATTATAATTAAAGCTAATTTAATTGATTTTAATTATAGTCATTAGACTCCTTATTTAGAGATGGCAAATTTATTAATATTATTTTGTCTCGTTATTGTAAGACATTGTGCCTCCAGTACATAATTGGAGGCACAATGTTCACACATTCGACATTCAAAGTGATTATGGCGGGTTTCTAATCGACAAAAGGAGCATCCACATGTTATATTTAAATTGATATATATCTAAAATTAATTGCAAACAACAATAACAGCAAAATCTTTAATCCATATTTGCAATTAATTCTTTCACGGTAAATCTAAAATCCTACGTCTTATTTCGTTAATTTACTGCTTTATCTGCGCAAATATGGCGGTTAATACGCATCTATCTATTAGATCTGTACCATCTGTGAATAAATAAACTTGGTATGTGCTACATATTACATTGATATGATCAAATAATTTCTTATTAGTGAATAAATAAACTTTAAATAAATATAAGTATATGGAAAAGCATAATGTACACAATGGACATATAGAGCATAATTTGTAATTAAATAAAATTTTAAATAATATTCATAAGCTTAATTTTCTTGGAGATTTGAAGATCCCAGGTTAATATACAAAGGAGAGAAAATTAAGTTAAAAGATAATAAATGTGCACAACTTGTAGAATCATATTTTATTTAGTTTAAAACTATGGGGGCTCGATTTAATCACTTATTCTTAAATTTACACTTACTTAGTTTAATTACATGCTTAAATTTATTTTTACAAAATTATTAGTAAATTATTTATTATTCATTGTCATCATCATGAACGTATTTTGATTAAAATGTATAGAAGAGCATTCATAACAAACATATATCTATAAATGAATTAACTCATAAAAGTTTATGATTTTTTCTTTTCATAAAGATTCAACACAACTAAGCCTATGGCTTATTCAAAGATTTACCAAGGACAAAGTTTGTTTCTAGTTGTGTATAAGGGAATGGAGATTAGTCCATAAACCCCCCCCCCCCCCCCCCCCCCCCAACCTCTATAATAAGATAAACCCTAGAAAGAGATTCAATAACAACCAAATCCAACCTAAACCCTAGAAAGAGATTCAATGAATAATAACAAAGTGATTATTTGGCCAAGGAGCATAATATAAATAAAAATACTATTGTGTTATTTGAGTTATGTTTAAAGGCTCCAATACCCTATTCCTAAAGTCCTTAAGTAATTCTGTGTAGAGTGAGGAATAGTCTATGACTCAAAAAGAGACTCAAATGTATATCCTAAGAAGTAACTCTACACATTTCCTCTCATATATGTAAGTTTTCATATATGGCCACATACTAGAAACTGAACACTTCTAGCAAACTCATACAAATATAAGATACCCGTGCACGACCAAAAATATACAATCCCGCATCATAATTAGTTGTATCATGTATGCACCATTCAAAACTGAGCCAAAAGTGTTATAGTTTAAGGCATCACTATATTTTTTCTAGTGGAGTTTCGTGTACTAAGTGCGTTGAGCACTGCTCTTCCGTAATCGTATAATGTAAACGTTGAATGACATTTTATTTTTATTTGATTATTTTAGTGGACTTATGAGTTGTTTTATAAGGGATTGTTGGGGTTTTATTAAAAAAAAAACCCAAAGTCTTTTATTTATTGGTAATTATTTTAATTTTTTTTATTTGCCCAAAATAAACATTCTCATGACTATTAATAAATTATAATTAAAACTAAGGTATATGAAGTAAATTTATTAATAGCATTTTGTCTGATTATTCTTAGTTGTTATGCCTCCACTATATAAGTAGAGGCAAGGCAGCTTCGAGAATATACCGAGCATTCATGTTCTCTCTAATTCTCTCTGTGATCCATTTTTGCATATTCGACATTGAAAGCGACTGTGGTAGTTTCCTCATTGAAACATTGATAAAGCATCAACTTGTTGTTTCTTAGGATATGAGATCCAAACAAAACCCTTGTGAGAGTCACAAATCCTTATTTTATGATGGACGAAAATATCACCTTTTGTTAGATCATTCTTTTTCAGTCTTAGATTTATTTACATCTAGGATTAATTTCAATGAATCCTAAATGTAAATAAATCTAATTATGTATACAAATAAATAAATAAATAATATTAAAAAATAATTATTTGACCGAAGGTGATGTTTTTATCTATCCTAAGACAAAGATCTTTGACCCTTACATTGGTTTTATTCCAATCTTCTGTCCCAAGATACAACGAGTTAATGTTCTCTGCCAATGCGTCTATGGGGAACTTGTCACAGCTGCTTTCAACGTTAAACATGTGAAAATGGATTAGAGAGAGAATTAGAAAGAACAAAAATGCTTGATATGTTTTGGAATTATCTTTATCTCCAGAGGCACAACGGGTAAGAATAATCAGGTAAAAAAACTCAAAAATCACTTAATTTTATTTTAAGTAATTATTTTATTTTTTTTATTTGCCCAAAACAAATATTCTCGTAACTAATAATAAATTATATTTTGTAACTTTCTTTTATAGTTGTTTCAATACAAACAACTAAACCATAAAATTTTCATATATTTATATAATAAATTTGTGTATAATTACAATTATATATATAATTGATCTAAATAGATAAGTCAATCCAAGCATTTGGATTTATTTACCGACTACGTACCTAGTTACCTACTAGCTTTTTTGTTTTAGATCTAATGGCTTATAAATATTTTTTTTAAGAAATATAATATTTTCAATCAAGTCAACTATTGACATGATTCCATTCTAAATATAAGCTAATATGATAGCTTACAATAACAGCATGGTGACATAATGATCAAGGCATGAATATGAGCGGTGTAATGTATATATACATATGTATGTATATAATAATAATTGAGTCATTTGTCCTCTTGTGATCACATTATGACACTATCAATCCTGCAAAATATTTTAGCACAATAATTTAACTAATAGAGCAATTATTTTGGTTTAAGAAGGCTATTATTCTTGATCACTGTTCACCATACATACATGATGCATTATGAGCTCAAAACACAACTATGGTTTGCTCAATCATGCCATTTTTTTAAATAATGCAAAAAAAAAAAGAAGAAATATATTATGCTTTGACTTAACAAACACACAATAACAAAATATGTTTTAAGAATTTTTATTTTAAAATAGATTGTACATGATTTTGACAATCCTAGAATTTAGAAATAATACTTGTCTTCTTCTAGGTGTCTAGTGGATAGTGTAAAAAAGTGCTAAAAAATAAAAAAGTAATTTATGAATAAAATAAAAAAAATATTAATATTAATTAGTTTAATTAGTAAAAATCTTAATTGTTGATAATAAAATCGGATCAAATTCCGAGAATATATAAGTACATTTCAACTCCTCCAAATTTAAAATTAGCAACATCACCTATATAATATTTAATAAAAAAAGACAAATATAAATTAGATTACTCGGCAATTTAAATGGTTTAAGTGAGTAAGGTATGTTAAACATTAATCTTAGTACAAGCTATTTATGAAATGATTTATTTTATAAACTATAAATAATATTTTTAATTTATAAACTATTAAAAGGTGAAGGAGGATGGGGAGTTGACTTTATTTATTCCTCCTTGTTACAGAAAATTGTGTGGGAGTTGCTTAATTTGATGTTTTAAATAATTAGTTTGAAACTCTCCACATACATTATTAATTACTAGACCAAATGCCATCATCTCTGCACCAAAAGTCATCGAATTTAGGACTATTCGGTGCAGATGATCACCTCCATAATACTTGCTTTCAATTAGCAGCAAAAGAAATAAAATAAAACAACTTAGAGCAGAGACCGCGAGAATAAAAAAAAATAAAAAATATATCACTTTAAAAGAGATAACTCTTTCTATTTGATATGTTTATTTATAGAGTAAAGATAACTCTTGTACACTTTTTCACAAATTTAATATATATTAAATTAATAAAATAAAAAAATATATATCACTTTGAAAGAGATAGATCTTTTGAAGAGGTTAAACTAAATTAATAAAATTAGAAATTACAAAATTTAACCATTTTAAAATTTTAAATTTGAAAAAAAAATATATAATCTATTTAATACTCATATCATAAGAATTCAATAGAAACTTAACCCTAACTATGTACATCTCACAAAACTCATATAATATTTGATTAACTTAATATAAAACATCTACACACAATTAAAACCCACCGAATGTACACAAGTTATATTAACTTTTATCAAATCTACATAAAAAATAGTAGCTGAAATATCACCCTTAACTAGTAGACAAAATTCTTAAAATGAAGAAAAGAAGAGATTAATTAAGAATGGGCTGAAATTGGGCTGTTAACAGGCCCTATTATTTAGCCATAGAGAGCACAAATTGGGCTCTGAACAGGCCAAAAATTTAGGCAATGGCCGTTCGACCCGGTCATAAATCTCGGAATTGCACACATGTATGCATTTCCAAAAATAGGGTGTATTTGGCTCACCGCTAATTGCTTTATAATTATGCTTAACTATATTATTTTTTATTTTATTATACTATTAAAATTTATAAGATATTTGATAAATAATTTTTTACTTACTGTCAAAATTTAAAATAATAAATAAATATATTATTTTAATTTATTTAAAATAATAATATAATTTTTTATTATTATTAAAATTTTAAATTATTTAAAATAATAATATTTAAAATTTTAATTAAAATCATTCAAATTAATTTTTTTAAAAAAACAAAAACAGTAAAATAAATTATAGTTTTTTTTAATTTTTACTTAAAAACTACTTAAAATAGATTCAGAGCGGTCAATCAGGCCTATAGTTAGTTAATATTATAGCATATAATATAAAGAAAAAAAGGATAAAATATTCTAGTGTCGTTGATGTGGATGAAGCTTTGATTGCATTGGAAGAAAATCTTATCAAGTTTGCTCAGAGTAATGAATGCTCATACAGGAAGTCTTATGTGAGTTAATTTATCCAATTTGATAAAGTCATATTAATGAAACACTATTCTCATATTGCCATCTAGATACTAATGCATCTGATCTAAAAGATCAACAAGTCAAATAAAATCAATAAGATAATTTGACAACACCTAAACAATCTTTGTTATCATTTAAGTACATTTTTTTTTTGGTTTGCTACGCAACTCCAAAGATGTTAATTAGTTGGGAACCCCCGGAAGACCTAATCAATGATCTCACATGCACTCCATGTGTCATCCAATGGCAGATAGAAAGGCTTTGTCACATAGTGGATTCAGTCACACCAAACTCCTGATTGCTATGTCAAAACTCAATTGAAAAAAAAAAAAGTGTCTTTCGGTAGAACAATTTTTTGGCGTTGAAATCATGAGCTTTTGATGGTCAATATTCGTTCAACAACTCATCTCGGAAACAAATCTCAACTTGTCTGACCATGAATCCGCCACCTACTTGTGGAATTCAGGAATATCATGATCTACCGATACTGCTTGCTGAATTCTGAATTACTTCACTGAAAATAAACTCGCCAGCGTCATGTTACGGCAGCAGTGTGTCAGTGATCTACCTCTTAGTCCACTCTACATGTAAGATTGCTAATTCCAGCAGGAAATTGAAATGGAGTCGGTCATCAACTTATCCAGAACTGCTTGCAGTTTTCCTGCCATAATAAGATCATAAAACTTCATACAGTATTTGACAGATTAGCAACGAATAGACATGGAACTCGCCAAACACCTGTTGCATCAGAGAGAGAGAGAGAGGGACAGAGAGTCTACTAAGCATACAACCATGAATCAATATGGCATCTAATTAGTAATAGGAGGAAGGTGAGTCTATTAAGCAGGACTACAGTATACATCATGCCTATCTCTGATATTTACATCATCGAGAACTGTTTGATCATTCTTGAATATGTTTTCACTCGTACATGGAGGTTTCAATCATAAGCCAAGTGTCAGGAATCGGGATAATCAAATACGCACGGCTTCCCTCGTCCGAGCGCTTAATCCTCGCAGCACAGAAGCTTAGACGCCGGCTTCGCCGCCGACGGGGAGTTGTGATCGGGCGACGGGTGCACAAACTTGCAGTTGGGGCACAGCAAGGCGGCCTTGCTCATCATCACCAGCATGTGGCAGCGCCGGCAGACCGCGGCCAGCATCGCGCCCCCTGCGTCACCCTCCTTGTCGTCGCAGATATTGCCGCGCGCCTCCAATTTTTTTGTCTTCCCGTCGTCTCCGGCTCTCGGCGGCTCGCAGGTGAGGTTGAGCTCGAGGTCCAGGCTGAGCTGTGGGCTCGGCGGCGGGTCCAAGCTCAGCCGAGGGTCCATGGACGTCTTCCGGTGCGTCCTCGTGTTGTAAAAGTGAATTCGTCCCGACTGCAAAGATGAAAAATTTAAATTGAACGTTGCTAGCTAGCTCAGCACAATCAAGCAGAGGTACCTTGATGTCGAGGCAGCGTTGCCAATCGAGAGGCAAGGGCGGGGCGTCGAGATTAAGCTCGACATCCTCCTTGTCGGCCTCAGCTTTGAGTAGCTTGGGGTCCCTGGCGAGCAAATTTTCATCGCTGCTGTCTTCTCCGTCTCTACGCTTCCGCTTCTTGGAAAGGAAGATGTCGAGGTCGAGGGGAGTCTTCTTCTCCTCCAGAAGCAGGGCTGCTTGCAGGGACACCATGGAGCAAGGAGAGCAGTTGAGAATTTCCAACTACCAGAGCTTGAGCTGCGTCTGTGCGTGCATCTGGCTAGCGGAGGATTTGAAGCGCTTATATAGGAAGGATTAGAGAGCTCATTTAAGAGCAGAGGACTGGAAGCAAGGATCTAATGCAGGATGCCACAAAAGAGCACTGTAAAGGACCCACACCCACCTCGCCATGACACCACCTTTTCTTACCCTCTTCTGCAACCCAATCACCTTTCCAATGTCTATCTTTTTCTCTTCACATGCTTATGATCGTCGTCACAATCTTCACTTTTCCAGTTTCTTATCATCTCACAATGGCACTAATTAACCACACCACAAAAACAAAACGTATAGTGTCATGGGGAATTTGTCCAAGCTTAACTACTACGACCATGTATTATTATTATCATATAATTTTTTTTTTCTTTCTTTTGTATTTTTGGATTCACTAATGGCACGGCGAGGTTGGTGTGGACTGTGGAGGCTATAAATGACTGGGGGTAATGCTCAAGAAGTGCAAGCAGTTGAGGGGGAGTAAATGCACCCTCTCTCATTAACTCCAACTTCCTCATTTAGTTCACCAAATTTAAAGCACTCCAACACCCATTTTTAAGCCTTAATTTAAAACAATCACATCTTGTGAAATAAATAGGCATCCTCCCTCTTCTTCCGTCTTAATAACTCCTTCAATTCCTATATCCAGTTTTCCAATTGGCTCAACTTTTTTTCATATACAAGTAGTGACATGCCATTAATTGCCCTAGTCCTTTCGCTTCTTCTTTGTTTACTTCTATTCCTTTGCTGCATGTATTGCTTATCAAGCCTACATTTAAACGTTCTTCGTGATGAACATGCATGCCCTGCGACCTTGACAAGCAAGCATGGCTCTCTCTCTCTCTCTCTCTCTCTACAAATCACATCTGAATGCTACTGTCAAGGTTCAATATTCAACACAAGTTTGAGCTTACTGAGTTGTATTGTGGCCGATATGTAACTAGCAAGGAAATTGATATTATAACTTCTTATCATCAAGCACCTGAGCTATCTGCCACCCAGAATTTAGCACCTGAGTTTTCATTCTCCGAGCCTAGAGCATTTCCTGGATTTGTTAAGCTAGATAAGATCGGCAGATGGATAGGTAAGAGCTGCTTAATTGAAGAGACGAGCAAGAAAGATATGAGCATTAATTAATGGAGATGCAAGGTAGCACAGTTGGGATGGATCTGCAATTTGCTTCGTGACAAATTAAGAACCTGAGACTTTCGGCAGGAGAATTAAGATCGTGTAGTTAAAAGAAGAGCAAGATTGAGGATTGAATAAAATTGGGTGATGCGAAGAGGATACATTCGAGCAGAACACAACTACGCTGCAAGCACAGCACACATCATAGTTGATGAGGCTTGATATTCAGAACGTTTTTGAGTTGAGTGCATGCAATTGTGATCCTTTTGCACCCCAAGAAGATGAGAGCAATAAGTTTGGTAACCCAAAAGGGTATGACGTGGAAGACCACCATTGGGGCTCGGAGAGGAGTTCGACCCTTAAATGGGAAGAGGCCCTTGACATTCGAAGCTGGAAGAAGAAGAAGAAGGCCATAGTTAATGAGTTTTGAGTCCACCTGCCACCATTAACTCCCCCCTTCAATTGCCTTCAATGCTGGTATTAGAAGAGCCTTCACAAAGCCATCAATCCACCACCAGTCTCCGTTAAATGCCAACTCCTACCTTTTGTGCTCTGTAGACATACCATTTAAAGATTTAACCATCATACACCATCAAAGAACAAATGTTTGCCAGTAGCTCAATATTCAAAATGGCCAATCTAGTGCGGAAGACCACTATTCAAATGAGCCGTGGAAAAAGCATAGACCGAACCAACGCGGATCATCTACCCTTTGATCCTACTTGCAAGGTGATTAAGTTGTATTAAGGATTCGTATGAGCTGATAAGAAGAAACAAGTGGTGAACAGAATGCTTTCTGCAGTTAAATGTTGCAAGTCATATGTCTAAAGTACACAAGTAGAAGCAGTTTCATGTCGCTTGTGCATTTAAGAACAGTTATTGTTGTCTAACTAATTTGGTGGGACTTAAACTTGCACTAGTTGACAATAACAGTCATCCAACTATCTTCAACAACGTAGCATATGCTCGAGTATACTCCATGTACAATATCTGTATATCCCGGCATAAATCATAATGCCAGTCCACAGGAAATATTTCTCCAGGTTGAACCATAACTCTAAAAAATCATGATATCCAGATTATATTTTAAGATAGAAAACGAAATTAGGAGAAAATGGGTAGATACATTAGTATTACCATAATAAATAAAGTTTAGGCATACAATAGGACCACTATGAACAAATATGGATCTATAAGCAAATTGCAGATAACTTCCATGAAAATCACGTTAATTCAAAATCTCCAACTAGGAAATTGTCGAGCAAAAGAGTTATAACCGAGTGCAAAAATCATATTCCTCATTTGTCGGCAAATAACTTTCATAGCGAGGCAGTGTAGAGCTTTATGCACGCTTGGGAGGCACATATTGCACATTGTTATCAGAACAGATAGCCTGAATCCACAAACAACACCGCATCAAATTAGTTGTTACTGTTGAGATACCAATCAAATGACAACAACAGAGAGCAACGTCATAAATCACATTATACCTGATATTCTTCTGGAAGTTCTTCAGAGACTGCAAGTGTGTAACATCCAGGAATAAGCCTCCCTGAAGAATACACAAGTTCAGATGTGGTTCATGGATGAAAGAACCTCCAAAGTTCTCACAAGTGATGACATTGAACATGTCAGAATATTGCAACTGCTTAAGTTCTATCTTGGAGAAGATTTAAGGACGAAGAAATAGCCAGTTCAGTGACTGGTTTCTTTTATAATGGTTGGGTTTCTTTCAATTAATTGAAGGGCCCATGTGATTCTTTCTAGTCTAGATGAGAAACCTTAAGTGCAATTGCCTATTGGAATTCTTATAATATGAGTAATTTGTGATTCTGAATACAGAGCTGGAGCACTGGCCTCCATGAACACATCTGAATCATTTCTGAGATCCTAAACTGGAATCTGGCCAAGAACCTTTCTATATGAGACTTTGTTTCAGTTGTTATTTTGCTTTTGTAGTCTTTATCAAGGATTTCCCATTGAGTTCACAAAACTCGAGAACAGATGCATTATCATTTAATACCTCCATTGAACAGCGACAATTACACTTTCAAAGTTTCAATTATTCCATAATTTATCAATAGTAATCCAAAAATAGGAAAAAAAATAAAATAAAATACAGTTATCCAAACATGAGAAAAAAGAAGACAAATGATACATTTGGCCTAACAATTGTACTGATTGTGCCACCAAAAAACCTATATAAAATAGAATAAAATCACTCTGAATTATTCAGCACTTGTATAAACATCTAAGAATTTTTTACACATCCATTGCACACTTGAGTCTATGAAGCTCATCGCATAATTGCTTATTTTTACAAAAAGGTATGGAGACTTATTTCTGCACAATCAACTAAATCTAATTATTTTGTAAACCATTGGCAGAGGTTGATACTACATTCAGGACCATGTTTTGACTACGTCAACAAAAAGATGAAAGTAAGCATCATGGCAACATCAAGTACTACAACCACTGAACTTAGTCAGGCGAATTTTATTATCCTTGTGATTTCTTCCATTTTCTTTTTCAAATTATGTACGTATTATGAATGTTTAGGGTAGGCCAACAAGAGGATTAGTTCACTGTAACATCAACATAAAAGTTTACTCCAAACAGCAAGTATTCCAAGTTTCCAACGACAGAGCAAACTTACTACTCCAGACCACTAAGTACTATTAAAGTACCATAAGACAAGATTTTTAATTACGGTCCATAATGGTGTAATGGTCCAATTTTAGACAGGTAGATGCCGAGTTTACTAGCATACTTATATCAATAATGGTCATACACTCATACCAACTCAGTACATACTGGTAGTAATTCATTGTTACCTATACTGGGTCATATAGAATGATTTTTAAAACCATGCTATCAAGTAAAGAATTTTTGAAACACTAGACCAGTAATTTTCCCAAGTATTAGAAAACAAAGACTTGTGACTATGTACTAAATCAAAGATAACATGAAAATCTACATCAAAGAACAAGAACATGTAAATACGTAGACATTGCTGAACTCAAATTTTTAGCACGTGTTTCTGAATTTCAAACTTACCAATTCTCAACCACCTAGCAGCCCAGCTTCTACTTGGATCCATCATCGCAATTATCCTGCAGGAAATCAACTACTTAAAAGTGCAATTTCAGAAATATAAGATTAAGCATTCAATTTCTTGGAACATATTAAAGTAAGAATAAATGAAAGGATATGGAAAGACCCATTATGGCAACACAATTAGCCTTATCAAATCTTTTTATTATAGCTCTTGTAATTTCTTAATTAGCGCTCCTTTTACCACCATATTTGCTACTTCAATATAATTTATTTTCACTATCATTATAATCAAATCTCTATGTAAGAGATAGTGTGTCTATCCATGTAACACAAATACACTCTTTTCTCTTATTTCTATAGTGATCGTAAAAGGTTTGCAATTTTGTTGGCATGGAAACCAAAAAAGAGTCCTCTCTTTCTCTCACACTCAGACTACCTGCTTCCTTTTTGGGAGGCAATCACCCTCAAATTAAAACGAGACCCCTCATACATCCCATCCCTCTTCACCTACTGCTTGGAATGCCTTTATTGTTTTTTTTCTGGAGCAATAAAAGTATGGTGGGATATAACCCATAACTTCTTCTATAACTCAAGTCTTTTACCTCTTGCCAAAGCCATTTATTGTCTCGTTTGACTCTTTCTCCAGAACACATACTTTCGTGTACCAAACAACATTTCTCCCAACATGTCCCTCCTTTTCTTGTATATACTAATGTCAATTATCTCTCTAGCATGTGAATGCGCATGTTGCTGTTAGTTGCTTGTGTGTTACCTTCTCTCCCTCTCATAGATATGGACCGACAAGACTTCTACATGCACCTTGCACCTCACATCTACAACTTACGAATTGGGGTCATGAGAGAGTGCTAGAGGATATGGAAGTAAGAGTAAATGGAAGGTTAAATATAATAAAACACTCATATGGCAACAAAGCAAGCCCTTGCAGATCTTTTTTATAGAACTTTAGCAATTCCCTATTAACTACCATATTTACCGCCATATTTATCAATACCATATTATGCATTTCTATTAACGTTGCAATAAATCCTTTGTATAAGAGGTAACATGACTAGCAATGCAACACAATTATCCTCACTTTTTTTCTATTTTGACTCATTTTAACTCATAAAGCAAGAATGATCGAATAATATGTAAACATAAATGAAAAATTTAGACATTTAAATTCTAACAGACATAATGCAGAGTTGAATAATACATGTAACTTGTCAAACAAGAATTATCTTAGATAACATTTTCATAAAAGAACATCCAGACACTCAAACCAAAACCAAAAGAAAGATGGAATAAGTTTTTCCATAGTGTTTTCAAAGGTGTAAAAGTGCCAAAAAAAATGAGTAACAATTGAAGAGTCTAAAAAAGTGTCTCCACCACAAGGTGTGTACTAGGACGAGGAACTTTAGGTCAAAATGAAGGTGATGAGGGTATGACTAACAATATTGATGTTCTAGACGATCTTTTAGGTAATAAATAATATATTTAATTGTGATGTGTAACACTATAATGTTGTGATTATTGTGATTATGGTAGTCACCTTTTTGGTGTGGAATGTGGGATTTAAACTTCATAACACTTTTTTGACACTTTATCTACAATGACATAAAAAAGCTACGCATAACTAACATCTAATTTTAGCTCAATGTGAGGAGTGTTTAAGCCTGTAAGCATTGATTGTTTGGACGACTTTTGTCCCACATGAAGGAGGTTTAGAAGAGTCCAATTTTAATTTCAAACTCATGTCTTTTGGTTTGGTCATGATGAATGAAAGAAATCGCCTTCAACTCTTTCTGCCTCCTTGCATTTACCGAATATCCAAATTATTGTTTTGTTTTTCTGTATTTTCTCCATAACATCCAATGTCTGCATACCATGTTACGCGATGCTAGTAGCATACACATACTCACCGGCAAAAGGTGTGTTATCAGCACCTTGGATTAAAATTCTGGCTAAGAATTAATAACAGCATCAGATAAGGACTTCGAGTTCTAGTGAACATGGATCACATCCAAAAGACAGCACGTGCTAAATGTCAGTCAATTTACAGGGTTACCAACAGAAGAAATCCTAACAACTGAATTAGGTAAAACAAAACTGTGGAAAGTCCAACGGAGAACAAGACAACAGAAAAGCAAGTAAATTTACTACGAACCCAGTGAAGTTGGGAGTGGTGCAATTGACGACGTTGTCATGCTCCTTCTCCATTTCCAAGAAGGGGCAATTCTCGCAGCCGGATTCCCTGAACTGAAACAAACTACAGCAATCAACTCCAATGCAAAAGAGAAAAACGGATAAAAACAATTATATTGCATTCGATCACTTGTACGCGTAAACCACCAAGAAAAAAAAACCTTAATCGAGCAAGCGCGAAATGCAGAAGAAGAACAAACGAATTTGTCTTGCTTTACTATTCCAACTTACACAACAGTGAGAAGATAGTTAGCCCGAACAGAGAAAAAGGAACAGGATACACTCGACCAACTCAGAAAACGTACGAAGAGGTAGGTAACAGAAGCAAAAGGGCGGCGGCGCGGAGAAGCGATACCTGATCGTAGGTCTTGACGAGGCGGCAGCGGAGGCAAGCCCTAAGCTCGTGGCCGAAGCTGGTGGGGATCTGGGCAAAGTTGGGCGGCCGGTCGTCCTCCTCCTCTCCGCGGAAGTAATCGCTTCGCTTCCCGCTCGACATCGCCGTCGCTTCTTTCTGCAATCTACCCTCCGCTCCGCGGTCCGCCTCTTCCCACGCTAGTATCACGTGCCCTCTTACGCGTGTTTGCCTTACCGCCTCACCGGTTCGTGGGTGTGGCTCCTGCGGGATTTTCGGTCTGGTTCACTGGATTTGAACCGGTTCAATTTCCTAAATATCAAATCCTGATGAGAAAAGAGCCGAATTTAAATAAAATTTAAAGTAGTTGATATTTTTAATAAATTTAAATTTAAATTTTAGCGATCAAAATAATTTATTCGTACCAATCGAATGAATGAAGAACGCTTCTTTCATGATTTCAAATGCAATGAAGAACGCTTTTTTAGTAATACATCTTTTATTATGTCTTTATTTGCTCTAGTTGTTCTTAGCCTCCCCTCCTTTAATTTTAGGTGACTACCCTTCCCCAGAGAGAGGCTTACTTTAGTTATTGCTAACTTACGACAGATTTATTATTATTTTTCACTCATTGAAGTTAAATTCATATATATTTTAATCAGACAATTCATCTAATGCTAAAATAAGTGATGATTGATTAGAAATACAAATATAATTTAATTGATTAATGTATTCAGATAGCTACATAGGTTACGACTAATTTGATTGTGGTAAGCACAAGACATTCTCATTTTAATTTTTTAGTAAATTAATTACATTATTTGCATATTTCTTTTATATCTAAATCCTGTCATGTATTTTAAACTCAGAGTTCTGACTAAGTACTTTTTGCTCTATAACTTTATATTTTTCCTGCAATCTGATCTGAAAAAGAATGGGAAAAAAAATATATGAAATGCTAACCTTGCCCACCTCTGCTCACTTTGTAGGAGATGCATTTCACAGGAACACATTAACCATTTCAAAGTGTTCTTCAGAGCTAAGAAATGAAACTACTAATGGATTTCAAGTTACTAAACTCTATTTACATTACAAGTGGGCATCCATGATGTTACTCAATCACAACGCTGGCATAAGCAATATAAGCTATCTCACTTGCCTGCTTCACATCTTCATGGACTCGAAGCGATATCTCCGAAAACTTTGTTAATCGATCGAACAATCTTGTCAAACTTGCCTTCAGCTCATGCAAGCTTGAATGCCTTTCACAGTTTTGCTCTTGCTCGGCCTCAGATCCTTGGTTGCATTCTGGTTGATCAGCCATTTTTCCTGAAAGTTCACCTTCTACAGCCTGCTCAAAGGATTCTTGTAGTAGAATTGCAATGACATCTTCAATAGAATCACAGAGCTCTCTTGCAGGGAGTGACTTGAGTCCAAGTAGCCAATCTTCGCAGAGTACAAAGATGGGTGGAGATAATGCTTGTCGAGGCGGAAAGACCACGGCCCGTCGCCCCTTCCTGCGTTCTTGGGGTTGCAAGATGCACCTCTGAAGCCAGGAACTGAGAGCCTCCACATAGAGTTTGTAAGCATTGATCCAATCGTAGAAGCTGTGGTTGAAGTAGCTCAACTTATTTCTGACATGAACTAAAGCCTGCTTATGAGGCTCACCAGGTGACATCTCAGTTGAGCACTTTGTTAAATAAGCTAAGGATATAGTAATGAATTGAGCATGATGGCATTCAAGCATAGATTTCCACATCCTGATCAACCTACCAAAAGAAATGAACTTTAACCATAGGATAGTTGTATTTTGAGCGTGAAACATAAGCCATGTTGAAGATGAATATTAGTCTATTAAATGCCTAGCTTTTGACTCAGAAAGAAGCAACTTTTGTGTTTGTGATTTGTGAATCACTCAAAAGGCTGTACTTTGTAATCAACCTACCAAAAGAAGTCAACTTTTAACCACAGGATAGTTGTAAATTCGATGAAGAAACATGAGCTGTAGCAAAGAACATTACTCCTATAGGTTTTGCTTCAGAAGCAACTTTTGTGTTTGTGAATGATAAAAAAGCTGTAATTTCTCATCGACAAAACCAAAATAACTGAATTTTAAACCACAGGATAGCTGTAAATTCGAGCAAGAAACATGAGCTCATGGCGAAGAGGAACATTACCCATACAAGTGCATAGGTTTTGACTCAGAAGGAAGTAACTTGTGTTTGTGAATCACTCTGAATGCTATCATTTCGGCAGTAAGTAGGACTATAACAAGTGTTCATCAAACTTACCCTCGAATCAGTTCCACCAACTGTGGCTGCAATTCGCTGTCTCGCAGCATCTCAATTCTTTTTGAAATTGATTCAACTGACTGAATGGATACCCCCACACAAGAATGAAGATCTTTAACAATGGCCCGAGTGCTATCGATCAATCCCGCGTCTTGATCTCTTGCACATTGATGTCTGAGCTTCCGACACTTCTGGTCATACACCTTCCTGATATCCTCATTATACTGTATAATAAAGAAAATTAGAACAATAACAAGTGAAACAATTGTGTAAAATGGGGAAAACAAGCAAATAACTGGAGTACAATCCACTACAACACAACAGAGCAATCATTTTCTCGGTTTCTTTTGCCAAAATGTGAATGAAACTACGAGGATATAAGCCGGACACAAACATTCAGCTCAGCTTCCAGGCCAACAAGCAAAATTTATAATATTTCGCATAAAAATTTTCATAGGTCAAAGTACTATACTAAGCAATCACATCTACTTGGCTATAAACTTGGTAGCCTTGCATGCATTGATTCTGTTAACTAACCTTAATTTCATCATAAAGTTTACACTCCCATGCGTACAACCTGTCCAATGTAGATGAATGGCTTCCTGAAATCATACATAGTTCTTCAGTAAAATCACTGACAGTATTATCCTCATCATCTTTTGCAGCTGATGTAAGAGGAATCCTCGACGGCGACGACAGAGATGAGACTGAATGTTTCCATGTAATAGCCTTTGTCATATTGTGGAAGGAACCTACAACCAATATATAGTCAGGAAAGCAATCAGAGACAATTATCCAACTGAACTAAGTTCACTTAGAGAGTTCTTAAACGAACCTCCGTGATTTAGGAAAGGCTGACCCTTGCAGCAGACCCGATGAAGGACCGATGCAAGCTGAGATGAAGATGAAATACCTACCAAGAAGTAGTAGTTCATGTTTTACTGAAGATCTAATATGATGAGAAAGGAGAAAGCAAATAGAAAGAAAACTCGAACTACTCATCTATTCTTGTTACCTCTACTCTCAAAATCATTGTGAAGCCTCAACTTATTTGTCTCCAGCATTCGGGATATCTCATTGCCCGCTTCTGCTGCACGAAGAAAACGATGCTCGATGTCCCTCATACTGGACAAAAAGCATTTTGCTCGGTGTGTGATAAACTCAGAAGCATCCTCCCTTTCAGCAAATATTTCCCCCTGCACCTTTCTGTTCTCCTTGCCTGATCCAGATATCTCAGATGAGGCAATTCTGATGATAGTTTCAATTGATCCCTTAACACTGGGTGAACCAGAGTTCAGGCTTCTATCATGGCCTACTTCATGTGTCAAGTTTACAGACTTGAAGTCCTCACTGAATCCCTCCAAAGAAACATTAGTTTGATCGGATTGCTTCTCCTTGCATGATATTTTCACTTCCTCTTCACTCAAAGGAATCACTTCCGCTTCCTGTGGCTTCCCACTACAGATTATTCTCCGACATGGTTGACCATTAAGCAGCTGAAGGTTTGTGACCGCGCTGGTGTGATCAAAATAGTCCCACGATGCGATATCTCGGCACGGGGTGGTGAGAGCTCCATCATCAACAAAACTTGTTGCCACGGAATCAATGGTGACGGTCAAAACACTAGCCCCTGCAGCCTTCATGTAATTCATATTTGGCATTCGAGGGGACGATGGACTCCCACTACCTGATGCTGAACTTATGTGCTCGACGAATCGGGAAGAAGATGGGGAACCACAAGAAGAATAAGGAGGGGACTTGTCTACCTCAGAGAGAGAAATTGAAGATTCTATCGAAAGGTTTGCCTCTGCTAACTGCCTTAGAGCAGTTCCTATGCTCTGAAGGGATTGGATGTAAGAGAGATGAGCTGCAGACAGAGCATTCCTCGACTCGATAACTTGATTAATGCACTTGACACGTTCTTTACAAAGATGCAAGGCATCATTCTTAGCAGGTTTGGAGCTTGAGGAACCCATCAAGCTCCTTAAATCACTGCTGCTCCACTACATCAGTAAATTTCCAACAAAAACATGTGATTTTCAGAAACACTCTCCAAGGAATCAGACACTGTAAGCAGGGATGCAAGACACCCCTTCAAAGAGCAGCTAACGAAGGAAAGACACCAACAAGAGGAAAACAATATAGACAATCTCTCTCTCTCTCTCTCTCTCTCTCTCTCTCTCTCTCTCTCTCTCTCTCTCTCTCTCTCGCTCGCTCGCTCGCTCTCTTGAAGAAAGGGGGAAAGCTCACAGGCAGGACCTTTCGATTGAGCTCTAGCCAAAAAACCCAGCTTTCGTCACCAAGCTGAAATCTTTCCGCTTAAATCCTCGCAATTACATCAAACATTTGAAGCTCACATCAACATCAAGGCCCTTTCAGGCAAAAGAATGCACCAAAAAGATAGCTTTTACACACATTTGCTTCCTGTGAAACCTCCCCAAATCCATCGCAGCCTCTTGTCTTCCCTTCTCAGTAGGAGCAGTTGGGTGGCGCCACAAAAATAGGAGGAGGTGTTCAGGACAACGTAAAAGAGGCGTCCTTTATGAGAAAAAATGGAGGGGAACGATAAGGGCGAGATGAATAAGACAAGGAAAAGCGAGGATTCCACCCTCGAGTCAAGTGAAGTCCAAAAGGAGA
Organism: Costus lasius; assembly: GCA_027563935.2. Lineage (NCBI taxonomy): Eukaryota > Viridiplantae > Streptophyta > Magnoliopsida > Zingiberales > Costaceae > Costus > Costus lasius. Next base: position 116,224,590 of record CM050450.1, on the reverse strand, counting down.
AGAGGAAGAAGCCAGAGTGAGAAGCAGAGATTTGCTCATCTCTCTGCGCTGCACTCTGCCCCCTGTTTCTGCTGTCTGCGCTCTTGTTTATAGTTTTTTGAGCTTGCAGTCTATGCTTGGGTCATGTGTTCACGAGATGGCTAGCACAAAGTCATGTGAGCGTAAAAAAAATTGGCAACTTCTTGAGGAATTTGATGACTATAAAACGTCCAAAGATTAGGCAGTGGGCACGGCGTGCTATATGCTATCTGTTTATAACGTTACCTGGAAGCATGAGCCAGACTGATTTAACATCTGAGCAAAATTGTTTTATGTCACACTTGGCTCACCGTGTTTGGATTCAACTGATTTTATCCAAGATTCTTGGATCTTTTCCACCATCTTTTTTACTGCAACAATTCAGTCTTATTTGGATCTTTTCAGAAAAAAAAAATTGCAAGTTTTAGGTGTCAACTAAAAGAAAGATATAAAGTTCGTGTATTTGATTATAAAAAAAAAGATAATTAGTCCAAAGGCTGTTTTCTTAATTAAGAATGCTGGCTCAACTTTACTTAAAATTTTATTACTACCAAACCATAATTAGTTGTGGCATTATTACTATTCAAATATGAACACCCCCCTAGTATAAAGTAGCATACAATGCAATGCTGGCAAATAATCAAGAACTATACGCATTTATTGATGAGCATCAATGGAAGAAAAAGTAATTGTAGGCCATCCGTGTGATCCTTCGTAACTGCATGTAGTTGCACCTGTGGTTTGTGATCGGCACTCGACTCTCACCTTTGCACCTGTTACAGCAAGTTGCAATGTGAGAAAAAGAGGGAAATTCACAAAGAGCAGCGCGCAAACAGTGCTGGCCATCTTAAGGCACACAGTAAAATTCGAATAGATAAGGTCTGATTTTAAATTAAAGATAGTTTAGTGCTTGCTAATTCAGCTCAATTTGGTCAATCAAGACCAGAAATTTTGAAACGCGTGTCAAAAGAATAAAAGCACAATACCCAACTCAAATAATGGAAACAAAATCCCAAAGTTAAAAATAGGCTTGGATTGTTTTTCAGGTTTTTGGATGCAACTCTTATCTTCCAGAAAGTCCAGATTTTGCTCCTTAGTTAGCTGTTGACAATTAGAAATTACAATCATTTTGCGCTCACTCGCGGTGAGAATAGATACTTTATTTCTCTTCGCGCTCGGCGAGTCGAGTTCGCCCGTCTGGATTTTCTGAAGATGAGATGGCGCTGCAATCTTTTGGGCAGTAATGGGAATGGAAATATAATTAATAATAGCCCCTTTTTAATCTCGCAATATTTTTTTTATTATTCTAAAAATTTTGATTAAAATCTACCCGCCTGAAGCAACCGGCGTGGTTCATAGATGAAGACTAATCATTCAATAATATTCGAACCTACACGATAGTGCGGATGATAACAATAAAAAAAAAAAAAAAAAACTTTGTAATTGTTATTTCGAAATAAATTCTAAAAACTGCACTCGTTAGTGATGTAATACAGAGGTCTAAAACATTCAAACAACGATTTTCGAAATCCGTTTTGATAGATAAGAAGATAATACGATTTTCGAAATCCGTTTTGATAGATAAGGAGATAATAAGGGAAAATCGGATTTAAACTAACGATATTTTGAGAAACTAATTTTTTTGTATTTTATAATAGTAAAGGAAAACCCGGGATTACAACTACTGAAAGCAGTAAATGCTGAAATTAAACTTACAGAGCGACCCTTGAGAATTGAAGGATCGTATCACCCCGTTCTTCACTGGTCCAACTCTGATGGTAGGTGTAGAAATGGTTGAGCATTACACACAAACACAGAAAGGGATCCGAACAAGTCTCGGATTCATATTACACACTTAAATCAAGGGGGAGGCTAGTCCTTGCAAGTTCCCTTGCTAATATGAAATCTAACTAGAAGAGGGGGGGAAAGAGAAGAGGAGATGCGCCACCAATTTGCTTATCCTCCTTGCGCCAACTACAAAATTAAAGAGTAGTGTAGATGCTATTCGGATCACAAGAAGAAACAAAACAAAGGAAAAGGGAGAAACTTAGCTTGCTTGGTTTGAAGATCCCTCCTTCTTGTTCCTTGCGCATCATGTCCTCTTGGAGAGTTCTTGGCATCAAGATGGAAGTTATGAGATGAAGAGCTCTCGGCTAGAAGATGCAAGGGAGGAGTCTTCTTAGAATTTTGGTGGAGAAGATGGAAGAAGAAGAGCTCGGCCCTTGGAAGAACACTACTACTACTACTAATGGCGACACTAATGTTTACCTAGGAAACTAGTAGACAATTCTCATTTCATCAAAGCTTACGAAAATACATGAGAGGGGTTACATTTATAGGCGAGTTAGAGGGTGGGCAAGGTGGTCATTTCCCCCTTAGGCGCCACTTACAAAATTGGAGAGAAAAATTCAGCATTTAATTCAAGGTGTGAATGCAATTAAGAGTGTGGATTCTTTCCTTCTTTGGTGAAGCTTCTTTGGAAGTTCTTTGAAATTTGAATGGCTCCTTGTTGTGGACGAGATGGCCTCCTTCCTTGCTTGTTGTGGGCGCATGAATGAGGAATTCGAAATTTGGATTCCTTCCTTAAGAACTTTGGGCGGCAAAACTTTGATAGAAACTTTCATTAAAGGCTCCCCTTTGATTGTGGATCTAGATTGGGGCTGATTTCGAATTCTTTCTTTGCTTGGCTGATGTATTGGCGCATATCCATGGTTGGAGGCTGAGGTGGCTGATTATCCCAAGGGAGAGGCGCCCAAACAAATGAGGAAGTTGAGTTGTCAAGTGAACTCATCAAGGCTTGGGTTGAACTTGGAGTTGAAGTCTTCTTTCCTTCCTTGAGCTGAACTTGTTGAGTGGAACTTGAGCTGACCTTGGAGTGGAGCTTGAGCTGACCTTTAGCTTGAATGACCTGCCAAAAATATAACCAATGCAAGAATGCACTATTCTACCATGATGCAAAGTACATAAGAACTACATGCATTACAATGCACAACCTACTACAATTGGACTTGCCATAATTGACTATATGATGCATGGCTTTATTTGAAAGCTTAAACTAACCTAAATGCCATGAAATGCAATGCAAAACAATAGAAAGCAAGTGAGATCTAGGTGAACCCATGTTGAGGAGGTTTCCTCCGAGCCCAAGCATGTCTCTTTAAGGCAAGGCTGCTGCCTCCATCAGTTAGAAGTCTCAAGTTAGATTTATTGACTGTTTTCTCTCGGTTCTAATTTCTTTTCATCTTTCTTTTCTAAAAAAACTGGAATCCTTTAACTGTAGAAATCACAGACGACTGCATCACTTACATTTGCTCATCACACTATTGGTTCTGTTGACTTGCTGATATCAGGAACAAACGTTACAAATTACAAAATTATAACGGTCAAAATTTACGTTATATCTCGTGATCAAAAAGTCCTTAAAGGAGGTAAACAAATCAACGCAGTTATAAGAATTCTATATAAATGGCCTCACAGTGAAACAATTTCATTGGCGAATTCTATAAACACTTTTGGTTACCTGATTTTCTTGAACAATTTTCACATCTCTAATCATATTCTAAAATCTTGGGATATACTCATATCACTTTAATCCCTAAATCCCATAATCCCAAGGCTATTAAGGATTATCACCATATTTCTCTTTGTAATATCTTCTATAGAATTCTTGCCAAAGTTTTAGCTAATCGTTTTAAACATTTTCTTCCTATGGTTATTAATAGTGAGCAATCTGCTTTTGCTGTGGGTAGAAACATTCATGATAGTATCCTTACTTTACAAGAAATTACTCATTTCATGGCTGCTTCTAAAGGCAAGTATCCGCTCATCCTCCTCAAGCTGGACCTCGAAAAAGCGTTTGATAAAGTGACATGGAGTAGTATCATCATGAGTTTGTCTCTGCTGCATTTTCCTCAACATTTTATCAATTGGATCTTTGCTTGTATCTCTTCTCCCCAATTTTCCTGTGTTACTAATGGTTTCCAATCCCCCTTTTTTGCTAGTAAGTGGGGGATCCGGCAAGGTGATCCTCTCTCACCGTACCTCTTTGTCATTGTCACCAATATTCTAAGCATTCTCCTTAAAGACAGGGTGGATAACAATCTGATTACTCCCTTCAAAATTAGGGGAGGTGTGAATGTTTCCCATCTGATGTATGCTGATGATCTAATTTTGACCTTTCGGGCCAATCATAAGACTTGTCAACACATAAAAAATTGTCTTGCCGACTTTTTCCAAATTTCTGGCCTTAACATCAATCTTGTCAAATCTACTATCTTTTTTCCTAATCAGTGCCCCAAGGGTGTTAAGAAGAATATCCTTCGTTTCTTTCATATGCAAGAAGGGAAGTTCCCTTTCAAGTATCTTGGTGCTTACATTTCCCCTAAGCACCCTTACAATGCTACCCTTCAGCATGGCTTGACTGCTCTTCAAGCTCATTTAAGCACCTGGAAAGGCACGCTCCTATCCCAAGCGGGCCGGGCTACCCTTATTAATTCTACTCTCTCTACTATGCCTATTTACTCCTTAACTGCCTCTTGGTTGCCTAAATCTTTCACTGATAAATTTAACCAAGTTGTTCGCCATTTTCTTTGGTCCGGTACTTCTTCCTCTAGAAAACTTCATCTGGTGGGTTGGCATCAGGTTATCCAACCCAAGTCCTCTGGTGGTCTTGGTATTAAAGATTTTTTCTATCCTTAGGCATGCTACCCAATGTAAGCATTTGCTTAATTTATTTAATTGCAAGGACTCCATCTGGAATAGACTTGTTCTCTCTAAATATGGTCTTCCAACTCCTTGGAACCTCACTTGGAAGCCTAAAATGTGTTGGGCCTGGAAGGGTCTTTTGCGTGACTTGGATATCATGAAAGCTGGTTTTACTCGTAGCATTGGTAATGGCCGAGATACTAGTTTTGCAATGCATAATTGGAGTTTTGACCTACTTATTGCTCGTAAACCCACTTACATTATATCCTCCTCTTATATTTTGGATCTCACTATTGCTGATCTTTTGCAGGGTCCCAATTGGAATGATAACTTAATTTACTCGTTGGGTGGTCCTAGTCTAGTGAATGTAACCCTGAATCTTAAGTTACCTTCTTACCCCCATGATGATCAATGGGTTTGGCGAGAGGCTACTCATGGTTCTTCGATGACTAAGTCGACCTATCTCTATCTCTTAAAACACCATTTGAGCCTCAATGAACTTTGGGTTGGTTGGAAGCATCTTTGGAGATTGCAAGTTACCCCAAGGGCTAAGTTCTTTGGTTGGAAGCTGCTTTTCCAAAGGTTACCAACCAATGCTTTTCTAGCTAGCATTGGACTTAATGGGGTCAAAGCCTGTTGTTTTTGTTCGCATGGGATTGATGATGCTCACATTTATTTTTTCAATGCTCTTCGATCGACTTTTATCTGGGGTTTCCTATCTACAAACTGTGGAATTCAATTTCAGTTTAGAGATAGTTGGGTTTCTGGGAACTGGCTTTTTGAATTAAAGCATATTTCTTCTCTTATTCTAACGTTATACTGGTTTCTATGGAAAGCCTGTAATTCTTTTTTCTTTGAAGGAAAAAAAACCGATTCTTCTTGAAATTATCAGGCTGGCTTTTATTGAGTACAATGATTTGTTTGGTGGTGCTTCATCTGAGGGGAAAAATGTAATCTTGGATAGGCGGCTTTGCCACTAGATTAGGCCACTCTCAGGTTGTAAATGTGGATGGTTCTTGGAGGGCTGGAAATCAGGCTGGAGGTGCAGGCTACTTGATTTGGGATGCGAATGGATTTTGTAGTTTCGCAGCCTCAATAGTAGTCCACTCAAGCTCTGCTCTTTCTACTAAGCTCCACGCCATCAAAGCTACGCTCAACTACCTTTACAGCCATTCTCATAACCCGGGCTTACAAATACTTTTGGAAATCGATTGTTAAGCCTCTGTTGCTACTATTCATACTCAAAGCCTCTGTTGCTACTATTCATACTCAGCAAGTGATTGATCTTCTAGATGTTGTCACTTTGTTATTAGAAATTCGTTTTCTAATTAGTAAAATACCGAATCATAGGATATGTTTTGTTCCTAAGAGACTAATTGCGTTGCCAATTGATTAGCTCGATATGCCTCCCTTAATGGCTCTTGTAATTGCTGATTAAGTGGTTGGCCCACTAAATTCAACTGTATTTTGATCTCCGACCTCGGAGATAGTGCTTATGAATAAATTCCTTTTATTTAAAAAAAAAACCGTTATGAGCTTAGGTTGTTCGGACGCCAATTATGAGAATTTTAATAAACCACAGAGGCAAACATGAGAGAGATGCGTGGAAATACATTCAATTGCAGAACTAAGTACCTAACCTCCTCCTGGGGCTGGAAATACATGAGAATAAACACCTCCACTCGGGATTTAACAATAGCTGTTATTACACGCCAAGAAGAGATGCGTGGAAGCATATGGACAATGGCAAGTTAAGAAGAAACCAATCTATCTCCGCAGCCACCCCTCTTATTGTGTGCACTGATTTCATTTGTACTCCAGATTCATGTTGTTCTCGGGGGCTAAGCCGATGCAAGCTCTAAGAATGTTCTCCAGCATGGCTCTCTGCTTAGAGAGGGCATTCACAACTGGTGTACCCGGAGGAACCTGTTTAGGATAAACATAATAGTTATAAGAAACTTCATCATGCGCAAAACTTGCACATTTATGCGTGCACTGAGTTAATTCTGGTTTAAGTGCTGAATAAGAATGCTGAATAGGAGCTAAATATAATCGAACTCAAATCAATTGCCAATACTACATTAGGGCAACAGGTTTAGTACAATTTGCAGCTCTGAGAGTAAAGTCATTCCACTCATTCCCATGGCACCATAGAAAAATTTGCTCTCAATTATCCTAAAGATCAGTTATTGTACCACAGTATAATTCTGTGCAAACATTAAAAAGAAAGTAATGCATTAAGCGGATGTGCTAAAACGATCAAATGTTCTATATCAGCTAGGATTATCATAACAGTTACTTTTTAGGATTGGGAACATTAACCACCAGTTAAAGTACTTATTGATTGATAGGCAAATTTTGACAATTTGAGGTGACATTTATAGCACTGCTTTAGTGCCAATTGATGCATTGAGCTGTCAGATGCTCTTCTTTCTTCTAAGAATATTGCGATGGTGCCACGTAACAGACTCATGCGCACGGTTGATTTTATAAATAATTCAGCATTATATAGACTACAATCCAAATCATCGGCTGCCACTAACGGATCATCTAGGTGTTGCATAACATTTTCCCAGACAGTATAGTATGAGTTTAATTTTCAACTTTGTTATCCTTAAATTACGTAACTGCACAGAATAATGTCTATCATCCCTATATGCGATATTATTAAACAGCCATGAAAAGGCATTAAATTTGTCGATTCATATCAAGATGTCACTTACAAGTGGAGCTTTGGTGAGATAACTGAGGATTGTAGCCACCGGATGGAAGGAATGGAACTTGCCCTACACCACCGACTAAAAATCAGCACGAACACCAACCCAAGGCCAAGTTATAGAAAGAACGAATGAAAACGATGCCATTAGTTACCTCTCCCTCAGCTTTAAGCTGAATTCTAGTGCTCAGCTCAGCCAACAACACCAAGTCCAATATGATAGGTGCAGCCAACAGAGAATCCTCACAGGTATTGTGAAGAACAATGGTGCTCTTTCCTCCCATGAATATTTCCGACGTGTACTCATCCATGGCCCTCTTACTGTCCCCAACATATGGTACATACTGCAGTAAAGCACAGACGATCACTAAATAATTTTTCAAAGAGGTAACAATAAGCGTAACTTACTAATCCAGCACATTTTATATTAACCACCAAAACTGCATTACAAATTCTACCAACCTTAATAACAATGACATGGTCTGGGTGCTCCCCAGTCTCATAGAGGATGGCGTTACTTGACACCATGTCATCGACAACATTGCTCTTTGAAATCTCCTTGGATCGGAATGTTTGCGGTGCAGAGAGGTTCAATCCATCGTTGTTACCCAGATGGTTGTAGCTGACAATAGAAGTCGGCTAGCAGAAAGAAAATCCGGCAGGTCAAAGTTAGAACGGTAAACGCAAGATTAAAAATATCGCATAAAAATCACAACTAGCTATTCAATATTTAAAGTTAACATCAAGGATTGGCCCTAGGCAGAACATCAAGGATATAATCTTTCTGAGTTCAGATACCTTAATTCCTGCTCCCACCAGAAAATCTACCAAAACAGACTTCATTTTTGTTTGCCCACTTTTGAAGTCATCTCCCCCTATCAAAGTGTTCCTCTGAATTGCCAATTCAATCAGCCCTTCACACCATAACACAATGGAAGTGTCAATAATAGACTATTATATGATTTAATGCACAGCCCATCAAAGCAACAATTCTAGCTTAAGCAGTAGACCTGGCACAAAGGTATTCTGTGGGCTCCCGTTGATGTAAGGTACGTTCTCCAAAACACATGCTATTCCATACAATGTCGATGGAGAAATCTCAGATTCATTCTTCTCCAAAGAAGCCATGAGATTCTCCATAGTGTCATTGAGCCCGACAATCACATCGCTGTACCGCTCTGTATTAGCGGTCCACAACACAACCACCTTGTCGACCTCATTCTTCTCCTTGAATTCCCTATCAAACATTAAATTCAGGAACAAAAAATTATTCGTGAGCTAAATTCGACACGTACGTGTTGCTAAAAACAAAGCTCAACAAAGAACGATTCATTTGAATGGGTTAAGTTTTAGGCTACACTATTTGCCGTCGTATAAACTAGCAAGTTGAGAGATTTTGCACCTGATGTCGTTGATGATCTGTTGGACCTGCTCCTTCTTGGTGCCTTTGATCACACTGTTGGCACGGGCGCCTTGGTTCGCTGCAACGAAATCCTGATCGAAGATCCCGGGCAGGGGGACCATCGACTCCATGTAGGGTCTGAGCTGCTTCTGCAGGTCTATGTCCAGGACCTTGGCCCTGGCCATTGCATCTGCCAGATTCATGTTGCTTATATCCCATCCCCCAAACACTATATCGTCTGGATTAACCTAACATAACCAAAAAAAATACATTAACATTTTCAGGCACGAGAACTAAATATGCGATAGCGCCCACACGTAGAGAAACTTTTTGACGGAATCACACACATCATATATCAGAAAAACAATGTGGCCACAGAGAAAAAAGGAAGGAAAAAAAGAAAAAAAAAATTTCCTTTTACCATAGGAAGCAAGCTCTTGAAGGGGGCATAAATCTCCTCCCCATTGAAGGACCCAACCCTAATGGTGGAGGCCTGAGTCAGGGATCCAAAATAGTTGGCCTGCTGCACTTTATCCTTTGTCACCCATGAGATCCCCCTGCCCAACAAAATTACTTCCAAATAAAAAAGCAGGGAAAAAAACCATCTTTTTCAAAATAGTACCTACCATTCTTTTTCTAGAAAAATGCCACAAAAAGAACGGAAAAAGAGAGAGAGAGAGAGAGAGAGATCGCACGAATCTTACTCTCTGTTAGCAATAACGCCAGCAGTGAGGGTAGATCCATTGTTCCCTCCCCAGCCCACAAGCATCACCCTAGTTCATAACCATTAAGGAAAACCATCAAATGAAGCCCATTAAAATTGACAAAAAAAAAAAAAAAAAGAATTCGTAGCGACATTGGCGAGATGCAATCAGGGCATACCCTAGCTTAGGGATACGGGTCTGGGTCTTGAAGTCGTATCTGACGGCCTTGGGCTTCACGATCCACTGGTACACGCCATCGCGGCTCTCGTGCGCCAGCTCCGTCGTCTGGTAGTGGTACACCGCCTCGATCTCCTCCTCCCCATACCGCACGTTGGGGCTCTCTACCTTAAACTTGTCGATAAACATTTCCTCTCACGCCCTCCTCTTCTTCGTTCCCTCTTCCTCTCCTCTCCGGGCGCGTCGAGAAATGGAAAGCTGTTCCATGGGGCTCCCCCCGCTTATAAGAAGTGAGAGGGCCAGGGGTGCGGAGGCCGTTATGGAGATATGGAGAGATCCTACGACTGTCAAGGAAGGGAGATCCAATCGGACGGTAGAAGCTCGCGGGAGCAAGTAGGCCTTGGTGTTGGGCCACGTGAGAAAAAGCGGCGGCTTTTTAGGTGTCGTGGGAGGTGCAGCGGTGGCCACTTGGTTCGTCGCGAGGATAGGAGGCCCTCGAACGAGGAGGCGTTAAAAAACAAAGACACAAGGTCACGCATCGCTTCCCGGCTGCTGTCAGCCTGTCTGTCACGCGTCTGGCCCCGTGCACCACCTGTCAATTTAGTTACTAATTAAGGATTTGAACATTATCCTATCATTTTTATAATAATCTTGTATTTAAACCATATACTTAAGTGAAAAGTTGTCATTTAAAATCTTTAGACTAATAAAGAAGAACAAAATTAACTACAAAAGACTATTTGATTGTAGTATTTAATTATTTTGTAATATTCAGGCTTAGAAAATTTTGCAGTTCAATTCTTACTCTAATTTTTTTTTCTAGACTACAAAATTTGTTTGAGACGAATGTGGAGATCCTGAAAGCTTATTTCATATTGGAAAGAACAGCAAGTAATCCCGAACATAATTAAGAAAATGAAATAAAAGGCCGAAACAAATTAAGAAGCAACTAAAGTTTATGCATTTGTGGATAAATTCTGCATTTCTTTGATGTATTCATCAACAGAGATTAAAGTATATATTGCGAACAGAAATCCTTTAGGATGATCCTCCACACTTTTATTAACAAAAGAAAATGAAAAATAGGGTACTCAAGAAAATTAAAAATATGCAGAGAGAATTTTTAAATAATTATGCACATAAAGTTTCAGAAGCAACCAATTTATTCCAATTTTTTAGCTTCAGAAATTACCGTAAGAGGAACAATGCTGTTTTCAATTTCTGAGCCTCTAAAGCGTTTGGAGGGTAGTGATTCTTGCATGTCTTCCTCTCATCCAAATTAGTGCTCAGCCTCAAAAAAAAAATAAAAAATAAAAAAAATCAAAATGTTGAAGCAGCAGTCCCGCCTCAGAACTGGAGAGCTCAAAGTTTGGATGTGGCAATGGAACCTTGAATTATTTTTCTGAAGCAACTTTTTCATCACATGCATGTCCCTTTAGTTGGCCTTCCTCCATGTGTTGAAAGGACTACCTTTCTCTGATCCTAGTACACAGAAAAAAAGAGAGACTAATAATAGTTGTCAAATATTTTCATGGTCTATAGCTTGATGTAGTAGCAGGACAATTTTTTTTTTCCATATTTGTGCCACTAGCTTGGAGAAGTGCGTGCTGCCCAATTTCCCCTTTAAAATTGTGGTGTTGGAAAGATGAAATCAAGCATATTATCCACAAAAAAAGGAAGGTTCAAAGATGCAAAAATATTCCCTTTTATTATAAATCTGTCATTGATTCTCCCCATGTTTCCCTCACATGGATATATGCTATCAGGGAACACAGATGCTTTGAAAATTAAACATCAATCTGAAATGAAATTTTGTGCTTTATTTCTTCAATCTTTTTGTATATAGTTGGCGCCTATTTTAACAAGTTAAAATGATATCTTAATTTTGAGCTCAAAATTCAGAGTCGATCTGTACTCAAAAAGTAGTCCTCAGAAAATAAGTATATTTTTCTCTGTTTTGGTACTGGTCCTGGGTAAATAAGTTGCAACCATTCATATTTTTTTTTTTGTTCAGAAGAAACTAGAGGATATTTGGAGAATCCCTCTCTACCTCTCGTTTAATTGTTCCTAATTTGTCCACTTGTTAATGTTTCTTTTGTGTGCTCAAGTTGAATACTATAGCAAAATAATTTATTCAGTTATCTCTGCTACAAAAAAGAATAATATAACGATTATGAGGCTCAAAATACAGGCGTTTTAAAAGAGCAGGAAAAGTAGCAAATGAATGGATATGAAACATATATGAAATAAAAGCTACGCCAGTTCAAGGAAGTCAATCATTCATTCAATCAGTGTATTCATATGATCCTGTCGGTAAGGTGCATCAGAGTGGCATCACCATTTCCCATATTTTTCTCTCCTCTCTCTCTCTATCTATCTATCATAATGACAAGATATAATACCACCTTAAAAAGAGCACAAGTGGGCCACACAAATTATTGCTGTGGTTTACAGTAGGCAAACTGATTAGACATGATTTTTGAAGTCGTAACGTTTTCTTCCTTGTACATGCTAAATTGATCTATCGACTTCACTAGGTCTAAATCTGTAAATTGGCCATTGACACATCAAGCAAAAAACAAATGAAAGAAATCGCCCTTGCTTGCACAGCAAACAGAAGTATATCCCCTGAGACAATGAGAAAAGAGATTAAAAAAGAATCATTTCAATTTGTACCGGTTCGAGAGCAATCAGTTTCACTATAGTTTAGCATCGATACGGCGGTTTCATTATAGCACAGTGTTAATTTAACTGTGTAAACTAGCCCAAGACTTAACCAGTATACTAATTCAGATGAATCAGATCAGTTTTTCAAACCATGGCTGCTAGAAAGGAACATCAATTCCAAATGTAAAGCCAAGTGATCTTTTTGATGCTTATTGTGGGTGGTAAGTAGATAATTCCTGCATCTTTAAAATTGCATATGAAAATGTTAAGAGGGAGAAACTGAGAAAGGGTTGGTGCAAGGCACATTATGTGGATAAGAGCTTGACAACAGTTTGCGCCATTAGAATATTTGAGTTGGATGACCTAGAAACAGTTGACTTTAGTAGGCAGGACTGTTCAGTTCAGACTACCTAGTCTTCCAAAGTCTGTTCTGGGTGCACAAAATTACGAGATTGATTATTCTTCGACTAATGAACAACTCTGAGAATATTACAACAAAAGAAAAGATTGTAAGTACTTGCTATATGAGTACATAAGAAAAAGATTATAGGTACTCGCTCATCGTTTACAAGTCTGTTGTTCATTGTTTCTCTAGCATTTGGTGATTTTCTCCTGACTTACAAACTAGCACATCTCTGGCCTTCCAAATTGTGCATATCCATGCTGATTTTGGGAATTCAAGCATGCTTTGAGATTCTTAATTTTACTATTACGCTCTCTCTTATTGTGTTTGCTCTTGTATCTTTCTTCCTTCTCTACTTTTGTCTTCATTTCAAGTTTTTGTCGAAATGATGACTTTGAGAGCTTTGTTCCTGGCAAACTCAAAGAATTGGATGACATTTCGAGCTTTTTTTTCTATTTGTAAATGTTGAAAGTATTTACTGATCTAGTTTGATAGTAAATACAGTCTAATTGCTTTGACTGATAGATTCAAAAAAACTTGACTTTCATATACATGCCTGAGCTGATTTTATTATCCCTACCAATATTTTAAATACCAATTTATACGGTACTTATCACCAGTTTGACTCTATGCCGATGCATGGAATAAGGTCAGTGCCAATCTGATTATATATTATAATCAGACAAATTCTAATACGCTGGTATGAATAAATATTTTAAATCTTGATCCCCATCCTTTGCTCTAAATATGGCATTAGTTAGTCATTAGTGCAGCAAGCAACAAAAATGGAAAAGAGATCGCCTTCTGCTTGCAAAGCAAACAGAATATCCACCATGAAAGAGAGAGAAGGGATTAGAAAGAGTCGTTAGCTGGTGAAGAAAATGGTTTGACCAAAGGCTGGAGGGGAAAATGGAATGTGATGCAAAAAAATAAAAATAATCATAATAAAATAATAATAATAATAAAACATCGACTTTGTAAAGGCAAGCGATAGCTTCACACAGGCGGGCACCTTAGAAGGTAAGTGCATCCACAGTAAAAGTCGCCCTCTACTTTAAGCTCACTTTTTCAGGTCACTCAGATCCTCCATTGCTTCAACAATAAAAGATTAAAAAGAATTCTGCTCCACACTGGGTGGTTGTGAACGGCTTGGAACCTACCCATAAAACTGGGATTGGGGGGAAAAGTAAGACCCGTCCCCATTCCTTGCATCTGCTCCATGCAGAATTAGTCTTAGATCTTTAGGTTACTTAAAGGCACCTCCCACCTTCCAAGTCATCCAACTCATTGAGCTCAAAATCAAATCCATGAAATATAGAATCGGTGATAATTCACAATTTCCATGGACATGCAAAATTAATTCAAATATATATTATGAGCATGCATGAAGAAATATGACAGCTAAAACTCAACGAGTTAATATGACAGGGAGTATCAACTTGAAGACATGCAGTCGTCCATATTCTCTCATTTGGAATAATCCAAGAACTGACGGCACAGAGTAATTCACATGCATGGTTCCCTGGATGCTTTTTATACAGAATCCATATGAGATTAGTGCCACAAATTATTGGCGTTTGTCCATCATTAGTTGAGTGCGTTTTGAATCATTCCTTGTTCATTTGTGCGACATAGTGAACTATTATAAAGCCTCTTAATGCATGCTGCACTAGATCAGATTAAGACCAGTGTTTGTCTATCAGAATACACTAGCAAACAATAGCAAGCAGTTGCCTAATTACAGCATGCATATTTTTTTTTTTATTTTTACAGAGTAAGTTGTAGATCTTTTTTTTTCCTTGCGGTTGATTAATTTTATGGAATTTTCTAATATAAATGACAAAATTGGCAATACTTGGATGCAGAACAGAGAACTTCACTTTCTGCAGGTTTAATTATTCAAATGCGTTATATCAAACAGTAAATAGCTCTATATTGTTTTTCAAAAAAAAGTAAATGTCAGTAAACAGTGATATTTATCATACTTCCTATCAAAATGTCCATGAGTAGAATGTAATCAAGGACTTAATAGTTAATTCTCCTTCGTATTTTTTTTTTATTTAATAAAAAATGAGAAGCCTATTCCGTTGTATAAAAGAAATGATATAATAGTTCAATCATTACAGTCAATTACTCTATATATGCCACAGAATCCATGACAGCAAACAAAAACCAGCACAGTATTCCAACGAGAAAAGGAGGTTACCTCAATATTTAACTCATCATTCCTCAATCACGTTCTTCCAAGTTCCAACCTCCATATTCCTGTTAGTTGCTTCACATCTCTTCCATGGAGCGCGGAGCTTGCTATCTGTTATGGTCTGTGCTCACCAACATAACTCACTAAAGAATTGAAGCTTTAGGAGTTCCCCCAAACACTTCAAAGGAACCATGAGTTCCTCAGAACATCTGTCTACACCACCTGCCGAGCTGAATCACAGTTCCAAAGGATCAACTCGGCCTGAGACGTTTCTGCTAGTGCTGAATGCTCCAGAGCCCCCTTCGCTGTGGCAAGAGCTGTCAGAGTCTGCAAGAGGTGTAATTCTTCCTCAGGGAAAGAGGCCATCTTCACTCACCAAATGGATTGTCACAATACTCCATGGCCTGTTTCCAATTCTCCAGTGGGGAAGGAACTACAATCTCAAGTCATTTAAAAGTGATTTGATGGCCGGACTAACTCTTGCAAGCCTGGGGATCCCACAGGTGACTGAGTGAGATATAAATACTCTATCCTTCACTTTGCCACTGTATTTTTAAAAGCTTTTTAGTTTTCTCGCAGAGCATTGGATATGCAAATTTAGCTAAACTTGATCCTCAGTATGGCCTTTGTAAGTTGTCAACAAAGCAAATCAAAATTTTCCCTCCATATTAACATGCGATGTCTGTAAATCCATCTCACTTGCATTACTTCGATCTAAATTCCTAAAAGCTGCATTGATTGTTGCAGATACAAGCCTTGTGCCACCTTTAATCTATTCTGTAATGGGTACTTCCAGAGATCTAGCCATCGGTCCGGTTGCTGTTGTTTCTCTCCTTATATCATCCATGGCTCAGAAAGTTGTGGATCCTTCTGCTGATCCTACTGCTTACAAAAGCGTGGTCCTGACATCAACCTTCTTTGCTGGCATCTTCCAAGCTTCACTTGGCCTCTTCAGGTGGGCGATTCTAGCATTTCTCATGGTATCCAGCATGACAATTGTCAGTTCATAAACACTTCTCTTAGACTTGATTTGCTGTTGCTCAGATTTGGCTTCATAGTGGACTTCCTATCACACGCTACTATTGTGGGGTTCATGGGAGGAGCAGCAATTGTGATAGCACTACAGCAGCTGAAAGGACTTCTCGGGATCAGTCACTTCACCAATAACACTGATGTTGTTTCTGTAATCAAAGCTGTTTGGGTTGCACTTCATCATCCTGTAAGTGATGGGAAATCTCATAATTTTTCACACTCATCTTCATCACAACTTAGTTTGTTTTTCTTTTTCCTTTTTTTTTTTTTTGCATGATCCAGTCCCATAGTATCCAATATCTTAACGAAAAGCTGCTAAACAGGCTGCTTTCAGTTCAAAGACTAGGGCGACAAAATTTGAGTCATGCGTTCAACTCTCCACAGAAATGAATCCTGAAATTGTATCAAAGAATTAAGAATTACGCAAAATAACTTAAAATGATTAAACAATGGATAAAATACAAGACAAACTTCAACTAGTTCTATACTCTGCACCCTACTTCTTTTACATCTTTTTTTCATTTATCTGTAGCCCATGTTAATCTCCTTTTCCTAGGCTTCCTCATCTCTCTCCACCATAAGAATTGGTTCATAAAATAAAGAAAATTTAAATCTATTTTCTTCTTGATAGATGCTTAAGAAATTAGGACATCTTTCTTTACTTTTTTAGGGAACATGATCTGTTTGGTTCTTGCCGTGGACACTACAACAAAGGGGGACCAAGAACATGATCTATGTTAAATATTGAAGGAAACAAGAGAATTATAGACTTACTCCACATGTTCAATTCCTGCATTTTTCTTGTTCTTGTTTTATGCATTCACTGTCGAGCAACACGTAAATGAAATTGGATTAGTGATAAGTCCATTCAACATAAACCTTCGTATGAGAGGATGGGGCGGGGGAAGAGGATAAACTGTTAATAAAATACTAAAAATCATGACATTCTTAAGGTGCAAAATGTCATATTTAAGACAGAAGAGTACAAAACGTAATGCAAGTCAAAAAATAAGGTCTCTTTCATAATTTACTCTAAAACAAATGATAACTATTTGCAATATGAACTACCATAGGTATAAGAAAAAACTTGCTGACTAGTTCCAACGATTATGCATTTAACTTGAAAATTGGTCCTTGGTAACAGTGGCACCCAGCCAATTTCTTCATTGGATGCTCATTCCTCATATTCATCCTTACCCTAAGATTCATAGTAAGTAACAAAACTAAACTTTCTTCCTTTCAATTACTAGCTTTGTGATTTAAGAAGAGTTTCTGAAGAATCGCGATTACTTATTAGGGAATGAGGAAGAGGAAACTCTTCTGGCTGGCCGCCATCACTCCTCTGCTGTCGGTCATTCTATCAACGCTCCTGGTGTACGTGACAAGAGCAGATAAGCATGGTGTTAAAATTATTCAACAAGTTAAAGAAGGCTTGAATCCAAGTTCAGTCAAACAAATACAGCTTACCAGTCCTCATGTTGGCGAATCAGCAAAGATTGGCCTAATTTGTGCAATCATTGCGCTCACAGTAACCCTTTATTAACTCAGAATATTTATCACTTAGTTATTTTCTGAGCAAACATGTGGCTCTTTCAAATCCAGAACTAATTTTAAACACATCTTCAGGAGGCTATTGCTGTTGGCAGATCATTTGCTGCAGTGAAAGGCTATCAACTAGATGGTAACAAAGAAATGGTGGCAATGGGCTTCATGAACATTGCTGGATCATTGTCTTCATGCTATGTTGCAACAGGTGAGTAGAATGTTTGAAACTTCAACAGAAGTTTTAAGAGAATGTAAAGGCGTATAAACAAACATTTACACTGTGTTTTTTTGGATAGAAAACTGAGAGGAAAGAATAGAAACATATTAAATTTGGATGAAAAATACTACTAGATTCAATGTGTTTTTCATTCTTTCTTCTCAGTTTTCCGTCGAAGGAAACACAGTCTTAGAGAAGTTCCCTACTAGATCTTTTTATAGTAGACTCTAGAGAAAAGTTCAACGCTAAAGTTCTAGTCTTCTTCATTTCCTTAGCAAACATTCAATTTTACTCAAAAGATCAGCTTGACTTCTGTGATTGCAGTAGCCAATAATGTTTTGATTGATAGATCGAACCATGATTGCTTAATAACTTTAGTTGCTTTTGATGACTTAGAAATGCTATATGCCATAAATAAAGATAAAAGGTTTCATTCTTCCTGTTTAGATTTTTTTGCTCAGCTTATGAAGGACTTTGTTTAATCTAAGCATATTTTGCAGGATCATTCTCACGCACAGCAGTGAACGCAAGTGCTGGTTGTAAAACAGCAGTATCGAACATTGTCATGGCAATTACTGTCCTTATATCCTTAGAGTTATTAATGAAGCTGTTGTACTACACACCGGTCACCATTCTTGCTTCTATAATTCTATCTGCACTCCCTGGCCTCATTGACATAAAAGAAGCTTGCAATATCTGGAGAGTTGACAAGATGGACTCCCTAGCTTGCATGGGAGCTTTTCTTGGTGTATTATTTGGATCAGTGGAGATTGGTCTGCTAACTGCGGTGAGATTGGTGCATTTATGAATAAGTTCATTTTCAAGCATATATAGACTTCTTTTCTCTCATACAATTGTTCATAGAAGATAAAACTTCTGTAGTTGCTTAAAGGGAATTTGTGTTAAATTATAAAAGGCAGAAGTCCTTACAAAGAACCTTGATCAGATATTTTAGTTTTTACTGCACATGCAAGAAGCATATCAAATTTAATGACCATTGCTTAAAGGTCAAACTTAACCAGCACTTATGAAGATATCACCTTTCTAGTTGACAAAGAAGATAAACGAAGCATCAGGCTTTATACTTTTTGTTAATTATATCATGTAAATGAACAAAAATGGCATCCTTGGTTATACAACTCAGATGCACAATTCATGTGATCACTTGCAGCTTGTTTAATGAGTTATGTTATTAGCTACACATATTGTAGATAATATACTACATTGGATATTTTTCCTAATAAATAAGGATCCATGTTTGATTAAAGAAGAAAAATAGATGGGATATGCTTAACTAAAGGGCTTCAATTGTCACACAGATAATCATTTCCTTCGCCAAGATAATTGTAAGGGCACTCCGGCCAAGCATAGAGATGGTAGGAAGAATCCAGGGGACAAACACATTCTGTAGCATGAGGCAATATCCATCAGCTGTTGAAATACAAAACTTATTGATAATCCGCATCGATTCACCATTCCTTTGTTTCGTCAATGCCAACTTCATAAGAGAAAGGTAAAGGTCAGCCTTATTTTGAACTTTGAAACAAGGTGAAGCTATACAGGGAAGTTAAGAGTCGTTGAGTTAAGCATTATTCCTCCTAACCGGAAACTTTAGATAACATGAACCAAATTATACTAGGATCATAGGATGGGTGACAGAAGGATATGATGCAATGAAGGAGAAAGTTACAAACGGAACCAAATCAGTGATCATTGACATGTCAAGTAAGTAGTTCATTGGATCAGAGTAAAAAATATGCACTCAAAACTACACGGCATGATCGTCTGTTTTTGTTCCATTTGGTTGCAGATGTCATAAATATTGACACCTCAGGCATCTCAGCTCTTGAAGAAATAAAGAAGAATCTGACCTCTGTCAGTATTCAGGTGAGTATAAACTCAATCATGATAAGATAATGTATCACTGATTGAATATTCTAGAGTTTTGAATAAAAGTTAATAAATGCAGCTAGCCATGGTGAATCCTGGTTGGCATGTGATTCACAAAATGAAGCTGGCCAAGCTCGTGGATATGACTGCAGGATCATGGATATTCCTCACTGTGGGTGAAGCAGCTGAAGCATGCCTTGGTGCTACGAAGGAAGACAACTTCACTGTTTGATGTAAAACCAGCTCTATAACTATGGTTTGTTACTTCTGTATGGGTGTTTTGCTACAGAAAAAGTGAAATACCACTCATTTTAGAATGATAATAAGGCCAT
This sequence comes from Costus lasius, assembly GCA_027563935.2. Lineage (NCBI taxonomy): Eukaryota > Viridiplantae > Streptophyta > Magnoliopsida > Zingiberales > Costaceae > Costus > Costus lasius. Next base: position 116,204,583 of record CM050450.1, on the reverse strand, counting down.
CAGTGTCAGTACTAATTGGATTAATATGATGATGCATGCCGCATGGTCATCAGAAAAGTGTCCATATATTGACAAACTGCTTAATGTTGGTCTCATATAGCCTGTGTGATGTAATAAATTTGAGAAACTACTCTGGTAGCACTGTGTGATGTAATCAAGACTAAGACTTGAATTGAAATAGATATGATTGGCTACACGACGGGTCTTTCGATAAATTTTCAATAACATGAGATTTTCTAATATAATTGTTTTTGTTCTTGAAGCTTTTCTTCTTTGATTTCTTTCTCGAGAAAGACCATTCCATAATTTACCAAAGTGAGGCATTTTCTTCTTTTTTTTTTTTTTTGGCCAAGGGCAAGTAAGAAATTTATTAATAAATGAAAAGAAAAAGAAAAAATACAATTCAGGCATACAAACCCCCCACAACAACCCTTGAGCAACACAGATGCCTAAATCCTAAAATTTTCAACAGAGCTTCCCCTGTATTGCCTACGCATGGATCCCTGCATACAAGTTAAATCTCTACCCAACAACATCTAAAGCCAAACCCAAAACAACATGCAAAATGTGTTAAAGTACAAAAATGATCATCCAACCCACATCATAGCTCAATCCAAGAAATCCAACCAGTCAGCTCAAATCCACTTTCGTTGCTGTTGCGGGGTGTTTGTAGAAATCGTTAGTTAAATTCACCAAAATTGTATAGTGTATCCTTTATAATTTCAAAGAATAAATGCAAGACAAAGTGAGGCATTTTCCTCCTTTTTTTTAACAAAAAAGGAGAAATCGTTAGTTAAATTCACCAAAAATTGTATAGTGTATCTTTTAGAATTTCAAAGAATAAATGCAAGAAGATGAATCATTTATTAGGAACTTAAGATGAACGCGGATATATCAGATCATCGGCAGTAGTTACTTGCCTAGTTGTTATGTATGGCGCTCCAATCCTAGGTCAAATCTGCACACATCCGTCCACCGGATCTTCAACGTTTCAGCCACAAAGCTCCTCGCGAGGCCGCAGTTCCGACAAACGAACATCAATACCGACCGATATCAAGAGTCAGCAGAGAGAAGAGGAACACACACTTGTCTGTGGCCGTGACAGGGAGAAGCCAAGGAATCGCCATTTGTATCCACAAGGCGGCGGGGTCGGGCGGGGCGCGAAGGGTGCTCCATCGTTGGCGTCCGCGATCATCAGCTTCATATGGCAGAAGCCAGGGCACCTCCCTGATCTAGTATGAAGGACGGGAGGACGGACGATGATTCCATGGACGAGCGACCCTTGATTGAAATCTATGGCAGAAGCTGTTGTCGCTCTGGTCCATCATTCGTATGATCTTCACCTTCACGAATAATTTGAATCTGCAGTTGACACAATCGCTCATGTCCAAATAAAAATCGATTCCGAATGACGATCTAGATTAATTCAATTTTATAGTAATAATGATATCGACAACAATTTTAGCCATCCAATCCGATGTTATTCTTAACTCACATTATCTTATCAAAATCAAATGAAACAGGAAAAAAAGATCGATTGTTTTTTGGTCTTCGCAGTCGTTGATCATGCATCATCTGCCTATGCTTATAAATAAAAGATTAGCAAAAGTAATCTTGGGGTTAATCTTGGAGTTCAAGTTTATATAAAAACCATATTCAGGATAGGATAGGCTCAAGCCCCCATTATGAGACAACACTTCATATCTGGTGTCACGCCCTGGTCGGATCAGCCTCAAAATAGCCCTTATCCGCTGTCTCAGGCCAGTCCGGCGGAATACCAGAACGCAACTATCTAGGGTTTCCGACCCAAATTTTGAAACCCTAACTCTCATCGATAGATTTTTATCCCCAAATTACAAGGTCGCTCAAAAACCCTAATCCTAATTAGGAAAAATCCAATCGGGAACCCCAAATTCAAAAATATACCTCTATCTTGATTTTGACCAAAGTCAAAATCACCGTTACTGTGCAAAATCGGATCCTCTGGTCAAAATCACCGTTACTGTGAAAAATCGGATCCTCGCCGAATTCAGAATCCTCCTTGCTGACGTCAGCCGTATCCACCCGAATTCTGCCGTGCCAAATTCTCCCTGCTGACGTCTGCTTGCGTCAGACTCCAAATCGGATTCGCTGCAAGAAATTAATATCGCTGAGGAATTTGGTTCCGATTTTGACCTGGTCAAAATCAGAACGCTGCTCTTCGGGTCGTCTTCTCCACGCGAACGAGCGTTGTGCTCGTCGCGTTTCGCCAGGAACTGGACGTACGCCGCATGCGCTTCGTCCTCGCCGCTCGTCGCCGTCCGGCAACCACACGCCGCCGGAGACCTGCTGGAAGAGTCGCCGCGAACCGACCACAGAGGACACGAAGGGAAGAAGAAGATAGGAAGAAAAGCTCTGTTTATTTCCCAGAAGTTACAGAACTTCACCGACCCCCGTCGGCGCCCACTTCCCCTCCCTCGCCGGCGACCACCGTCGCCGGTTACAATCACTTGTTAAAACTCTCCCCTGAGCTCTCGGATCTCTCTGTGGCAGAAGATTGATCACTGGATGGTTGCTCTCTCTCTCTCTCTCTCTCTCTCGACCGCTGCCCTCAGCTTCGCCGGAGGTGATGGAGATTGAAGATCGATTGATCGATGCTCGCCGACCCTTTATAGAGGAAGAGCCGCCGCCTCTATCCTCTTCCCTTTTGGCGCCGAAGCCCTAGCCGCGTCCGAGATTCGCTCGCATCCGAGTCTTCCGCTGAAGTCGCCACGCCGTCCGCAATGCTCGGCGTCGTCCGCGTCCGCGTCCAATAGCTCCGCCGGAGATCTCGGCGAAGGAGATGATGCTGACGCTGTCGACGAGCTCCCGCGTCTCCATTCGGATTTGGGGTCAACATCGTCCGTTGACCGGACAAATCGGGTTTTATCGCTCCTTGTGTTGCGCGGGTTTGGGTTGGGCATTGAGTTTGGGCCTGGACCGAACTGGCTGAACCCGGGCCTGACATCTGGCCTACCTCGACTCAACACAACATTGTGTGTGTTTTTATAGGATTTATATTAGATATGGATCAAGGTCTAGATCAATTGAATGTTTTTGGGAAGCCCTAATGGTTTGCATTCATCTAATTGTTATAAACCCTATTGCATCATCCTACTTTAGCAATATGGGTAAAAAAAATAGAAAACTTTTGTGTTTTTACTAACAATCCCTCACAAAATATAAAAGTTTTATGATTCAATGGATCTAAAGAAAAACTATTGCTCAACGTTTATATCACACAATTAAGAAAAAAACATTACTTAATACAATATATCAAACTCTATCGAGAGAAGTATAATAGACTAAGTCTTAAACTATACCCTTTTTGCCCTAACCTCGAATGATGCATATGTGATACAACCAACTGCGACATGAGATTGCGCATTTATGGTTGGATGCATGTCTCTTGATTTTTCATGAGAGTTCTAAGATTATCCAATTCCTAGTTAGCAATTGATTACAATAACTTTTATATTAGAGAGACGTCAAGGAGATGTATCTTTGAGTTTCTTTTAAACTAAACAAGGCTTCTTTCTCTCTACATAGAAGTACTAGAGTCCCTTTAGGAACCAAGGGAGTTGAAGTTTTAATAATAACTCTAATGCATAAAATGTGTTTTTATATAATCACTATATTGTACTCTTTTGATCAACCATGCAATTTGTTACCTTCTGAATCTCTTTCTAGGGCTTGTCTTTCATGGAAATTGAGTTTCTATTGTAGAAAGGCCTAATTTGAACCAATTTCTATTTCCCTCGATGAAACTAATACTTTAGATTGATGCAATCCTTTAGTGAGGTAATGAGTAAATTTATCATTTGTTTTTGCATAATAGTGAAATTATATTTTATATAGATAATCATCTTATAACCTTTTATTTTATTTAATATGTCTACTTAACTTTGTATTTATTATTTTCTTTTTATAAAAATCGATAGCTACTTTATTATCATAATTTATGAAAATTGGTTAGTTGATTGATTGTGCCATATGAAGGGAGGAGAATAAGTTTTTAATTCATTCAGCTTGAGCATAATAGGTCAAGAGCAACTAACTCAACTTTTATTATGTTTCTAGCTATTATAAATTATTTTATGCATTGCCATGAAATAGCATCACTATCTAAAAATAGAAATAAAACTTGAGGTTTATTTTATATCATTGTTATTGGATATCCAATTAACATTATAAAATCCCTAAAGTATAGAAGGGTATCCTGAGTATATTGACTAATAGTTTATGGTTCTCATAAGATACCTAAAAAAACGCTATTAATAGCATTTTAGTACTAATGACTAGATTATTAACCTAGACGCAACATATGCTATGTCAAGCTTTGCTTTATTAGAAAGATAGAGAAGATTGAAGAGAATCAATAGCTTATGTATATAATTCCTATTTTTCATGGCTACATAGGTTTTTAACTAGGTAATATTAAAGTCATATGGAGTACTCAAGATAGCAGAAGATATTAGACCATTTTTTCCAGTATTTTAATAGTGTAATATGATTTATGATAGCATAATAGAATTTTGTTTTCTAATTATTTTTATTCTAATATTATATCCACTTCTTCCATATTTTTAATGCCAAAATAATTTAAAAGAAAACCTTCCGTATTTGTAACTAAAGTGGCCTTTGCTACCAATTCGGACAATTTGCAACACTAACTATGCTTATTGTCAGGCTTGGGTCAGGCCGGTTCGGCCCAAGCCCGGGATCAAGCCCAAACCCAGGGATGAAGCATCAAAACGAATTCCAGGGTCAAAATAGAGGCGTTGACCCGAACTACACGCGAGACGCGTGAGACGCGAACGCGCGTCTCGTTCGTCGAGTCACGCGGACGAGGCGAACGCGACCTCGTCGTCGTCGTCGACGACAGAAGCGGAGGCGGCTGTAGCGACGGACGCGGACAACGCTCGAGCGTCGGCTGCGAACAATGCGGATGGCGCGGAATCTCGGTGCGAGCTATCCGGACGGCATCGACGACGTCGTCAGGCGCGAATGACTCGGGCGAAAGGATCGCGATGGAGACGAGGTTTTAGGGAGACGGCGGACGCTCGATAAAAAGGGGAAACGGGCGAGCAGGCGACGTTCATCCCCAAGCTTAGGCGAACTGTGGTGAGCGAGTTCGGCGACTGAGGAGTCGTTGGCGAGGGGTTCCACTTCCGGCGAGGTTTTCGAGCTTGAGAGAACTGTAACCGGCGATAGGGATCGCCGGCGAGGGAGGGACGAGGGCCGTCGACGACCAGGGGGTCGGCGACGATAGTGGAGGAGTTTTGTAGCTTTTGAAGGTTAATCTAAGCTTTCTTCTTCAACGGTGATCTTCCCCTGTTTTTCCTCTGTTCCGACCTCTTCCGAAGCAGCGTCTTCTCGATTCCGACGGCAAGCGGCTGTCCGGTCGGCGACGACGAGATTGTGGACAGGAAGGCAGGTGGCCTTCCCTTGTTGATACGCATCCTCCCTTCCGGCGACGGACGGACGAACGGGGCAACGTGCGTTCGTTCGCCACGAAGACGAAGTCGAGCGGAGACGACGACTGTTTCGAACGCGTTGAGGCGTTCGAAACGAGGCGGTCAACGGTCAGCAAAATCGAAATCGAGATTCGATTTCGGCCAACGTCAGCGTGACGTCATCCAGACGGAATTAATTCGGCGAATCCTAATTTTGCACAGTAAACCTATTTTGACTTTGGCGATTTTGACTTTCGGTTTGATTCTGATTTGAGGTTCGATTTCCAACTTAGGGTTAGGGTTTTCTCTGTGCGAATTGTATTTTGGGGATAAAAATTATCCGGGGAGATTAGGGTTTCTAATTCGGGTCGGAAACCCTAGGGAGAGTTACGTTCTGGTATTCCGCCGGACGGCTCTAGGAAGCGGATAAGCGCTAATTCTAGGCCGATCCGACCGGGGCGTGACAACAGGTATCAGAGCAGGCTAACGTGTTCCAGTAAACACGGCACCTTCAGCCTCACCCTCGAAGGTGAGGAAAGGTCTGAAGTTCCAGAAAATCACCCATACTACTAGGGGAGCGTCAGAGGACGCCCGACCCAGGCAGGATAAAGGAAAAGCCAAGGAGACGGCTGATCCTGAGGAGATGGTGAACCAGGGTGATCGCATTGCTCAGATCGAGCAGGTGCTAGGTTTGGCCAGTGGTGGAGGCAATGGGATGATTCCACAGGTGGAAAGTCTTCAGAAGACTGTGCAGGATCAAGAATTGCTGATCGAGCAACAGAGGTTGCAGATCGAGCAGCAGAGGTTGCAGATCGAGGTCATGCAACAGACCATGGAGGGTCTGATCCATCTGCCAGGGGAGATGGCTCGCATGAAGGAGGACATGCACGCAGAAGTAAAGGTACTGCACCTAGCCTTAGCGCAAGTATCATCGGCACCGATGGAGCAGGAGGCTCCCAAACCGAGGATGCGCGTGCCGGACCCAGCGACGTTCGGGGGGGGGGGGGGCTCGATCGTCCAGAGAGGTCGAAAACTTTATCTGGGATATGGAGCAACTGTTTTCAGCTAACCATATTTCTGCAGGAGATCGGGTGCAAGTGTGCATCGCCTATCTTACGGGCGACGCGAAACTTTGGTGGCGAACCAAAGTCAGCTCTACCTCAGGGACTACTAGCTGGACTTGGGAGACTTTCCGTGAGGAACTGCGGCGGCAGTTTCTTCCCGGAAACTCGGCGGACCAGGCGCGTGGCAAACTGGATCAGCTGAGGCATACAGGCTCGATCCAGGAGTACGTCAGGGCTTTCTCTACTTTGATGCTGGAGCTTCCAGGCATGGCGGAGGACGATAGGAGGTATTTCTTCCTCCGGGGCCTTCAGCCATGGGCAGAAACGGAGGTCCGACGTCGCGAGCCAGTTGACTGGAGGGCGGCTGCGGCAGTGGCTGAATCTCTGGTGGATAACAGAAATTTCAAACCAGCACCACCAAAGAAATCCAAGACACCACCAAAGCGCGGCTCCCCACGCACACCGCCGGGAGCTAGAGTTCTAGAGAGGGGTAGACCATTCTACCGGCAGAACAAGGGTTCACCGGGACGACGGGAGCAAAAGCCACAGGGTTGCTTTTGGTGCGGCGGTCCTCACTGGGTAAAGGATTGTCCTAGCAAGCAAAAGCTCATGGCGATAGCGGCATAGGATCCAGCCGAGGAAGCCGAGGAAACCGAGCAACCACGGATTGGATCATTGCAGGTAGTTCCACACATTGCCATGGGAGCGCAGCAGTGTCGGATCGGGGTGATGAGAATCGGAAAGATGGTTCTGCAGGATCCGCCCGTTAGAGACATCGAGGGTGATGTCCAAGTTGGGCGAGGGAGAATTGTCAGGCCTGGGTCAGGCCGGTTCGGCCCAAGCCCGGGATCAAGCCCAAACCCAGGGACGAAGCATCAAAACGAATTCCAGGGTCAAAATAGAGGCGTTGACCCGAACTACACGCGAGACGCGTGAGACGCGAACGCGCGTCTCGTTCGTCGAGTCACGCGGACGAGGCGAACGCGACCTCGTCGTCGTCGTCGACGACAGAAGCGGAGGCGGCTGTAGCGACGGACGCGGACAACGCTCGAGCGTCGGCTGCGAACAATGCGGATGGCGCGTAATCTCGGTGCGAGCTATCCGGACGGCATCGACGACGTCGTCAGGCGCGAATGACTCGGGCGAAAGGATCGCGATGGAGACGAGGTTTTAGGGAGACGGCGGACGCTCGATAAAAAGGGGAAACGGGCGAGCAGGCGACGTTCATCCCCAAGCTTAGGCGAACTGTGGTGAGCGAGTTCGGCGACTGAGGAGTCGTTGGCGAGGGGTTCCACTTCCGGCGAGGTTTTCGAGCTTGAGAGAACTGTAACTGGCGATAGGGATCGCCGGCGAGGGAGGGACGAGGGCCGTCGACGACCAGGGGGTCGGCGACGATAGTGGAGGAGTTTTGTAGCTTTTGAAGGTTAATCTAAGCTTTCTTCTTCAACGGTGATCTTCCCCTGTTTTTCCTCTGTTCCGACCTCTTCCGAAGCAGCGTCTTCTCGATTCCGACGGCAAGCGGCTGTCCGGTCGGCGACGACGAGATTGTGGACAGGAAGGCAGGTGGCCTTCCCTTGTTGATACGCATCCTCCCTTCCGGCGACGGACGGACGAACGGGGCAACGTGCGTTCGCTCGCCACGAAGACGAAGTCGAGCGGAGACGACGACTGTTTCGAACGCGTTGAGGCGTTCGAAACGAGGCGGTCAACGGTCAGCAACGGAGCGGAAAATCGAAATCGAGATTCGATTTCGGCCAACGTCAGCGTGACGTCATCCAGACGGAATTAATTCGGCGAATCCTGATTTTGCACAGTAAACCTATTTTGACTTTGGCGATTTTGACTTTCGGTTTGATTCTGATTTGAGGTTCGATTTCCAACTTAGGGTTAGGGTTTTCTCCGTGCGAATTGTATTTTGGGGATAAAAATTATTCGGGGAGATTAGGGTTTCTAATTCAGGTCGGAAACCATAGGGAGAGTTACGTTCTGGTATTCCGCCGGACGGCTCTAGGAAGCGGATAAGCGCTAATTCTAGGCCGATTCGATCGGGGCGTGACACTTATTGTGATGCCCAATTCCATGTGGACTAGGCCAGAGAGAGGGATTGGACGAGTGGAGGCCCAAACCCGTGCACATGAAGCGGGCAACGGCCCAACCCAGCGAGACGAGCTAGGCGGAAAAAGCAGGCGGCTTCTTCTCCCCGACGCTACCTCTGCGCAATCTTCAGTGGAGACAGGGCAGGAGAATCCGACGACTTTATCGACTTTATCGGCGTTCGTCCACCCTTCCAAAACCGATTATGCTCGCTTCTTTAAGAGGGGAATAGCGAACGAGCGAAAGGGCAGGGAGCTTTGGGCGGCGACGAAGCACTCAACAACGGCGAGCTTACCCTCTTCCGGCGACGATGGGAATCGCCGGCGAGAGGTAGATCCAGTGGAAGGAACTCGTGCAACTGTAAGTCGGCGGCGTGAGCAGCCGCCGACGTGAGTGAGAGCGGGGTGAGGAAGAGGGTTTATGTAACTTCTTTAACGAGGAATAAAGCAGATAAATTTCCCTATCCCTATTGTCTCCTCCAGCGACGGCGAAACTCTCCCCTGTTTTCAGGTTTCCAGCGGCGTTCTCCAACAGCAGAAGCTTCCGAGATCTGACGGGGCACCAGCAAAGGCTGAGGTTCGGACGTGGACGCCGAACCTACCGCACGCCCGAGCACACCCAGCCTTCACCTCCGACATCGAGGACCGGTGGCGAACTTCACGAAGTGAACAAGCTTCGAACACTCTCGGCGTTCGAAATGAGGAAGAGGCTAACCTTCAGTCAAAATTGAATGCGGCTGATTCCAAATCGACTTTGATTTACATACGATTCGAGGCAATCGACTGACTTAGACATGGCAAATTTATTTGGGTGTGACAGTGTTAACAGTGCAGAAAAAGATCTCGGCGAACATGGTGATGCAAGGAGACCGCTTGAATCGAGTCGAGGAAGTGCTCGGCTCGACTAGGAATGGAGATCAAGGGATTGTTCCAACTCTGGAGAACCTGCATTGAACCGTTGAGGAGCAATGGTTGCAAATCACTACCCTCTAACAAGCACTAGAAGGGATGGCGGCGCTACCTGGGCAGGTAGCAAGTGCGCAGGCGGATCTCGTGGTATTGCACCTAGCACTGGCACAGGCACAGGTAGGACTTTTCGGGGCGGGGAGTTCAACGGAGTAGGCGGCTCCAAGAACCAAAGTCCTCATCCCCAAACCAAAGATGTATAGAGGTGCCTGGACGTCCAAGGAGCTAGGAAACTTCATCTGGGATATGGAACACTTCTTCCTTGAAAACCATGTCCTAGATGGCGAACGGGTGCATGTCTGCACCGCATACCTCATCGACAATTCAAAACTTTGGTGGCACACCAAAGTTGACTCGTTGACAGAAACTGCGAGCTGGACTTGGGAGATATTCCGGGACGAACTGCGGCAACAGTTCCTCTTCGGGAACTCGGTGAATCAGGCACGTGACGAGGTCAATAAACTCCGACATATTGGACCAACCTAGGGTTATGTTCGAGCCTACTCGACGATTATGCTGCAGATCCCCAATATGTAGGAGGCAGACCGGCGCCACACCTTCCTTCAACATCTTCAGCCGTGGGCCGAGGCGGAGGTCCAATGGCATGTGCCCCAAAACTGGAGAGAGAGGCCGCGGCGGTGGCCTAGGCCTTGGTGGACACGCGGACGACCACACCGAGGGAATCAAAATCCCCTCCAAAGAGCAGCTCTTCGACGAGGTCGAGAGCCTCGGACAGGCGGAGACCCTCTCCCAAGCAAGGCAGAGGACAACCTGCGCACCCCCAACTACGGCAGGAACCATGACAGGAGCCTCCCCGACGTAGGGTTCTAGATTGCTTCCTCTGCAAGAGGCCCCATCTGATGAGGGACTGCCCAACCAGGGAGCAACTTGCAGCAATCGCGGAACACGGGTCAACTGAAGACAACGATCCGTTGATACTCGGATCTATGACGATTGGTGCGATCACGGCAGCAACCTCGAGTGGAGCGAGGTTGATCTTCGTCCCGATCCAAATACAAGGAGTTGAGGTGGAGGCGATGGTTGACACCGGTGCGACTCACCTCTTCATGTCGGAGTGGATGGTCGGGATCTCTTACAACGTGCTGGTGGAGCTAGGTCGTTGGAGCGGATGATGCAGGACAAAATTCCAGTGCAAGGATCAACCCTAGGTATGTAGCTCTTAATGTAACAGGGGCAAGGGTTTCAAGCAATGGAAATTGGGCGGTAGTGTTTAAATGTATTAAGATGGCAAGAAGGCACCTGAGGCCCCCTTGAAGGAAGGGGGCCGAACCTCTTCTAGCTCCTTATGGCAGCAAGCTTTGGTTGATTTGTCCTTCAAAGAGGATTTGGTGTTGCGCTTCAATTTCCTTATAGCTCCAGCAGCTTGAGATGAAGTCACGTGGATTCCAGCAACAGCATATGACAATGGACGAAGGTTGAAAGGAAGAGGATTCAACGATTGATGAGTGGAAGCAAGAGAAGAGAATAGATGATAACTAGAGGGGCCAGCAGCTCACCCTCAAAGGTGCAAGACAAGGGGCCAGCGGCTCACCCTTGAACAAGCAAGAACGAGGGGCCAAAGGCTCACCCTCAAAGTAACGCAAGGGGCCAAAAGGCTCACCCTCAGGAAACTCAATGGGACCAAAGGCACGCCCGAGGGAAACTAGCACACGGCTGACACAAAGTTTGCATTCAAAATTCATCAACTTCCCAAGTGAAAGTTTACATGGGCTTTTAAACCAAGCCCCCCTCCAACGGTTACATTTGCAATCGTGGCTCTCTCTCACTTTTTGTTCAACGGTAACAAAGCTGGGGTTAACAGTAACAAGCTGGGTTCATGCAATTGTTTACTTGATTGGACTTAATGATGGCTGACTAGATAACGGTAGCTGGATCTCCTCTATTCTTGAAATTGGATGTGGTTGGATGCTAGTGGCTGGATGCGAGCAGAATTTGAAGTTGACTGAATGTTGACTTTGCTTTGACTCGGCTGGTTCTTTGATGGTATGGTAATTGAGCTCGGCTGGGTCTTTGGAATGGATTGAATGTTGATCTTGGTTTGATATGATATGGCAATTGGTCTCGGCTGATTAGAAGTTGTCTTGGTCTCTTAATGTAAGGCCGGTCCTTGCTTGGTTTGTTGACTTGTACCATTAGTTGAGAGGAAGCCTTGATGTTGGGGAGCCTTGGTGCCATGTAAGAGTGCATACATGTGTGAGTTCCTTAGGCTATTGCAACCTACTACATCAACTACAAAATAAAACAAGAACTTGGAAATAAATCCTAGGCTACAACATACAACATCAAAATAGAGATGTCAAGCTTACGAAATTTGTTCTACCAACTAGTCTTATAGCCAACAAGACTAGGTGGAATCGAATAAGCATAGTGATCAAGTTTAACTGCTGAACATAAGCATGTTTAACATTGAAATGTTCCAAAATATCTTGCAGGGTACAACGCAGGCAAAACCCAAGTTTGGCAAGGTTAGGGTCATCCAGGATCATACAGCTTGTGTTCATCAGTTTGAGCCCATGCTCCTGCATCAGCGGACGACACCATGTCCGGGTGACGAGGATGAACGACTTCGATGTCATCCTCGGCTACGACTTACTTCGGCAAGCAAAGGCGGGCGTGATGCCACACTTGGGAGGAGTCCAAGTGTTCCACGAGGACGCACCCTGTTGGATTTCCGGTATCCAGCGAGGCAGCTTGCTGGCCTCAACCTTTGGAGCGCGAGGGACACGGAGAACGACGGATCCCGCGAGGGTGCAAGTCAACTCCGTCACCACTTCATCAGACAAGGTGGCATACATCACGATGGTGGCTGTGATGACGGAGGACATCGAGGGCGATGTCCAATTTAGGCGGGGGAGAAATGTGATGCCCAGTTCCATGTGGACTAGGCCAGAGAGAGGGATTGGACGAGTGGAGGCTCAAACCCATGCATATGAAGCGGGCAGCGGCCCAACCCAGCGAGACGCCCTGGGCTGAAGAAGCGGGCAGCTTCTTCTCCCCGACGCTGCTCTGCGCAATCTTCGGCGGAGACAGGGCAAGAGAATCCGGCGACTTTACCGGCGTTGTCACCCTTCTCCGGCGAAGATGATGCGTAAGAAGATGGAAGGCGGGCTGGCGTTTGTCCGCCCTTCCAAAACCGATGACGCTCGCTTCTTTAAGAGGGGAACAGCGGACGAGCGAAAGGGCAGTGAGCTTTGGGCGGCAACGAAGCACTCGACAACGGCGAGCTTACCCTCTTCCGGCGAGAGGTAGATCCAGTGGGAGGAACTCGTGCGACTGTAAGTCGGCGGCGTGAGCGGCCATCGACATGAGCGAGAGAGGGGTGAGGAAGAGGGTTTATGTAACTTATTTAACGAGGAATAAAGCAAATAAATTTCCCTATCCCTGTTGTCTCCTCCGGCGATGGCGAAACTCTCCCCTGTTTTCAGGTTTCAGTGGCGTTCTTCGGTAGCAAAAGCTTCCAAGATCTGGCGGAGCACCGGCGAAGGCTGAGGTTCGGATGCGGATGCCGAACCTGCCGCACGCCCGAGCACACCCAGCCTTCACCTACAACATCGAGGACCGGCAGCGTTCGTCTTCACGAAGTGAACAAGCTTCGAACGCTCTCGGCGTTCGAAAGGAGGCAGAGGCTGGGTCAACCTTCAATCAAAATCGAACACGGCTGATTCCAAATCGACTTTGATTTACACGTGATTCGAGGCAATCGGCTGACTTGGACAAGGCAAATTTATTTGGGCGTGACACTTGTTCATTCTATTCTTCCATGGCCACTCCATCGTCTGAATATTTTTCCTTATCTGAATGAGCAAAATGTTGAAGTAAATTTTGTTTTGTTTTTATTTTCAAAAATTATAATATTTAAATGGTTATAATTTGTAATCTTTAATTTAATTTAATTTAATTTAATCTTTTTAAGAAATATATCTTTTTTAAAAGATGTGTCTTTTAAATCTTATTTATTAATACAATTTAAAATTTAAAAGGGCGAAGAGTGCCTTTAGGAGCTCTTTTCCTCAGTTATTCTTGAGGTGCTCTTATCAATTTGAAAGAAGATATAGACATGCCCTCCCACCATTTCATCAACAAGGACAACAACCTCGATTTAAGGGTCTGTTTGGCATAGCCAAAGCTTTTAGCTTTTGTTGATTAAAAAAATACTGATTGAAAAGTAGCTTTCTAGAAAAATTTAAAGATGTTTAGATAAAATAAGCTTTTAGATCAACCAGCAATTTTGACGAGCCAAAAGCAGGGGGTGCCAGTTTCTTAGGGAAGCAACTACTTCTGGGTTCCAAACCTAGAAGTTGACAGCCAAACATCAAAACTTTTGAAAATCTACTTTTGTGGCCAGCAGAAGCAGCTAAAAAGCTACGCCAAACACACCCTATATCTTGGGCAGAAGATAGATTTAACTTATGCTTTAGAACAAACTTTGTATCTCAAGGTTTTATTTTCTAACTTTTTCCTATTTACTTGATTTGTATAATTATTAATTTGATTTTTTTTTGAAGTTTCATCCTTTTATCATAATTAGGCTTTTTACCCCCAACATATTTTTAAGCTAGAGATTAAATAGTAGCTTAATTTAATTAATCCAAATTGAACAAAAAAATTAGATTAAAATAATAATAATAAATAAATAAATAACATTATTTTTCCCCCAAATAAACTATTTTACATAATTCAATTTAAAAAAATCAACATCACTTATTATTATCAATTTTCTATAATCTTGCATTATCTTTAAAGTGAATGAAACACAAATTCTTTAGGATTTAATCAAATTTTATACAATTAAAATTTCCATAAATCACATAATTGATTTTCTGAATAATTTAAAAAATTTATAAATTTAACTAATTCTGAATTATAGTATTTCAAATTTTGAATAAATTATTTGCTATACCACATATTTTCCAAAAAAGAATTCAAAATTTTCCAATTTTGAATTTATTAATATAATTAATTCATAATTTTAATATTTTGAATTTCTAAATATCTATTATTTAATTAATCTGATTTTATATATTTCAAAATTTCTTAAATTATTTCAAATTAGTATATTTATAATTTTCTTGATTGAAATTATTTGAAAGTCTACATTATTTAGAATTTTGAAAATATTTTGAAGTTAATATATTTATGTTTTTGAAGTATTATGATTTTTATTTTCTAAAAAAATAAAATCCAAATTTACACAATTTATGATTTTGAAATTATTTGATTTCTTAAAATTATTTGAAAATTGATTTATTTTATTTTTTTAAGAAAAAATAAATATAACATGAAATATTGATTTTGAAAAAAAAACAAATCAGTAAATTAAAAACTTGTAGTTACATATTCTTAAAGTGTATGAAATCTTTTGATTTTCATTATTGCAAGTTTGCTAGTGTGTTTATTATTATAGTTTTACCATTTTGTAATATAGTTTCTTTAATTTGTCATATTTAAATTATTCATAATTATTTAATTGATATAGTCATTTTCAATTACTAGGACATATATATATATATATATATATATATATATATATATATATATATATATATATTATATATATATATATATATATTATATATATATGTTCAAGATTAACATGTTAATAAATTAAAAAAATACATTTAGATTTGTTGCTTCTTCTACTTCTATCAATCAAGATTTAAGGCAAATTTATAAATTTTATGGTAATTTCTTTTTAAAAAATAAATTTCATATTAAGACAAGTCTAGATAAGATATCCTCAAAACTTATTTTCTATTCAAAGATTCTTTTGCTTCATTTTATAATGAGATATAAAAATATTGAAGAAAAATATTAGGAAAAAGTAATTATTATATAATATTTTAAATATTTCTTAAAATGTTAGCATTCATTTATTGGGTGTTTATTATCGTACTTCACATTTAATTTTAGAATATTTAATTTTAATTAGTGAAATTTTTTTCTAAATGTAGACATGATAAAAATGTTTTTGAAGTAATTACACAAATATAAATAAAATTTAAAAAATATTTAAAAATATATTTCTTTTATATTATTTAGATCATAGGCTTATATTAAGAAATGTAAATATTTTATTAGATAAATATTATAAAAATATGCAGCTTCAAGGGATTGATAATAAAAAAATGATTTTTTTTTATTATTAGATGAAATGTATGGTTTTTATAATTTTAAGTATGGAAAACAAATTTCTTCAATGCCCCCTCAAATTTGTTACATCCGGTAGTACTAAAAACGTTACTAGTAGAATTCGTTCTATTCTATTTTAAATAGAAAAAAATACTTCAACTAGTAGACCTAATAATTTAAATGAATTAAAATTTTATTTAGAAAATAAACATAGATCTTTACTATACAAGCTCAAATCGACAATTTTGATTTTTTTTTTTCGTTCTGTAGATCACAAGAAAAATCTTATCTTGTGATTTCCGCTATAACATATGAGCCACTAACTCCTCTGATTTCTATAGCAAGATCGGAGTCTTGTTTTAGTGCATGTGGTAGGGCCTTGGATGAAAAACAAAGTCACATGAATGAAGAAAACATAGAAATGCGGTTTTGGTTATATATTGAAGATTGTCTTCAAAGCAAAGGAGGTCATTCAACTTCATGAGAATGATAAACAAAGTTTTGATAGTATGAGGGGAAGTAACTGTCACGCCCAGAATTAGGGTAATAAATTTTTAATTAAAATACACCTGAGTCAACACTTTGACTCGCACCCAAGCATGCCCACGCAGGGGCTAAGCGGCTGAACCGCTGATCCAGGTGCGATCGGCAGGAGCACGTCCTCGACGTGTTCCTCAGCCTATCCCAGGTAGCCACCTCGACTCTCGTCTCGACGAGTCATCGACTGCCACATGCCCACTGAAGACCGCTGCACGATCCAGCTCCATTGTCCACCAAAATACATAACCCGAGACTCGACACTGGCGTAGCGCGCGTACGAGTCTGGTACACCAGAAAAGAGGCAAATCAGCACGCAGGCGGAGGCGCACACTCGCGCAGGAGACGACGTCACGCAGGACGCCAGGCACACGCCCTAACTCCGACTAGACCGCACGCAGGCAGCCAGACTCACACACTCGCCCAATAGGGACGTCTCGCAGACGTCCGGCACAACAAACCGGCCAACGCCGGGCAACACCACACAAGGCCGGCGCACATGACCGGAGCGCGGAGAGGGGCGAGGAGTCACCGACCGAGTAGGACAACTCGGTCGGAAGTGCAAGGCTCGGGGAGCCAGAGAGAGGAAGACGCCGGCCGAGGGCAGCTGATCGGCCAGGTATGGGAACCGCGTCCGGGACCTGAAAGAGGCACGCACACAAAAAATGAGGCTCATGCACGCTGACCAAAGCACGTGCACGTAACCTGAGGCAGTGGACCGATGATCGGGAGATCGTCGGAAACCACTCGAGGCTCGTCGGAGCCCAGTCCGGCCGAACCCGGCCTCGCCGGAGGTAGGGGAGGCACCGACGAACCTACACAGACACCAGATGCCACCAAAGAAGGGAGTCACTCCCCTTCTTCACCAGACGCCACCGGAACCCTAGGAGACGCCGGCGAACCCTTCGCTGGATGTCGCTAGGGAGGGGAGCCGAAGCTCCCAGCCTTGCCGGCCACCCGCATACTCGCTAGAAACGCGAAGAAAGAGGAGGACGTGGCAAAGGGAAGAAAACGCAAGTCGCCAACGCTCGTCGACAGAAAACCATCCACTGGATGGAGCCGGAGCAGGAGGAGCCAGAAACATACCTTTGGCGGGTGACTGTTGCCGGATCCACCACTGGCGACGCCGAAGAAGAGGAGGAGGAAGCGAAACAGGAACGCCACCCGTTGCTCCATCGCTTCCCGCACCGCCGCACCCATTGACACGTCCCGCAAGTGCACGGTTATGTTGAAGTAATATAAAAGATGTCGAATTCCACAGGGAACAAGGTTGAGTACCAGAAAATCCAAGTCCTAATAGCTAGGCGAATCGAGATGTGGTTTCGAAAACAGAAATCATAAACAAGCAATCATGACTATGACGATAGAGAGAAAATATGAGAGAGATATCAGGGCTACGGTTTCCACCACAATGATAATCTTAATCGCACAAGAAAGATATTAATTATTTGGTTTATTGGTTTTGCACAAAGAGTCTAGCCCTAGGGTACAAGGTGCCCTCTCTCGAGTGTACACCCCGGTGTTCGTCTTAGACCGAACTCCTACTCTTGCGGTGGATCATTCTAAGACGAACACAATGAGTTCTATGGCAGAGTGCAGAATCCTCGAGCGAAGACCAAGCACTCTTCTGTCGAGGTCTCACAAGTTTTACTAAGAGATTCCACCCTTACGATCATTCTCTCGATATGAATCGTAACGGCTAACACGTGAAAATACTCAGCCAAGGTAAAATCATAAAATAAATACGTCAAAGTAAAATATGCTCACAATTCATTCCAAATAACGAAAATAGATATAAAGTTTGCGATCAAAATCATCAAAGGGCTTCAACCAAGCCCCGAAATAGGGTTTACGCTACAATCATCATTGAAACGCTCAAAATCTCTCTTTTAATGAAAGGGAAAGTACAAGGAAACAAATCTAAGAGGAAGGAGACGATGAACCGAAGGGATCCTGAAGAAATCGTGATGATCTTGTGTCTCAATCTCCAAAAATTGCCTCATCGCCGTGTTCTTCCGCCCGCACCGATTCGTCCCCTGATTACTCGATAATTAGGGCAAGAAAATTAGGGCTTTTATTTCTTGTGCGTTCGCCTCTGAAATAGCTTTCCATAGACACCTTACTTGCCAAATTCGGACTCCAAACGAGTGAGAAATCAGGGAAAAACCGAGTGAAACTCGGTCTCGCTCGCGACTGGGTTGGAATCACGAGTGAACCCCGCCGGGTTCACCTGCCCGTGATTCTCTCTGTGAAGTTCTGGGCGAAAGAAGCGCGGTGAACCCCACCGGGTTCACCTGGTCGTGCTTCTCACTGTGCAGTTATCGGCTTACAACAGATCTGGTGAACCCGGTGGGGTTCATCCGGCCGTGAAGCTCTCTGGAGTGTTTTGCCAGCTGGTGACTGGGATGGTGAATCCCATGGGGTTCACCTGGCCGTATTTTTTAGGCTAACTCTGTTTTGGCCCAAATTTGACATGTAGCTTCGTTTTCACATAAGAAATCGTCGCATGGCCTTAGAATCTCCAAAATACGTCGAAAAAAGGTGATTTCACCTGAAATTCCATAAAAATACCAAAAAGTGAAGATTCCGAAGATATGAAGGAAATAAGTCTATAAAGAGTATAAAAATGTCAAAATAGGCCTAGATTTATCATGAAATGACCATCAAAATTACTACCAAAATGCGAGGCATCAAAATACTCCAAACTTAAATCTTTGTTTGTCCTCATGCAATAAATAAGATGAAATACAAGATGCGTATAGGAGTAATCTTTTGTGTTGAGGCATACATCCAAGTTAGAAAAACATTCAATAACAATCCAAAATCTAATCAAGAGAAATCAAGTAAATGGTTGTTTCAAGTGCTCAACAGTTTCATCCCACAATTTCTAGATGCTAAACAACCTAGTAAGCAGCAAACATTAAGATTCAATCAAGCCTACACATAACACTCATGCAATTCCAATTCAATCAAATGTTCTATCAGGGTATGATACACTGATTATTGCAATAGACTTCAACTCATAACCTTAGGTACCATTGCCAATTTTTCGCAATGCCAAGTAGAGGAGTCTCTTTATTGATTTTAACTTCACATCCTTTAGATTTCAACTCATGCCCTTCGGTACCACTGCCAATTTTGCGCAGTGCCAAGTAGAGGAATCTAAAGGGTGATATTTTTTTTATATCAGCAATTGATAACACATCCTTTTTGAACGCATGTAGTGTCTCCCCAATAACAGAAAGGAATTCAAAGAATAACTAAGTGAATGTGTATCTCAATATGATTCTCATGTAAGTTGCAAGCTTGAGTTGATTAAACAATCATAGAAATGTTTGACCTACTAATGAACAACTCAAACCAATCCAAATCACAAAATTTCAAAATCATAGAATAAATGGACATGATAAAAAAGTAATCTCTAACAAGGAGGTATTACAGTAATCTCTAACAAGGAGGTATTACTCTAGACTTAATTCTTTGATCACTCCTAATCAATCTTATATTCAACTCAATTTTTTTTTGAAATACCTATCATAGGACATTTCTCATGATAAACACATGAATTCATGAAAAAGAATCAAATTGAGCATCATAACGTCATTCAAAATTTCAAAAGTTTCACAAAATGTATGAGAGTCACAATTATCATAGCAAAGTACTAAGATAAGCATGAAAGTAAAATGCAAAGTGTTATACAGAACCATCATAGAGTGGGACCTGAGGATGTGGACCAGGCCCACGAATAAAATGACATATAAGATACAATGCCACATAATATCCAACCATCACAAAATAAAAGTATCAATCCTCATCATCACAACAAATCACAGCCACATGAAGAAAGAAAGCAGAGACCGGAGTATAGCAAGCTCACCCACTCTAAAAGTTTGCATAGTCCTCTATGCAATACCATGATGTGAGAGGAGTGGATGATGACGCCGATGCTGATGGGGAGCTACCACCGCTTGCGCGAGCGAGAGCCAGATGCTCGGGAGCTCTTGCTCTTCCCGCGTGCGCTATAGTCGGGCTTGGCCTCCTCATCGGAAGAGATGTCCATGCGAGCCATATTTTCTTCATTCATGAAGGAGAGGCGCTCGTCCATCGCAGAGAGCTTTTCCCATACCGATCCCATCATTTTGTGCTGCCTCTGCATGTGTGATTCCATGGACTCCCAATGCGAAGATTGGTTCTGCTGGAAGTAGGTAACAGTGGTGTCCAGGTGATCGATCATCTCCCGTTGATGGAGCTGCTCTTCTTTAATTTTCTGCAATACAGACATCATAGAATCGTGAGAAGAGCTGCCACCAAGGGAAAAGGCGCCTGCTGCTGGTGGTGCTATGCGTCCTCAACTGGCTGGATACGCTAGTTTCCACGGACTCTGACTTGCGCCTGGGTTCGGCAAGGGTAGGTAGAATGGGCTCCCTTTAAATGTCATGCAATATGAATCGCCCTTGTGAATGATCAGCTTCATGGCGACACATGACTCAATGTCGAGTCTGTTGCTGCCAGTAGCTTCCAATGTGCCGTAGGGGATGATGCCCAAAGAAACTACCAAAGGTGTGATCAAGCCGCCAATCACTATCGCCCCCTTCAAAGAACGGGCGACACGGCTGAATTGCTTTTCCAGATAGTACCCAGAGTCCACTCTGAAACTGTGAAGCATAACCCAGAGATAAAATAGCTCGGTTTGCCGAACCATACCATCACTCTCACCGCGGCCAAATAGGGTGTGGGCCAACACGCGGTGGACATACTTGATCACTAGGTTGCATAAGCTAGATGCACGGGCCACGCGAGCAGAGTAGATGTGCTCGTTGGTAATTGTACCCCAGAAACGCTGCTCACTGAACTCAGTGGGGACTCTGCGAACACATGGCTCCGGAAAACCATATATACTACGCAACTGTGAAAGAGTGAGAGTGTGTTCGATATTACCCAAACGAAATGCTAAATGCCCTGGATCATCCTCGAGAATAGGATCTGCTTTTACTTCCAAAGAACTCAAGAACTCCAACGTCACGCCAACATAAGTGGGAGAAAATAGACGCTGGAACTGCGGCGTACATCATGTCGACATCCCCTAGCATCCCAAGCATCTGCACTGTACCTCTATCAAGATACCTCGTGTTGAGAACTCGGCGCTGACGCAATATCTGATAGCGTTGTTCCTGGCCAGCGTCGCTAAAGATGATCCCAAACTCGTTCGGGGGAGAGGTGTATGGCTGTGATCGACTGGCGGATGTGCGCCCATGACGAGATGAAGATCCTGGCGGGGCTGAAGATGACCGGTGAGATGGAGGTGTAGGCGTCGGCTAGTACTCCTCATCGTCGGTGGCGGACGAATCTGAGAACGCTGGTGTCGGCCGTGTGGTCTTCTTGGCAGCCATGACCTTGGTTCGTGGAGGCATGGTGGTGGCGAGATCAGGAAATTATCGGCGTTGAGAAAAACTGGCCGGTGTTGAAAGGAGGAAGGCGGCGGCAGATCGCCAGAAAAACTCTTGAGATCAGGTGAGGCGAGAATCTGGAACCGATCGGAAAAGAATCTTATGCGGAGGAAAGGGAAACCTTGATCGGACTTTTGAAGATCTCCTTCGTGTGTTCAAAAGACAGGTGGACGGTGCGATCACGCGGAAGAAGCTTCGAAAACTAGCGGTACGAAAAATCCGGGATGAGATCTTGGCGAGAAGAGATGAAACCTGTCCAGATCTTGGGGAAAACATGGATCGATGTGGGGGAAGTCGCCTTCGTGTGTTAAGGAGGTGCGATCGGGCGGATTTCGTCGGCACAGGAGGTGGCGGCGGAAGAGTCGCGTGTGGTACCCTAGCTTCGAGTGAACGTAGGTTGAAATTCCAGTGAACCCGCCCGGGTTCACCAGCCCGTGAAGTATACTGGGTCGGGTGCTGATGCAACAGAAGCACGAGTGAGCCCGCTGGGGTTCACCGACCCGTGAAGCTTACAGGATATTTTTTGGAGTTCGGAAAGATGGTGAACCGCGTGGGGTTCACCTGCCTGTGAAGCTCACTAGATAGTTCCTGCGCAGATAGAATACTGGTGAACCCCGTGGGGTTGAACCCTGCCCGTGAAGTCCTCTGATCGGTTTTGTGCAGAAAGAAATACTGGTGAACCCCATGGGGTTCACTAGGCCGTGAAACGTTCTGATCACAGAATTGGAAGCGCATGTATAGTGCACTTCATGGGTGAACCCCATGGGGTTCACTAGGCCGTGATTTGCACTGATTAACTCAGAAAATTCTGGAAAAATCTAGAAAAATTCTCATGCGCTCCAACTTCCTCCTACAACATAAAGAGGCATTAAATTAGTAGCGATCCCCTCTAGAAAACTAAAATTAAATGAAAAAGTTATGCATAAAAAACTAAAATCAATCAAAAACTTAGGTTGCCTCCCAAGAGCGCTAGGTTTAGGTCTATAGCTCGACCATAAGAGTTTTCAAAGTTGCAAGTCCGGGGGCTCTGAAGGAGCTAGAACTTCCTCTCTTTCGACACTCTCATCTTCAAAGTAGTGCTTGAGACGGTGCCCGTTAACTGTGAAACTTCTAGTTCGTTCTGTCCAAATTGTGATGGCACCATAAGGTTGAACTTTCTGAACAGTAAAAGGACCGGACCATCTCGTGCGAAGCTTTCCTGGGAATAGCCGAAGTCTTGAATTAAATAAAAGTACTTTGTCTCCCTCATGAAATTCCTTCTTTGCAATGCGCTTGTCATGCCAAAAGTTGATGCGTGCTTTGTAGTTTTTGGCATTCTCGGTGGGGGTTGTCAAGGTAAGCTTCAATGGGTCCACTGTTTTCCTGAAGGGTTCAACATGCTGAATAGCCTTCTCCACGATGTCAATACTGCAGCATGTGCATGCAAGAGGAGGTTTTTTCCAAGTGTCAGTTAGATCAAATTGAATAACGTTGCCACAGATGTTCAAAGATAGTTTCCCATTCTTGACATCTATGACAGCGCCAGCAATAGCAAGGAAAGGTCTCCCCAGAATGATAGGGAGCCTGTCATCCTCATCAATCTTCAAAACAATAAAATCAGTAGGAATAAAATAATCTCCTACTTTAACAGGTACGTCCTCTAAAATACCAACTGGGTGGTGTACAGATCTGTCTGTAAGCTGTATGAAAATATTAGTTGGTTGTAAACCTCCTAAGTCTAGCCTTTTACAAAGTAAAAGTGGCATGAGGCTAACGCTTGCTCCTAGATCGCACAAAGCTCTCTGAAAGGACATCTCCCCAATCTGGCAGGGTATGGAGAAACTGTCTGGGTCTTTAAGTTTCTGAGGGAGCTTGTTCTGAATGATGGTGCTGCACTCCTCAGTAAGTGCAATAGTCCCTTGATCTTCCAGCTTCCTCTTATTTGATAAGATGTCTTTCAGGAATTTTGCATAAGTCGGCATTTGCGAAAGAGCATCAAAGAAAGGGATGTTAATGTAAAGTTTCTTTAAAACCTCTAAAAACTTACCAAATAGCTTGTCCAATTTAGCCTTGACAAGCCTCTGCGGAAAAGGAATCGGTGGTTTATATGCGGGCGGTCCCACATAGGGCCGCTCCTCTTCAACTGGTTCAGGTGCCATTGGTGTTTCATCTGAATATTGTTCCACAGGTTCTGGTATCACTTCATCTATCTTGTCATCAGTCGGCATCTTTGGATCTTCAAGTTGCTTACCGCTCCGAGTGGAGATTGCATTGCAATGCTCCCTTGGGTTTATCTCTGGTTGGGATAGAAGCTTGCCTGGCACTCTGGAAGACGAGCTAGCTTGCTGGGCTAGCTGACTCTCTAGCATTTTGTTGTGTGTTTCCAGGGAGTCCATTCTTGTCATCATCATCTTCATCATGTCTGTCAGTCCTTCAAGTTGCTTGCTCAGATTTGAATCATTATTCGGCCTTGGCTGTGGCGGTGGTGCATTGTAGTTCCTAGCCTGAAATCCTGGCGGTCTGAAATTATTCTGTTGGGGTTACCTAAAGTTTCCTTGTGGGGGCTGGGCTTGTTGTGGTGGAACTTGTCCAGGTTGAATTGGTTGAGTTGTCCGGTAAGAGAAATTTGGATGGTTACGCCACCCTGGATTGCATGTGTTGGAATATGGATTGTTGTTGGGATTGAAGTTTCCAACAGCATTCAATTGCTTAGAGTTGATCGCAGCCATCTGTCCATCTCCTACCTGGCAATCTGTCCCTGCATGACCTATAACTCTACAGACCTCACAAGAAATAGAGTTAATATCCATCGAATTAACAGACCAAGAGTCAAGCTTTCTAGTCAAATTATCCACCTTAGTCGTAAGTGCAGTCAGAGAGTCAAGGTCATACTTACCTGACTTCTTGGTAGAAGTACCTCTCTCAGATGTCTATTGGTGATGGTTAATCGTCATGTCCTCGAGAACGTTCATTGCATCCTCAACTCTCCTATTCATCAAAGCGCCTCCTGCTGCAGCGTCTACTATAAGTCTCGTGTTGTAATCCAAACCGCTGTAGAACGTTTGGATCAAAACCCAAGTTTCAACTCCGTGGTGTGAACACATCCTTTGGAACTCTTTAAACCTATCCCAAGCTTCGTATAGGGATTCTCCATACTTTTGCATGAAACTCGTTATCTGATTCCGCAATTAAATTGTCTTTGATAGAGGGAAGTACTTGGAGAGAAAGGCTTGAGCAAGCTCTGCCCATGTTCTTATCGAAGCAGCAGGTAGTGTGTGTAGCCAAGCTCTACCCCTGTCCCTTAAAGAGAAGGGAAACAGTCGTAACCTGATAGCATCAGCAGACACACCGTTATTTTTCAACATATCGCAATATTCTAGAAAAATAGAGAGGTGTATGTTGGGGTCCTCAAGAGGCGAACCACCAAATTGGTTTTGTTGCACCATAGAAAGAAGAGCAGGTTTTATTTCGAAGTTATTGGCCTCAATAGCGGGCCTAGCAATTCCTGATTGAAAACCATAAGTGTAGGGAGCAGAGTAATCTTTCAATGTCCTGTTATTATAGTTGTTCCCCATTGGTTGTGGTACCCTGTCATTGTTCACATCAAGCTGAATGTGCTCCATCTAATTTTCTCCTTCTAGATGGTTCATGACTTCTTTCTTCAAAATTTGATTTTGCTTCCTTCTTGTCCTGAAGGTGCGCTCGATCTCTGGATCAATGTCAAAGAATGTACCTGCCCTGGAACTTCTTTTCATAAAATGGTCAGTCAAAATTATAAAGTTCTAAGACAACAAGTAAATAAAGAGAAAAAGAAAATAACAATGCACTAAAGAAAAACTAACCTAAAACCTAGTCTACCAATTCTCAGAAATGTACTAATATCAACTGTTGCTCCCCGGCAACGTCGCCAAAAACTTGACACGTCCTGCAAGTGCACGGTTATGTCGAAGTAATATAAAAGATGTTGAATCCCACAGGGAACAAGGTTGAGTACCCGAAAATCCGAGTCCTAATAGCTAGGCGAATCGAGATGTGGTTTCGAAAACAAAAATCATAAACAAGCAATCACGACTATGACAGGGCTACGGTTTCCACCACAATGATAATCTTAATCGCACATGAAAGATATTAATTATTTGGTTTATTGGTTTTGCACAAGGAGTCTAGCCCTAGGGTACAAGGTGCTCTCTCTCGAGTGTACACCCCGGTGTTCGTCTTAGACCGACCTCCTACTCTCGCAGTGGATCGTTCTAAGATGAACCCAATGAGTTCTATGGTAGACTGCGAAATCTTCAAGTGAAGACCAAGCACTCTCGTGTCGAGGTCTCGTAAGTTTTACTAAGAGATTCCACCCTTACGATCATTCTCTCGATATGAATCCTAACGGCTAACACGTGAAAATACTCGGCCAAGGTAAAATCATGAAATAAATATGTCAAAGTAAAATATGCTCACAATTCATTCCAAATAACGAAAATAGATACAAAGTTTGTAATCAAAATCATCAAAGGGCTTCAACCAAGCCCTGAAATAGGGTTTACGCTACAATCATCATTGAAATGCTCAAAATCTCTCTTTTAATGAAAGGGAAAGTACAAGGAAATGAATCTAAGAGGAAGGAGACGATGAATCGAAGGGATCCTGAAGAAACCGTGATGATCTTGTGTCTCAATCTCCGAAAATCTCCAAAAATCACCTCGTCGCCGTGTTCTTGCACCCGCACCGATTCGTCCCTCGATTACTCGATAATTAGGGAAAGAAAATTAGGGCTTTTATTTCCTGTGCGTTCGCCTCTGAAAGAGCTTTCCATAGACACCTTACTTGCCAAATTCGGAATCCAAACGAGTGAGAAATCAGGAAAGAATCGAGTGAAAGTGGGTCTCGCTTGCGACTGGGTTGGAATCACGGGTGAACCCCGCCGGGTTCACCTGCTCGTGATTCTTTCTGTGATGTTCTGGGCGAAAGAAGTGCGGTGAACCCCGCCGGGTTCACCTAGCCGTGCTTCTCACTGTGCAGTTCTCGGCTTACAAGAGATCTAGTGAACCCGGTGGGGTACACCCGGCCGTGAAGCTCTCTGGAGTGTTCTGCCGACTGGTGACTGGGGGAACCCCATGGGGTTCACCTGGCCGTTTTTTTCAGGCTAACTCTGTTTTGGCCCAAATTTGACGTGTAGCTTCGTTTTCGCATAAAAATCGTGTCATGGCCTTAGAATCTCCAAAATACATCGAAAAAGGGTGATTTCACCTGAAATTCCACAAAAAACTAAAAAGTGAAGATTCCGAAGATATGAATGAAATAAGCCTATAAAGAGTATAAAAGTGTCAAAATAAGCCTAGATTTATCATGAAATGACCATCAAAATTACTACCAAAATGTGAGGCATCACCCATCCCACGGGGAAGCTATCGAAGTCCGCCGCCGCTGCCGGAACCCTCTCCCCCACCTGGGGTGGTCGCCATCCTCGGCGACTCGAGGTAGCTCCTTAGCTAAACCTCGTACCCTAGAGCTCTAAAGCCTCTCACTAGAGTGCTTCGATCCTCAGGCATAACTCTCCCAATGAATGAGAAACACCCATTGTTTACTCATTCTGTTACGATCCAAGAGTCGATAACCTCGAATATCGATAATCCTTATATCGAACCTCATCAGAACCATCGGAGAAGTATTGTTCGGAAGCTTTGTGCCAGGTTGCTTTCTCCATAAGGGATTTATCCCATCGGATGTTAAACTCTGTATACCGGTTCAGCTTACTTTGCCCCAACACCCAGCGATATAAAATATCACGTATCCCTTGGTCGAACCCTGTTCGAACCATTGGTGGGGCTTGGTAAGACAATGACTGAGGAGGATCGTCCAGATCCTTGTGAAACTTCCTCAAGTTCACATGGAATGTAGGGTACATCTACATTATCTATTGGTGTTTCAAACGGTATGCTACTGAGCCCACTCGACTCAGTATTTCACACGGACCGTCATATCTTCGGATAAGACCCCGGTGAGCCTCCCTCACCGAGATTTTCCTACCGATCTGTGAGGTAAGTTGGAGAAGAATTAAGTCATCCATGACTAATTCTTCGTTCCAACAACGACGTTATGCATACCTTTGGATCCATTGTACAGCCAATTCCTAGCTACCTTTACCCTCTACGAGTGAATAGATTCGTTCCCGAGCATTCCGTTGAGTCATAGGGCACTTCCCATAGGAATCCCTTTGTACCACATCAACGGGGGGCGGGGGGTAGGGGCTGACTCCCTAACACTAACTCGAAGCTCAAATGAGGTGGGACTTGTGGATGACAACCTTTGCAAGGTGTATTCCATGCCACATCGATCCACTTCACTCAGTCGTCCTGACTGGCGATCACAAAGTGATGGGAGAATTCTTCCACAAGAGCGTTCACTAGCTCAATTTGCCCATCCGTTTGAGGATGAACGGCTATGGAGAAACTTACCTTGGGACACATACTTATTGAACAACGTGGTCCAATAGTGTCCAGCAACAACAGGCATCCATATCTCACACGATATTCACTGGGATGCCAAAATATTTCACCATATTTTGGAAGAATAGGGTTATAACAATCCTTGCTATACACTGCTCAGGTGTTGGGATAAAGATTCCAACCATAGAGAATCTATCAACCGCCACCAGCATTAAGCTCTCCTCGTCAAACTTAGGAAACCCACCAATAAAGTTCTTGGACACCCTTGTCCAGGACGTCTCGGGAACAGGCAGTGGTTGTAACAACCCTGCCCCTAGTCTCCAATCGATCTTACCTTCCTCGCAATTTTGGTAAGTGCGGACCTACATCCCCATGTTTGCACACGTATTGGGCTAACAGCACAATGGTGCTGACAGGACAATTTTCCCCCTTTGTCCTGGATGCCTTGCCCAATTTCCATCATGGAGCTCCCTTAGTAGCTCCCGGTGCAGTCCGCCCCATCGATGGGACTAGTGGCCTATCGCCTCTGGCCATGACAATGTCAACTGGACCCAGATACGGATCATGTCCGATATAATCTGCTGAACTTAGCTTTTGATCCTCCCTATCAAAAGCTGAGGCTGCTTTTAATCTGACTAGCAGATCCCTTTTCACTTTGGATAGGGTACAACACACAAGGGCATTTAATCTACTGAGCTTGTAAGGAAATATGTTGCCTTTACCCCATTTATGTTCCCCATGGAACTGGAATTCACCTTAGAATTCCAGCCGACAACCTCATTTATGTGGTGTCATGTTGTCGGACTTCATAACCCCGAGAAGGTTCTCCGCGTCCGGAGATAATGGCCTCTTACCACCTTTTCCTTCTCGTGGTCAAAATAACGTTGCCCAGCCTTGTTAGCTTTCAAGTCCCAAAAGCTAAAGGTTGCCCACACTATGACTTATACCACCGATAGCTTGGTCCGAAGCATCAGTGTGAAACTCGAAAGGCATACTGAAGTCGGGTAACTTCAGGATCGGTTCAGAGGCAATACATACCTTCACTATTGGAAGGCCAACTGATACCGATCAAGCCACTCCCATTTCGAGTTCTGTTTCAGCAGATCACTGAGGGTAAGGCTTTTCTTGAATAGCCTTTGATGAACCTTCGATAGAAGTTTACCACACCGAGAAAACTCCATACTCGGTTTGATTTGAGGGGGCGCACCATTCCGCAATGGCTTGGACCTTTACCTTGTCCATACGCGCTTGTCTGTGGCCCATCCCAAGACCAAAGAAAGAAATCTCATCCACCACAAATGAGAATTTCTCAACTCCATTTTTCCCTCAACACCAGCCTTAGATAGCTTAGGCGTTCCTCACGCTTGAGGAAATACCTCTATATCGTCCAAATATACAACTACGTAGTCATCTAAGAAAAGGGGTCAACACTTGTTCTTTAGATAACAAAACGTAGAAGGGGCTTTATAAGTTCAAAGGGCATCACTTTGAACTTAAGGACTCAGATCGGGCTGCTCATATGGTTTTCCTATTCGTTGCCCTCGGCGAACGAATTTGCTAATTAACCTGCTCTCAGGTCTAGCCTTAAGAAAACCAATGCTTTCCCTAGTCGATCTCCCAGATCAGGGATAAGCAGTATAAGATAACAGTCCCTCACTGTTATCTTATCCGAGGTTCTATAGTCTACCCAGAACCTTAGCGACCAATCCTTCCTCTTTTAGAAGAGGATCACGCTCCATAAGGCGACACCGTAGGCCGAATGAACCCGGCTTCAAGCAATCCACACCACTGCTAACGAAGCTCGCCCAACTCCATTGGAGAAATACGGTATATGACCTTTAGTGGAGGAGTGGATCCTATCACAAACTCAACTTTTGATGATCCCTCTCCTTTGGGGAAGGTGTTTTGGAAGCTCTGAGGATAACTCATCGGATAACTCTTCCAACAAACCTCCACCAATGAAGGACCTCTCCTTCGCAAGGAGAGTTGCCAGTCCATGTCTCTTTATAGCCCTTCCTTACTTGTAGGGAGCTGTTGAGAATGGAAATCCCTTATTTCCAGCATCACCTGGGCATATCGCCGGACATAGTCGCGTATGACCCAGTATGCCTTAGTCGTTTTAGGTTGCCCCGCGCAACCCACGACAAATTCCCTGAGTAGGAACAAGCCCCTGATCTCATTTAGTTGAGCTCTCCTCATAAGAGCTCATGGGTCAGACCAGATCCCAAAAGGGCCGTGTGCAACTAAGTCCACCACTACAGCTTTGCATCTCCAAAGAGATATGCAATAAAGTCTTATGTCTGCTCCTCAGCAGGAACTTGGGTATTTTGGAAATGCAATTCCAATACCCCATAGGAAGTCCTCAACTTCCTCAACATAGCAAACCCTTGAAAATGGTGCTAACTTGAAAACACGCCATCGCACGGTGGTCACCCGTCGCACGACATTCCTTAAGCTACAATGGCCTTAGTTCCTACAATGTGTCATCACACAACACTTATTTAGCCGTCATCGGCTGATCTCTGGGATACATCGTTCCATGACAATCCCATGGAGACATTGGCTGGTGTTCGGGGCACATTGTCGCACAATTGTCCCCAAGACCATTGATGACATGTAAAAATATGATATTTCGTGACTCAATTTCATTCTTATTTTAGAGCATAATGCATGTTTCATCTCATTTATTTACTCAAATGCTTCATATTCTTCAGAACCTTCACTTTTCCTCTGTTTTAATGAAATGCAGGTATTTGGCCTCAAAATCGATGGAATTTGGAGAATCTGAATGTATGAGACGATTTCCCATGATGAGATGGAGCTGCACGCCAAATTTCAGCTCAAACGGAGCTTTCTACAGAGTACACGGCCATGGGTGTGCATCCATGCACGGCCGTGCATCATAAATCATCAGAATAAGCTTAACCGAGCCGTGCACGGGCATGCCCGTGCATCCATGCACGGCCGTGTATCGTCGTAAACTACACGACAGACGCTCGGTATTTTGGTCTTAACTTTCTATTCTTAGCTCAGAATTAGACAAAATTTTAGGGAGACCTTCCCAACTTAGACACGAACGATTTGGGACTGGAATCATCAGATTTGGACAAGCAACTGAGGAGAACGAGCGAAAAAGGCGAGACCTTAGGGTTTTGGGGCGATTTCGGAGGCGACAACACTGTTCTGGCTTGATTTCTTCGTCGTTCCGGCGTGGATCTTCATGCTGGACCTTCTTCCATCAAGGATCTACCCTACCCTTTGGGTTGATTTAATTATTGTGAGAGATCTCATGTATTTAACGATGAACATTGTAGCTTAACTCTTCTTTTTGGGGTTTGGGCGTAGCCCACTTGAAGAATGTTTGATATTAATGTTTGATCTATATATTTCTTTACTTATCCTTGTTCTTATTCATATCTAGGATGTTTTACTTCGTGTTTATGTACTGGCCATATGTATGCATGTCTTAGATGTCAAGGGAAGGACTGAGAGGTGAACCTTGATCATCGGAACCCCTTAGACTGGACTGGTGATTTCGTGTTGCGAGAGCACTCGAAATCACCTGAGGAACCCTAGCCCTTCACAGATCCCATTGGATCAGACTTAACCTAGGTAAGCCACGAGAGTAGGAGACTTGGGTTAAGGCGGATACCGGACCATGTCCTGAGAGGGAGCGCGTCTGTACCCTAGGAAGGATTACCTTGAGAACTTAGATAAAACTTAATTTAAAACGTCAGACTTTAATATTTATGCATGCTTCAGTGTGGTGAAACCTAAAACCCCGATCCTCTCTCATAAATCTAAAACCCCGATTTCTTTGCTCTCTGCGTTGCTTGTTTCTTAATTTGCTTTAGTTTAAATACTTGCTCTAGGACATTAGCCATTTCACTATTAATCATTAACCTAGCTTTCGATTGACTGATTTGTTAGTACTTGACCCTAGTCCCTGTGGGTTCGATCTTTTTATTACGCGATAGACCGTGCACTTGAGGTAGCAGCCGTCTAGGCCCTATCAAGTTTTTGGCGCTGTTGCCGGGGACTAGGTTGCCAATATTAACAAAATCATGAGATTGATAGACTAGGTTTAGTTAGATTTTCTTTTTATTTTTATTTTGTTAATATATTGTTTAGCTTTTAGTTGCAGTTTTTCTTTTTATTAGTGCGGTTGCTGCTAACCTTTTCTTTTGAGGTACTTGTTTATGCCCAGGAATATTCTTCGAACAGTGAAACTTGTACCCGTTGACCCAGAGATAGAGCGTACCTTTCGTTTAGTTCGAAGGAATCTGAAGAGACTTAAGCTTGAAGGTTAATTTTCTGAGAACCAACCAATGGAAGCTAACCGCCCTTTGAAGGACTTTGCAGCACCCACCATCTCTGGTGTGCACTCATGCATATCGCGACCGGCTATCGAAGCTAACAACTTTGAGATCAAGCCGTCCCTTGTACAAATGGTACAACAGAATCAATTTAGTGGAGCAGCCATTGACGATCCTAATCTTAACTTGTCTATTTTTTTAGAAGCTGCGACACTCTAAAAATTAATGGTGCTCCCCTTGATGCTATCAAACTAAGACTTTTCCCTTTTTCTCTCAGGGATCGAGCCAGGGCATGGTTGCAATCTTTACCACAGGGCTTCATCACGATGTGGGACCAGCTATCACAGGCCTTCTTGTCAAAATATTTCCCACCGAGTAAGACCGCCCAGCTCAGAAATCAAATCACCAATTTCGCCCAACGAGATGGAGAGTCCCTATATGAAGCATGGGACCGTTTCAAAGAACTGCTAAGACTGTGCCCTCATCATGGTCTATAGAAATGGGTACTTATTCATATATTTTATGGTGGTTTACTTTACCAGACTAGACTTTCTGTAGATGCTGCTGCTGGTGGGGCACTAATGAACAAGAATGTCGATGACGCTATGAACTTGATTGAGGACATGGCACTCAATCACTACCACTGGTCAGGAGAAAGAAGCCAACATGTGAGAGGCTCAGGTAAGCATGATTTGGATATGTTGAGTTCACTGGTAGCTAAGGTAGATTCATTGTCACATAAATTTGATTCTATGAATGTATCTACCTCTAACTCTGTCACTTGTGAAGTTTGTGGAGTAATAGGCCATTTTGCTAATGATTGTTATATCTTGAACACTCATTCAGATCAGTTCAATGCTATTGGAAATTACAGGGACCAGAACGACCCGTACTCGAACACATATAATCCGGGATGGAGGGATAACCCAAATTTCTCCTACGGACTTAATCAAGGGCAAGTCCCTCATGCAAATTTTGCTAATCCAAATTCTTTTTCTAATTTCAGGCCTCCTCCCGAGATCCAACTTCCATTTGCTAATCAAAAACAGCCAGAACCACCAAACGGGTCGAAACTTGAGTTGATGCTGGAAAAGTTCCTCACCATGCAAATTAAACAACAAGATGACACCAGTGAACATATGCGCCAGCTGAACTTAAAAATAGACTCCGTGTCCACACATTGTAAGGATCTTGATGATCGACTTACTCAGCTTTCTCAACGAGTCAATTCATCCTCAAGGGCTCAATATGAAGTCAACCATAATGAGCACTGCAATGCGATTAATGTGCAGTGAAGAACAATTGGCCGATGTTAGCGATGATGCTGTGAGAGAGTCTGATGTTCAGAGAGAAGAGGCTCAATCTTCAATGGAAATATCGACAGAGAAGGAGGTCAACCTAAAGCCAATATATGTTCCTCCACCTCCCTACAAGCCACCTATACCCTTTCCACAGAGGCTGGCTAAAGCAAAATTGAGTGGACTATTTGGCAAGTTTTTAGAAGTATTGAAGAAGCTCCACCTCAATATTCCTTTCAGAGAGGCAATTTCTTAGATGCCCACTTATGCCAAGTTCCTTAAGGATATTCTGACCAATAAAAGGAAAATAGAGGAACATGAAATGGTGGCATTGACAGGAGAATATACAGCAATCATTCAGAATCATCTGCCTCATAAACTTGAAGATCATGGTAGTTTTTCCATCTCATGCAGAATTGGCAACATCTCATTTGAAAGAGCACTCTTGGACTTGGGGGCCAGCGTTAGTATGATGCCTCTCTCTATCTTCAAGAAGCTAGACTTGGGGGATCTGAAACCAACATCTAAAGTTATTCAGCTTGCCAATAACTCTACACATCAACCAGTGGGAATTGTGGAAGATGTGCCCATTAAAGTCGGGGAATTCTTCGTTCCAGTGGACTTCGTGGTTTTAGATATGACGGAGAATTTCATACTTCCTCTTATATTGGGCAGGCCATTCCTCGCTACAGCCGGAGCTGTAATAGATGTCAAACACGAAAAGCTGTCATTAAACATTTGTGAGAATATCTTAAAATTTGACCTTTCTATTGATAATGAGAAATCATCTTTTTCAGGTTCCTGTTGCAACATTGAGGTGGTGGGAGAGAATGTCAAATCATCAAGAGGCACAAAGGGATGTTTTGAAGGAGAGCTTGACGACTTGGCCAATCCAAATGAAGAGAAGGTGTTGGCCTATATGACCTTGATAGATGATGGTCTTGGAGTTGACCCTAAGAGAGTGTTACATGGAGCGCCTGAAGACAAGGAATTGAAGGGCATTGAGAGAACTTTAGAGTTTAACTATCTTCTTATTCCATATCATTTAAGAACAATAATAATTGTACTGTTGTATTTGATGTTCATATTAATAGGTACAATTTTCAGGCGACGAAGAAAGCGGAGACTACACGCACTTTATTTTGGCTCTTCTCCACCAAGACCATCATGATTATTTAGACATTGGTCAAGCTAGTGACCCTAAAGAAGCGCTTGTTGGGAGGCAACCCAACCTCTTGTTTACTCTTTTGCACTCTTTTACTTTCTTATTTATTTTCATCATTTAGACATTGTTATTTTTCAGTTTTTCTTCATATTTATGCTTCTTAAGCTGAACCATGCTGATAGAAATTTTTATGGATTTTTCAGGTTTCACCGAGCCATGCACAGTCGCACCCGTGCATCCATGCACGGCCGTGTGAAGTTACCGCTGCCTAGAGGTGGCCATGGGCCGTGCCCGGGCCCGCCTCGGCCCGGTTCCTGGCGGGCCGTGCCTGGCACGGCCCGTTTCAAATCGTGCCGTGCCTGACACGGCACGGTGGGAAAAATGCTAGGCCCGGCACGGCCCGTTGCCCGATTAGGCATGCTGGTCCAGGCACGGTTCCGCCGGAGAGTGAGCACGGATCCAGCACGCGGGCCAGGCACGACCCGCGGGCTGACTTCGGCACGCGGGCCGAATATGACCCAACGGGCCAAATGAGGAACGTGGGCCGTGTTTGGCCCGGCCCAATTATGTAAATTTACATATTTATTCCCTATTTTTAATTATTAAAAGGGGATAAAATGGTAATTTTATAATATAAAGACAATTATATCCCTAACTTTTAAATTTTTTCAAACCGTTATAGGGCTATTTGGGTAAAAACGCATGCTCAATTCAAAAATTCCGACCGTTACCGCCCAAATACCCATGCCGGCCCACGTGCCGTGCTGAGCACGGGTCCATGCCGTGCCAGGCCCGGCACGCCTGCGGGCCGTGCCCGGCCCAGCCCATGGGCCGAGAGGCCTCGGCCCAGCCCGACCCGAGTCGGGCCACGGGCCGCCCGTGGCACGTTGACTTGGTCAACATGCCGTGCCGTGCCCGGCCGGCGTCGTGCCGGGCCGCGGGCCGGCCAGGCCCGTTGGCCACCTCTACCGCTGCCGAATCCTACACGCACTACCGTTCGTGAGCAGCGGAACTGGAGGGTGGAGGCAGTTGAAGACCATGATGTTCCACTTAACGCTATTCCTCCACCACCGGCTCAGCAGCACCCTTCTACCTAGCTCGACCGCATTGAGGCCTATGTCCGCTTTATCTGGG
This sequence comes from Costus lasius, assembly GCA_027563935.2. Lineage (NCBI taxonomy): Eukaryota > Viridiplantae > Streptophyta > Magnoliopsida > Zingiberales > Costaceae > Costus > Costus lasius. The sequence goes on along the minus strand of CM050450.1, from coordinate 116,168,517 downwards.
ACGCACAGGAAGAGACTCATCTGTCTGTCTCTGAAGGCAATTACCGGATCCAACAACTTGAGACAGAAGTGGAGCGCCAAGGACGAACACAGTCCTCTATTTTAGAGTATGTGCATGAGCTTCAAGCGAGACTCCATCGACGTTGGGGATGAGCTTCTTTGGTTTCACCCGTCACTTGGTCAGCTTTCTGTTTTTCCAGTAGTTTATTTTAGTTATTAGTTTGCATCTATCTGCTTTTAGTTTATTACATTCTTAGTTGCATGTTTTAGTTTTCTTAGTCGTATTAACATCTATAGTGTCTTACCCAACCCCACTCTTTTCATTCATGATATTTGCTTTGTCCTTTAGTATTGCATTGTTCTATGCCTACTTGATTGCTTGGGATAGGAATCTTGACTTTTATCTGCCAATGGTCTATAATGGTTATGGTTTGCCCATATGATTCTTTGGTTTAGTGTAGTTGATTGATGTAATTAACCCGATTCATTATTGGTAGAATCTTGAAGAGTATGCTTGTTACTCCACCTTAGCCTTGATATGCATCTTATGTGTAGAAAGCGATTGTATCTAGTTTCTATCTCTACTTCATTTGTGCACTTTGTCATGGGGGTTAGAAATACTAATGGTAGTACCGAAGTGTTCTTGTACATTGCACTTTGTACTCCCACTTGGCACTATTTATAGCATCTCAATAGCAAAAGGGTTAGTGGTACCTAAGTTCCTTGTTCATCATACTTTGCACTACCCTATAGTTTTCAATAATGACAGTGGTACCGAAGCATAGCTTGGCACTTGGCACTGTTGTTAAAAAAAAAAAGGCACCACATAGGGACTATGTGGTACTGATGCTATTCTCCCATAACTTAGTACACAGTGTTATGCTTTTTGAAAGCTTGATCAATCATATCATGTGCATGAGATGCATTATAGAGGTTTTTGGTTATGTAACTTTGCATGTTCTATAGATTGTATTCATGATAATTGGTTTAATTTGCTTTCCATACTGCATTATAACCTGAAGAGTTGTTGTGTTTAACCATTAACCTCATTAGACCTACTTAAGCTACTTTGAGATTCCTTATTCCATGTCATCATTGTATTCTAGACAATTCAATTGCTTGAGGACAAGCAAAACTTTAAGTCTGATGTATTTTGATGACATGTAAAAATATGATATTTCGTGACTCAATTTCATTCTTATTTTAGAGCATAATGCATGTTTCATCTCATTTATTTACTCAAATGCATCATATTCTTCAGAACCTTCACTTTTCCTCTGTTTTAATAAAATGCAGGTATTTGGCCTCAAAATCGATGGAATTTGGAGAATCTGAAGGTATTGGACGATTTCCCATGATGAGATGGAGCTGCACGCCAAATTTTAGATCAAACGGAGCTTTCTACAGAGTACACGGCTATGGGTGTGCATCCATGCACGACCGTGCATCATAAGTCATCAGAATAAGCTTAACCGAGCCGTGCACGGGCATGCCCGTGTATCCATGCACGGCCGTGTATCGTCGCGAACTACACTACAGATGTTCGGTATTTTGGTTATAACTTTCTATTCTTAGCTCGGAATTGGACGAAATTTTAGCGAGACCTTCCCAACTTAGACACGAACGATTTGGGACTGGAATCATCGAATTTGGACAAGCAACCGAGGAGAACGAGCGAAAAAGGCGAGACCTTAGGGTTTTGGGGCGATTTCGGAGGCGACAACACTGTTCCGGCTTGATTTCTTCGTCGTTCCGGCGTGGATCTTTGTGCTGGACCTTCTTCCATCAAGGATATACCCTCGCCTTTGGTTTAATTTAATTATTGTGAGAGATCTCATGTATTTAACGATGAACATTGTAGCTTAACTCTTCTTTTCAGGGTTTGGGCGTAGCCCACTGTAAGAATGCTTGATATTAATGTTTGATATATATATTTCTTTACATATCCTTGTTCTTATTCATGTTTAGGATGTTTTACTTCGTGTTTATGTACTGGTCATATGTATGCATGTCTTAGATGTCAAGGGAAGGACTGAGAGGTGAACCTTGATCATCGGAACCCCTTAGACTGGACTGGTGATTTCGTGTTGCGAGAGCACTCGAAATCACCCGAGGAACCCTAATCCTTCACAGATCCCATTGGATCCGACTTAACCTAGGTAAGCCACGAGAGTAGGAAACTTGGGTTAAGGCGGATACCGGACCGTGTCCTGAGAGGGAGCGCGTCTGTACCCTAGGAAGGATTACCTTGAGAACTTAGATAAAACTTAATTTAAAACGTCAGACTTTAATATTTATGCATGCTTCAGTGTGGTGAAACCTAAAACCCCGATCCTCTCTCAAAAATCTAAAACCCCGATTGCTTTGCTCTCTGCGTTGCTTGTTTCTTAATTTGCTTTAGTTTAAATACTTGCTCTAGGACATTAGCCATTTCACTATTAATCATTAACCTAGCTTTCGATTGACTGATTTGTTAGTACTTGACCCTAGTCCCTGTGGGTTCGATCTTTTTATTACGCGATAGATCGTGCACTTGCGGTAGCAGCCGTCTAGGCCCTATCAACCACCACCAACTACTCTCCAGGACAAGTCATCGCATGATTGTCCCATGGCATCAATGATTGATGCCTCGGGATACATCGTTGCATGATGATCCCCATAGGCACAATAAAATGCCTTCGGGACATGTCGTCGCACGGTAGTCCCTATGGCCACCTCTGGCCTTGGTCGGTGCTGTAGAAGCTGTGGTAACGTGCTTCAGCTACCCGACCCCGAAGAGATATGTCTCCGCTAGGGAGACAAGAAAACTGAGCTGTGAGGCTCCAGTTGGACACAGCCGACCCTGTTGATATCTTTGGAGCGAAGCTCCCCCATATCCGATAGGCTCCACCAGTATCCCCATGCTGTGGACGCGTGTGATCATTGTATTGATCATAGCTGCCAACACGTACAATGCCGGTGTACAAGTTGGAACGTGCAAAACTTGGGCTCTGATGCTAGTCTGTCACACTCAGAATTAGGGTAATAAAATTTTAATTAAAATACACCCGAGTCAACACTTTGACTCGCACCCAAGCATGCCCACGCAGGGGCTAAGCGGCTGAACCGCTGATCTAGGCGCGACCGGTAGGAGCACGTCCTCGACGTGTTCCTCAGCCTATCCCAGGTGGCCACCTCGACTGTCGTCTCGACGAGTCATCGACCGCCACGTGCCCACTGAAGACCGCAGCACGATCTAGCTCCACTGTCCACCAAAATACATAACCCGAGATTCAACGCCGGCGCAGCGCGCGTACGAGTCCGGTACACCAGAAAAGAGGCAAATCAGCACGCATGCGGAGGCGCACACTCGTGCAGGAGATGATGTCATACAGTACGCCGGGCACACGCCCTAACTCCGACTAGACGGCACGTAGGCGGCCAGAATCACACACTCGCCCAACAGGGATGTCTCGCAGACGTCCGGCACAACAAACCGGCCAACGCCGGGCAACACCACACAAGGCCGGCGCACATAATCGGAGCGCAGAGAGGGGCGAGGAGTCGCCGACCGAGTAGGACAACCCGGCCGGGAGTGCGAGGCTCGGGGAGTCGGAGAGAGGAAGACGCTGACCGAGGGTAGCGGATCGGCCGGGAACGGGAACCGTATCCGGGACCTGAAAGAGGTGCATGCACGGAAAACGAGGCTCATGCACGTCGACCAAAGCACATGCACGTAACCCGAGGCAGCGGACAGATTACCGGGAGATCGTCGAAAACCACCCGAGGCTCGTCGGAGCCCAGTCCGGCCGAACCCGACCTCGCCGGAGGCAGGGGAGGCACCGGCGAAGCCACATAGACGCCAGACGCCACCAAAGAAGGGAGTCACGCCCCTTCTTCACCAGACGCCGCCGGAACCCTAGGAGACGCCGGCGAACCCTTCGTCGGACGTCGCCAGGGAGGGGAGCCGAAGCTCCCAGCCTCTCCGGTCACCCACATTCGTGCCGGAAACGCGAAGAAAGAGGAGGACGTGGCAAAGGGAAGAAAACGCAAGCCGACAACGCTCGGCGACAGAAAACCACCCGCCGGACGGAGCCGGAGCGGGAGGAGCCAGAAACATACCTTCGGCAGGTGATTGCCACTGGATCCACCACTGGCGATGCCGAGGAAGAGGAGGAGGAAGGGAAACGGGAACGCCGCCCGTTGCTCCATCGCTTCCCGCACCGCCGCACCAATCCCACGGGGAAGCTGTCGGAGTCCGCCGTCGCTGCCGGAACCCTCTCGCCGGAGCTGCACTCGATGGAGGGGAGAGATATCGGGGGAGAGGGGAGAAAACGGCCGCCGCCATCGCGTTCGAACGAACGCATTCATGCTATAGTAGCATAGGGCACTGTTGCCCTAACTCATCTCCACTAGACGGGTCCCCGACCCGCTAAGCTGCCCGAATCTGACCTACCAGCCGCCCGATCCACTAAGCGCAACAGGCTTGGATCGCGTTGGGCCTGGGCCTAGGCTTGGGCCCAGTGCCTGGGCCTAACATTCTCCCCCACCTGAGGTGGTCGCCGTCCTCGGCGACTCGAGGTATCTCCTCAGCTAAACCTTGTACCCTAGAGCTCTAGAACCTCTCACTAGAGTGCTTTGATCCTTAGGCATAACTCTCCCAATGAATGAGAAACACCCATTATTTACTCATTCTGTTATGATCCAAGAGTTGATAACCTCGAATATCGATAATCCTTAGATCGAACCTCATCCGAACCATTGGAGAAGTATTGTTCGGAAGCTTTGTGCCAGGTTGCTTTCTCCATAAGGGATTTGTCCCATCGGATGTGAAACTCCGTATACCGGTTCAGCTTTCTTTGCCCCAACACCCAGTGATATAAAATATCACGTATCCCTTGGTCGAACCCTGTTCGAACCATCGGTGGGGCTTGGTAAGACAATGATTGAGGAGGATCGTCCAGATCCTTGTGAAACTTTCTCAAGTTCACATGGAATGTAGGGTACATCTACATTCTCTATTGGAGTTTTAAACGGTATGCTACTGAGCCCACTCGACTCAATATTTCATATGGACCATCGTATCTTCGGATAAGACCCCGGTGAGCCTCCCTCACCGAGATTTTCCAACCGATCTGCGAGGTAAGTCGGAGAAGAATTAAGTCGCCCACGACTAATTCTTCGTTCCAATAACGACGGTATGCATACCTTTGCATCCATTGTCCATGACGTCTCGGGAACAGGCAGTGGTTGTAACAACACTACCCCTAGTCTCCAATCGATCTTACCTTCTTGGCAATTTTGGTAAGTGCGGACCTACATCCCCATGTTTGCGCACGTATTGGGCTAATAGCACAATGGTGCTGACAGGACAAATTTCCCCCTTTGTCCTGGATGTCTTGCCCAATTTCCATCATGGAGCTCCCTCAGTAGCTCCCGGCGCAGTCCGCCCCATCGATGGGACTAGTGGCCTATCGCCTCTGGCCATGACAATGTCAACTAGACCCAGTTATGGATCATGTCCGATATAATCTGCTGAACTTAGCTTTTGATCCTCCCTATCAAGAGCTGAGGCTGCTTTTAATCTGACTAGCAGATCCCTTTTCACTCTAGATAGAGTACAGCACACAAGGGCATTTAATCTACTGAGTTTGTAAGGAAACATGTTGCCTTTACCCGATTTATGTACCCCATGGAACTGGAATTCACCTTATAATTCCGGCAAACGGGCCTATTTTGCCGACAACCTCATTTATGTGGTGTCATGTTGTCGGACTTCATAACCCCGAGAAGGTTCTCCGTGTCTGGAGATAATGGCCTCCTACCACCTTTTCCTTCTCATGGTCAAAATACCGTAGCTCAGCCCTGTTAGCTTTCAAGTCCCAAAAGCTACAGGTTGCCCACACTATGACTTATACCATTGATAGCTTGGTCCGAAGAATCAGTGTGAAACTCGAAAGGCATACTGAAGTCGGGTAACTTCAGGATCGGTTCAGAGGCAATACGGACCTTCACTATTGGAAGGCCAACTGATACCGATCAAGCCACTCCCATTTCGAGTTCCGTTTCAACAGATCATTGAGGGTAAGGCTTTTCTTGAATAACCTTTGATGAACCTTCGATACAAGTTCACCACACCGAGAAAACTCCATACTCTGTTTGATTTGAGGGGGCGCACCATTCCGCAATGGCTTGGACCTTTACCTTGTCCATGCGCGCTTGTCCGCGGCCCATCCCAAGACCAAAGAAAGAAATCTCATCCACCACAAATGAGAATTTCTCAACTCCATTTTTCCCTCAACACCAGCCTCAGATAGCATAGGTGTTCCTCACGCTTGAGGAAATACCTCGATATCGTCCAAATATACAACTACGTAGTCATCTAAGAAAAGGGGTCAACACTTGTTCTTTAGATAACAAAACGTAGAAGGGGCTTTAAAAGTTCAAAGGGCATCACTTTGAACTTAAGAACTCATATCGGGCTGCTCATATGGTTTTCCTATTCGTTGCCCTCGGCGAACGAATTTGCCAATTAACCTGCTCTCAGGTCTAGCCTTAAGAAAACCAATGCTTTCCCTAGTCGATCTCCCAGATCAGGGATAAGCAGTATAAGAGAACAGTCTCTCACTGTTATCTTATCCGAGGTTCTATAGTCTACCCAGAACCTTAGCGACCAATCCTTCCTCTTTTAGAAGAGGATCACGCTCCATAAGGCGACACCGTAGGCTGAATGAACCCGGCTTCAAGCAATCCACACCACTGCTAATGAAGCTCGCCCAACTCCATTGGAGAAATACGGTATATGACCTTTAGTGGAGGAGTGGATCCTATCACAAACTCAACTTGTGATGATCCCTCTCCTTTGGGGAAGGTGTTTTGGAAGCTCCGAGGATAACTCATCGGATAACTCTTCCAACAAACCTCCACCAATGAAGGACCTCTCCTTCGCAAGGAGAGTTGCCAGTCCATGTCTCTTTATAGCCCTTCCTTACTTGTAGGGAGCTGTTGATAATGGAAATCCCTTGTTTCCAGCATCACCTGGGCATATCGTCGGACATAGTCGTGTATGACCCAGTATGCCTTAGTCGTTTTAGGTTGCCCCGCGCAACCCACGACAAATTCCCCGAGTAGGAACAAGCCCCTGATCTCATTTAGTTGAGCTCTCCTCATAAGAGCTCATGGGTCAGACCAGATCCCAAAAGGGCCGTGTGCAACCTAAGTCCACCACTACAGCTTTGCATCTCCAAAGAGATACGCAATGAAGTCTTATGTCTGCTCCTCCGCAGGAACCTGGGTATTTTGGAAATGCAATTCCAATACCCCATAGGAAGTCCTCAACTTCCTCAACATAGCAAACCCTTGAAAAGGGTGCTAACTTGAAAACACGCCATCGCACGGTGGTCACCTGGCCAATCTTGGCCGGTGTTCTAATGGTGTCGTCGCACGACATTCCTCAGGCTACAAAGGCCTCAGTTCCTAGAACGTGTCATCACACAACACTTATTTAGCCGCTATCGGCTGATCTCTGGGATACTTCGTCGCACGACAATCCCATGGAGACATTGGCTGGTGTTCGGGGTACATGTCGCACAATTGTCTCCTAGACCACCACCAACTACTCTCTAGGACAAGTCATCGCACGATTGTCCCATGGCATCAATGATTGATGCCTCGGGATACATCGTTGCATGATGATCCCCATAGGCGCAATAAAATGCCTTCGGGACATGTCGTCGCACGACAGTCCCTATGGCCACCTCTGGCCTTGGTCGGTGCTGTAGAAGCTGCGGTAACGTGCTTTAGCTACCCGACCCCTAAGAGATATGTCTCCGCTAGGGAGACAAGAAAACTGAGCTATGTGGCTCCAGTTGGACATAGCCAACCCTGTTGATATCCTTGGAGCGAAGCTCCCCCATATCCGACAGGCTCCACCAGCATCCCCATGCTGTGGACGCGTGTGATCATTGTATTGATCATAGCTGCCAACACGTACAATACCGGTGTACAAGTTGGAACGTGCAGAACTTGGGCTCTGATACTAGTCTGTCACGCCCAGAATTAGGGTAACAAATTTTTAATTAAAATACACTTGAGTCAACACTTTGACTCGCACCCAAGCACGCCCACGCAGGGGCTAAGCGGCTGAACCGCTGATCCAGGCGCGACCGGTAGGAGCACGTCCTCGACGTGTTCCTCAGCCTATCCCAGGTGGCCACCTCGAATGTCGTCTCTATGAGTCATCGACCGCCACGTGCCCACTGAAGACCGCTGCACAATCCAGCTCCACTGTCCACTAAAATACATAACCCGAGACTCGACGCCGGCGCGGCGCGCGTATGAGTCCTGTACACCGGAAAAGAGTCAAATCAGCACGCAGGCGGAGGCGCACACTCGTGCAGGAGACGACGTCACGCAGGACGTCGAGCACATACCCTAACCGCACGCATGTGCCCAGATTCACACACTCACCCAACAGGGACGTCTCGCAAACGTCAGGCACAACAAACCGGCCAACGCCAGGCAACACCACACAAGGCCGGCGCACATGACCGGAGTGTGGAGAGGGGCGAGGGGTCGCCAACCGAGTAGGACAACCCGGCCGGGAGTTCGAGGCTCGGGGAGCCGGAGAGAGGAAGACGCCGGCCGAGGGCAGCTGATCGGCCGGGAACGGGAACCACGTCCGAGACCCGAAAGTGGCACACACACGGAAAACGAGGCTCATGCACGCCGACCAAAGCACATGCCCGCAACCCGAGGTAGCGGACCGACAATCGAAAGTCCGTCGGAAACCACCCGAGGCTCGCCGGAGCCTAGTCCGGCCGAACCCAACCTCGCCAGTAGCAAGGGAGGCGCCGGCGAACCCACACAGACGCCGGACGCCACCAAAGAAGGGAGTCACGCCCCTTCTTCACCATACGCAGCCAGAACCCTAGGAGACGCCGGCGAACCCTTCGTCGGACATCGCCAGGGAGGGGAGGCTTAGCTCCCAGCCTCGCCGGCCACCAGCATTCTCGCCAGAAACGCAAAGAAAGAGGAGGACGCGGCGAAGGGAAGAAAACGCAAGTCGGCAACGCTCGCCGACAGAAAACCACCCACCGGACGGAGACGGAGCGAGAGGAGGCAGAAACATACCTTCGGCGGGCGACTGCCGCCAGATCCACCATCGGCGATGCCGAAGAAGAGGAGGAGGAAGGGAAATGGGAATGCCGCCCGTTGCTCCGTCGATTCCCGCACCGCCGCACTCTTCCCACGGGGAAGCTGCCGGAGTCTGCTGCCGCAGCCGGAACCCTCTCGCAGTAGCCACACTCGACGGAGGGGAGAGATATCGGGGGAGAGGGGAGAAAATGGCCGCCGCCATCGCGTTCGAACGAACGCGTTCAAGCTACAGTAGCACAGGGCACTGTTGCCCTAACTCATCTCCACTAAACGAGTCCCCGACCCACTAAGTTGCCCGAATCCGACCCGCTAGCCGCCCGATCCACTAAGTGCAGCTGGCTTCGATAGCGTTGGGCCTGGGCCTGGGCTTGGGCCCAGCGCCTGGGCCTAACAGTAACTATATATAAAAGTTATGTTTTAAAATAGAATTAAATAGACTTGATCCTTTAGTAATTGTTGTCGAAGGTATATAAATAACTCAAAATGAGTGCAATCTAAAATATTAATAATAAAATAATTATAAAAATAGAAGTACGTGGACTTGATTCTTTCATAAATGTTGTAGAAGGTACATAGGTAGCTTGAATAAATATAATCTAAAATTAAAAAAATATATAAAAATAAAACTGCATAGACCTAGTCCTTCCATAAATTATTGTGAAAGATATGTAGATAGCTCAAATAAGTGTGGTCTTTAAAAAAGAGTTAGAAAAATAGAATAACGTAAAATATTATAGAAGGTACATATTTTGCCTATAATGGGTTCAATTTAAAATAAATAATAAAAATATTTTTAAAAAAATTTGTGTTATTCTGAATATTACTTGTGCATTATTATTATATCATATTTTATTTTTTTTATTTTATGATTTTTTAATTGTTATTTTCCTTTTTTTCCCATTTTTAAAATTTTTTCTTGATTTCTTTTTTAAGAATTTTACTTATTTTTCCAATTTTCCTTTTTTATTTTAATATTTTACTTATTTGATTTTTTTCCTTATTTTTTGTTTTTTCTGATTTTATTTTTTCATTTTTGTTTTTCTGTTTTTTTTCCTTTTTTTGTTCTAATTTTTTTTTAAAAAAAATTTCTAATTCAGGCAATCTTTGCTGTAGCTTGCGCTGGGCCCCAAAATTTGTAAGCTGAGCCATGCGTCATCTCGTGTGCAATGCCAAGCGGGCCTTTTTTCCTGGCATGGTCAGCATGGCCCACTAGTAACTGTGCCAAAGTGGGCTCATCCTTGGTGTCAGGCCCGTGGACCACCAGGCCGGGCAAAAGAGATTGGGTTGGGCGGTGGCCCAAGCCCATGCCGCAACAGAGATGGCGGAGCCCGATTCCACTGGTCAAAGCTCAAATCCGCTGCGGATTTCGACCACACGACGAGTTCTTCAGCCGCGATCACGTCTTCTCCAGTGAGCTACTTGAACGCGGACGACGACAACGGGTGCAGCGAGAGCGTGGTCGGCACACATGGAAGAAAAGGGCAACAAACGGGGGGATCGCGATTAGATGGAGCACCGCCCTTCCCGATTTGGGAAGGAGGACGCGATCGTACTCGGCGGAAGCGGATGTTTAGCGGGAGAAGGTGACGGATGAGCGGGGAACGTGAAGAGCAGCAGCGCCTCTTCTCTACAAAGTCCAACGGGCGGAACAGGGACAACATCAGTGACCACCATCCACTCCACAGCTTAGGGAAGTGAGAGAGCAGTGGTGAGATTTTTCTAGCATCTAGGGAGACGACGATGAGGGTGAGTAGCAAGCGAACTTCGAGCGACTGTAACCGGCGATCAAGGGATCGTCGGCGAGGGAGGGAAGAGGGGAGTCGGCGGCTAGGGGGTCGTCGACGAATATCTGGAGAGGTTTTGTAGATTGGTTCACGAAGGAATAGAAGTTTTCCTCTCCGTTCTTTTTTCTTCCCCTGTTCTTGGGTTCCGCGGTGATTTCCGCTACCTTCGGCGACATTCCGATGGCAGCAGGCAGCTGCTAGATTAGTGGCGATGAGAAGGCTGAGGACGAGGCGTAGGCAGCGTACTTTCCCTATCGGCACGCCCATCGGTTCTCCGGCAACGGACGTAGGTGAACGAACGCAGCAAAGCGTGTGTTCGGCATGAAGACGAAGACATGAGCAGGCAAGCTTTCGAATGCACTGAGCGTTCGAAATGAGGAGGTGAGGATTTTGACCTAGTCAAAATCCATACGACGAATTCGATTTTGCGATTTCGAATCAGAGGCGGCTGATGTAAGGGTGACATCAGCCAAGAAATTTGGGCGAGCGGCACGCGGTGATGCTTGATTTTGACTTCGGTCAAAATAGGAGGTAACCCTAGAATTCAATTTGGACTTCGGTCAAAAATTGGATTTGGTGGTGAATTTGGGGCCGAAAATTAGGGATTTGGTGCATAGTCCTAGATTTGTCGGAGAATGGTTTATTGGAGCATGACAATTGGTATCAGAGCCAGATTTCTGTGATCCCATACCCACAGGTCTTGGTGCAGTCAACACGGTTGAGTCTCCCAGAAAATTAAAGGTCGGGAATAAGTTCCGAAAGATCACACACACAGCCAGAGGATCGTCAGAGGACGTTTGCCCCCGGCGTGATAAGGGTGTCAAAGCTAAGGTAACGGCTAAATTAACTGACGATATGGTGAATCAGGCAGATCGCATAGCACGATTAGAGCAGGTGCTCGGCTTGACGGGTGAGGGGGACAATGCTGTCGTTCCCCAGGTTGAGCATCTACAGCGGATAGTGGAGCAACAGCGGTTGCAGATCATCGCTCTGCAGCAGACCATGGAGGGTCTGATAGACTTGCTAGAGCAGATAGTAGGCTTGCAGGCAAAGAACATTGTGCTGCACCTGCTAGAGCCAGGCACAACGAACTACACCCGTGGCAGCGACGGCGGAGCAGGAGGCTCCCAAGCCAAAGGTGGGTATCCCTGAACCAACGACATTCGGAGGGGCCCGATCGTCTAGGGAGGTAGAAAACTTTATTTGGGACATGGATCAACTGTTCTCTGCCAGCCATATTCCAGAGGGAGAATGAGTGCAGGTGTGCATTGCGTATCTCACAGCCAACGCAAAACTTTGGTGGAGGACCAAAGTTAGCTCAATGTCGGGGGCTTCTAGTTGGCCATGGGAGATTTTCCGTGAGGAACTGTGACGGCAGTTTCTTCCAGGGAATTCGGCAGACCAGGCTCATGGCAAAATGGATCAGCTGAGGCACATAGGCTCGATCCAGGAGTACGTCAGGGCATTCTCCGCACTGATGTTGGAGCTACCGGACATGACAGAGGTAGATTGACAATATTTTTTTTCTCCACAACCTTCAACCATGGGCGGAGACGAAGGTCCGGCGACACTCACCACCAGACTGGAGGGCGGCTGCAGCGATAGCCGAATCATTGGTGGATAATCGAAATTCCAGATCAACACCACCAAGGAAGTCAAGATCACCACTGAAGCGCAGCTTCCCGCCGAGGGCTAGAGTTCCAGAAAGGGGTAGACTCTTTCCCCAGCGACACAGGGGTTCGCCGAGATGACAGTAGCCACATTGGCCTGCTGGAAGGACACATGCAGGACCAAAGCCACAAGGATGTTTCTTGTGCAGCGCTCCTCACTAGATGAAGGATTATCCAACCAGACATAAGATAATGGTGATAGTGCTATAGGAACCAGCTGAGAAAGTTGAAGAAAACACCGAGGAGCCAAGAATCGGTGCAATCGAGGTAGTTCCAAACATTGCCATGAAGGTACTGCAGTGTAGAATAGGGTATATCGGAGCGATGGTTGCAACAGAAACGCCCATAACAAACATCGAGTGCGATGTCCAAATTAGACGGGGGAGAATTATCAGGCCCGTGGACCACCAGGCCGGGCCAAAAGACACTAGGTTGGGCGGTGGGCCAAGCCCACGCCGCAACAGATGGCGAAGTCCGATTCCTCTAGTCAAAGCCCAAATCCGCTGCGGATTTTGACCACGCGACGAGTTCTTCAGCCACGCACGCGTCTTCTCCAGCGAGCTGCTCAGACGCAGATGACGACAACGGGCGCAGCGAGAGCATGGTCAGCACACGCGGAAGAAACAGGCAACAAGTCGGGGGATCGCGATTAGATGGAGCATCCCCTTCCCTATTTGGGAAGGAAGACGTGATCGTACGCTGCGGAAGCAGATGTTCAGCGTGAGAAGGCTACGGACGAGTGGGGAACGTGAAGAGCAGCAACGCCTCTTCTCTATAAAGTCCGACGAGCAGAACAGGGACAGCATCCGCTTCACCTTCAAATTTTTCTCCACACCCCCTCACTTCTCCTATGATTCACCATGTCCTCCCAGCTCCATAACGGCACCGCCGCTGCACCCTCCCAACCTCCCCTCTCCTCCCTTCACCTTCCCCACCGCCGCCACCGGAGCAGCCTCTTCATCCTGCTCCTCCGCCTCATCACCTTCGCCCTCTCCCTCGCCTCCGCATCTTCACCGCCACCATCTCCTCGCCCTCATGGTTCCGCTTCTAATCGTTCCGCCACCATCTCCTAACCGAAACCCTAATTTTAGGTTCGTCTTCACGGTGAACGCGATCGTGGCGGCGAGACAAAGCTTCGGCAATAGCAAGGAGAGCTTCGACAGCTTCGACGGAGGCGAGACAAAGCTTCGGCGGTGGCGAGGCACTCGAGGAGAGCTTTAATGGCAGCGAGGAGGGAGTGTGCTTTTGACTATTGATCAGTAAAAAGTAGGTCTGAAAGTTGGGACTCAACAGCTTTGACAAAAGCAGCAGTTTCTGGGATCCAAAATCAGAAGTTGCTTGCCAAACGGGATAATTTTTCAAAAGTAGCTGTTGCAGCCAACAAAAGCAGCCTATAAGCTGCACCAAACGCTGCCTATGTAAAAAAAAAAAAAAAAAAGCAACCTCATCTCTACTTGACAGAAAAATATTTTGTTCAAATTGATGAATCTAGAACTTTTACAACATTGAATATTTTAAGATTAATTACTTGCCAAAAAAAAAAGCAACCTTATCTATCCTTGACAGAAAAATATTTTGTTCAAATTGATGAATCTAGAACTTTTACACCATTGAATATTTTAAGAAATAACACAGCCTCGTTTTAATAAATGTAATCCAACTACAGCACAAAAAATAAAAATTATACATGGAAGAAACAGAAAGAAATGATCTAAATTTGCTGCAACAATGCCCCCATTTATTCAACCCATGTTGATCACCAGGGAAGTCAAGATACTTTTTCCTTGGATGCAAAACGATCTGTTCATTGATGGTAAAGGTCTAATGGCGTCAGACTTTCAACCCATATATACTTGCAATTCTCATTTTCAGTCTCCACGACGCATCATGCTATGGAGGGCTGCATTTCCACTTCTACTGCCTGTAATAGTTCTTTCTCAACTCGAGAGCCAAATTATTTTGCCACCTCATGATTGAGATCTCTCTCTCATTTTTGCTTTTGCAAAAAATATACCAGCTAATAGGCCTGCCAAATAGGTTTATGCTTACTGATCAGTAAATAAACGCACGATGCGCCTAGATGGAAAATGCAGAACACTTACCGAAAAGGATGCTCAGCAAATTCTCAAGACTGGTTGGAACCTTAAAAAGAAGGATTCCAGCAATTGAAAGAGGAATCTTATTGAGAGAACCAACGAGACTGCAAAAACCAAACACAAAACAGAACTTAGACAACTTGAAATTTGAGGAAAATAGTAATCAAGTAACACATTGATAAGCCATATCTAATGAAGTAATATTCTAGCAATTGGATCAATCCTGTGACTTTTCTACCTATACTTTTGCGTAGGAATATCAACTAGTGAAAACTCACACATTTTATTGTAGAATCCCTTCTTTTGGAGTGGCATGCGGGCGCAAATAGCAACATAGGTGACAAATTATAAGAAAGTAGAAACTGATTATGAAGAAAATGTGGTTGATATCATACTTCAGCGGAACAATCTATGAACCAATCAAAAGCGAGGCCGCAATATATCAATGAAATTTCAGCAACTAGGCAGATAGATGGGGGCGAGCTAAGATAATAACCACAATAAACTTTTATGATTTTACAACTAAATATTGATCCCAGGCATCCATCGTACCTATATGTAGTAGCGCCTGTCTGATGAAGAAACCACATTGACGTGAAGCTGATAGCAAGACCCAAAAAACCACTTGAAGTTATCACCAACCAGAATATAGGCGACTTCAAAAGGGGCCTGTCAAATCACTAAAGAATCATAAGCCCAATAAGATTAAGTGCTTGGCAAGTGCTGTGAGAAATAGATTTATCTTATTCATTAAACTGGCAAGTTCTAACAAATCTGATAATATAATGGCATAGAGGAATTCAAAAGAGAAGAAAACAAACACATTAACTAGCTTTAATTTTCAGTTAGACCAAAACACAATTTGAATTTAATTAGATGTTTTTATTGACAGTTACTGAAATGAATGATTTAGTAGTGCTTGGAAGTTACTTGAATCACTCTACAGAGATGGAATAAAGTTCAAGTTTCACTAACTTGATTCATTTCAAGACCTCTATTTATGGTAAAGCCTTATCTTGTAAAGAAAATTCACAGGTGTTGATAAAAACTTAATGGGTATATCTGACACGTAGTATAGTGTCCAATTACCTCAGGCATCAGAGTTCCTGCCAGTTTTAGAAATTGGCATCTCACAGAAAGTAATTGCAATCATGGAATAACAATACAATATGCATAAGGTGCTACATTAGAAATGACAGCAGAAATTCTAAGTGACATCACCACCAACTTCCTCCATTTCAGATTTTGCTTTTTCAGGTAGTAATAAAATTTGGGTGAAAAAAAGTGATATTTATAGTTCACTATTATGAAGTGGTTCATACATGAAGCTTAGGGAGTGCTGCATGAAGTAAGGCCGCAGTTAGAGTAAACCGCAGAGAGGAGAGGGAGGGGCGAATAGGGTTTAAATATATTAGCTCTAACATCAAGTTTGAATGGAATGAAGTTCAATTTGCTGTTCATTAATATTGAGATATAGATTCTCGGCCATATAAGGCTTAGAGAAAAACAATGGTGAATAACATAGTAAATCACAGCAATAATCATAAGAGTTTCCACTAGGACAAGTATATTAAAAGTCAAATTTACTACTTTTTTCTTATGAGAAAAATTTAGCTAGGTTGAAATGAAGGTCGATTTCATATCAGCACAAGAATGGCGTGTGAATCAATCAGCAGCAAATAACAGGAAATTGAAGGCATCTCCTGTTTAAGAATCAAAAGTGAAGGCAACAAATCAATTATTATAGCTGAAAAATAAATGATAAAATTATGGAAATAATCCACTGTTCACTCACGTTGTACAAAGGTAATCCACTTCGTTGAAAGCAAACATAAGTAGAAGCCCCAATGGTAGTGAAAGAGTGTTATTGAGCATAACCATTGAAAACTCATTCAAGTTCCCAGATTTTGTGACTTTCTTTGCAGTATCCATAACTCGGCGTAGCGTTAACTGCAGAATATTAAAATTTTTTTCATCTTAATTAAATTAGAAATTGGAAGCACATAAGTAATGTCAAATATTAATAAAATAATATAACATTTATGAAACTCATTTTTGGCTCATCCACTACTACAAATTGCAAGAAAACAGAGGAGGGCCACTTAGAAGACTAGCATATTATTGAAGTTTTCAAGCAGGACCGAATGTGCCAAGTGTAGCAACTAGCAAGCCAACACCAGTAGCAGTCAAAGATAATACATCAGCTATTCTGAACATAGGTCACCAAAAGAATTACTGAAATAAGCATGCAATTGGATAAGCCGTGAAATATTGTAGAGTTAGCATTGAGACTTTCTCCATGAAAGCAGCAATCAGTCTCTGATCACACAATTAAACATCAGATTTAAGTAAATAATAAATGTAGATTCCAAGTATTTGGGTCAATTTTAAGCTCTATGAGTAATCATATGACTAATCAAACTACAAATCGTCATATTCGATACAAACTTCACAAGTCTAAGGCGTTTATCATTACCACTGTGCGCTCACAATACACAATTAATATTTAGTTACTACCCTTAACTAACAAGTGCATACATATTCTGTTTGGATTGAAGTTTAAAAAATCAGTTCATGCCACCGGATATATGCGATACATACTAGTCCAAGATACAGCCAATACTGATATATCAGATTTGGTACATTACAATGTCAATACATATTGGCCGAAGACTAAATCAGCATACTAATATAAATTGAAATTTAAAACCATCGTTTGGATATATCCAAAAGCACCTTGTAATAGACTTCTTAGTCTATTGTAATGGTCTGCACTTCTAAGCTTCCACAAATATAGAATTGCTTTAAGTTGTCCTCTATTGTCTTATAAGTATTCATGATGATAATAAAATCAGCATCTTATAATACAAGGTAAAAGGAATTACAAGAACTTGCACCACTAAATTCTGTCAGAGTTATGCACATTACTAAATTCTGTCAGAGTTATGCATATTTTTAAAAGCCTGCTACTTAAGCAACACTATATTTTTTTTAAATAAGATTAAGAAAATAATAATGCATGGCGTGACAATTATAAGTAAAATTTGTTGCATAACTATCAAGTTGGTTAATCCTAGTGCTGAAAAAAGAATGCACTAAAGAAACTGACCGAGTAGGATGCCGTAAGAAAACAATTTAAGATCTGCCACGAATAACCAATTGCATGAAATGATAGATCTGTCAACCCTCCAGAAATTGCTGAAATTATCTGCATAAACAGATAATAAAAAAAAACCTATAAAGGATCAGAGACCAAGAATGGTCAGGCTCAATTTACTGCAAATGTTTGTTAAGTATCAAGTATCAACATGGAATTCATCAGAGAATAGCTACAATTATTGAAAAGGAAGCGCTGCAAGCTAGTTAAATGAAAATGTTAAGCAGAAGAAATAATGTTTTGAAGTTAACAATTGTTTATAGCAAAACTTATCGGCTTCCATGGAAAAAAAAACAGTGAAGAGAAATTCATCCTTCATTACATATTGAAGTGTAGTACTGTAGTGTAATAAAGAAGGAAGACTTAGCCAACTCATAAGTAAGCATAATAAAAAAGGAACACCTAGCCTCCGTAAGTATAACCAACTCATGCCACTACAACTCTACAAGGAACTAGACAGACATATTTTTTATTTAAAGTACGGGGTAATTATTTAAAAGTACAGTACCATTAGGAACAGAGCTGTCCACACTTTCTTATCATGATGCTTCATGAAAAGGTATGTTTCCCCAAGAGCAGTAATTACATTTGTTACGTTCTTAAGAACTGTTACCATGGCAACGTTGATATACTTTAAACTGCAAATAGCAAACATTGATTTAGCATTAGTTGGAAAAAAAAGACTGCAAATAGTAACTGGTGTCAAGGCATTAGCATTATCTAAACTAGTTGTGAATGATGTTCATATACATCTATTGTAAGTAGGACTTCGAGCATTCTGGAAATCTATATAGGATTTCAATTTTATTATTCACAATATTTTTGGCATAGATATTTACCTGATTAGATACACAAACAAAATAATACATACACTAAAACAAGCATATATAACTGACGCTACAAAAAATGTGGCAACCACAAACAGATGGTGTGAAAGGAAAACATCTAGAATAAAATATATAAACACATAATAAGAGGGAGATTAAGTAGTTCATGTAACCAATTTAAACCCCAGTGAAATATAAACTAGTTGACAAGATAAAATCCAACATATAACAAGTACCAAATGTTTACTAAGCCTACAATTAATTGTATTTCAAACCTCCGTGTACTTTCAAAATGTCAATTCTGGATCTGTAAGCACTATTAATATAAAAAATTTCTTTTAAAACAGCATTAGTGTAAACAGGATAGTTATTGAGACTGAAGAATTGGACAAAAAAGGATAACAATAAAGGATTTCAAATATGTGATGCGCCCTTTGAATTTATATTCTTTGATCGAATTGTGGAACAGGCAATCCACTAGCATATGATATTAGACAAGTGAGCAAATAAGTTCTGATGTAGGAATTGTTGATCCACGCAAAAAAGAAACAGGCCCTCAATTTTCTCAATCTAGTATCATTAAACTGAATCTTACAAGTAGCTGTGAACATATGAAACACACAAGAGGGAAAGAACAATTAAGCATGTGATGACACTTCTAAATATGTAGATAGCCATCAAATAAAAGTAGTAGTTTGGATTGTTTTCCCACCAAACCAGTATAGGCAATCTAAGCAAACACAAGGAAAGTGAAGTATGTAATCCAAAAAAATAATAGGCTCTCAAATAATCAGCAGAAAGCATGTGGAAAATTGTTATTTTACTGGATTTCCTCAGAAAATTTTGTAATTTTATTATGTGTAATTTAAAATACAGATTACTGCCACTTCGCGAGACACTCAGAATAGGTAAATATTGAGAAGGAAAAGATCAAATATATGCGGTATAGAAAATTCTCATACCTAAACGCGTTTGTAATAAGGATCCTAGCTTATATTACTTTAGGCATTCCTCTGAATATTTAGTGATTTCATCTGTGTAATTCTAAATACAAAAACCTATCACTTCAGCATGATACTCCGCAATAAGTAAATATTCTGACTATCCTAAGGAAAGAATAAAAAATGTGTTTTTGAAACTTTTCATACCTAAGCATGCTTGTGATAAGCATCCCAACAAATATTACATTCACTGGCAACCAGGCTTTGATTAATCTCCATGTGAGTGGTTCAGTTGATATTACACCAAATGATCTCAAAATGGAAACCACAATTACTGAAACCAAATTCTGCAAATAAAAGATATTGCATCCAAATGTAAGCAATTCTAGATTATTTCATGGGATAATGCTTTACGATCAGTTTAGAACTACAAAATTGAAGATAGCCTATTACTCACCTGATAAACCATTAAAGATATTCCAGCACTAAAATCATAGCCTGACAGCACAAACTTGTTAACAAGTATCATGCTACATGATGATAAGCAGTACGCAAGACCTGATAGAAGGGCCTGATTATGCAACTTTGTTGGCCTGTGGAAGCGTGAACTCTTGTCCCTTTCTTTTTCAACTTTACCATCTTCCAAGTCTAGGTCATCACCAGAAAAAGACTTTGCTCCAGCTATTGACCTACAACAGATGAAACAAATATTGTTTTTTTAAAAACTCAATACATGTTGTTTTAGGAACTAGTAGATAGACTGGATGGAAATGATTACAAAGAAAAAAAAATGGTGCAAATATTAAATCAAACGGACAAGCTAATAAACCATAATGTAGGAAGAAAGAATACATGTGTGCTATGCTTCATATATGCTTCAACTAGTGTTAACTGACCGTCTAATGAAAACCAATGGAAAACCATTTATAATTGATGTCATCTGAGACAAAAAAAAAGGTTAATAATGGTATAATAGTGTCTCTGGTGACGAATTGTCATGCATTTTTAGAAGATATGGTACAATTTTGAAAGATATTAAGTATTAAAAAGTTGCTATTTAAGATTACTTGATTTTGTTAACTGACCATCTAATGAAAACAAATGGAAAATCATTTTTAATTGATGTCATCTGAGACAAAAAAAAAAGGCTACTAATGGTATAATAGTGTCTCTGGACGAATTGTCATGCATTTTTAGAAGATATGGTACAATTTTGAAAGATATGAAGTATTAAAAAGTTGCTACTTAAGATTACTTGATTCTTAATGAAGTGGCAATGGCTTGATTAGTATGAGCGAAAATAGAATAAACCGTACAAAATTAGGCAGGGTCAACAATTAACCAGACTAAAAGCACATATATAAAGACAATAAGAAATAGCAACTTCCAAGAAGCAATTAGCAATTTGTAGGCTGAAATAGCAGAGAGATGAATCATAGTAAGAGCATGCATCGCGCAACAGTAATTATCTCTGTGAAACATATCATGATAGATAATGGGGAACAAAATCAAGATATTGAGAAAACATCGGGGTTGCCTGCTAAGAACATCTCTTCTTCCACTAACTGTAGGACTTGTTGCTGGACCTTTTAGACTTCCATTCTGATTGTGCCCCACCATAACAATTCTTTCACCATTTAAAAACAAATCATTTGCATCTTCAGAATCAAGTCTTCCAAGAAGTCCATCGGGCGAGTTCAAAGGAATACTTACAGGAACAACCCTGAAATTCAAAGGATAAGCATTACGAAGGTGGAGCACGAGGTGTCTTCCATAATCCATTTAACAAAATTGCCTACCAAGTGGTCCAAGTTGAAGATTTGAAACTAGAAATGCAACAATCAGTCAAGGTTTTATGCATTCTACAGTTAGACTACAGAGAACGTACGCTCGAGAGATTTACTAATTCAGATGCACCGAGATGCTGCATTTTGTTTTTGTTCAAATAATTGAGACATTATGATCATTCACTTTGATATAAACTACATTTAGACCTAACCGCAGAAGAAGATGTTAAAACCCCAAAATAGCTAAAAGAGCTTTTTTTTTTTTTTTTCTTTTTTTTACTTTCGTTTGGCAGCTCAGCAACTCGCGGAGCGGACAAAAAAAAAAGTAAAATTTTCCACTCCAAAAACCGGAAACATTCATTCCGTCGATTCCATCCTCGAATTAGGAAGATCGGCACAAAATGATTGAAAATTAAAAATACAGAAAAAAGTAAATTTTCCAGACATTGAATAAACCGCAACTAGTATGAGCAAATGCTTACTTGGAGGCCATGATCAACCGTGGAACAAGAGCGAACGAAGCACAAATTAGTATGGTGACCTCGCGAATCCCTCCTCGGTGTACGACGAGACGAGAAGCCAACAGCGAGTGGAGCAGGAATCGCCCCAGGGAGAAAGCGGAACGAGTTGGAAACGTTGACGGAGAATCCTCGTTACGAGGTCGAGCATTTAAAACGGTTCTCGGTGAATTAAAATGATCAGTTTTTAACATAAACATGTAAGCCGGCTGCGTGTGACTCCGTTTGTAATGGACGAAAGCGATAGGCTCTTTGGTAGTGGAACCCGCGGAGGGCCCGCGCGCTCTCGAGTCAAAAGGAGGGTAGGTGTCTTCAGATTTAGAGAAGTATACCGAATTTGTCGATTAATAGAATTGTTAGGTAGCGTTCCATTATATCGGAGGAGTCAAAAAATCCCGATATGGTGCGATCTCATAACGGGTCTAGACTTAGTTGACCAATTGGCGCTGGTGATTGTGTGCGGGGGTGGGAGGGATGACCGGCGTTCGGATGGCAAGCTCTGGTTCTTGCCTTCTTCGAAGGTGTATCAAATAAAGACAGTATCCAAATCAAATAAGTAGGGGATAAATTTGGAGAATTTAATTAAGATATACTAAATATATTATAATTCGCGAATTCTTTTAGTACCATTATAAATTCAATTTAAGAAAATGATTTTTCATATTAATTTAGAAAGATGATAAAATGATAAAAGTATATGTATTAAATCGTAGGTCTCAATATGCAAGTCAACAATCGTCAGCACCCACGCCCTTGTGCAAGTAGTTGACTTGTTATAAGTCAAATCCACTATGGAGAATCTAGATTCATTTTGGTCAATGCCCACCTCTCCCTTTATCTATCTCTCCCTCGTCACCTAATCCGATGCGTTACACTTAATAAGCTCTGTTAATGATGTATATGCTCCAACAATCGAAACAAAGAAGAAATCAACAAACTAATTTTCCCGAAACAAAGAAAGTCAGTTGTATATTAAATATATCTAATTAACACTTTATGGGATTATGAATTATTATGTGCTGCTAGAACTTGTGGTGGTGTTTTGGGCCTTCTTGGCAGGCTTGCCCCAATTCTGCAGCACGTCCTCCCAATCGCAGAATTTCTCGAAGCAAACGTGGCGGCGCGGGTCCGTGACGTTGCGCTTCCAGTGCTCGTCGGGGAACTTGGCCGCCTCCGCCTTCCGCCGGTTGTGTTCCAGGCCGGCCTTGGTTACCGTGCCAAGGAGGCAGAATTGTTGCAGGCTCTCCGGCATCGAGTCGTGGACCCGCCACCACGTGGCGTGGGCCTCATCGCTGGCAAAGCTCCGGTAGAGGATGGAGTTCCAGTTGCAGTCGTAGTCCCGGAAGCAGAGCCAGGGCTTGAGGCCCAGGTAGTGCAGCACGTACAGCCCCGGCGTCTCTGCTGCGAACAGCTGCGTCTTCTTCGCGCGCACGGCCTCGGCGTCGCCCTCCCAGAAGTGCTTCAGGAAGTTCATCTGCTTCGGGATCCGGTGCCACCACGTGAAAATCTCGTTTAGGTACCTGCAGCGGAGATTTAATTTAGCGATCATTACTATTACTTGTCTTATAAAAAAGAATATTTGTAAGATCTAATGTGAGTCCGTTGATGGCCTTACCCTTGATCTCCTCCGTTGTAGGACGTGATCTCGTCGATGTGCTCCATCAGCAGCCGGAAAGTGCACTCGCTGGGCTCCACCACCATCACGCCGGAGTTGAAGATGGAGGCGTTGTTCCCCGTTGCCGCGATCTCTGGCATTGTGAACAGGAAATCGAT
The DNA here is from genome assembly GCA_027563935.2 of Costus lasius. Classification (NCBI taxonomy): domain Eukaryota; kingdom Viridiplantae; phylum Streptophyta; class Magnoliopsida; order Zingiberales; family Costaceae; genus Costus; species Costus lasius. Next base: position 116,144,830 of record CM050450.1, on the reverse strand, counting down.
GTTCCGCAGCACGAGGAGGTCGGCATCGATGAAGATCACCTTCTCGTACTCCGTCAGCTGCCACAGCCGGAACTTGCTGTAGTTCCACTCGTTGTACGCGTTCCGCTCCGCCTTCGGGTTCCGGATCCTCTCTATCGTCCGCACCTTCCAACCCGCGGCCTCGAGCCCACTCCGGTGGTGCCCGCTGATGGATGCGTCCACAAGAATCACCAGGTCCCGCGTCGACCCGCTCAGGCGGATGCTGCGGGCCACCGCGATCGCGCCGCAGACGTACAGCTCCGCCGAGTGGAGGATCGTCGCATAAGCTTCCCGGGACCCCGACACGGCGCTCGGCTGGGGGAGCTGCCCGTCTGGCTTGAGCGGCAGCGCGAGCTCGCAGGATCCGACCGGGAGCCGGAGCCTATCCTGCAACGCCGACGCGTCGGGCCTGTACAGCCAGGCCTTGCCCTGGCGTCGGACGATATCCCTGCAGGTGAAAAGGTTTGGCAGCGGGAAGCACTCGGTGACGAAGAGCACGTGGACGGAGGCGAGTCCACCGGAGTAAGCAGCCGCGGCGAGTTTAGCCGCCGTGAGCTGCAGGTGCAGCCTCGCGACGTCGCGGGACCAACCTCCGGCCTTGCGGCAGGGCAGCTTCACGGCGATCACATCGAGCGCTGCGGATCCATCCTTCAATTGGCGTGGCTCCGGAAGAGCTGGGCAAGAAGGCACCTCGCTCTCTCCGTCCTCGTCGATCCATTCAGGGAAGAGGACGTCCCACGTGACACTCGCGTCAGTGTAGTTCAGATTGACCACGGAGAGCTCGGACCTCGGCATTGTCCTGCGCCACTCGTTGACTTCAGTGCCGTTGAAATTTATCACGCCGATTCTGATCTTTCGGACTCCTCCGCCATGAACGCCTTCCAGAAGACTTGGTATTTGGTGCCATTCGACATCAAAATCCGACGCATATCGAGGATCCGAAAGTGTCTTCTGCCAGAATCGCCCAACATCTATAAATCTAGGCAGATGTGGAGATCTCAGAACATGCCTGGTGATTCATCGCAGTATGAACAGAGTAGGCAATGAACATGTACCTGGAAGACGTGGAAAGTTGGAGAATCTCGTTCTGGTGCTCAATAGGCGAGTAGATCAGCGATAGAATTGTGCAACAAGTGATGATGAAGAGGGCAAATTTCAACGAGTGAATCTTGCAGGCTGAACTCCTCTCCGAGAGCATGACCTTCTGCTTGTCACCTTCCTTGGAGCTTTGGTGCTTCATCTTTCTTCTGCTCGTATCATCACTGGATCACAGACATACAGACAATGAAGATTGAAATGTCAACCCCAAACTACATGATAAAACAAACAACTTTTTCTTCGATTGTGCAGCATGCCTCTGCAACTGGTTACATAAATCAAAGAACCACTTCAGCAGAAATATGTCAATTAATTGTGTAGAATTTCAGTAGGTACGGTCAATTAAAGTAGAACAACCTTCCCGGAACAAATACTATTTATTGTCAGATCATGACATTAATACATGGTTGGAAAGAGGCGACCAAAATCATTGGTTGAACTCTAGCAAACCACATGGATAGGTCATCTTGAGTGGTGGTGGATATGCATTCAGCTGCCTCTATTTATTGTCAGATCTATGAACAAAATATTATTTGACTTAGCCCTGGCGTTTACTTTTTTCCTGAGAACTATGGTTGGTCACTGGATTGGTAAATGAGGAGACTTGTTCTTCAGATGAAGAACATTGTAAAAGAGAGATTGAAGTTTCAGGCACATTGTTTCAGGTTTTACAAAAGGGGAAAAAGAAATCTAACATTTACAAGATTATGAAACAACTCATTGATACAAAGGCATGACTATGATAGGAATTCTTAGGTAGTGTTTTGGCATCTTCCGAGCTGAGACATGGAAAAAAAAGAGACTTTTCCAAAGCTATGACTAAGACTCAACTAATTGCTATACTTTATGCTTTTTCTAAGGGATGCTATGCTTATGCTTGATTAACATAATTTTGATAAAATCCTTTACGATCTGGCATGCGCAAGTAATTGACGAAGGCCTCTTCTAGTAAATACTTGGAATTGAGTTCAAAATCATGAAAAGTATTTAGTGAACCCAAATACTCAGTTTTTATACCTAGGTCAACTTAGAGTTTTGCTTGAAAATCAAATATCAGACTGGAAGAATACTCTCTTTTCTTTCTTCTCTCTTCCTATTTGTCTAAATTACATTCTCAAGATGTGCTGCCCTGCGTCTTAAATTCTCCCAGATCTAACCTCACCAGATAAGTAAGAAACTTGGAGTACGAAATATTGCAGAAGCAAAATAGTTTACTTCTTTATAGTAAAAGAAATCTGAGCTCCTTTTACTTGCAGGTACAAGTGAAACAACTGAGACAACATCAAGAGAGAATAAACAGAAATCAAGTGTACTGAAGGAGCGACATTGGGTCAGCACCAGCACCTCAAAAGATGAATTAAAAGGCATCGCAAACATGAGAGCAGGAAGAACATGTTAAATTTGCAGACACTCAAACTCTCGTCAAAGAAGAAATGAAAGGAGAAAGAAGGCGAACGAGTACCGTGCTTGTAGGAAGATCTTGGATCAGTACCAGCCGTCTCACGCTGCGCTGCCCGGCGCAGGGAAAGGCTTCATGCCTTCATCTCATCTGAAGATTGAAAGGGAAAGAAGAGAGCAGGAGCAGCCAAAATTAGCAACAATTGATTCCCAGGCGAGCGAGCCAGCCTTCCGATTCTAGCACACGCTGAGAATTACTCGCAGGCATACAAAGAAAGATGCGAGGAGGGACGAATAGACAACGATCCATGCACACTGCCTGCAAACATTCGACTTGATGCAATTAATCAGAGACATTAGGCTGAAAATTCGAATCTTAAAGCGATGATGAGATAATCCTGGCTTTAAAATTCTTACTTTCAGTTAATACAAGCGTGAGCTTCTGATCAAATTAGTCAAGGTTATACTGTTTGGGAGTGAACATTGACTTGGAAGTATGTCCATGTATGTGTAAGTCAATAGGATAATGATAATGTTCAGATGGAAACATAACTTGTGAGTCATTTGTTTAGGCATTATTAGCTTGCAATCCACACACTTCATTGTTTCTCAATCATGAATGATTCCCTCTACAATCTATTATCATCAATTTCATGGATAGGCATTAGGTCACACTCAGAAGAACTATGTTTCGATCATATGGATTCAATTTTATGCACTAAGATATTAGATTTTTTTTCTTAATTAGGTCAAAATAATTAGAGTAAAAAGATTAATGTGGCCTAAGTCTAGGGCTTGCGTGTGGGAAAGAGAAACCCAAGGGGCAGAGAACGAGGACTTTGGAAGTCAAGGCCGTGTTTGGTCAAAGGACGACGGCTTCTCTTCGAACATAAGTTTGATTTTGTCTCCCTTTTTTTTTATAAGTAAGCTTGGATTAGATGTGGAGTTGATTTCCAGCTAAGTTCGTGGGCCCCATGGAATTTGACTTCAACTGGTCCTGCCTAATGTTGTTTAATAATTTTAGAAAATACTAATAAAAATATCAGAAATGACTTAAAATAGCAAATGCATTTGCTTATATATTTGAATTCGACTTAAACAGATCATGAGTCATATTAACAAATTTATTTATAATTTTTCAACATAATTTATCAACTTTTTGAATATGTATTTTTTTTATTTTAAAATGATAAATTACGTTGAGGATTTCATAAATTAGAACATATTTAATTGTTTTATATATGGGCGTGGAAGTCAAACTTCCATGTCTTTGACTTTGTCCTACATGCCTCGTTAGGTTTATTTCACATACAAAACTAGTTTGATTACTTGTTCTTCTTCTTCTTATTTTGACTTTTTCTTCAAAACAAATGTTCCAATTATTTGTCCCCCTCATTATCTATTTTTTTTACGAGTAATTAAAATATCTAATACAAATTAAAAAAAAAAGTAAACTCATAATTTATATAAATTATTGATATAATTTGACCTATCAATTTATGCTTTTTTTGTACTATGCCAATTACTTACATATAAGTTAATTTTATGTGAAGTAACCAAAAAAAAAAAAATCAACCTCACGTGAGGGACAAGATAGTGATCAATATGACGTTGACATAAACCAAATCAAATTCAATTGAGAAAGTCATGGTCTTTGGATATTAGGCAGCATCATTATCAACTAGTTTAGCATCCTCTTTAATTTGCGCTAACTCGAATTACTGCTTCACCAAACCCTCGCTCAACTACTTGGCATGCTTTAATTGCTTCAATAGCGCTATTTTCCTACTAATTTAAATTCAATTATAATCTGATTATAGAAAGTAATTTAAATCAATTAAAGAAGATAATGATTACATAATCTATTATGAATGATTTAATTAGTTTAATAAGTCTCTTTTTCCTCATCTCTTTTTCTTCCCTCCAGTGTGAATCATACCCGATTGGACCGGTACAGGATACCAAAACAAAATTTTAATTCTTATTTAGAATAAATTTAAATAATAGTATTAAGAAATTTTTTGGATGTTTAATGCTATAAGATAGATAGATTGAACAATGTGCTACCAAAGTAGTATATCTTGTATACTTAATTTTATTTTATAATATTAAGATGATTGTGTATGTGCGACTCATGCATATTTTCACTGCTATAAAAAAAGATATTGTTTGGCCAAATTTTATGTGCACTTATGATAATAAACACGTGACAATTATTAAGTTCTTCACGTCAATAATAAGTTAGGTCTAAATAAAGGCTTATTGTTTATTATAAGTTATTGTCAATATTTAATTACTAGTATTGTAAATTAATATTTATGTTTAAAGACTAATATAATATTAATGTTGTGTTAGGTATTACCCTATCATTATTAGAATGTTATCATAGTTTAACATTTGAATGTTATTACTTCAAAAACTTATATGATTTTATTTAGGGATGGTAGCGGGTAGGGTACCTGCATTTTTTGTGCTACCCGTACTCTAATCCGAATAACTATTCTACTACCCATACCCGAATAATTACCCATTTATTTTTTAGAACCTCTACCCATACCCTACCCTATTAAAAATTTGACTACCCGTTCAATACCCAAACCCTATTAATACCCGACTTAAATATCTACCATATTAAATTTTGCCTATATAAATATTGTTACCCGATTAATATTCGGGTACCCGACCCTATAATACCCTAATAATGATCAAATTTTGGGTAAAATAAAATGGGTACCCACAAACTCAAATAATATATTAATTATTAAAAAAGTATAGTAAATAAATAAAATATATATATGTATATACATATATATAATCGGGTTCGGGTAGTGGGTATCAGCCCTACGCTACCCGAACCCTACCCAAACCTGACTCGGGTAGCATATGCACTACTCATACCCTACCCAAACCCGAATAACAACTACCCGTTTACCTTTAAACGGGTTCGGGTAGAGCGAGTACCCGCTAAATTGGTACCCAATTGCCATCCCTAATTTTATTGTTTTATTTCCCTGTCTTAGTAGTAATGTTATTATTGTTTAACATTTTTGTTATCATTAATTCAATTTTTATGCTCAATGTGCACCAAGTTTAAGACATGATAAGAGAATGTTAGGAGTGTTCTCGGAGTTATTGATCCTACATCTTGCATGCAGTGCTTCCTCTTTTTGCTAGCGCTTCCTGTCCTATTAAGGATTAAACGGCAGATGCAAGTTCCTCTAATGATCGAAGGGAGACGGAAAAGTGGGCTCATTTTAATCACGAGTCTCATGATCATGAAACATGATCTAAAAGCTATCAATAAGGTTAATATGACTAACGGTTTCCTAGAGGAAATTGAGAAAAGGTTTGACCAAGAACAAAAGGCTTAAACAAGTATATTATTAGCAAATCTTATCTCTTTAAGGCCCGGTTTATTAGAGTGAACGGAAAGATAGAAGGAAATGATTTAAAGAGAGAAAGGAAAAAAAGGAGGGGAAGGATATTGGCTCACATGCTTTGCACATGTCCAATAGAAAGGGCTTTCTGTGTTCGTGCGGCATCTGCGTCCGGCTGCGAGCAGCTGTGTGTGCGGCGGCTACATTCGGCCGGCTATGAACTGCGAGGCGGCGACGGTGAGCAGCGACGTGAGGCGAGGCGAGCAGCTGCTGTAGCGGGTGAGGCGAGTAGCGGTTGCGGCATCGGGAGAGGGTGAGGTGAGCAGCAACAACGACGGGTCGATGAGGCAGTGACGGCGAGTCGACGAGGCAGCGGCAGCGAGGCGAGCGGTTGCGGCAGCGGGCGAGGCGAGCAGCGGACTCGGCATCGGGAGAGGGCAAGGCGAGCAGCGGACGCAGAGTAGCAGCAATGGCGAGCGAGGCGAGCGGCGATAGCAAGTAGAGTCGGCGACGGCGAGTAGAGCAGTTGTAGCAGCGATAGCGAGTAGAGTCGGTGACGGCGAGTAGAGCAGCTGTAGCAGCGAGTGAGGCGAGCTGCGGCATCGGGAGCGGGCAACGCAAGCGGGAGACGCGAGTGGAAGGACAATCCGCCCGATTCGGGCGGATTGGAATTCGAGGGAAAAAGAGTACTGTTCCCTTCCCTTGTCGGATCCGTCCGCCTTGGTATACGAGGGAAAAGGTATGTTTTCATCCTTTCCTTCGTCGTTTCCCCTCTGGTATACAGGTTGTAAGGTATAAAGGAAAAAAAAATGAAAGAAAAGAAAAAAGTGTTCAATTGACCATTGCCTTTAAGCACAACAATAAGAAAAGACAAAAGGATAACAAAGTTGCAGGTGATGCACCACATAAAAAATAATAGAAGGAATAGACTACGAAATTTACTTGTTTCTTCTATAAATATGTAAATGTGGTGGGCACACTAAGAAAAATGTGCAGTATCATGCTTGGTGCCAGGCCTCGTCTTCAGCCCAAGCCCGATTAAGCAATGAAATCGGGTCGGGCGGTGCGGGTTTCGGGTCGAGCGACCCATTTTGCGGGTGAAGCTCCGATTGGAGCACTGTAGCTAAACGCGAACGAACGCACGCGTTAGAGCTACAGTACCCCGTTCGTAGCATGCGTTGGACGCGAGGTGACGTCCCCCCCCCCCCCCCCCCCCGATCTTCCTCCCCTCCGTCGGGCTGCTCCGGCGAGAGGTCTCTGATGGCGGCGACGGGCTCTAGCGTCTTCCTGGTGGGTTGGGTGTGGCGGTATGGGAAACGACGGAGCAAAGGGGTGGCGTCCCCTTTTCCCTCATCCACCTCATTCTTCAGCGTCGCCGGTGGTGGAGCCGGCGGACGGATGTCCGCCGAGGTAATCTTCTTCCTCCTCCTGCTCCGGCTCCGTCCGGCGGGATGGTTTTCAGGTCGACGAGCATCGCCAACCTTCTTTCCTTCCTTCGCCACGTCATCCTCCTTCTCTCTGTTTCCGGCGAGAATGTGGGTGGCGGCGAGGCTTGGAGCTTCTGCTCCTCTCCCTGGCGACGTCCGGCGGCCGTGGGTTGGTCGGCTGGCATCTCCGGCTGCTGCTGCTTAGGCGATGGCTCCACCCTCTCGGTTGGTCGCGTCCAACGAACTTGGGTGGGTTCGCCGGCGCTTCCCTGTCCTCCGGCGAGGTCGTGCTCGGCCGGACGGTGCTCCGGCGAGCCTTGGGCGGTTTCCGACGATCTTCCGGTCGCCGTCCATGTGCCTCGATTTTGCGTGCACGTGCCTCGGTTTCTGTGCGCGCGCCTCTCGTGGGTTCCAGATGTGATTCCCGTTCCCGGACAATCAGCTGCCCTCGGCCGGTGTCTTCCTCTCTCCGGCCCCCCGAGCCTCGCGCTCCCGGCCGAGTTGTCATTCTCGGTCGGCGTCTCCTCGCCCCTCTCCGCGTTCCGGTCAAGTGCGCCGGCCATGTGTGGTGTTGCCCGGCATTCGCCGGTTTGTTTGTGCTAGATGTCTACGAGACGTTCCTGTTGGGCGAGTTGTGGGAGTTCGGCCGCCTACGTGCTGTCTAGTCGAAGTTAGGGCGTGTGCCTGGCATCCTGCGTGACGTCATCTCCTTGTGCGAGTGTGCGCCACCGCCTGCGTGCGGTTCTACTTATTTTTCGGTGTACCGGACTCGTCTCGGGTTTGTACCTTGTTGCGCGTTGGAGCTAGTTTGTGCAGCGATCCTTGGGGAGACGCGTGGCGATCTCCAACTCGTCGAGACGAGCGACAGGTGGTTGTCAGAGATAGACTGAGGAGTACGTCGAGGCTGTGTTCCTACCAGTCGCGCTCGGATCAGCGGTTCGACCGCTTAGCCCCTGCGTGGGCATGCTTGGGTGTGAGTCAAGCGCTGACTCACTTATAATTTTATTAAAAATTTGTTACCCTAATTCTGGGCGTGATAGACTGGTATCATAACCCAAGTTCTGCACGTTCCAACTTGTACACCGGTTTTGTACTCATTTGGCAGCTGTGATTTATACAATGATCACACGCGTCCACAGCATGGGGATACTGGTGGAGCCTATCGGATATGGGGGAGCTTCACTCCAAAGATATCGACAGGGTTAGCTATGTCCAACTAGAGCCTCACGGCTCAGTTTTCTTGTCTCCCTAGCGGAGACATATCTCTTAGGGGTTGGGTAGCTGAAGCGCGTTATCGGAGCTTCTACAGCACCGACCAAGGCCAGAGGTGGCCATAGGGACATGTCCCGAAGGCAGTTTATTGCGCCTATGGGGATCATCGTGCGATGATGTATCCCGAGGCATCAATCATTGATGCCATGGGACAGTCATCTGATGACTTGTCCTGGAGAGCAGTTGGTGGTGGTCTAGGGGACAATTGTGCAACAATGTGCCCCGAACACCAGCCAATGTCTCCATAGGATTGTCGTGCAACGACGTATCCTAGAGATCGGCCGATGGCGGCCAAGTAACTATCGTACGACGACATGTTCTAAGAATTGAGGGCATTATGACCCGAGAGATATCGTGCGACGATATTTGGAACATTGGCCAAGAGTGGCCCTGTGACCGCCGTGCGACGGCGTGCTTACGAGCTAGCACCCTTTTCAAGGGTTTGCTACGTTGTGGAAGTTGAGAACTTCTTATGGGGTATTGGAATTGTATTTCCAAAATAACCAGGTTCCTGCTGAGGAGTGGGCATAAGACTTTATTGAGTATCTCTTCGGAGACGCTAAGTTGTGGTGGCGGACTCAGGTCGCACACTGACCTTTTCGGGGTCTAAACCGACCCTTAAGCTCTCGTGAGGAGATCTCAAAAAGATGAAATTGTGGTATAGTTTCTACTTGGGAAACTTATCGTGGGTTGCGCGAGGCATCCTAAATCGACTAAGGCATACTGGGCCATACGGGACTATGTCCGGCGATATACCCAGGTGATGCTGGAAACGAGGGGTTTCCATTGTCGATAACACCCTAGCGGTAGGGTTTTGCTATAGAGAAACATGGGTTGACGGCTCTCCTTGCGAAGGAGAGGTCCCTCAATGGTGAAGGTTTGGTTAGGAGATTTATCCGACGAGTTATTCTCGGAGCTTCCTAAATACCTTCCCCTAAGGAGAGAGATCGATCACAAGATTGAGCTTGTAACAGAATCTACTCCCACTCTAAAGGTCTTATACCATATTTCTCCAATGGAGTTGGCCGAGCTTCATTAGCAATGGTGTGGATTGCTCGAAGTCGGGTTCATTCGGCCTACGGTATTGCCTTATGGAGTGCTGATCCTCTTCTAAAAGAAGAAGGATTGGTCGCTAAGGTTCTGGGTAGACTATAGAACCTTAGATAGGATAACGGTGAGAGACTGTTGTCTTATACTGCTTATCCCTGATCTGGGAGATCGACTAGAGAAAGCATTGGTTTTCTAAGCTAGACCTGAAGGTAGGTCATTTGCAAATTTGTTTCGCCGAGGGCAACGAATAAGAAAACCATATGGATAACCCGATATGAGTTCTGGAGTTCAAAGTGATGCCCTTTTAACTACTAAAGCCCCCTCTATGTTTTGTCATCTGATGAATAAGTGTTGGCCCCTTGTCTTAGATGACTACATAGTTGATTATATGGACGATATCGTGGTTCTCTCCTCAAGCGTTGAGGAACACCTAAGCCATCTAAGGCTGGTGTTGACGGAAAAACCAACTCTATTTGGAGTTGAGAAATTCTCATTTGTGGTGGATGAGATTTCTTTCTTTGGTCTTGGGATAGACCATGGACAAGCGCGCATGAACAAGGTAAAAGTCCAAGCCATTGCGGAATGGTGCGCCCCCCTCAAGTCAAACCGAGTGTGGAGTTTTCTCGGTGTGGTGAACTTCTATCGAAGGTTCATCAAAGGCTATTCAAGGAAAGTCTTACCCTCAGTGATCTGCTGAAAGAGAACTCGAAATGAGAGTGGCTTGATCGGTGTCAGTTGGCCTTCCGATAGTGAAGGTCCATATTGCCTCTGAATCGATCCTGAAGTTACCCAACTTCAGTATGTCTTTCGAGTTTCACACCGATGCTTTGGACCAAACCATTGGTGGTATGCTTTTATAGGATGGACATCCTTTAGCTTTGGAGAGTTGAAAGCTAATAGGACTGAGCGATGATATTTGACCACGAGAAGGAAAAGGTGGTAGGAGGCCATTATCTCCGGACGCGGAGAACCTTCTTGAGGTTATGAAGTCCAACAACATTACACCACATAAAGAAGTTGTCGGCAAATAGGCACGTTGGCCGGAATTCTAGGGTGAATTCCAGTTCCATGGGGAACATAAATCGGGTAAAGGCAACGTGTCTCCTAAATACCCTTATGTGTTGTACCTTATCCCGAGTGGACGGGGATCTGCTAAGCAGAATAAAAGCACCATCAGCTTTTGATAGGGAGGATCAAAAGCTAAGTTCAGCATATTATGTCGGGCATGATCCGACAATACTATCTGGGTCCAGATGATATATCATGGCCAGAGGCGATCCCATCGATGGGCGGACTGCGCCGGGAGCTACTAAGGGAGCTCTATGGTAGACTTTGTGCAAGACATCCAGGACAAAAGTGGATAGTTGTCCTGTCAGCACGTCTGTGCTATTAGCCCAATACGAGCGCAAACATGAGGATGTATGTCCGCACTTACCAAAATTGTTAGGAAGGTAAGATAGATTGGAGACTAAGGGCAGGGTTGTTACAACCACTGCCTGTTCTCGAGATGTCCTGGACAAGGGTGTCCAAAGACTTTATTGGTGGGGTCTTAAAGTTGACGGGATAAGCTCAGTGCCGGTAGTCGTGGAATGAGTTTCCATGGTTGGAATCTTGATCCTAGCACTTGAGCAGTGTATAACAAGGGTTGCTATAGACCTATTCTTCCAAAATGTGGTGAAATATTTTGGCATCCAAGTGGATATTGAGAGCGATATGGATGCCTTTTTGGCTGGACACTTTTGAACCGTGTTGTTCAATAAATATTTGTCCAAGGTAAGTTTCTCCATAGCCAATCATCTTCGGGAGGATGGGCAAATTGAGCGGGTGAATGCTCTTGTGGAAGAATTCCCCCGTCACTTTGTGATCGCCAGTAGAATGACTGAGTGAAGTGGATCGATGGGGCATGGAATGCCTACACCTTGCAAAGGTTGTCATCCACAAGTCCCACCTCATTTGAGCTTCAAGTTAGTGTTAGGGAGTCAGCCCCTAATCCCCGTTGATGCGGTACAAAGGGATTCCTACAGGAAGTGCCCTATGGCTCAACGGAATGCTCGGGAACGAATCGATTCACTCTAAGAGGCTAGAGATAGCTTGGAGTTAGCTGCACAATGAATGCAAAGGTATGCATACCGTCGTTGTTGGAAAGAAGAATCAGTCGTGGGTGACTTAATTCTTCTCCGACTTACCTCGCAGATCGGTAGGAAAATCTCAGTAAGGGAGGCTCACCGGGATCTTATCCGAAGATAGGACAGTCCATGTGAGATACTGAGTCGAGTGTTCTCAGTAGCATACCGTTTGAAACTCTAATAGAGAATGTAGAGGTACCCTACATTCCATGTGAACTTGAGGAAGTTTCATAAGGATCCGGATGATCCTTCTCGGTCATTGTCTTACCAAGCCACACCGATGGTTCGAATGGAATTCAACCGAGGGATACGTGATATTTTATATCACTGAGTATTGGGGCAAAGTAAGCTAAACCGGTATGCGGAGTTTCACATCCGATGGGATAAATCCCTTATGGGGGGAAGCAGCCTAGCACAAAGCTTCCAAACAATACTTCTCTGATGACTCGGACGAAGTTCGATCAAGAATTGTCGAGATTCGAGGTTATCGACTCCTGGGTCGTTGTTGGATGAGTAAATAGTGAGTGTTTCTCATTTATTGGGGAGAGATATGCCTGAGGACAGCACTCTGGTGAGAGGCATCAAAGTTTGGTGTACAAGGTTTAGCTGAGGAGCTACCTCGAGTCGCCGAGAACGGCGACCACCTCAGGTGGGGGAGAATGTTAGGCCCAGGCCTCGTCTTCAGCCCAAGCCCGATTAAGCAATGAAATCGGGTCAGGCGGCGCGGGTTTCGGGTCGGGCGACCCATTTTGCGGGTGAAGCTCCGATTGGAGCACTGTAGCTAAACGCGAACGAACGCGCACGTTAGGGCTACAGTACCCCCCCCCTCCCCTTCGTCGGGCGGCTCCAGAGAGAGGTCTCCGGTGGCGGCGATGGGCTCTAGCATCTTCCCGGTGGGTTGGGTGCGGCGGTACGAGAAACGACGGAGCAAAGGGGCGGCGTCCCCTTTTCCCTCATCCACCTCCTTCTTCGGCGTCGCTGGTGGTGGAGCCGGCGGACGGACGTCCGCCGAGGCCGAGGTAATCTTCTTCCTCCTCCTGCTCCGGCTTCGTCCGGCGGGATGGCTTTCGGGTCGACGAGCGTCGCCGACCTTCTTTCCTTCCTTCTCCGCGTCATCCTCCTTCTCCCTGTTTCCGGCGAGAATGTGGGTGGCGGTGAGGCTTGGAGCTTTTGCTCCTCTCCTTGGCATCGTCCGGCGGCCGTGGGTTGGCCGGCCGGAGTCTCCGGCTGCTGCTGCTTAGGCGGCGGCTCTGCCCCTCTCGGTTGGTCGCGTCCAGCGAACTTGGGTGGGTTCGCCGGCACTTCCCTGTCCTCCAGCGAGGTCATGCTTGGCCGGACGGTGCTCCGGTGAGCCTCGGGCGGTTTCCGACGATCTTCCGATTGTCGTCCGTGTGCCTTCGTTTGCATGCCTTGGTTTATGTGCACGCACCTCTCACGGGTTCCGGACGCGGTTCCTGTTCCCGGCCAATCAGCTACCCTCGGCTAGCGTCTTCCTCCCTCCGGCTCCTCGAGCCTCGCGCTCCCGGCAGAGTTGTTCTTCGCGGTCGGTGTCTCCTCGCCCCTCTCCGCGTTCCGGTGAAGTGCGCCGGCCATGTGTGGTGTTGCCCGGCGTTTGCCGGTTTGTTTGTGTCGGACGTCTACAAGACGTCCCTGTTGGGCGAGTTGTGGGAGTTCGGCTGCCTGCGTGCGGTCTAGTCGGAGTTAGGGCGTGTGCCCGGCGTCCTGCGTGACGTCGTCTCCTTGCGTGAGTGTGCGCCACCGCCTGCGTGTAGTTCTGCTTATTTTCTGGTGTACCGGACTCGTATGCGCGCTGTGCCGACGTCGAGTCTCGGGTTTGTACCTTGTTGCGCGTTGGAGCTGGTTTGTGCAGCGATCCTTGGGGAGACGCGTGGCGATCTCCAACTTGTCGAGACGAGCGACAGGTGGTTGTCAGAGATAGGCTGAGGAGTACGTTGAGGACGTGTTCCTGCCGGTCGCGCCCGGATCAGCGGTTCGACCGCTTAGCCCCTACGTGGGCGTGCTTGGGTGCGAGTCAAGCGCTGACTCACTTGTAAATTTATTAAAAATTTGTTACCCTAATTCTGGGCGTGACACTTGGCATGCAAAGAAAGATATTTTTTTTTATTTTGGTTATTTTGAAGTTAATTTAATTAAACATACTTAATGGATAGATTTAGCTGTCACTTCTTATACAAGTGTGTCTACGCAAGGTTGTTTAGATTACCAAAAGCTAAATGATAAAGATTCATAATGACAAAAGTTGAATTGAGACAATATGCACTTTTAGGTTATTAACTAAAGCTGATTGTTATTTAGATTTGAATAAGACTTTTGTTGTATCATCTATTAAAAGAATTATGTTCTTGTTTTAAACAAATTAGGTTAGTGTTGTTCATTTGAGAATAATGAATTTATTTTATTCAAATATTTAAATCTTATTGGTACTGAACTTTTATTTGCTTAACAAAATTGACTCATTTAATGAAATTTTGCATATGTGTGGTATAAAGTTAAAATTAATAGATGAAAATTCCTTCTTTTTTTTAGTTCAAAGGCTACACCGTTTGTAAAGAAAGAAAAAAGTAGCATTGGTCACAACAATGTAGGTGAAGAATGGTTTGCAAAAGGCCTAACCCACTTTCCATGCTAATTAACGAAGAAAACCAGGGATCTACAATAACAAAACAACCCGCAGAAGTTTCAAGACTCCTAAAGGTGTTTGAACCTATTACACCACTAGTGTTAGGCCCAGCCCTAAAAATAGGGCCCAGACCAATTGGACCTTGACCAAAGGTCAAAATTGGCCCACGGAGAAACCCAAATCGATTTTGGGAAAGACGAGCGACGAACACGTCGTTCGCTCGCTCGATCGGGGACGACTCCGGTGGCACCTCCGGCGGCCGGAGGCCTCATCCGACCCAGCGGGAAAGATCGCCGGACGAAGTCGCGTCGCCAGGTGGTGGTCTTCCAGCCGGCGAAGCAGCGGCGGTACGCACGCACAATCGACGAGGTGGACGCTGGCGGATCAATGGGAAAAGACGACGCGAAGTCGTCTCGTCCACGTCCGTCAGGTGGTGACGATGGCGAGCGGTTGGAAGGACGACGAGGGAGGCATGGGCCTGTCAGGCACCGGACGGCAAAGTCGTCGCTTGGATGCGACGCGGCTTGACTAAGGAGCAACGACACCTATGGATCCCGTGGATAAAGCAAAGAGGCTGTGCGAATGAAGGGATCCGGCGGTCGAACCAGTGGGCTGATGGTTGCATCCAGCCAATGGGAAGCGAGCGGCATGGGCAGGCATGGGCGGAGCTCTGGCGCGACATGGCTCCATCTGCCGTCGAGTCGACATCGCCCTGCGTGCATACGCGCCCAAGCTGCCTATAAAAGAGGCGGCCGACGAGCTTGATGAGGAGGAGACGGCTGCGAGAGGTAAAACCTGTATTCGGTGAGGAACGAAACCAAATTGAGGGAAGTGGACGGCCGGACCTAAGGGCGGCGACGGGACGCGGTAAGCTCGGGTCGGCAAGGTTGAGAACGAACCTCGTCCACCCCTTTTCCCGTTCGCCACTCCTCCCGACGACGACGCGGCGACTCCGACGAAGGCCTGCGGCAGCCCTCGCGCTTCAGTGGTGAGGGTGGGTGGTACAAAGCGCTCTCGACTTCAGCGTCTTGCGGCAAGCTCCCGGCTTCCTTCCCTTTCGCTGCCCTCTCTGTCGGGTAGTTCCAGCGAACTCGGGACCAGAACCCCCAGTTCCTCGTCCCCTCCTCCTTCTATCCAAACTCGCCGGACTCGGCGACTCCCTTTCTTCTCCGTCGCGACGAGTGGCATCGTCGCGTGCTTCGCGTCGACGGAGCAGACGAAAGGAGGCTTCGAAATCGGCTGCTGACGTCAGCCTTGTCCGTTGACCATGCAATCGGACACGATTTCGGTGGAATTCCGAGATCCACGAACCGATTCGGCGCCGAACGAAATTCGGGCGCGGATTGAGTTTGAGTTTCTGACGTGGGCTGCCATCGAGTTCGGAGGCAGATCCGACCCATTGAAGGTATAAACCCCTTTCTTTGTTTAATAATTTAAATGCTAATGTGTCTCTCTCTTTTCTCTCTCCTTGTTGGACTAGAACGAGGACTTGAACCCTCGTGGAGGCTGAGGGGTGCGCGTGAACGCATTCCTGCCGGTCACGCCGAACAATAGTACGAATTTGGACATTTAGCCCTGCGTGGCATTCAAACAATTGTAATAAATTAATTAAAAATTTGATTCGTTTCATTGTATAATACAGGGCGTGACAGAGTAGCCAAAGAGACAACTTCCGCGATGGATAGTTGATCATACAATAGACATAAAAGGTCAGGTCTAAGCACAAAATGAAAAGACTTGTATATAATGGAATTCTTAATTCTATTGATTTTAGAAATTTTAAAATTTGTATTAATTGTATAACAGGAAACAAATAAACATAAAGAGATTAGATGTTAATAGGATTTCTAACATCTTACAACTAATTCATATAGATGTTTGTGGACATTCCCAACGACTCCTTGAATGGTCAATAATATTTTTTTACATCTATAAAGGATTTTTTCAACATTTATCTTATTTAGAAGAAGTCTCAAGCATTGGATGTGTTTAAGTCAAGAATTCAGTAAAAGAATTAAAAATATCATATTTGAACATAGTAGTGAATACTATGACAACTATGATAGATGAGAACAACATCTAGAACTTTTGCTAAATTCCTAGAGGAATATGGTAGTACCCCTCAACACCCCATGTCACACACCCCCAGCATGAATAGTGTTGTAGAGAGGCGAAATAGAACATTTTAAAAAAAAATGATAATGACTATAATTAGTCATTCTACCTTGCCAGAATCTCTCTAGGGAGAAGCTCTAAAAATTGTAGCTTATGTTCTTAGGGTATGTTTGACCCCAATGTTAATTGCTTTTTAACTGTGCTAAACTGTGTTGTACTATATTGTTAAAATTTATAAGATATTTAGTTAATAACTTTTTAATCATTATTAAAATTTAAAATAATAAATAAATATATTATTTTTAATTATTTCAAATAATAATACTTTAA
Organism: Costus lasius; assembly: GCA_027563935.2. Classification (NCBI taxonomy): domain Eukaryota; kingdom Viridiplantae; phylum Streptophyta; class Magnoliopsida; order Zingiberales; family Costaceae; genus Costus; species Costus lasius. The sequence goes on along the minus strand of CM050450.1, from coordinate 116,127,978 downwards.
ATTTTAATCAATATTTTACGAATTATTTTTTTTGGAGAAGTGGAAGCACCAAAAAACATCAAATTGTAACTTCTCAACTTCTGCTTGTTTTACTAATTTTTTTTTTATTTTTTACATTTCATTATCAAACATCTTTTTTACTGCTACTTTATTTTATTTAAAATTAGCTTAAAAGTGGGGCCAAATAAACACTTAATAGGGTTACAACTAAACCTAATTTAAAACACTTACACATTTTGAATTGTCTCACTGAAGCAAGACCTTATAATCTAAAAAAAAATGACCTTTAGAACTATTAGTTATTATTTTGTTTGTTATTATGAAAGATCAATGGGTTACAAGTTTTATGATTTCACTACTAAATCTATTTTTGAGATAGAAAATGCTTGATAAAAAAACTAGATTTACATATTGGCAGAATCTATTTGCAATGTTGATAAGTTATTAGGTTTTTATGCAAGAATGAAAAAAAAACCAAAATCTCTTTTTTTTCCCCCAAGTTTTCCCTGCCCTGCCCATGCACCGCCGCTACCCTGCTTGTGCTCGCGTTCTTCTTCCGGCGACGAAGCAATGCGTCGGCGGCTGGCAGCTTCTTCCCTTGCTTCCTGCAGCGTTCGGAAACGAGTGGTGGTGCGGGTGGCAGCGTCCGGCGTTCTCCACCCCTCTCCCCTTCTCCTTTCTCCCTTCTCCCTTCTCGTTCCAGCGCCCTTCTACCCTTGCCAGCGGCGGAGCTTGGCAGGCGGCGTGTGGCGGTTTCGGGCGACGAGGGAGGCGTGTTCCGGTGACTCTTTTTCCCATCTTTTGTGTGGACAGCAGCTTTTAGGGCAGGTATACCTAGAAACCCTAAATTTTGTATAGATTATTGTTTCAATGAGGATACAAAGTTTTTGCCCTAATTTGATTGTGTATGAGTCGAGGGTTTTGCCTTGATACTGTCAGTTGGAAATTATAAAATTGTGTAGGGAGAAATTGAAGATAAATACACGATATTTATGTAAATGGATTATTTAATAATTTGGAGATTATGGAATTATGGCTAAATGTACTAAGGGAGAAGTGTGTATCCTTAAATGTCCATTGTGGTTAGAACTAGTTGGCAATTAATTTTAGTTACTTGGCCATATATCATTGTAATGTAACAAAAGTTCTGGGCCAGAGATCAGTGTGGGAGAGGCGTGGGGTACGAGTGATTTATTTATTGTTAAATGATTTAGTAGGGATCCTACCTTCACTTTTTTATTTGGTGTTAAGTCTTAAGCTTAGACACTAAAGCTTTTATTTTTACTTATGGTTGCCGGTCAGGGTTACTTTCAAATTATCATTTGGACAATACTAGAGTTTTTAAATATTGGACGCAACAATATCAGGTTGTTTGTTGGTAGTCATTCCACTTTTAGAGCTTGGGGGTAGAATCACTCTTATTAGTGTGACGTAGAATACAAAATTGTGACCATGAACAACTCTATTTTTTATGTGATAGGATGTATGTTCATTACATTATATATTTGCACATATATATGTTATATACATGTAGTTGGATAGAGATGTTCTCATCATTTTTTTTTTTTTATGTTCTCATCATTTGAACATGCATTCATCTTATTACAAATCTCTACTTAGCTATTTTTGACTAATTCCCTTATTTTGCTTCGAGGTACTAAGTAGGTGTTGTTTAGAGATGGTTAGATAGAATAGAGACTTCCATGGGGGAGTGATTACTACTTTGTATTTTTTTTATTTTTACTACTTAGACATAAGATATTTGCATTTCTTTTTAATTGTTTTAGAGTTTGATAGTTGAATAGATAGTTATGAATTTTTATAGTTTTATGAACTTGAGCGGTATTATTTTATTATGGATGACACGTGAGCATTTGATAAATAGAATTTTGAAGCAATGATTATGAGATTATCATTATGTGGATTTTATAATATTAACGAGGTTGAATTTTTTGACATGTTAAATTACATATTTATGGATGGATTTTGTTGTACATGTTTATCATGCCAAATTGTCATGTCATAATAAATAGAGTTTTTTTGTCAGGGTGTGATAACAAAGGATATGCTTATATATAGGAAATTAGATCAGTTGGAGATCATCAGGTATTCTGAATTTGATTTCGCTGGATATCAGGATAGTTATAGCTACATTTTGCTTGCTAGATGGAGAAGTTATTTTCTAGAAAAGTGCTAAGTAGACACTCATAGCTTCTTTCACCATGGCAACTGAGTTTAAGTATGTTCTAAGGCATCTAGTCAAGGGATATTGGCACGGAATTATGTCATTAGACTATAAATTTTAGACAATATTGAAAGATTACTAAAGTTATTTTGTGATAATAAATCAATAATTCTATATTCCAACAACAACAAGAGCTTGTTAAAGTTCAATAATGTGTTTGGCTGTGTTGTGCTATTGCAGCTGCGTTATCACTATAGCACTTGTTATAGGTGTTTGGGTAGATCTGCTGTGATATTACTATTGTACTATTGTTAGTTAATTCTGTTTTGATTTTTAAAACTTATAATTAAGTTATCTGTCTAGAAAATAACTTAAAAATAAATAATAATAATAATAATAATAATAACATACATTACTATAAGTAAAAAAATGTAAAGTGTTATACATAAGTCATACAAAATAATGCAAATTCATTTTATGGCCCATGAGACTTGGAGCGATCTGATTACGAAGCCTATCATTTTAAATTGAACTTCTTGTACTCTCCTTCATTAGTTCAACTTTATAATTTGAATATATATCTTCTAGTATTGAATCTGGATCAATATCAACTCCTCGAAATATCTTGCTTGATATAGAAATTTGTCTGATGTAATTATATAATATTATTGTTGTGATGACTATTTTGATTTATGTTTTAATCAGATATAATGACATGTCATGCAAGATATCTCATCTTTTTTTTCCAATTACAAAACATCTTTCAATATAACTTCTTAATGATGAGTGGACCTAATTGAAAACTTATTTTAATCCTTGGTGATTGTCTTTGTTGATAATCAAAGAGATGATATCTCACTCCCTGTATAGTCCAAGATATCTAGGGATTTGTGAACAAGTAATATCTACCATACAGATGATAAATGCTTTGATTTCATAATCTAATGCATAAATAAAATTATATACTATAATATAAATACATGGTTTTGGGAAGTTTAGCTTTGATGAGCTTATTGTATGCATTAGAACCTGATTATCATGGGCGGTGCTAGACATATGTAAATTACATATCAAAGATCAACACAACCATAACATTTTGTGTTAGTCATTCTTTTTATCCTATGTATACTATTTGCTTATGAATAGGTACAATAACATCTACATGAGTACCTTCAATTGCATTAATACAATCATAAATATAATTAATTAATTAGAGTAAAATAATATTTAAACATACTTGACTAAAAGATGTTATAAATTTATCTTGAAATGAGACATATAGCATTGATCATTTAAAATTTATATTGAAATCTCCCTAAACTCACGACCAACAGGGATGATCAATTCTCTTGCTAGTATGCATACAAACTCCAACACTTGAAAAATGCTACTACCTGTCTCGTTTGAATGTTGGAAATGTTCCTAATGTTCCTGCATCATTCTATTTGATGCACTTAGATAAAAAAATTCATACTTTCTCTATTGCCAACAACATTCTGGATGACCTTATAATGTCTCTTATCTAACTAGCAGCTGTGTTATCAAAGTCCATACAAGGAGTTTTATGCATTTATGTATAACCATAATCTCTTGCGACAGCAATGTAAGAACTTTCCAACAACGATTGTCATAATCATCATCTTCCTACATATCTTCTTCTTTGTCATTGCCATTTTCATCTTCATTTTCATTGTTAAGATCATCAAAACTTCTATTTGGTTCATCATCCATACCTAAAAAGTACTCAGAATTTAAAATAAGTTAACTCTGTAAACACACAAAAGCATAACCATAATTCATATAAAATTTGATAAAAATTAGTAACAACCAGGGGAAGTTCTGCAACCATACAATAAACACATAACATGATTCCTAAACCATTAAAAAAAAGCATTACCATAATTCATATAAAGTTTGAGAAAAATTAGTAGCAAATAGGGAAGAGTTCCTAAACCATACAACAAACATATAACATAATTTCTAAACTATACAACAAACATAAAAATAATATTACCATGATTCATATAAAGTTTGACACAAATTAGTCGCAAATAGGGGAAAGTTCTTGAACCATACAACAAACACAAAACATAGTTCCTAAACCATACAACAATCTTCCAATCTTCAAACATAGTTAAGATATGATGACAACACTAAAAATTCAAGGCTTGGCATGTTTAGCAAGTTGATATCTCAACCATCCAAGTTCGCTTATGTAGATTTCAAATTCATCTAGATAATTTTTGTCTTTTACTCAAGCACTTTAACAGCCAAATAACGTAGCTTGTTATCAATTGAAATCTCTAGTATTGAATTTAGATTTGTCATGTCATAGCCTCCTCAATTCTTAGCTTTGTAGGGTCGCTTCTCCTAGACTCAGAAGTGTGTACTCTCCATTGATGCCACTAATCTAGATTTGTCATCTTGAAATTTTGCTACAGAAGTATCGCCATTATGTTTTCTTTTCACACCCATTTTGGTGGTCGGTTGAGACAAGGAGCAACATGAGGTGATTCATGACCACCTTCCATTCACTGATGATAACTATCATCAAATGCACCCACATTTTCTATTGCCTCATCAAGCATAATTATGGCAGAACAATATTCCCCCGAAGGAATAGTGTGCCCAAACATAATAATATTTTTGCTCTCATTATTTGGGTGAATTCCTTTCCTCTTGAACTTGGCAAACTCTTTCTTAACCTACATTTGCAATAGTTGATCCAAGTTATTTTCCTTAAAATTATGTATTTTTAAGGGTTATACAAATTACAAATAAATGTACACATAAAAAACATACTAATAGTTTTGTGACCCACCAATTAGCCGGTGCATCTAGAGTCTATATTGTGTAATCCCAACCTAATCTAGTCTCTTTTCCTTTTTAACTCTTTTCATAGTTTCCATTTAGTCTTTAGTTGATCCAAGTCATTGTTAATTGTACTTTATTATAATTAAGTCTAGTAAGTTGATTTGAGGTTTTTAACTGCCTATTTTTAACCTTGTGCATTAAGACATGTTCTGAGCCGCATGTCCTTCTCTATAGCAGATGCACATACATCACAAAAAATTTATACGGTATTTGTGGTCTAAACCGCCTTTGATGTTCTTTGTAAATTTGTCATCTAATACATTGAAATAATAATCAAACTAATATAATCTCTTAGATAAACCCTATATAAGAAAAAACAAAACAGTGATACTTCAAAATTAAACAAGATGCTATAGCAGGTAGATAACTTATGACCTTCTGCATGACCAATACATTCCTTTCTTCATAATATACAATACTAAAATCAACTCAAATAAGCAGGATTCGACTTAATCACTCAATACAAAATTATAAATTATCTTTAAACTACATGATCCTGCCATTGGTATGGCAGATTAAACTTAGCCAGTTCTTTTAAATGCCAAGGATGTCAATTAGAAACAGATATCTATAGAGATGTAAAACAAAAAAACATTTGTTTCAAGGTCACAAGAAACTTGTCAAAATCTCCTACTATGAGTTGACATACAACAACCTTTATCTTTTTTCTTCACATTTAAGAACCTAGTTCAACTTTTAGATTGAAGTATTACCCTCATCAACAATTTTCAACAAACATTATAGAGATTTGCAAGGCCAATGTTCTAAAATCATATAAGGAGAATTATTGTGAAAATCTAGAATCACATATGAGGAAAGTAAAGATTATGACAACTATCTAAAAGCTTGATGTTTTTTAAACTAATGCATTTAACTCTGGTATCCAATAATCAACCCCCTTATGTTTAGAAAATTCTCTTCCTATGGATGAAATCAGTCTCTGCAGCCATTATTAGATGTGTAAACATGTGGTTTCCTTCCTTCTAAACAGAGCATTCAGATTCTTAAGATTTCAAGAACACATTATTTTATGAAGGATACAATAGTTGAAATTACGAGTGTGCACGCATGACTATATGATCTAAGTGAAAAAAAATAGAAGACAACCACATGGAGAAAAACCTCGATAAGAGCGATGAAAAACTACAGTTTTTGTATTAGTCCAACAAGTCATAGGTTAAATAAAATGTACATACTTGAATAATTAGCACTTACTTGCCAGATGAGGACTAGATGCAGGAACCTCTGCGATCTAGATGTGGAGACTCCAAGTGCTAATGCAAGCTGGATAGTGAGCCCGCGAGCAGTGGCAACAAGCAGAGCGACAAGGTCGAAGCTTTGAGCAGTGAATGCTAGTGGATGTTGCTGAAGCGGTGGATGCTAGCGGATGTTGTCCGAGCAGCAATTGGGAAGTGTGCGTGAGCGAGAACAAGAAAGGTATGAGAAGAGGAAAGGGGAAAACTCTGCATGAGAAGAAGAGGAAAGGGAAAGCTTTTGTGAGGAAAGGAAAAGCTTATGCGGGAGGAGAGAAAGCTCGCTGTCAAGGTGGTCTGCTCGAGGAGAAAGTTTTCGTGAAAAAAAACTATAGCGCGTAATGCTACAGTGGAGTGGCAGCGATGGTAGGAGTAACCTGCTTCCGTGAGCAATAACATTGTTTTGCTGCATAGCCGGCTAAACAGATTCCAAAACAGTGCCGGCCGCCCTTCCTGCATCACATTAAGCTACCCAAGGCCCTAAGTACATTGACACAAACACTACAGTTGCAAATATACTTATTAAAGATTTATCACCCAAGGTCTTTCATGAGTATACTACTTATATGAGTATTGTATCATTTGATGATATATTAATTTAGTAGGTGTTCGTATTTGGATTTAATTGTGCACATATTTTGTAAATATTTTTATTTTACAATAGAATAAAGTTTATAATTTATTTTCACTTTGAATATATTTGGTTTAATCTAAATAAGAAATAAAATTGGACAAGTTGAAAATAGATATGTTAAGTTCAATATTATATGAAATTTTCATGCCACACGTTCATATATGATCCACTGTTCAGGTGAGTTATGATACATGTAATGAAGGCCGCTTTGATTCTATATTGATATAATCATGAACTAGATTGTTTAGTGATTTTTTTTTGGTAATAATAGCAATATTGAGCTTATGATGTAGTATGATATACAATTAGGAAAGTAATATATATATGGGCCAAGTAAAAGATTGTTGGATATAATTGTTGTGGACCTATGCATATATTAATTGTATATGATCTGCACGAGATTTAAGCCCAATTAAAGTGATTAAATAAAAATAAATAATAAAAGTTGCATGGAAAGCTCCGCACACAACTTAAATCACACGGACATGTTTTAGATAGAAAGTTTGAGGCTTCAGCTTTGTTTTGACTGACGTGATGCAGTTGGAATATGCCTAAACCAACATGGTGTATTTGGAGCTGATCTTGGCCAACGTACTGTAGTTGGAGTGGCTTGATCCCCATTTGTATTTCATTCAAAATGATTGAGCAAATTGTATGCATTTTAATATAATATTATTTTTTTGATGGAATGGTCTTAGTTGCTTCTTTATATCAACTCCATACAAATAAGAGTCAAGTATGTGCACTTATTGCTTCAATTTGGAACAGGAATTGTATCAGAAGTAAAAGTTTTCTCAGGAAGGCTCCACACCTGCAATCAAGTTATTTGCACTGATGTCATTTGTTCACTTTGTTCTACTCATCGAGAAACTACAACCAACTTATTAAGTAATGCCACCACATAAATCACGCGTGGAGCTCTAAAAGAACAGTAGGTTTCTATCAATATCAACGTATCCAAACTTCAAACTACTACTCATGAAACATCTTTCACACATGCTTGAACCTGCTAGCAACTTGGGGAATGACTTCTCTGGAATGAAAGGTATTCATTGGTATTTAATTCAACAAGATCAGTATAGTGCTTGTGAAACGTTCCTGTTGTTGTGTGAGAACTCTGGTTCCGAGTCGTTCACTTCTTCATGTCGCTTCTGGTTTTTTTCTTATGTTCTTTCTTCTCTCCTTCATGCAAATTTGTCGTTTATCCTTTAGGCTATGTTTCCTTGGAAAAAAAGAAAACACAAAGGAAAGGAAGTAGCGGAGGAGAGAAAAACACAAAGGATGGAAACCCTCCTTCATGTGCCTATCATGTGATTTGAATGGAAGGAAGGGTGAGCTCGCTCGCTGCGACAGGAAGCAACAGAGGGGGTGACGGCTAAAAGAGAAGGGCTGGATGATGATGGCAGAAGGAGGAGGTAGCGACGGTGGAAGGAGGAGGCAGTAGCGATGATTCAGGTTGGAGAAGCAATGTGAGGCAACGGCGGGGGCAACGGCTAAAGGAGGCGGTAGAGATGGCGACGGTGGATGGAGTAGGTAGTGACGACAATTCGGGCTAGAGAAGCAACGGCAAGAGCTGGAGGTGTTAATATATTTATTAACTAGTTCTACTTCATTTATGGCGGGTTCAGATATTCAATTAGCTTAATAAACTAGTTTAGATTTTGTAAGTTAAGTTTTAATCAGGTCTGAGTTTACCTGTGCAGGCGTTCGGTGCTCAATACTTGATTTAAAAAATAAATAAATAATATATTTATTATTTTAAATATAAAAATAATAATAATAAATATTATATAAATATATTTATTATTATTATAGTTTATAAAATTATATTTTATTACCATAGGCAATGTGTTCAAAGATCTGGAGTACATAAGCTCTAGTACATTGTAGAATTCGAGAGAATTATTAAAGAATTACAGGCAAGTTCTTACTATTATCTCATACTTGTTTTGAATCACAGTGCAATGTTTTTTACTTAGACAAAAGGTTTCTAGTCGGCTAGCTTTATTTCATCAGCGGTTGCAGCATGAGCAACCTTGTAACAGTCACGCCTGCAAAAATGGTGATCTCGATTCCAAATTCTCCACCATCTTTAAGCATCAAAGGATTTTGTTCCCCTTTTGATCAATTCCAAACTTCAAAGTCCAAATCTTCCCTATCAACAACTTCACCAAGGAAGAAGTTTCATTTGTCTGTTTGCTTGTGGTGAGCAACTTTGCAACCTGATCTCTGCCAAGCAGTACTTAGCTATAGCCCTGTTTGGCCTAGTTTCTGTTTTTAGTTTTTGCTGGTTGAAGAACTGCTGGTTGAAAAGATGCTGGCTAAAGAAGTTTGAGGGTACTTGGATGCACAGCTTATGGTTAGGTTATTCTATTTATAATAAATAATTTTTTATTAAAAAATTACTAAGATAAAAATTATATAATTAAATTTATAGTTAATTATAATTAAAATATTTATTAAAAATATTATGATTTATATTATTTAAAAATTATTTTTACATATAAGCGTTATTGAGCATAAGTAGGTGGGGGCCAGAGAAGCAGTTTCATCTTTGCTTCTCAAAGAAGCAGCTAATTAGTGAGTTGGAATAGAGAAGAAGCTGAAGTGTTTAGTTTCATCTTTGCTTCTCAAAGAAGCAGCTAATTAGTGAGTTGGAATAGAGAAGAAGCTGAAGTGTTTGGCCCTTCAGCTTCTTGATTTTTGCTGGCCGCAAAGCCATAAGTAGGCCCAGAAGCTAGGCCAAATAGGGCTTATGTCTGCTTGCTGGTAGTTGAGCTGTTGACAGTCTCTACTTGTAACTGTTCTTTTTTAAGTATGTGTTACTAAAATCCTTTTTTTCTTTGTACTATTTTTTTTGGCATGAGCTCTTTACTATATTTTTAGTGCCATTATGACTAGTGGTGGAGTTAGGACCAAAGGTAAGTAGGGGCAATATTAAAAAATAATTATATAGTATATAAATAAATAATTAAATATAAATATATGCAAATAATATATTAAAATATTTAAATTTACATATAAAAATATATTGTTAGAGTCAAAAGTTTTATAATTAAATAATAAAATAATAGTAAAAATATGTAAATAAAATATTATATTAAATTAGAGAGGGGCAATGTGCAATAAATAGTGTTAATAATAATTTATAGTGGGGGCAATCAAGGTATATATATATATAGGGTATGACCAAGGTTCTTGCGAGATTATGGCAAGATTATGGCAGACCAAAATACACTTTCTTCAATGTTCCAGGCACTTCTCATCGTGGGCAGAAAAATCTACGATAACATCTTTAGTGCTCAAAAAATTATTCATATTATGCAAAGGCTTAAGCAATAAAAAATTATTCATATTATGCAAAGGCTTAAAGCTAAGAACTGATCATTCTCATCAAAATTAATCTTGAAAAGGCTTAAAGCTAAGAACATATCATTCTCATCAAAATTAATCTTGAAAAAGCTTTTGGGAACATAAAAAGGGAAACCATTACTCTTGCAATGAGATTCATGAATTTCCCATCCAAGTTTATAAAATGGGTCGAAGTCTGCATCAATTCCCCCAGCTACTATTGTTGCATCAATGGTACTTACATTGCTTACTTCACTGCCAATAGGGAAATAAGATAGGGGGACCCTCATTCCCCTACCTTTATGTGATTACTGCCAACATTTTGAGCATTCTTATTGAGAATGATGTAAAGAAGGGGAAATTACTGTTTTCAATATAAATGGAAAATGTAAAGTCTCTCACATTATGTATGTGGATGATATTATTCTATGTTTTTGTGCTAATTCTAAATCTTGCCATAATATCAAGCACATTCTTGACCATTACTATGACTTAACTAGGCAGAAAGTCAAATTAATGAAATCCATTATCTACTTTCCCAAAAATTATACAAAACAACAAAATGATAGAATCATGGATATTCTAGGCATCAAACGAGCATTTCCCTTTCAATAATCAAGCTAGACTTATAAAGATTGTCTCAATAAAATCAATGAAAGACTCCAAACTTGGCAAGGCAGATCTTTATCTCACGCTGAGAGAGTCACCCTAGCTAAAAGTGTCCTCTCTTCTACACTCATTTACAATATGATAACTAATGGGCTTAGCAAAACTCAATTTGAAAAACTTAACACTCTTATTAGACAATTCATTTAGGCTACGGATAATCTTAAAAAAGGTGTTCACCTCATCATTTAGGATACTATAACCAAACCTAGAAACCAAGGTGGCTTACATATTAAGGATCTTACCCTAATGTGCCTTGCCTTGAATAGCTGGCGTATCCTTGAGATTCTAAATTGTTCTAACAAACTTTGGGTGAGGGTTAATTTAGCTAAGTACGAGCAAATCAATCCCTGGGATATCAAAAAGCACAAAGCTACAAGTGGTAATTGGACAACTTTTCTTGTTGATCTCACTATAATTCGCCCACATCTCACCAAAATCATTGGCAATGGGAGAAACACTAACATCCTTTATGAACCTTGGTGTACTGACATCTCTATCCATTACAAACCTACTTTGGTTAACTACATGGCTATAAAGGATGGTAAAGTGGCTAATTTGATTAGTGATAATGATTGGGACACTCGATAACTAGAATGCTAAAGTAGTGAGGAAATTTGCATAACAATACTAAAATAAAAACTAAGAGTCAGGAGGAGGAAGATTATTGGATATGGGATAGGGGGACCAAAGGGACTCCTTGTTACTAAGTCTATTTATAAGTCCCTCCTTGAGGTCAGAAGGCAAGATTATAAGAATACTAATTTATGAAAAATTCTTTGAAGTCTTAAAGTTCAGCTGAAAATTAAGATTTTTGGTTAAAAACTTCTCCATAAGAAACTTCTCACTAAAGACAAACTCAAGAAAATGGGCATTTGGAATGTTGCCACTTGCATACTTTGTGATTGGGAGGAAGAACATGTTACACATCTATTTTACAAATGTGAATTTATGCAGGAGGTTTGGTTGCAATATAAAAGGTACACTTCTCTGTCATTCACTAGAAAACACATGTGGGAAGATGACACATGGCTATAGGAAGGTAAGTAGAAAAATGGAAAAGATCTTCCGGCATGAATTATTCTTATTTTTTGGTAGATTTGGAAGACTTGGAACACTCTTATCTTTAGGAATGAGAAGATTGTGCCAACTAAACTGATCAAATTAGCCATAGCAGATCCCTAGGACACTAAAGCTGCAAAGATGCAAGATAATTTCTCATATAATAAAACCCAACAAACTAGAATTGTGTGGGTTCGACCAAGAAAAGAACAATTGAAGATCAACACAGATGGCTCGTTGGATGAAAGAACCCAAGAGGCTGGCATGGGATACATTCTAAGAGATAGTGATGGAAGAGCAATTCTAGTAGTGGCTACCTACTTCATATGCAGAATTTATTGCTATAAAAAGTGTCTCGAGCTATGCATATGCAAATGGAGAGATGCATGACACACAGATTATTGTGAAAACTAACATCAAAGAGGTTTTTAATCTCGTAATTGAAAAGAACTTGCACCCTCCTACTGAGCTTGTGGATAAAGCTGAAAAAAATATGACATGACCCGCCAATATGACATGACATGACGCGACACAAGATTTCGCATGTTTAGGTTAGACTAATCGTGTTTCGTATTGTAAATGTGGTGACTCGTTTATGATCTGCCAAATTTTGTGTTGTATCGTGTTGTGTTGATGGGTCAACTCATGTAACCTATATATATATCACCCGCCAAATTTCGTGTCGTATTATGTAACATGATTTGTATTATAGTGTATTGTATCATGTGTCACATCACATGACACGACTTATTTATTAATCGTGTTATCTGTGTTGTGTCATGTCACCTGTGAAATAAGTAGGTTGTGTTTATGTTTTGTATATTGACCCGTATACATAAACGGGTTATGTTCGTGACAAGCATAATTGTATTGTGTGTCTGTATGATACGACCTATTATGACACATGAAACACGAATTGTCAGCCCTATTTTTGGATATTCTCTAAGAGATCAAGCACATAATTTTTTAAAGAGTTGAGCTCACATATACAAGAAGAAATGGAAACGAGCTAGAGAATTGCTTTCAAAATATACTACTGCACTAAGATCTCAATGATTTTGAAAGACAATTGGCCTCTGTATTGGTCACTCTTTTAAGCAATGATGTAACCTAAATGTCTTTTAATAAATAGTTTCAATTTTTTTAAAAAAAAATGTTAAATTGGGCAGTAAGTATTCCGGATGAAATGTTCAGTTGTTTGGCATAAGCTTGCTAAATATTATCCTATGTGCACTTAATTAAGGTGGAACATACCGCAATATCTGCAAACTGAAGTTGTCATCATAGTGATCATTCAAAATCCATGAAAAAGGTTGCTATTGAGTAGCTATTTGATCACAAAGAACTCAAGGAAAACCTTTTTTTGAGTAAAAGTGAGGGGAAAGGCACTCAGGTAATATTGTTGTTAGCCTTAATTGTGCTCAATACTAGATTTATCCAACACCAGTCCTTTCTTATTCAGGATTGCCTCACTTTTGCATGGATTGCCCTTTCTGGAGCAAAGGAAGTAATACTTTTCTCAGGGCATTCCAACGTTACTTCTTATGGATCATATCAGGGGAGTAGAGAGTCTGCTTTATATGTCACCAATCACCATTCTTTCCCTAGCAGAAAGTGAAAGTCCCTCTTCTTTTAGTTCAGTGCAACGCGACGAGGATTTCCACATCCTTGAGTGTTTGGAGTTTGGTCAGACTGAGTGGGTGGGATCCTATTCACAGCTACCCTGTCGGAGCTCAACCTACGTGCCCTAGTAAACTCACTCCATAACCCCAAGCCACTCCAAATTGTTTTGCAAACATATTTGGAACATTCACTCGTCAGCATCACAGCTACGAGGCCCCAAATCTTTTTCAAATGAAGTAGGTTACAGAGTACAGACTCCGTTGTTGACCAAACTCTTGTGTGCGACAAGAAGATAAATAATACCAGCGGTAACTACAAAACACCACCATCACAATGAAGCCAAAATAGCCCTTCAGTTTGTGTCATGAACAGAGGATCTATGTCTACTTTGATTGACAGGTTTAGCCCCTCATGAGACATGCATGGACTATGGAGAAGGTGCACCAAACCACCACGCCTGCGTCATCTCTTAATCCTTAATACTACACTGATGTTAATTATTGGAAAATTGCAGCCTTCAATTTGCATTTGTTGTCTTCTTCCTAGATGCAAGTAGCCTCTTGTCATTCTCTTTCACTTCTTGGACTTTGCCTCGTGGCCTTTCATTGTTTCTTTTCTATATATTTGCCACCTTTCGTTCCTTGCAGGTTCTCTCCGGAGCAAAAGTAAGGGTGTTGTATAGTAGCCTTCCTCCTTGATCTTCCCCCTATCCCACTTCTCTCTTTCTCTCTATGTAGAAAATTTAGGGTAAGTAGAGGGAAGCATTGTGCATTGGGCAACTGTGCATTGGGCAACTGTGCCTTGCCCAAGAATCACGCCAAGCAAAAGCGACGTTTTGGCACGACAAGTTACTACTGACATTATAAATGTGGCTAGAAACTTGGTCTTAGAGTAATTGGAAGTCTAGTCTCCATTGGAAAATTTGGGGATATGTGGCAGACATTTCCATGTGATCATTGACTCCGGAGATTTTTATTATCCCTGCAGCAAGTGGGGTTCGCTCATCTCTGATTGACGACAGCGCAGGGTTAAATTAGTTTCCACTTTTTCAAAGGATATGGAGTCGGATAGTGATTTTTTTCCTTTTAATCGGTAATGCATTGCAATGGCCAAATTTTTTTCTTAGAATGAAATATGCACTCTAAATCAATGGTCGTCTCATGAAAGAAAACAAAGGTATTAGATTAAATAATGCAAGGAGCCATTCATTGTCTTTTTTTGGCTTTTAAACAAATTTGTTCTTCTCTCCGAGTTAAGCATGTTTGTCAATACGCAGTCCATCTGTCATAATGTCATCAATGGTGGCTGTGTGGGAACTGCTCCTGCTAGTGCTCGCCAATCACCTTCTCAAAGCCACAGGCAATTGGCCCTGCATGTGCTCGACCATGGCCTTCGACATGAGCTATTGCCTCAGCTGGAGAGTGGCCGTGGAATCCAACAATGTGCGGCCATGGCGGACTGTTCCAGCTCAGTGCATCCGCTACGTGGAGGACTACATGCTCGGGGGCCAGTACTGCCGCGACCTCGACACCGTCGTCGAACAAATCCTCATCTATCTCAACGGAATCGTCGCCGCCGATGACGGCATGGACGCTTGGATTCTCGACGTCGACGACACCTGCCTTTCCAACCTGCGGTATTACAGGGACAAGCACTTCGGGTAAGGCATCATGTTTTATGTGTTCTTCATGAGAAGAAGAACCATAGACCTTGAGCATTTCATTGATCAAATGATTCATTAAAGAAACCAATTATAAAAGGAAGGAAAGGCATTTGGATTGCCGGATAATAGATACATAAATTGAGATATTTCTGCTAATAGCTCTTAGGCTTTTTTTTATATATATAGTGGAGAACCATTTGATTCCATGGCATTCAAGAATTGGGCCCTAAAAGGGGTTTGCCCGGCCATTCCTGCAATGCTTCAGCTCTATAGAATGTTGATAGATAGAGGCTTCAAAGTGTTCCTTGTCACTGGAAGGGATGAAGAGGCGTTCAGCTCAATGACATCCCAAAACTTGCATGCGCAGGGGTTCATAGGATACGAAAGGCTGATCATGAGGTAATTTAGAAGCTAAGAGTTTGTTCTCTTGTTTCTTTAGCAAATTGATCATTAATTTTTCCTTTTCTTTTACTTTTTGCTTGATGTTGAACTAATTAGAAAGACGAAAATAGCTCCTCAAGGATTATTAAGATGAATAATATGAGAAAACTCAAGATGTAGGTTGATTTTCTACTGCAACAGTTTTTTCAATTTTCAAACTAATCATCCATCCTGACCTTGGCTACTCACACACCAGTTTCAATTAAGAAGTTGACTATGACAATTAGGAAATAGTAACGGTACAAACGATTAGCTCTGCACAAAATATAGGGATAGTTTTTGCCATTGATGAAAATGAAATTTCCTGAACATCATCTGGTGCTTGTTCATCGTTTCTTGGATTCCACCGTGGATTTGAGCTACCCTTGAAGTGTGAAAAATGGTTTATGAGCTTTAGTATTCAATGATGATGTGTGCCGGCGCAGGCAATAGTTAAGTATGGTGGCGTTCAAATCTGTGCAGAAATCCACTACACAGGGGACTGGGTGCGGTGGTGTTCAAATCTACAATCAGGGAACAGTTGATGGCTGAGGGCTACAGGATCCGAGGAAACGTCGGCGACCAGTGGAGCGATCTCACGGGAGATTGCGCCGGCGACCGCATATTTAAAGTGCCTAATCCCATGTATTTTGTTCCGTGAAAGAATTTATTCGACCCTTCGCAATTGAAGGATGTCATTCTCCTGTTGATTCCCAGGAATGTAACCAAAAAAATTTCTGCATCCCTTAATAAAAGTGAATCATAAGCATGATTGAACTGTTGTTAACTCTAATTCCTGCAAATATAAAACTATCAACTATGAAATAAATTAGCATTAATTTAAAAGAACCTGGAGGCGACGTATCGTCTGTCCTAAGGCAATTTTCGTCCCACGCACGGGCTTAGTCGAAGATCCGCCTTGAAGATACAACCAGGGCTAGCTTCCTGCCGGTGCGACGGTGGAAGCCCTGTCGGAGCAACTTTCAACTTCTAGCAGCAAAATGGAGAAAGAGAGTTTGGAGAGAAATTTCAGAGCTAGAGAATCTGAGAGTCTCTTGATGTATTTTAACCAGTATCCTAGCCTCCCTTTTATAGGGAAAACTCACTGATTAAAATATTAATAGTTTTATCCAAAATATTAATTAAATATTTGGAAACTATTAATAGATGCTCAAAATAGGTAAGTGGATTAATTTAAAGAATAGTAAATTAATTCTCCACTAAAATAGTCGAGTACGTGTGTTTAAAAATAGATTTTAATATTTTAAGTAAAATACACACGTTGTGTGCGTAAGAGAGATTTTTGGATTTAATTAATTAATATTTAATTAATCCAACAATCCCCCACTAAATCCAATAAATCTTGAAATCGAACGAATGAGAAAATAGAAAACATACGATAAAAGAAATAAAACTGCTGCTTGAAGTTTATATCACGCGGTCAGGGAAGAGCAGTGCTCAACACACTTAGTCCACGGAACTCTGCTGGAAGGAATGGAGTGAACCAGGTCTTGAACTACATTCCTTTTGGCCCAGCATTGAACGGTGCACACATGATACAGTTGACTACGACGCGGTGTTGCACATTTTTGGCCGTGCGCATATATCTTATTCTTGTGAGTTTGCTAGAGGTGTCAAGTCTCTAGTCTGCGGCCGTATACAGAAACTCACATATAGGAGAAACTTTATAGTAGGTGTGTAGAGTCACCCATAGGTTTCTTTAAGAGTTTAAAGCTCATCCTTCCTCTACATAGGAGTACTATCATCACCTTAGGAATAGGGCATTGGAACCTTTATATAGTTCCAACAACACAATAGTGTTTTCACAAATTTTTAAAATTTGTACTCCTTGGCCAACCAGTCAGCTTGTTGTTACCCATTCAAAACCTCTTTCCAGGGTCTACCTTTCACGGAGGTTGGGTTGCCACCGTAGGAGGGCCCATTTAGACTATCCCCATTCCCCTCGATGTTTCTGGAATCTAAGTTCCAGATATGCCTTAGGTCAAGCCATAGGCGATGTTGTGCTCAGTGCATCAACCTTTTACGAGTCAAGCCATTTCGGCCACTCCTTTTGCAATGTATGTACATAAATCATAAAGCAGATATATAGCAATTTATGAAATTTCAGTAATTCCCATACCTGTCGATGCAGCCTCTACTTTGGTTTGATTCAAACCTTTTGTGAGGGAATCTGCAAGGTTATCATCAGTTTTGACAAAGGACAGTGAAACAATATTGTGAGTAGTTAACCACCTAACAGTCTTTTGCCTAATTTTTATATGTCTACTTACCTTAGTGTTCACCAATTTCTTTTTGCAAAATTCAATTGCAGCTTTACTATCACAGTTAATAGAAATTGGAGGGTTTATAGCTATGATAGAAGGTAAGGTGCAACACAAGTTTTTAATCCATTTAAGCTCTGAACAAGCTTGATCAAGAGCTACAAGCTCAGCTTCCATAGTACTTCTAGCTATGATAGTTTGTTTTGTGGACTGCCAAGAGACAGCACCACCTCCTAAAGTGAAGACATAACCTGACGTGGATTTGATGTCATTGGAGTCAGAGATCCAATTAGCATCACAGAATCCTTCTAAGACAGAAGGATATCCACTGTAGGTCAGAACAAGATTATTGGTTCCCTTGAGATATCTAAAGATCCTTCTAATGGCTATCCAGTGTGATTCATTTGGATTACAAGTGTACCTACTGAGTCTGGATACAGCATAAGCTATATCAGGTCTAGTTCTATTTGCAAGGAATAAGAGAGACCCTATAGCTTTAGAATACAACTCTTGATCTACACTGTTACCTTGATTCTTAACAAGGTGACAGTTAGGATCAAAAGGAGTTCTAAGAGGAGCAGAGGAAGAAAAATGAAATTTCTCAAGAAGATTATTGATGTAATGAGTTTGGGATAAGGAGATTTTGTTTTGATTCTTGATAATTTTCATCCCAAGAATTACATCAGCTTCTCCTAGGTCTTTCATTTCAAAAAGTCTAGATAGGAATTCCTTAGTATCTAAGATCAGGTTAATGTCTTTAGAGAAGATAAGTATATCATCTACATAAAGACACAGAAGGATAAATCCGGAAGAAGTGGTTTTGCAATAGAGACAGTTATCAGAATCATTTATACTGAATCCAAATGACAAGATGGCTTTGTCAAATTTTTCGTGCCATTGTTTAGGGGCTTGCTTAAGTCCGTATAAGGAACGAACCAGCTTGCATACTTTCCTTTCACAACCACGAACTACAAAGCCTTCTGGTTGATTCATATAAATTTCTTCTTCTAAGTCTCCATTAAGAAAGGCTGTTTTAACATCCATTTGATGGATGATCAGGTCATGGATAGAGGCAAGAGAGATAAGAAGTCTAATGGTAGTGATCCGAGCAACAGGCGCATAAGTATCAAAGTAGTCAATTTCGGCCTTTTGCCGAAACCCTTGAACTACTAATCGCGCTTTATATTTCTCAACTGTACCATCCGTCCTCAATTTCTTCTTGAATATCCATTTACATCCTAGGGGCTTATTTCCAGGAGGTAAATCAGTTAGGATCCAAGTATTGTTGTTAATTATGGATTGGAATTCACAGTTTATAGCTTCTTTCCAGAAGGAAGCATCAGGAGAACTTATAGCATCTTGATAGGTCTTTGGTGAGTCTTCAATCAGGTAAGTGATAAAGTCATCACCAAAGTCCCTCATAGCTCTAGTTCTTTTACTCCTTCTAGGTTCAGCTGAGGATTCATCTATAGGTTCAGGAGTTGAAGAGTTTGAACCATTTTCCAAGACTGGAGTCAAGTTGGAAGAAGGAATTCTAGATTTAAAGGGAAAGATGTTTTCAAAGAATGAAACATCTCGAGACTCAATCAAGGTGTTGTTGGAAATTTCTGGGATTTCAGAGTTGATCACAAGACACCTATATGTGTTGGAGTCAAGGGAGTAGCCAATAAAAACAGAGTCTACAGTTTTGGGTCCAATTTTCTTCTTCTTAGGTTCTGGGATGTTTACTTTAGCTAAACACCCCCACACTTTGAAGAATTTAAGACTAGGCTTATGGCCTCTCCAAATTTCAAAAGGTGTTTTGGATTTGTCTTTGGAAGGAATCCTATTTTGGATGAAGCAAG
Source organism: Costus lasius (assembly GCA_027563935.2). Classification (NCBI taxonomy): domain Eukaryota; kingdom Viridiplantae; phylum Streptophyta; class Magnoliopsida; order Zingiberales; family Costaceae; genus Costus; species Costus lasius. The sequence goes on along the minus strand of CM050450.1, from coordinate 116,108,121 downwards.
CTGTAAGGATAGCTTCCCCCCCACAAGTTCTGGGGAGCTCCAGAACTTTGTAGCATGGCATTTACCATATCTAGTAGGGTTCTGTTTTTCCTTTCAGCCACACCATTAGATTGAGGAGAGTAGGGGGCTGTAACTTGATGAATTATCCCATGTTCTTGACAGAATTGGGTAAACTCATTAGAGATATATTCCCCTCCTCTATTAGATCTAATGATTTTAATTTTCTGATTCAGTTGGTTTTCAGCTTTAGCCTTAAATATTTTGAATTTATTGAGAACTTCATCTTTTGATTTCAAGAGATAAGTGTAGCAATACTTAGAACAATTGTCTATGAAGGTCACAAAGTATTTGCTACCACCTCTAGTTGGTTCTCTATTGGAATCACACACATCTGAGTGTATAAGCTCAAGAGGTTTGGAATCCTTTATTGGAACCGATTTGAAAGAAGTTCTAGGTTGTTTGGCTTGAACACAAATCTCACATTTCTCATTTGGGCCTAAGAAGGGATTAGGGATTAAACCTAAGTTGTTCATTCTGGTTAGGTATTTGAAGTTCACATGTCCTAGCCTTCCATGCCAATAATCAGAATTTTCAGTATTTAAAGTTGTATAAGAGACAGGTGATAAAGGAATAACATTTAATTTGAAAAGACCATCGGAGGTAAAACCTTTCCCGATGAAATTGTCTCCTTTAGAGATTACAACTTTATTGGCATCTAGAACAATTTTGAAGCCAGATTGAACAAGAAGAGATCCACTAACAAGGTTCCTACGGATCTCCGGTACAAGTAGAACATTATTCAGAGTTAAGGTCTTTCCAGAGGTAAACTTCAGGATGACCTGTCCGTGTCCAAGTACCGCAGCCGTAGATCCATTTCCCATTGTCACACTTCCTCCACTTGAGTTCTGAAAAATGGAGAACCAAGATCGGTTAGAACAAACATGGGCATTTGCTCCAGAATCTAGCCACCATTCCGATTCATGATGAGCTAGATTGACAATGGGAAGATGAGGTACTAACCTTAGAGAAGAGTTGGAAGGTTGAGATTCAACAACATTCACATGATGTTTGGTTTGCTTGTTGTTGGGATTCTTAGACGGTACTTTTTGGGTCTTTCTGTAGAAGCAGTCTGGGGCAAGGTGGTTGTCCCTTCCGCATACATAGCAGAATCTGCCATTAGGTACCTTCTTATTTCCTTGAGATGAATGTTTAAAATTGGCAGAAGAGTTGGCTTTAGGATAGGATCTAGGATTCTTGGTTTTGTTTTTCTGAAACTTGTTGGGTTTCTTATGGTTGGGCTTTCTAGAGAAGTTTGGGTTTGAGGATGACTCAGAGAGGTGGACACTATTCCTAGACTGGTTAGGTTTAGAATCTCTTTGCCTGAACTGTTCTTCTATTTTGATGGTTTGGATTACTTCTCTGACTGAATTCAGGTTTAGAGATTTCCTAAGATCCTGGGCAAATTTGGACCAAGATGGTGGGAGCTTATCTAGGAGAGAGGAGATGATGAAGGATTCACTAAAAGTGGTTCCACATAGTTGGACTTCATTTATCAGGTTTTGGAATTTGTTTAGTTGATCGGTTATAGGAGAGCTGTCAGACATCTTGAAGTTGTTAAAGTCTGAAGCTGTGAATCTCTTCACACCTTCATCATCCTTTAAGTATGTATCTTCAAGAGATGTCCAAATCTCTTTAGCTGTGATGAATTTCCTATATGTTTCATATAAGACATCAGACAGACAGCTGAGGATTCTGAATTTACAATGATATTCAATTTCCTCGGGGTTTTTGGATTGAGAGGTAGACTCAGTTTTATCAGTTAAAGAGTCAGAGGAAGAAGAAGATTTAGGATTTGAGGGTTTTTCATATGGTAATGGCTTACCAATTGCACTGAATAACCCTAAAGTTATTAACCAGATTTCCATCTGTTCCTTCCATCTAGTAAATCCAGATCCACTGAATTTTTCAGGTTTAAGTGAGGAGTGTTCTTCATTAGCCATTTTGGATCTTAATCTCAAGGAAATAATTAGATATATTATGAAGCTGGAACAATGCAAAATAAACATTGTAAAATTTTATTTTTCAAATTAAGCAGCTATTCAGTAAATTTAAATAATTCCTAAGCAGGGAGATATATTGCAGAAATAGATCAGAAACTTTGATAATGCAAAATAGGGTAAGAAAATTATGCTACTCAATTTAAACTTGCAAAATTACCCAAAAATATGCAAATAAAATTTCTATGCATTAAGATAATTTTATTTGAATTTTCCTGAATTTTCCCAAATTTTTAGGATTTAATTAATCACTAAAACAATTAATAAATCGAAATTCGAATTAAATAAAATTGAACCAGACTCGGGTTAGGATCAGATTGAGTCTAGGCTCGGAATCTGGTTCGACCCGAGCGCAGGCGCGCGGCTGGATCGAGCCGCGTTCCGCGTCCGAAGATGGACGGCCGAGATCGCGCCAAGATGCGCGCTTGAGATCGACGGCGATCGCGCGACTTGGTTTCGGAGAAGCGGAGCGGGCGGAGAAAAACCGGATCCGAGATCCGAAATTCAAAAAAAAAACGACACAGAAGCGAACCGGATCGGGCGCGAAGGTAATCGGATCGGATCCAAAAAAAAAAAAGACGAAACCCGACCCACGACGCTATCGTCGTTTAGGGTTTGGGCGACGGCGCGGCGATTCTTTTCGCGCGGCCGTCCGGCGGTTCTACAGGGCGGCGGAGGCCTGGAGAAGAGGCGCCGAGGTGGGGAAAAGATACAGCGGCGAGATGAGAATGATTTCGAAACCAAAAAACACTTTGATCGTCGACGATCGCTCCGGAAACTCGAAAAAACAGATCGGCGACGGCGAGAAAACTCGAGAGGATTCCGACGACGTTTCTCGTCGATTCGATTTGTCTCCGCGTCCACGAAGAGATCCGTGAGCTCGAACGCGAGAGACGAAGACAAAGAAACCAACGATGCTTCGGATGGCGGCGTAGATCGACGGGAAAACCGTGAAAACCGGCGACGACGAAAACACTCGACGGCGCGCTCGCGAGAGAGCTCGCGGAGGCGTCGCACGTGCGAAGCGCGTGACGCGCACGGGAGGCGCACGAGCACACAGTGAATCGGAGGAAAAAATCGGGAGTGATCAGGACCGTAGAATTCAGATCAAACGGTGCACAGTGAATCCGAAATCGATTAAACCGTAAATCAATGATTCAAATCAATTAAAAACTATATAAAACAGTGAAATCGATTTTAAACTTTGGCAGAGTTGATAATTAAGTGCAGAAATTAATTAGATAATAGAGAAAGTTGCCTTAGATTGTTGTTAACTCTAATTCCTGCAAATATAAAACTATCAACTATGAAATAAATTAGCATTAATTTAAAAGAACCTGGAGGCGACGTATCGTCTGTCCTAAGGCAATTTTCGTCCCACGCACGGGCTTAGTCGAAGATCCGCCTTGAAGATACAACCAGGGCTAGCTTCCTGCCGGTGCGACGGTGGAAGCCCTGTCGGAGCAACTTTCAACTTCTAGCAGCAAAATGGAGAAAGAGAGTTTGGAGAGAAATTTCAGAGCTAGAGAATCTGAGAGTCTCTTGATGTATTTTAACCAGTATCCTAGCCTCCCTTTTATAGGGAAAACTCACTGATTAAAATATTAATAGTTTTATCCAAAATATTAATTAAATATTTGGAAACTATTAATAGATGCTCAAAATAGGTAAGTGGATTAATTTAAAGAATAGTAAATTAATTCTCCACTAAAATAGTCGAGTACGTGTGTTTAAAAATAGATTTTAATATTTTAAGTAAAATACACACGTTGTGTGCGTAAGAGAGATTTTTGAATTTAATTAATTAATATTTAATTAATCCAACATGAACTGCATGTGGAAGTCTAAGTTCTTGAAGGTTTTCCACGTTGTGATTTCACTTGCCTCTTCTTGATGGATGAAGTTGAATGAACTCAAAATCAACGTCATCAATTCTTAATCAAAAAGTTGTTTAGATCTCAACATAAGTGCAATGAATAAACTCCTTCCTGTTACTCTGCAGTTTATGTTCGGTCGATCTTTTATATTTGATCGGAAATGACATCTTAACTGGCTTCGTGTCCTGTTATTTGCATGAATCTTGTTCAATTGCATTACTGCTATGCTTCACAATTGAACTCGCAGTTACTCCTTGATGATTTTTTCCTTAATAAATTTCTTGTTAATTTGTTTCTTACATTTTCCCAAGTAAATGTAAAGCTGAGCTTACAGGGGAGGAATCTTATGCACAAGAAACTGATGATTTAGAACAGCGGCTGTGGTCCGGTTTGAACATTCCTCGTTCCTCACTCCTCATACGCATCAGTGACGAATTTTCCAGTTCCTGGATTCAGCGCGGCGATGAAGAAGAAGGCGATGCTGAACAGCACCAGCGGCTCGAGCTCATTGACAGGCACTCCGGTCTCAATGTTTAGCTGCGCCAAAGCGCCCTTGCCCGTGATTATTTCGCCGATGATCGAGAAGGCAATGCCCAGCTGAGCTAACCTCCCGACGAATAGCTCGTTCGCCTTGGTGAATCCAAAAAGCGGCCCTTCAATTCGACCAAAAAGAGAAGACGAATCAAGAACCAGCACCCGCGCATGGCAAGCAAGTCAAGGAAATTGGGGGCAAATAGGCGGAGGACGATCTCTTACCTCCTTCCTTGAGCCCTAGAGCAGCTCGGAAGCCCTTGCCGGGTGGGATGACGGCCTTCTCGAGGCCAGTGGGTGGGTCGTCGACGAACCGCCCTCGATCCCCGAGGGCTCCTATTGCTCCGAGGAGGGTGAAGAGGATGAAGAATAGCAGTAGCGGCTCGGCTTCGTAAATCGGTATGCCAGTCTCCAGATTCAACTGCGCGAGGATTCCTTTCCCCGTAATGCCTTCTCCCAGCAGAGAGGCCTACCAAAAGTAAGCATCATCATCCAATCCTTTGAATCCTCGATCAATATCCAAAGTTTTCGAGAGAGAGAGAGAGAGCATCGAATCAACTTACTGCAAATCCAAGCATGGCAACGCGGCCGACGAAGAGCTCATTCTCCTTGGTGAAACCGATCCCTCCGGACGTGCCGAAGATGCCGTCTTCTACCTTCGACTTGGACTTGGGTCCGGACCTGTCTGCCTGTGAACACACGCAGAAGCGAGATCAGTTGAATGGCAAAGCATCACTCTCGAGTTTCACCTTTTGCAAACTAACCAACGGCAGACCTTGGCAGGAGGAGCTTTGATCCTAGCGTTGTTCAGTGAAAGGATCGGGGTGGAAAAGGAAGAAGATGAAGCGGCAGCATGTCTGCGGGCAGGCTGGGCGAGGAGGAGCAGGTGAGAGAATGGGGTGGGCCTGAGCTGCAATGGCTCTTGCTTGGTGTGCAAGAACGGCGTGCTCGTCCTGAGCAGGGATTGAGCAGCCATGAGCGACTGTGTCTCGTGCGGGCTAAGATGCAGCTCTTGATTGAGTGGAGTGATGACGGAGTGCGGGGGAATGAGGTGAAATATATAGAGAGGTATGTGGTGAGAATTGAAATCTCAAGGTGAGGTAATAATGGAGTGACGCTGTGTTCGTGGGAGCAACTGCCAACTGGTGGTGTTTCTACAGAGCTTGCTCATGGAAGTTTATGGACGCTGCTCCTCAACCCTTGCCGTCTGTTTCCTGCTAGCGATCCATTGTTGAAGATCGCTATTCCTTTTTTCTAGATGCTTCAGAAGCTTGACCAAGTGTCCGGTCTCCCAGTGGCGGGATGTTCTAGATTTACTGCTGAATCTGCTCCGGGCCAAAAGAAAAGGCCTTCGGCCAGAGCAAATAAACCGAATTTACTTTTTATATATGTTTTATATTTATATTTATACTTTTTATTATTTTTAAATAAAACAATCTTTTAATATGAAAATTTTTATACAATTAATAAAAAATCAGTTGAATTTTAGCTTAATCCGTTCAACCTGTAATTTTATGGTTTAATCTAAAACCAAACTAAAATTATTTTAAACTTCCAATCCAAACTGAGCTAAGTTTGGATTGAAATCAAACCAAACAAAAAATTTCAATTTGAATTATAATACCCCAATTTAGTATTAGGTTAACCGTATCTAGTTTGGTATTTAGTTAACAGTAATTAGTTTGGTATCCAGTTCAGCATCCAGTTATAGGGTTAACAATTTGATTTGTCGGTTACGTTTATGTTTAGGAATGCAGGTATCCGATACCCAATACTCGATAATAATAAAATAACTATTATATAAATATTTATTATTAATAAAAATATATAAATAATAATAAATAGTAAATATATTTATTATTATTTTAATATTTAAAATTATATTTTTATAAAAATATAAATAATAAATAATTTTTATTTTATTTAATCAGGTATCCATGGGTACCCGTTTAAATACTTGACCCGAGTTCAGATTATACAATAGGGTACCTGACTCGGGTTTGGGTAGCAAGTTTTCCTAATCGGATCGAGTTCAGGTTTTAGGTGGTAATGCAAGTACCTAACCCGTTGTCACTCCTATCCGGTTATAGTTATTAAAGTTTAATTTTTAGTTCCAAGTGATAGAGTATTTTACTTTTATATTATTATTGGTCTTTCCTCCTTTGGTTTGATAGAAGTTCAGCATTATTGCTTTGAGTATTAGCTTAAGTAATGGTACACGGATAAACCTCTTGGTTTAAATGTCTAGAGTTCAAATCAAAGGTTTAATGTGCAAGATGCAAGTCTAAGATTAAAAGTTTAAATACTATTGTGATCAATAGTATGTTCTAAATTTTAGGAGAATTTATTCATTATAAGACATGTCATACAAATTCATGTAAGTGTTAAGTTACAAATTCATGTAAGTGTTAAGTTACAAATACATTTAATTGAAAGTTGATTTGGTAATCTTATATGAAGCTGATATCTAATTTATTAGACATTCATGTAATTGTTAAGTTACAAATTCATGATTGGTCATATGATTATTGACACTTGAAAGTGGATTGACTTTTGTTAGTCATTTAAAGGAAGACAAGAATTGATTGCCTATGAAATTGTATGCTTATCATTTTATGACATGTTGATTCAGTTAAACCAGTTATAATTCTTTTATCCAGTTTTATATTCAGTTAAATTAATTATAGTTATTTTATCTAATTATATCATGCATCTGAACATATTCTTTGCTCAAAGTTATAGTACTTGCTTAGAAGTTGTTAAACTGAATATTTACTTTATTGGTTCATTTGACATTTATGTCTTTTAAAAAGAATATTCTTTTGATTTTTCTTTTTTACTTGGAGAAAAACTTATTTGGCATTAATGCTGACACGGGAGGGCTGTAGTTGCAGATTCTTCTCAAGAAAATTTGAAGTCCTCTGCTAACCCCCGGAAGCGCGCCTACGTCTAAACTTAAAAGTGGACCAGCTCGATGCTCTTAGTATTTATTTGGTTTAGATAACTTATTTTTAAAGAAGATAAGTGTAATGAATTGATGAGTGTAATCAAGTGATTTATTTTTGTATTATGTTAATAAAGTCTGTGTGTTATTGTGAGACCCCGGTCCGATGTGGTCAACAAATGCGCCACGTGGACCATTTTATTTCATCTTCTTCGTCATCATCTGCGCGCCGCCGCGCCGTTCCGTCCGCTCACCGCCGAGCTTCGCGACCACCTTCGCCGTGATGACACCGGACCGGAGTCCCCGGCAGGGGGAAGGGCCGCCTGCCCTTCCGCCTTCAGCCTCATCGGCGTCCGCCTGACGCCGGAACCCAGCGAAGCGTCCGCCGCTTCGCCCGACCGCATCTCCGTCCGCCCTCGTCGTCCCAGCAAGCTGCTGCCAGAACCTTCATCGGTGGAGCTGCTGCCAGAGGGGGAGGAGGGAGAGGCGGACCGCCGTCCGCCGGGGAGCTCCACTCTCAGCCCGAGCACCTGCTCCAAGGGCTCTCCGCTGCGGGAGCTATCCAAGCTGAGGGGGACCGGCCGCTGCCGCGTCCCCTTTATCAGTTGCCTTCGCCTGCAACGGACGGGACGCACGTCGCCCACTCCTCCGATGGGACGTCGGCCATACCGTAGTAGCTCACCCGCCCTCTGCTGCATCCCATCTCCATCAGTCGACATCGTGCCTTCTCCCGTCGCGTCGCCTCGGATCCGCGCCGGATCCAGCTCCACGACGCGTCCGCCGTTGCTTTGGCCTCCGCCCAATTCCTCGTCTAGCGGCCCGTTGGCCCAGACCCAGGACCTGCCGGTCCTTGGGCGTGACACCCTCCCCCGGCCGACCTAGACGCTGTCCTCGGCGTCCGGCTCTCCATAGCCTCCGCCGGTTGGAGCTGCGCTGCAAAGAAATTACAGGAAGGGATGGAAAAGGGGGCAGTGGAAAAGAAAGGACCATTGCAATTAGGGATGATCATAGGTCGGGGTAGGATTAGGTAGTGTCACGAGAGGAAGGAGGGAAGGGGAGGAAGAAGGAAAGAAATTGCAGGAAGGGATGGAAGAGGAGGCAGTGGAAAAGGAAGGATGACCAAGAGGGAGAGGAGAGGCTGAGGAGAGTACGAAAGGTTTAAATTTAGGGCCAATTTTATTGGGAGGTAAAAAAAAATAATAAAGAGAAAAAAAAATAAATAAAAAAAATAATAAAGTTAGTAGCAATAAAGGAGTTTCTCCCTCTTTTGAAGAGATAAGGACCCTCCAAATTAGTTCCTTTAATAAAACAAATGAAAAACTGTATTTCTCTTTTTTCTTCTTAGTTTTCACCCCTGATGTCACGCCCCGGTCGGAACGGCCTAAAAACAACGCTTATCCGTTGTCTCAGGGCCGTCCAGCGGAACACCAGAACGTGATCGCGCTAGGGTTTCCGGACCGAATCTTGTCCCCAAACTCGAAACCCTAGTTCCCGCTCACTTTTTATCCCCAGAATTACAATTCTCTCGGGAAACCCTAACCCTAATTAGGAAATCCCTCTTTCCTCTGATTTTGACCGAAGTCAAAATCATGCCTTTGCTGACGTCGGCGTGACGTCAGCCCTCAATCGAATTCACGCCGCGCCGAAAACTTCTGTCGCTGACTTAAGCTCGCGTCAGCCGTCCGAAATCACTTTTGCCGCGTCGATTTTGCACGCTGACGTCCGCCTGACGTCAGCGTCCGAATTCGATTTCGAATGCGAAATCGATCGTTGACCGCTACTGTATTGACCCGCCTCGAAGCGCGGGTCATCTTCTTCCCCGCGACGCACGACGCCGCCGCGTCGTTGTTTCTGCCGAGCGCCGCCGCGCTTGCGATCTCACCTCCGGCCACTAGTCGCCGACCTGGCAGCCGCCGCTGCCGGAGTTCAGAAGCAGGGAAGAGGGATACGTGGAAGAACGAAGCTTTATTCCGGTGAAAGCTTACAATCTCTGAACCGACCTCGTCGGCGCCCTCTTCCCCTCCCTCGCCGGTCATCGCCGGTTACATATCGCTCACCATCTTCTCGCCTCGACGCTCATCGTCGCCGGCTCTCTCTCAAGCTCACCGCTTGGTAAAGGCTTTCGCCCTGGAGGGGCGTCCTCCCCGACCCGCCGGGAGGAGCCGCTATCCCGTCGCGCGCTCCTCTCCCGTGGTGTCGCCTCCGCGCACCCTGAGCTCCGTCCACCTCGTCGGGCTTTATAGGGAAGGAGCTCCCCTGCTTCGCTTCCGATCTTCACGCGCGTCCGCGTATCTCGCTGCGGAGGAAGCCGCCTTCACGGGCTCTTCTCGCTGCGTCGTCCGAAACTCGCGGCCGCTTGCTTCGCTGCGACTGCGTCCAAGCCGCGTCCGAGATTTCCGCTCCTCCGCGAGCTCCGTCGCCCAGCCGATTTGCTCGCGCCGCCGACCGCGTTGAAGTCGTCACTCGCGTTCGGTTGCTTCGCTGAAGACCCGTTCTCTGCTGCGCCGAGCTTCGCCGTCGTCCTCCTTTCTCGGCGAGCCCGCGTCCTCCGTCCGGAGAAGACGACGCCGTCCGAAGCTCGGCTCGACGCCGCCCGCGTCTTCCGCTCCGATCTTTCGCCTCCTTTCCGTTCGCGCTCGCCTGTGTGAATTGTCCGAACTTCGCTCGCGTTCCTTCCGCGTTCGAAACGCCGAAGACGCGAAGCCGTCTGCGAGGATGCCGCCGCATCCAACTTTTCCCCGGTCAACATTAATTGTTGACCGGGTTTTCCTTCTCAGCAGGTGGGCTTCTTCATGTAGTGGGCCTAGGCTTGGGTTGGGCCGAACCGGCCTGACACCTGACATCTAAATCTTTTACCCAACCTCAACCCGACCAAATATCGAATCAACTCACGCTTTTTCATAAAATTTTTTCTGTCATCCCTAATTGACACAATCACTCGTTAGCGTAAATTCCTGCTGCACTATCCAATGAGAAACACTACAATTCATGATTCCACTTAACTGTCACCTAGAGCCATTATTTGAACTCTGCAACAGAGGTCCGGATGCAGCCAGGTTGCAGTGCGGCATCGAGTGGTATAAGTTCGTCTTAAAAAAGAGATACCGAAAAGTGTATTTATAACCGTACCGAATCTATAACAAGAAGTAATCAGAGACAGCCATAAGAAGGATTGTCACTCAGTTTTTAGCATGACTCGATTTTCAAAAGGATCTCAATTGCAATTCTTACAAATTCTAAATAATTCATTACTTTATCTCATCATAAAGCAAAAAAGATTCATCAAAATTACTAATTTGTCTCAAGCAAACATGGAAGCGTAGTAAAAGCAGCAAAACAGAGCTACTCAAAGGAAGACGACGCTGGGCCAGCACCATATCCGCCACCTCCACGGCCAAACCCAGGCCTGCCTCCAGCACCCTGCAAATTTCATCAGGTAAAATAAATTAGTTAATGAAAGTATACGTCAATCAAGTAACCTGCAGAAGAGGCCAAAAAATACAAGGCATTACATAAAGTTTTAACTAGACCCGCATAGCCAAAATGTTTGCTAATTTACAAATGTAGATTTCAGAACGAATTGTACAATTTTTTTTGGCAAAAAGTGATCACCTGCATAGCTTTCAAGTGTTTTCTAACAGAAATTATCCGGGCACATCATCAACTTTTGCCTATATTAATTCAAAATTTCAACAACTAATTTAGTTGTATGCATTCCTCACCTTGTAAATCTTAAAGAAAACGGCATAAACTAAGGTTACTATGAGCAAATCCGAAACATCACTGAAAGTTCACTCCAGCAATCTACATAATCAACTGATCAAGTCCCAAATAACATGAATCATATCAAGTCTACCACATAAATAGGCACAATATCAAGAACACAGCCTATGTGATCAGCATCCACCGCTTAAGTTCTATCCCGTAGGATAGTTCCAGACTCCCAGAATTCTCCTGCCCCACACTGACAAAGAAGCTTCCGAATGACCAAGCATCAATCTCTCAACACATTGTCATTTGAACTCTTACCGAATGATTAAATGCATGCTTCTCACCAAACTCCACATCCTTAGTGACTAAGCCGTAAGTTAGACTTCAAACTGACAAGGCTCCTAAACATCACAATCATGAGCATTCTTCTCACTTAAGGCTCGCTCATGCAATAAGCACAAAGCACTAGCACCCCACAGTTGCTACTACATACCGATTACACCTTTAATGCTGCACATTCAAGGCAACCTACAATATTAAACATTATTTATGCGGTGTGTATAGTGTTAACAAACAGTGCACTGGATGCATCTTTTTTTCTTTGCTACTGATGAAAAACTAGATGTGTGCAGTAATTTAAAATGCTCAGAACATATGTAACATCCATATAGTTCAAGTTTACAAAGTTTTCTTTTGTGCATCCACTATTGCACACCTACACAATCTACTTCATATGAATGCCTACAATAACATAAAAATGTTCAATAGAAAATTTTCACCTCTTTTCACCCGTAGTAATCTACCCAAGAAATACACGAGTTGTAATGGTGAATTCTATGTTCATCTTTGAAATAAGATTTCACTACAGACAAGTAGCCAGTATCAATTCCCCACTAATACCCACCATCAATACGAGCAAGAGAGCCAATTAAAGCTATTCTGTATCAAACTGGATAATAAATATACGCTTAACAAATTTACGTCATCAAGATGATTACCCTGAATGAAGGCTGGAATTCAGGAGGTGCACCACCCTTGTCACCAGCATCGCCTGGACCCCCAGGACGAGGGCCTGAACGATATCCATCTCTATCCCCAAATCTCGGTCTGTCTCCCTCGAATCGTGGCGGACCCCTACGAAAAACAGCATAACAAAAGCAACCGATCAATCCATCAACCATTCAGAATGAAATGAAAAAGAAGAATTGAGGCAGCACCTTGGGCGGTCACCCGGAGGGCCAGAGCCAAACGGGCGGGCCGGCGGCCTCGCAGACTTCTTCAAAGTTGCAGGGACAATTTCCGACGGAAGGTTAAGGTAAGTCCTTAGATACTCGATGCCATCATTGGTGAGGTACCAGTAGTAGTGCTGCCACGCAAAGGTTTCCCTCACGTACTCCCTCGACTTGAAGCTCTGCATCAGCTTGATCACCTGCAGGTTCGGCACGTCGATCTCCGGGTGCTTGGCGAGGTTATAATCCTTCTTAGCGTACAGCACGCCCTCTGAAAAATCAAATCCAAGAGGAGAGAAAACAAATTTCAATTTTTTTTTATCTTTCGGGTGTAAAAAAAGGCAAAAACTTTCCTCATTCAAATGCTAACGAGAATAGGAAGGCGTACCCTGGAAGAGATACTTGCAGATCTCATGGCGGTTCTTCTTAGGAATGATCTGAGACAGAGAACGGTGAGAGATTAGGTAAAGATGAAGCCCGTAACATGGCAATAAACTCTACAAAAATCAAACAAAATGAAATCCAAACGGTTCTCAATTGCCACCATGGTTGCTCTCCAGACAGTGCAAATTCCGCAAGCAAAGCGGCGGCAGACGACGAAGCCTGGAAGAGTGAAACAAAGAACCCTAATCCGAGCATTTTATAGGTTTAACATGGGCCAGTGTGAGGCCTCTTTTGGTGGCTGTACAACTCCAGGCCCAAATGACTTCTATGTTTTGACTTGCCGCCCAATAAAGAATCCTTTGAGTTTTTTTTTTTTTTTTTTTTTTTGGAAATATGTATAATTTTAGTGGTTGAAGACTCAGCAAAATAAATCATTCATTAAAATATTTGCGAAAGGTATTTGTCATAGTCATTATGTTTGTTAATTGTGAATCAACAAAAGAATAAATAATTATTGAAGTATTTAAGGATATGTGTGATAACATTTAAGTGTTTTTAGTTAATAGAGATAATAAACAGAACAAATAAATAAAATAATTGTATTTTATTACTATAATTATTTAAATAAATTATATACTTAAATTAACATTTAATAAGTTAATAAGAAATAAATGAATTTGACACTAACATAGTGTATTCTTAGAAGGATAACTAGAGGGGCAGGACGAATATCATTAAAATCCCTCATTTTCTTGAACATACCCGTTAGGATGGATGGATAAATAGGATGATAGATGTTAGGCCTGCGGGCCGAATTTGGGGCGGGTATGGATGGATAAATAGGATGATAGATGTTAGGCCTGCGGGCCGAATTTGGGCGCGGCCCAAACCCAGCCAAGCCAACCTCAGCCCAGCCCAACAAAAATCTCTAAGTTGACCGGGTCAGCGGAGCCATCCGGGCGTCGCCCGGATCCGAAACGCGAACGGGCGTTTCTTGCGTGCAATCGACGTGATGTGATGGGGCATGGGCAGCTGACACTCGGCTGGCTGACGCGACATTTCGCGTTGACTTGGGCGGGATGGAGAAAAGCACGAAACAAGGCGTCGTCCTCGTTCGTCGGTCGCGAGCTTCGTAACTAAGCTCACTGGTGCTGTCCCTTCTCCCTCCGATCATCTCCTCTCGTTGGACGTCCGTCGGCCGAGTTTTCCAATAGTCCAGTGGTGTGGATGGGAGGTGGAACGTCGCGGAAAACTTCGCCCTCTCCTTGTTTCCTTCTGAGGTCTGCATTCTCTTCTTTGTCGCCGACGTCATTCGGACCGCCTTGGAAGGCACGTCTGCGTCAGCTTCACAGACTCGACGGAGCCGGCGGCCAGTGTGTTCACCGAGGTACACCCTTACTTCCCGTTTTTCCAGCGTTCTTCCCCAGTCGAACTCGCGGCTCCCGGCGGCTTTTGCTCTTTGTTCCAACAGTGATCGTTTGTCGTGTTCGCTTCTCCTGCTCCTCCGGCGAGCCCTCCCCTCCTCTCGGCTGCTGGCCCGCCTACGTGCGGGAAGTTCCGGAGCCATCTCGTGCTTGCGTGCATGAGTTGTTTGTTTGTTTGTCGCCAGCGTGCGACGTTTGGCGTCCAGGTTGCGCCGCCTGCGTGCGGTGGTCTTCTCTCCTCGGCAAACTTTTGGTCGGCGTCAGCAGCTCCTTCTCCGTCTACCTCGGTCGCCTCCGCGACCTCCTACCACCGTCTTCCCTTACCTCCGAGCGGACGGACGCGCCCGCGCATAACTTCCCAACTGCCGTCCGACTGCTTCCCAACAGTCGCCGGGCAATCTTTCGGCGCCGCCAGTCGCCGTAGGAGACCCTCCTCCCCTGTGCTCTCTCATTTGAACTCTCCTCCGAGTGAGCTTCACCATCAGGCGCCGATTGTCGCCTAAGCGCGACTGCACCCGGCAGCCGTGATCAGACGTCTACGGACGATCCTATTCCTTCCGACCGTCTCACTTACACGCGAGAGGGATGAGATCGTGGGTCCCTCCGTCACCTACGGGTTGTCGTCCGGCCTCTTCGCCGGTGTGCTAGTGAGGAGCCGGTTGGATCCTTTATACCACCGGCGTGCGACGCCGTGTGAATGACCTTACGTGATCACCGGGCACCGGCTTGATCCGTGGACGTGTGGGTGAGTCCAGCTCCTCGGAATGGGACGTCCGGCTAACTCCCCTCGGTTCTTTCTCCGGCATGTGAGCGTGCTCAGAAGCCTTTGTGGACCCCGGCTGACGCGGTCGGTTACGGGTGCATCCCTTTTGGGTTCAGTTGAACTCGATTTGACTCGACGACATCAGTTCTCAGTGAATCAATCGTCAGCGTTGATCTGGACCGTGTTGGAACGACAACGATCTTCTACAGAGTCCGCAGTCGAGCTGGGGGTCGGTTCGGGGAATCGACTCCACCAGTCACGCCCAATCCAGCGGTTTTGACCGTTGCGAACCCGGTGTGGGTGTATTTGGACTCGAGTCAAGCGTTGACTCACGGGTAAAATAATTAAAAAATATTACCGTAAACAAGGGCGTGACAGTTGGTATCAGAGCCGGCTAGGTTCTGCACGTTCCAACTCGTACGAGTGTCGTACGTGCATTTTGATTGACCCACTGCTGATGTGCAGATGGAGTCTCTGAAAGTTAGCAGACTTTAAAACTGCTATTCAGGGAGAAATAAAATGAGGAAGAGTTAGCAGACTCTAAAACTGCTATTTGGGACAAGGAGAGTGGACGATCTCCAACTAAAGCAAAAGAGATCCCTATTCTTGGTCCAACTGAGCCAACTTCGCATAAAGGGATGCCTTTACGTGAGGGAAGCTTGGAAGGACAGCAAGAAAAAATTCTTGAAATCAGTCCGAGTTTAGTTTCTCGTCATAAAGGGACGCCTTTATGAGGGAGAGATTAGGGACAAAATGGTAATTGAAGCGAGCTAAGTTACTCTTCGACGGAGGTGGTATGAGACACTTTTGAAGAAGACGAGACGTAGGCGCTACCAAGTTGGATGAGTCTCCCTGGGAAATTTGCAATCTGATTCGATCACGGGTATTGTCGAACCCTCTCTACAATTCAATTGAAATTTCGAGTGCGAGTCAAACCGCACTAAAAGATTCGTCGGGGACGACGAACGACTAAGAGAGTTGGACTTAAGATGTCCCTAGCATAGGGTCGAGTGAGGTCGGTTGGTGCAGTAGACCCCGAGGTCTAAGGAGAATCGTACGATGTGGATATTGTAATCGGCAGTTGGCAGGGCCGCCGCTATGCGAAGATTTCGAAACTGCCAGACTATGAAGCAATCTTTGGCCTCGAATTTTTGGTCAAGGCAAAGATAGCTACGATGCCTTATTTGTATAGGATACAAATATACGATGAGAATTTCCCTTGCCTCGTGCCATGCATTGGAAGCACGGAGCCAAGGAAGGGAAAGAAAAGGGACTCCTGGGGAGTGCCCTTGTCGGAAAACTACTTAGCTGCAGGGTTGCGCCAAGGTGATCTGATGCTTCGAATCAAGCGATAGATGGTGTGCTAATACAGGATGTGCATCCTGTAGCTTTCGAGAGCCGAAAGCTTAATGAGACAGAGCAGAGGTACTCTGCGCATGAAAAAGGAAATGGTAGCAGTGGTGCACTGCCTCCGAACATAGAGAATTGATCTTCTGGGTAACGCCTTCGTGGTGAAAACCAACAATGTGGCGAACACTTATTTTACCACGCGGAAGAAATTGTTGGCGAAACAGGCTAGATGGCAGGAATTCCTAGCAGAATTCTAGTTCCAGTGGGAACATAAGCCTGGAAAGGCTAATGTGGTGCCTGATGCACTGAGTAGGCTTAACGTCTTAGTCTACTTTGCGATCTCCAGAGTGGAAAGAAATCTCCTTACGAGGATAAATGCAGTAGCTATATTCAATGAGACATATCGAAAGATTGTTGAGCAGATCAGGTCGGGTATGGCCCTACGATATTATTTGGGCGTTGATGACGTTGTCATGGTCCGTGGTGAGAGGCCACTAGTCCCAACATCCGGTAGATTACGGCGAGAGCTGCTTAGGGAGCTCCACGATACCTCATGATGGGGTCATCCGGGATAAAGGGGCATGTTTGCCTCGTTGTCCAGATTATGTTATTGGCTAGATATGCGTGCCGATATTGAAATGTATGTTCGCACATATCTTGTTGACAGGTCGATCGGAGGTTAACGGCTGGGTTGTTGCAACCCTTGCCTATTCCCGAGACCCTCTAGACGAGTGGGTCCATGGATTTTATTGATAGGTTTTCCCAAGGTCAACAGGAAAATATCTATTTTCGTGGTTGTGGATAGACGGAGTGGGTGAATGCCCTCGTGGAGGACTACCTCCGTCATTTTGTGACTGTGAGTCAAAAGGATTGGGTGAAGTGGATTGATTCGGCACAGTTTGCCTATAATCTACACATATCATCGTCTGCGGGGCACAGCCCTTCGAGCTTGTGTTAGGGAGACAGTCCCTAACTTCAGTTGATATCGCGATGAGGACCTCCGAGGGGAGATGTCCTACGGTTCTATGGGTAGCTCGTGAGCGAGTGGAGTCACTCTAGGAGGCTAGGGACAGCCTCGAGCTAGTGGTTAGACGAAGGCAACATTATGCAAATCGTCGACGTCGGGATGAAGAATTCGCCGTGGGCGACTTAGTGCTTCTCCGACTTACTCCGCAGATATGGAAGAAGATATATGCGAAGGCAGCACATCGGGGTTTTACACAGAGATACGATGGACCTTTCGAGGTATTGAGTCGGGTTGGCTCAGTTGTGTATCGTCTGAAGCTCCCTAATAGGATGAAGCTGCATCCGACATTTCATGTGAGCTTTCTAAAGAGGTTTCATAAGGAACCTAGGGGATCCGACTCAGTCTCTATCGCTTTGTGCGCCCCCAACGGTTCGAACGGAGTTCAACCAAAGGATCAGAGAGATCCTAGATCACAGAGGTTTGGGACATAGCAGGATGAACCGACGAACAGAATTTTTTGTTCGATGGGAAGGTTCTCCAATGGAAGAAGCTACATGGTATAAGGCATCCGAACTGTGGTAGTTCGAGGACGAGATCCAATGTTATTTTGAGTCACCAAGGGCAGTGACTCACTCCGGAGGGGGAGAATGTTAGGCTTGCGGGCCGAATTTGGGCGCAGCCCAAACCCAGCCAAGCCAACCTCAGCCCAGCCCAATAAAAATCTCTAAGTTGACCGGGTCAGCGGAGCCATCTGGGCGTTGCCCGGATCCGAAATGCGAACGAGCATTTCTTGCGTGCAATCGACGTGATGCGATGGGGCGTGGGCAGCTGACACTCGGCTGGCTGACGCGACATTTCACGTTGTCTTGGGTGGGATGGAGAAAAGCACAAAACGAGGCGTCGTCCTCGTTCGATAGTCGTGAGCTTCGGAACTAAGCTCACCGGTGCTGTCCCTTCTCCCTCTGATCATCTCCTGTCGTCGGACGTCCGTCGGCCGAGTTTTCCAACATTCTGGTGGTGCAGGTGGGAGGTGGAATGTCATGGAAAACTTCGCCCTCTCCTTGTTTCCTTCCGCCGTCTGCATTCTCTTCTCCGTCGCAGATCTCGCCGCTGCCATCGTTCGGACCGCCTTGGAAGGCACGTCTGCATCAGCTTTACCGACTCGACGGAGCCGGCAACCAGTGTGTTCGCTGAGGTACACCTTTACTTCCTCGTTTTTCCAGCGTTCTTTCCCGGTCAAGCTCGCAGCTCCCGGCGGCTTTTGCTCTTCGTTCCAACGGTGGTCGTTTGTCGCGTTCCCTTCTCCTGCTCCTCCGGCGAGCCCTCCTCTCCTCCCGGCTGCCGGCCTACCTGCGCGCGGGAAGTTCCGGAGCCATCTCGTGCCTGCGTCCGTGAGTTGTTTGTTCGTTGCCTGCGTGCGACGTTTGGTGTCCAGGTTGCACCGCCTGCGTGCGGTGGTCTTCTCTCCCTGGCAAACTTTCGGTCGGCGTCAGCAGCTCCTTCTCCATCTACCTCGGTCACCTCCGCGACCTCCTGCCACCATCTTCCCTTACCTCCGAGCGGACGGACGCACCCGCGCGTAACTTCCCAACCGCCGTCCGACTGCTTCCCAACAGTCGCCGAGCAATCTTTCGGCGCCGCTGGTCGCCGGAGGAGACCCTCCTCCCGTGTGCTTTCTCAGCTGAACTCGCCTCCGAGCGAGCTTCACCATCAGGCGCTGATTGTCGCCTAAGCGCGACCGCACCTGGCTGCCGTGACCAGACGTCTACGAACGATCCTATTCCTTCTGACCGTCTCGCTTACGCGCGAGAGGGACGAGACCGTGGGTCCCTCCGTCACCTACTGGTCGTCTTCCGGCCTCTTCGTCGGTGTGCGAGTGAGGAGCCGGTTGGATCCTTTCTACCACCGGCGTGCGACGCCGTGTGAACGACCTTACGTGATCGCCGGGCGCCAGCTTGATTCGTGGACGTGTGGGTCAGTCCGGCTCCCCGGTGTGGGACATCCAGCTAACTCCCCTCGATTCTTTCTCCAGCACGTGAGCATGCTCGAAAGCCTTTGTGGACCCCGTCCGACGCGGTCGGTTACGGGTGCGTCCCTTTTGGGTTGGGTTGAACCCGATTTGACTCGACAACACCGGTTCTCGGTGAATCGTCAGCGTTAATCTGGATCGTGTTGGAACGGCAGCGATCTTCTGCAGGGTCCACAGTCGGGCTGGGGGTCGGTTCGGGGAATCGACTCGACTAGTCGCGCCCAATCCAACGGTTTCGACCGTTGCGAACCCGGTGTGGGTGTATTTGGACTCGAGTCAAGTGTTGACTCACAGGTAAAATAATTAAAAAAATATTACCGTAAACAAGGGCATGACAATAGACACCTTGAACCCTCTCTCCCCCAATTTCACCCATCATCCTCGTCTCTCACGATTAACCCTCTCTCCCCGAAAATCACCTGTCGTCCTCCCCCTTCCCCTTCTGGTCTCCAATCAAGCAGCAAAGCAAACACGGACCCGCCACCTCTACCTCGCCCTCGTCGCAGTTCCACTGCTCGTCACGTTCAGCATTGATGCAGGGCTCTTTGTGCTTGGCCGGGCCTGGCCGCGCTCCGCGCGCCGATGCAGGCCATCACACATGCCTACACCGTGACCCACTACTCGTCGCTGTGTGAGCTACGACCGACTCGACTCTTTTGAGTTGCTCCCTTCCTCCCCCTCCCCTTCTGACCTCCAAGCAAGCCACGAAGCATCGCTATGCGTGTCTCGTTGAACATGATGCTGCTCTGCATCGACACGGCAATCAATGGTGCCTTTGTGATTGCCGGCGCGTCCATGGACACGCTCGTGCGTGCCGCATACGAGGACTGTATAGAGCTTCTCGACCACTCGTATGAGCAGCTAGCGAACGCGCGCCACACAATGGGCTCCAATTCGCCTTCGAAGGGCGCCACTAAGAAGTCCAGTCGTCTGGCCCCCAACCCGTCGCTATCGCCAGCCATCTAATTGTCTAGCCCATCGTTGGCGCTAGTCATCCTATCATCTGTTGCCCTCAGCCTGTCGCCGGTGCCAGCCGTCCCGCTCGCTTGCCGCTTGCTGGGAAGAAATTTTTAGTCGCAGTTGAGTTTCACGTGAGCAAAATTTTCTCTCTTTCATTTTTCCTCCACCTTCAAATTTTCAGCCCTCTGTGTTTTCTGTCCCTACAAGGAAATAGACAGTTAGTCACCTTCCAAAAACGGAATAGATTATAACATGGGAGATCATGTTACTCTCCCTGTATTTTGTTAAGATTTTACTCAAATTTGGATTGTCTAGTCTGATAGAATCGTAAGATCGTTAGATAGTTAGATCTAACATAAGGTTTTGACAATCTTGGTTGCAGGCTATGACAGTTAGCAAGGTCAACTGTGATAAATACAAATCAAATTTTTTATTTCAACGACAAACACAAGTGGAGGCTTTCGTCATCATGTGTCAGGTATTGGCTTCGTTAGGCAAATCCACCTTTCCCTGTCGTCACCTACGACATTCTATTTTCCATCACCGCCACAGGTCAACGGCGATACTCTGTTCTGTGGTTCATGGCTTTTGACCGTGCCGACTAAGAACGTTCTACTTGAATCGCCAATTTACTTGCTTCTTTTGACATCCAATGGTTGACCTCGATTTATATCTAGATTGAGAATGTAGATTTGTCCATCACATTATTATTGAATATCAGATAAGGACGAGAAAATGAGATATGAAAAATGAACTAGTAAGGTTATCAGAGAGAAATCAGATCCCTATATGAATGTGGGCCAAGTACAAACTACAGAAGATGGGAAATTTGAGGTGATTAGCTAGATCTTAGCTTTTTGACTATATACACTCTCCCAAACTATCGAAAACATTTTCTCTAATTCAAACAAATTCATCGCGCGAATTTTCTAACGAAGGAGTCGGCAATTTAAAGTTGACCAATTATAATTGCTTCTGCGGCTTGGACTTTGTATCCGCTATCGATATGTTACCCAACTTGTTTGCACCACACAGAAAAAACAATTTTGGCTTTGACTTTATTTTCTGCTTAAACTAGTAAGCGCGCGGCGAGCAGCGTTGTGATCCGATGATTCAGGGTCGACCGAAGAGGCTAAAACACATGCAGACTTTGGCGTGCGAACAAAAGCCAGATTGCCGGCAACCGTCCCTTGACTTTGAACCCTTCTTTAACCTCTTGGCGTCTGTGATCCGCAAGTTGGCCAACTTGTCCTGCGCCTACTTGTGCTGCCTGCCGACCTCCATTCTTACACTAGAAGCTTGCGCCTCATGGCATATTAATTGCCTGCTCAGCGCGCGACGGATAGAAGGACGAAATTAGACAGCGGAGGCTGCTAGTTAAACTAAGATGGCGAGCCCGAGCGATTTCTTCGACGACGATGCAGGAGCCGCAGGTGCGTCGACATCGTCGCTGGAGGCGGCGATGCTGTCGGATGACCATTTGGCGGCGGAGATGTCAACGATTGTGTCAGCGTTGACCCACGTTGTTGCCGGGCAAACGCCGCCCTGCGCCACCGATGCTGCTGCTGCTTCTTCTTCTTCGCTTGCAGGTGAGCATGCGGCTACTCGATTGTTATTTGTTAAATCTGGTTCTAATTTCTTTTAGAATTTAAAATCAGCCCAAACAAAAACACCAATGTAAAATACAATATTAAGTGTTTTATATATTACTTTTGATTTTTTTTTTTGTTTTTGAATATTTGTTTGAAAGAAAGCTGTCATTGTATCAAATTATGAGTACAATTGCTTCATTCGACTTAAGAAATTTTAATTTCAAAATTGTTTTATTACAGAACACAACACTTTTGAGTTCAGACTCGATAATTTAAGATAAATTATTTTTAAGATTATTTATTTTCATACATAAAAGTCAATTTTAATTTGTCGAGTGGACATTGTCTCAAAAGATTATGCGTGTCAAGCATGACATAAAATCCAAGTACACGGAAACACATTGGGACATGAAAAAAAATCCTAGGCAAGATTATTTGGGTGAATCTATGGTCAAATTAGCATCGCTTTGATATTTTTTTCTGAGTAAGACACGTGTGGCTGTGTCAGTCACGCTAATATCTTGCCGTATACTAACTTTTTAATTTCACACATGAAGCAATAAATACGTCTCAGGTATCGATTGTGAAATATTAGAATTATCGCAACCATTTTTATTGTTTATTTATTATTACTCAGCCTTTTTTTATTTCAGCCCACTTGCAAACGGTGCAGGGCCAATCACAACCGCCTTCAACAACGGCCATGGAAGCGGAAGCCTCGGCGTTTCCTGCTTCCTCCGAGCTGAATCCTGTAGAGGGCCAAGTGGTAGGAACCGAGAGAAAGTACCGCGGCGTCCGCCAGCGCAAGTGGGGCAAATGGGCGGCCGAGATTCGGGACCCGCACAAGGCTGCGAGAGTATGGCTCGGCACCTTCGACACCGCCGAGGCCGCAGCCCGCGCCTACGACGCAGCTGCCCTTCGATTCAGAGGCCGCAAAGCCAAGCTCAACTTCCCGGAGGATGTCCACCTTTCTCCACCACCCTCTCTCCCAGCACCTACGGACCAGCAGCCCGGGGATTCGTCCAGTGCTCAGAGATAAGGCGCCGCCGCCACCTGGGTGCTCAGTGCGTGGTAATTGAGGGACAGAGAATTGATGGATAAGAGCATTGAACAAGGGGGGCACGGGCACGTCAATGTATGAAAAGTTTGCTAATGTTCTACTGTCTGCTTCCCTCAGAGGGATTTTTCCAAAAAGCCGAGCAAACAAATTTAATTAGAAGATTAGACTGCCTGAAGCATTTACGATGTACTTTTAGCACACGACCAGCTTAATTAACAAGTTTAATTAGAAGATTAGATTGCTAATGGACCACATTTGAAAAATACATGCCTCACCATCATAAAGAAACAATGAAGCTCGAAAGAAGGGGATATCCTCTTCATAGTACCTTGTCTAGTAAAGCGAGAGCTAATGAATTACTGTGTAGAGGGGAACATGCACATAGTAACATATATATACCTATCTTTATATCACGCATTCTTCTCTTCAGCAGCATAAAGTGCTTTGATTTCCTCAACATCATCGTAGCTTCCAAGAAATATGGGCGATCTCTGATGAATCTTTGTCGGAACCATGTCGAGGACCTGCCAAGTACATGGTTATGTAGATCAGAAACTAGCAAATAAGGTTGCCAAATGTGATATGAAACTATCCCATTCAAAAGTGCAGCAATCTTTGATTGGCGTTGATTTGATGCTCTACTGATTTGGAGGCTTGTTTGCTCTTGTTCAATGGTAATATCATTAAACTAAGAAATTGTTTTCCTGATTATCCAAATGACATTGCGCCAGACAACTGCATAGATGGATCATGCTGAACATTCATCCTGGTTTGACAGGGTTCAATGCAGTTTATGACTAGAATAAGGAAGTTGCATACCCTTTCTTTTCCCGTAAATGCTTGACCTCCTGCTTGCTCCATCAAGAATGACATTGGAAAGACCTCGTAAAGAGCACTGGTACATAAGAGTAGATTTATTATTTTTTTTTAATTACTTAAACCTCTACTCTGGATCCAAAATTAATTAATTTTCTTCAACCATTGAGTTTTAAAATATTACCGTAGTTTTCCATTTGGACTCTTCTTATCCGCAGGGTATAGGAATATGCCTCCGTAAAGCAGAGTACGATGAACATCAGCGACCATACTGTTAAACAAACACGATTAGTGATGAGAAAGAGAAGTATTAATTACCATGTCAAATTTAATATAGATACTCATGTTTTTTCAGGCACCTTCCTATGTATCTAAGAGATTTTGGCGATGTACCATCCGTCGGGAACTTGCATTTCTCCACAAACCTAGAAAAAAGAAATATAGCAACCAGCGAGTGATTGAGAATTTAGCCAAACATGCTTAATCAAAAAGCTCAAATTCTATCAAACACACTTTGCCGTAGGTGCATCCCAGTTTTTGGCATTTCCTTCATTCACCGAGTATATATTTCCTTTCTTTGGTATCTACAATGAAGTGAACAAAAGTGCACAAAAGACTCTTACATTAATTTGCCAAAAAAAGAACATTCCATGCGTAAAAAAAAAAATCTGTTCCATTAAGCAATTTTAAGCAGACCTTAATGTCTGGATGTGTCAGTATGAATTCTCCAAGAGATGGGTCTAGAGTGAAGCCATTAACACCATTCCCAGTGCTTAACACTAGCTGCAGCATACAGATGTTGAGATGCCTTTAATAATACATACAAAAAAAAAAAAAAAAAAAACAGGAAAGTACAACAGGAGAAATGGAAGAACATGTTCACAACCGGACGACCTAAGTTTAAGCAGAAGTAAATTTACAATTTCACTTCATATCAACTTACCGTGCAAGAGCTACCATACATACAATAGCCAGCTGCTACCATATTCTTTCCGGGTTGCAGTACATCATCTAAGCTTACATTGTCCTTATCTTTAACCATGTAGATGCCGAAAATCTAAGAACAAATTAAAGTTCATTCTTTTTACTTCAATAAATGAAGAACAACTTATTCTTGATCATAGTTTCAATTTCGGGAAGAAATCCATACTGTTCCAATGGAAACACCACAATCAATGTTAGAGGAACCATCAAGAGGATCAAACACAACACAGTACCTGCAAAATGGGTAAATGTAGTTTGTTAGCAGGAGTTAGAGATGATTTTTCTTTAGGCTTACAGTTCACCATCATGACGCAGCGAAGATAAGCACACACTTTCCACGCAGGGACGGATCCACAAAGATGGCCTCCTCGTCCTCTTCGGATACAAGAACGCACTTTGGAAGGAAGGTAACAGACAAAACCAATCAAGTCTTAGAACTACGTGAAACATAACACATCAAATGCAGGAAATAAATCAGACTTACAGTACGACCACTGGTCATCAGAGCTTTGACGAAAACTTCATTGGACAGAACGTCCAACTTCTTTTGCTCTTCACCCTAGATCAGGAAAAGTAGAGTTTCAAAACCATTATAACATTTGTCTTTCCATGAGATCAAGAAATTAGTTGAATTGATATTACGCTGTATTACCTGGACGTTCGTCCCACCAGCTAGTCCAACGAGTTTGGCGAGGCCGGCCTGGTACAAGTGAATGAAAAGGTGAAACACGAGCGCCATGCATGCTGCTATGGAGAATGAATGTGCAATAGAGGGGAAAGATGAGGCGGAACAACCTTGTTGACGGCAGAGCAGACGAACTTGCAGCCGAGGACGATGTGGGAGAGGAGGATGGTGAAGTCGCCCTTCGACTCTGGGTGCTTGGACTGCTCGTTCAGCACGTGCCGGGTGATGGTCATGAGGTCCGTGCGCTGGGCGTCCGCCGCGTGATCCATTGCTGTCACAGCCTGCTTATTGAGGAAGGAGACGACGGAATAGCTGACGATTGAAGCTTGGTGAGGTCGGCTTGCAAGGGACGAGAGGGATAACACAATTTATAGTATGCATACGAAGAAAAAAAGTTGGCTACTGTGGCCTGCAGAGACGGCTACCGGAAGTTATGAACTTCTGTCGCCGTGTAGCTGAGCTGGAATATGGCTTACTTTGAGCAAGTTTAGCTGGCGGAGGGCTTTGATTTAGGAACTGAGTCATAACAATTAACAACGAAGGCAAACAGGGAAGAAAGAGGTGGCGTGAAGCAAAAAAACATTCAAATAAGGATTCGTCAAATGTGGTTTTCCACGGATTTGGTATCAGGACTGGAAGTCAAAAGGCGCGTTAGGGTTAATTGCAAGACGAAGATGGTGTAGCAAGAATTTATGAAAGATTTAATGGTACAAAAATTTGCAAATTTTTGTGATCATCATCACACTGACGAAACTCAAATAAAAACTTGCAATTAAATAAAAAACATTTAAAATTATTACTATAACTTAATAATATTTAAACCCTAAAATTTTCAACTTGATATCAAAAACGCTGAATAAATAGGCAAATAACAGAAAACGTTAATAGCCCCCTAGTTAGGAAACAAGACACAAAATGTTGTTCTTGCTAAGTAGCATGGTTAATTAAACTACTGACCTTATGACCTACCTTCATAGCCCCGTAGTTAGACGAATCCATTGGGTTTCAAGTAGCGCCATAAAATTGCTCATGTTGGAGGCATCAAGTTTGATCCTGAGAATAGATATATGCTTCAGAATTTTGTAGTCCGTATCAGAATTATGTGGCCAAGACAAGTAACTCAAACAGCAAATGCAGAGATCAAGTTGTAGATATTCGATACCAAACAAATCTGATATCGTAAATACTTGAAAAACGACTGAAACTGAGTCGAGATCACATACCTTCCACTATGCACGAAAAATTCCTCGCGAGATGCTTGTGTTCTTTTGTTCCATCGACAAACCTGGGCCTCAACTAGGATATTAGAATCACTAAATCTTAGATACCATATAATTTTTTCTTCCAACTTCAATATGAGACTAAACTAGGATATTATAATCTCCTCCACAAATACACCTAGCTTAATACAAAAATGTCTTATCTTTTCTACGTGAAGATCAGCTTAAATAGAATCCCATAGAATTGCTAATTGCTAGCACTTGCAATAGGTTGAATAGGTATCTGAGACAAAATTTTGCAATTGTGCAAAACCATTAAATCGCGCCAATGTACTTGCAGGAGCAATGCTGCTGCGAACAAGCTCAGCTAATAGTGACCATTGACTCCCTAGGTTCAAAATGAACCTTCAACCTAATATTTCTTCCAGTAGTGAGATGAACAGAATGTCATGTGCTAAATAATTATTATGACCAACATACCTCCAATTTGTAGAACAAAAGTTGGGCATCATTACAAAAAATCACAATAAAAGAAGTTAGTGCTACTTAGAGAGTGTTAAGCACTTTACTAATAACACGATACTAGAAATACCGTGGAAAAGAATAAGGGGCTGTATAGTGTATATCAGCTATTTAGTTTGCATAAATTTTACAACGGAATCACCAGCAATTAAACAAAAAACAGCTTCAAAACCCTGTTTCTACAAGATCAATTTATTATAGACAACGGAAACTTGAGAATCAGCTCATAATTTAAATTGACATAATTTTTCAGTGATCACAAATGCAGAACACGATATGCAACGTAAGTTAATTTCTAATGAAATGATTACCAGACAAACATGACCGGAATCCGGTCACCGGATGGTCAAAGAAACATAAAAAGGGAAACTAATCAAGGATAAACAGTTGAACTAATCCAATCCAACGCATAGCACAATCGAGAAACCAACTTGCAACCTTCTAACAACAAAAATATATCAAAAATTTCAGCTAATCGAACACACATAACATTAATTTCCCTGTTCCATACACTAAAACATGATTTTAAAAAAATATTCAAAAGAAATTCAATCAAAAAATACATAGGAGAAAAGGAAACACAATATAGCAATGGTTTTGCAAGTGAATTTTATATCATTAAAACGCAACAAATTTGACAAATTTTTTTTTAAAAAAAAAATAATAACAATACAGAAACATATCTACTTTTTTTTTTTTGCTTTATTCTTTACTTTCTTTCCCTCTTATTTCTTTTTATTCTCTTCTATCATTCCTTAAGTTCCCATAGATTTGATTTGTAACCACACAATCACAGCACAAATCAGTCTGCATATCGATGGACAACGAGATGCACTAGATGTTAATGGATAGATTACAAGAATAACGATATTATAAGCCAAATGGAGGAACGAAATCATGCCACAATTTCTCATTCAATTTGAGCTTTAATCACCAAGCATCACAAAATGGACTGCATAAGAAAGAAAAGGAACCTTGTATCAAGAAAACGGAACACTACAAATCATACATCCACCGAAGCAGAGACAAACAATTGATTCAACTACAAATCTGCACCGAAGTTGAAAATATTTATCAATTAAGAGCCTCCGAGAGACCAAGTCCTAACTAGTTGACTGAAAATAAGGCAACATGAATCAGCGAGCGAAGGTAACAAAAGACGCATCACGCTCTCTCCCCACGAATCCTACGAGCAAGCTGGATATCTTTGGGCATAATGGTAACCCTCTTCGCGTGGATCGCGCACAGATTGGTATCCTCAAAGAGTCCTACGAGGTAGGCCTCAGCCGCCTCCTGAAGTGCCGCCACTGCGGAGCTCTGGAATCGTAGGTCGGTTTTAAAATCCTGCGCGATCTCACGAACAAGCCTCTGGAACGGGAGCTTCCGGATCAGGAGCTCAGTGCTCTTCTGGTACTTACGAATCTCCCTTAGCGCGACTGTTCCAGGACGGAAGCGATGGGGCTTCTTGACACCGCCAGTGGCTGGAGCGGACTTCCGTGCCGCCTTGGTCGCGAGCTGCTTCCGCGGGGCCTTACCGCCGGTAGATTTACGAGCAGTTTGCTTCGTTCTCGCCATAGATGGAGATTGGGATCGAGGACAAGAGACCGGAAGGGATCCGAGACTCGCAAATTTGCTTGAGTCGAAATTAGCGGAAGCGGCGAATATATAGAGTGACTATGGGCGGGAGATGGGAAAATGAGGGGAATTCGAAAGCACAGTTCGGAGTTTCCGCGTTGCATTTGGAACGTTAGATTAGATACAATGAGCGCACAAGATTCCTTTGGGAGTGGCACACGGATCGCTATCCAGAACAATTCAAAGAGAGGAAAAGAAATAAATACACTCTAACGCAACTGGGCATTTGGTCTAGTGGTATGATTCTCGCTTAGGGTGCGAGAGGTCCCGAGTTCAATTCTCGGAATGCCCCGAATTTATCAATTTTTTCCCACGTAATTGATCGTACATACTGCAGTCATTTTTTGATCCCTCTTGCCACAGCGTTATTCGTCAACATTATTGCCCGCTCCAACTTTCTGGGAAGCATACAGTTCCGAAACCGACACTTCACTCCGCCCCCCAGCGGCGCCACCCAACTGAAAGCGCAATGTCGGCTGACTCCAAGCACAAGCAGTAGAGCCAAAACTTCGACTGAATGCTTCTGCAATCTTCCGTCGGCGTCCATCTCCCGTTCCAGTCAACTGGGCATCTCACATCCAATCAATTCTTCAAGCAACAGTACGTAATCATTTGTCACAACAGGGCGTACCTCTGTGATTATAATTCGTTGATCAATAATACACACACATCATGTACGTAGCTGAATGAATCCCTCTTGTGTGGGCAGGCTTAATCCCCCTACATTCACGGCATTGCTTTCCAAATTGAATCACTCAAATTATCAGCATTTATTGATTGGTTCGTCGTACTCCCTGGATTCTTGGCCCTGCAGGTGACATGCATTCAAATGAGAGCAGAGTACGTAGCCAGTATGGAAGATAATTTGATCATCTTGTTGGACTGAAAGATGGTTTATTGGAATTTGTGATCATGATCATGATAGTTCCTCTTTCTTACTGCTTAGTGAATTTTAAAACAAATCAGTCAAAATCCTCTCTTTTTTGGTTTTCACAAATGTGATATGGACAACTCACATCTGCAAACGTTTATTCAATTTGGCCAATTCTCTTCCACAAACAACTTCAATAATTATTTCATGTTCTACAGAAAGCTTTAAACAAAATCAAGAATATCTCTATAAAAGCCGGCACACTGCACTCAGAGATGAATCAACCTGGACTAATTAGTTCTTGCAGTTTAATAGTCTGTTCGCAAGCTGAGCTTACTTGACAAATCACAGGTGATCTCTCTATCTGCAAAATTGTTCTTTCGATACTCTAGCCATAGCATCTCTTCCAGGAGCGCAGCTTATATATTGTGTGATATTATACATTACACTACTGCACTCTTGCTCGGAACTCGTTTATTGCATATTTATTTTAGCCGAAAAAGTTAAGCTTTGATCATCTAATCGAGATCCAGTTTGGTATACTAAAATGCAGATGCAGATGGAGGGAAAAGTGCCCGTCCCAAGAACACAAGAAGCCTTCCAGAACATGGATGAAATATATGCCATGGTTTCGAGATCAAGACTGGTGCAAGAGCACGTCCACCGCATAAGGAAATCTCAGAGTGCAGATTCAACCATCAGCAAGTTGGAAAATAATAATGAGCATCGTGCCTTGGTCAACTTAAGGACGAGCCGAAGCTTTGGGAAGAAGGTAGCGCCAGAAGTATCAAGTTCGACTTCAACGAGCTGTATCGAAGGAAGAAGGCCGGGAGAGAGTGCACATGCGGTGGTTGACCTTTGCGCCGCCATGCAATCGCCTGATGATCAAATAGTAGAGGCATCAAGGAAAAAGAACCGCCAAGAAGGTAGGAAGAAAGTAGACACCAGAAGTCGTACTGTTTTGATTAGATTCAGTAAGATATAATTCAACATTAATCTAGTGCAATATTGAAAATGACAAAAAAAAAATCCAGAGAAATTAGACACTGCAATGAAGGGGTTTACTAAGATGAAGGAGCCCAGTTTTCCCATCTACCTCAAGGTATGCCAATAGTTCTCCCTAGCTTTTCAGATGTAGAATACGTATATGTATATGAAAAATGGTGAAATTAACACCTGCATTCTCTGCAGTTTTCAGATGTAGGATACAAGATAGTGAATGGAGGCAGGCCAACGCCAGTGGCAATGGAGCATATCCTTCAAGGAGTCACAGGGTCCGTGAAACCTGGGGAGGTTCTAGCTCTGATGGGACCTTCAGGAGGGGGGAAAACAACACTCCTTAATCTCCTCAGTGGAAGACTCAAAAGTAAGGGCCATGGAGGCAGCATTACTTACAATGGCCGGCCATATTCTAAATCACTCAAGCGAAGGTGTGAGTTTTAACTTGATGAGTTTGAAAAAACATGAATAATATAATATACTCAAGTCAGTATATACTTAAATAAAGTGTTATTTATCGATCCACGGATAATGAGCAGGATTGGATTTGTGCTGCAAGACGATGTTGTCTTTCCACATCTAACAGTGAGGGAGACGTTGACTTATGCTGCTCTTCTTCGCCTTCCAAAGACATTGACTAAACAGCACAAGGAAGAAAGAGTTAGGAGGGTCATCTTTGATCTAGGCCTTGAAAGGTAATAAAACTATAACAAGTATTTGTAACAAAGATGAACGAAAAAGGATCAAAAGGAAGTAGTATATGATTGATGAGGAAGATTATTTCTGTTCTTGTGTGATTCTTTTTTGTGCTGTTCCACAACAGATGCCAAGACACCATAGTGGGTGAAGCCTGCACCAGAGGAGTTTCTGGAGGGGAGAGAAAGAGAGTCTGCATTGGTAATGAAATCCTGCTTGATCCTTCACTTCTCTTTCTGGATGAACCAACATCCGGCCTTGATTCAACTACAGCACTTCGGATAGCTCAAATGCTGCACAGCATAGCCCATGTATGTGTCATATGTGTGCGTATTATTTTTTATCATCGTATTACCATTTGTGAGCTGAATTGACTTAGATTCTCAATGTTAAGTCAACTCAGCAAATTCTGCATGCGATATCTTTTGCAGGCTGGAA
Organism: Costus lasius; assembly: GCA_027563935.2. Classification (NCBI taxonomy): domain Eukaryota; kingdom Viridiplantae; phylum Streptophyta; class Magnoliopsida; order Zingiberales; family Costaceae; genus Costus; species Costus lasius. The sequence continues at coordinate 116,076,377 of CM050450.1, read as the reverse complement.
AGACAGTGGTTACTACCATGCACCAACCTTCCAGCAGAATGTTCAACATGTTTGACAAGTTAATTCTCCTTGGCAAAGGCAATTCCTTATACTGTGGAAAAGCATCAGAAGCAATGTTGTACTTCTCTTCAATAGGTTGCAGCCCTCTGATACCAATGAACCCAGCTGAATTTTTAATAGATCTAGCCAATGGAAACCTCAACGACAAATCAGTATCTCTTGAAATCAAGTGCCATAACACAACATCACCTTCCTCTTCAGGCATTCATCAAGTATGCATATGCATTGCAGAATCTGTAAAACTTTCAATTTCAATTGCCTTGCTGTTGATTAACCAATCCTTTTGCAGTATCTTCTGGGTGCCTACGATACCAGGCTTGCAGGCGCAGAGAAACAGAAGTCTCCGATGCCGCCTGCAATTGACATGAAATGGATGGTCCAGGGAGGAGCCTGCTCGAATGAATCCGCCATCAGCTGGCTGGAGCAGTGCTACATTCTGTTCTGCAGGGGCTTAAGAGAGAGGCGCCATGAATACTTGAGTTACATTCGGGTGATTCAGGTCGTAGCAACTGCAGTAATAATTGGGCTACTGTGGTGGCATTCTGACTCTTCATCACCAAAAGATCTACAAGATCAGGCAAGTTTGTTTCTGCCCAGAACAATTTGTTTGTAAATTTTACGATAGTCTCTAACGTATGCTGGTAAAAACGGCACAGGCAGGATTGCTCTTCTTCATTTCAGTATTTTGGGGTTATTTTCCAGTGTTCGCTGCCATTTTCACATTTCCTAAAGAACGAGCCATGCTGGCCAAAGAGAGAGCAGTGGATATGTACAGGCTCAGTTCATACTTCATCGCGAGAACCTTGAGTGATCTGCCCTTAGATCTCATCCTTCCTTTGGTGTTCTTGCTAATTGTCTATTTCATGGCAGGATTGAGATCAGACTTTGCAGCATTTCTAGAAAGTGTGCTCACTGTACTCCTGAGCATTGTAGCTGCCCAGGTAAACGACACTATAGACTATACTGATCCATTCAGGGAGGCTTCATTACATCTGCTGTCAACTCAAAACTTACTTAGAACTGTTGGACTTAAAGAAGAACAGTAGCTTACTTCACTAAAGTTGCAAGACTAGCATTAACCAAAGAGAAAACATGAGCAAACACAAACTAAAGAATATACTGATTCATTCAGAGAAGCTTCACATATATCTGCACTTATGGTCAACTCCAAAGTTACTAAGAACTCCTGACCTTAAGAAAGAACAGTAGCTTACTTCGTCAAAATTGCAAGACCAAACCTAATCAATGGAACTCTTTGAATAGTAGCAATTTGAACAATGGCTAACAGTCTTGATTGAGCAAGTTCTCTTTAACTAGCAGGGTTTGGGGCTGGCAATAGGCGCGGCAATGATGGATATCAAGAAAGCAACAACGTTGGCTTCTGTGATCATCATGACTTTCATGTTAGCCGGAGGGTTCTTCATTCAGGTCAATCTCGTCATCGTGATTAAATTAACTAAGGTTAAAGTGAAGCTAACCATCTTTACTCGGGTCTGCAGAGGGTTCCATTCTTCATGAAATGGATTCGCTACTTGTCTTTTAACTACCATGCATACAGATTACTCCTCAAGGCACAGTATGGCTGCGCAGTAGATGCAAGCCATGGCGGCACTAATCCCTGCAACTCTCCTTTCATTGAACGACTTGGGCTTGATGAGGGAGGGACGGAAATAGGAGCCATGGTGGCCATGGCCTTTGGGTACAGGTTATTAGCTTATCTTTTTCTGAGGATGATGAAGATTCAAAGTTAATATTGAGCCCCTCTCTGAAAAGACTAATGAACAGGATTTCTGTACTTGAGCCTGTCAAACTGGAATGTTTTAGCCGCTAGTAAAGTTTTTAATTACTGCTATATGCTAACTTCTGTGGCTAGTTTTCCCTCCACGGCATTGTGTTTTCTTGTGGCTTAGTTACACTCTGCCTATTTTGGCAATCAGTCAGCTCCTTTGTTACGTTCCGGGTTGACTAAGGTCAGTTTGGTTCAACTGGAGCTTATAGCTGGAGCTGATTAAATAAATTTCCTATTGTTTGGATAAACCAACTTGTAACTGGTCAAATTGGGTCAAAATCAATTTTGATTGGTCAAAATCATTTTTTGGGGAAAGGACGCGTTAGAGGAGAATGCGGGTGTCGGGATTTGATGAGAGAGGGAGAAAGCTGCGGCACGAATCTAGTCGCCACTCGCCGAGGAGGAGCTCGTGCCAGCACTCGTGAAGAAGAGAGGAGGGAGCTCCTCTTCTTCCATGGTCCAGGCGTTCATGAAGAAGAGAGGCAAGCTTCTTCTGCCATTCGCCATCGAAGAGCGGAAGAGGTCGAGGGGGGAGGAGGTCTTGTCGGTGATGGTGAAGAAGAGAGGCGGGAGCTCTTCTTCCACCATGGTCCTGGCGTTCGCGAAGAAGAGAGGCGAGCCTTCTTCTTGTGTTCGCCGTCGAAGAGCAGAAGAGGTCGAGATAGGGAGGAGCTCCAGATCTCGCGGGGGGGGAGGAGGTCTTGCCGGTGATGTTGAAGAAGAGAGGCGGGAGCTCCTCTTCCACCGTGGTCCTGGTGTTCGCGAAGAAGAGAGGCGAGCCTTCTTCTTGTGTTCGCCATCGAAGAGCGGAAGAGGTCGAGATAGGGAGGAGCACCAGATCTCGCAGGGGGGAGGAGGTCTTGCCGGCGATGGTGAAGAAGAGAGGCGGGAGCTCCTCTTCCACCGTGGTCCAGGCATTCGCGAAGAAGAGTGGCGAGCCTTCTTCCGCCATTCGCTTCGCCTAAGCAAGCTCGCGAAGCCTTCTTCCACCATTCGCTCCGCCAAAGTTTCGTCCAAGCTCACCGAAGCTTCATCCAACGAGCACTGCCGAAGTTTCGTCGAAGCTTGCGGAGGCGTAGATCTGGAAGAGAATACATGGGCGCGTGAAGGGAGGCGACGGGCACGGGCACGTGAAGGGAGATGATAAGCTGCCAAAAGCTGTTCTCAGCAGCTGGCTGGGAACAGTGCAGCTTCTCAGGTTGGGACTGAGAAGCTGCTAATCCAAACACCTCCATTGACCAAAATCTGCTGGCCGCACCAGCAAAAGCTGGAAACTGGGCGAACCAAACGGGCCATAAAATTGCTTGTTTCCGTGCAAAATTTCTAGGGAGCTATAATGTTTAAGGAGGATATAAAATATTTATGGAAAAATTATATTTATGTAATCTACATGTTCTAAGTTATCCAATAGTACTAATATTATCGTAGATAGATTTATACACGATGAGAAATTAATGAAAACATTATGGTGAAAAAAATATGCTAATATAGTTTTTTCCACCATATTAAAAATGTTGATTTTTTATCGTGGATAAATCTATCCACGATAATATTGGTACCATTGGATAGCTTAGGATGTGTACATTACGTGGATATATATATATATTTTTTTTAAAAAAAAATATTTTTCTATAAAAATTTTACATCATTCTTAAAATTTCTAGATAGGGTACCCTTGCCTAGAAAAAATTTCCCTTGTTTCTGCCAACTTTTTATTTTGACCATGCTTTGACCATTGTCCCATGGTAAGAAAAAATGCTTAGTTTTAAAGCAGGGAAAACCACCACCGCCACTGTCCACCTTTCGAAAAACACCACCAAAAGCACCCTAAGTAGGGGTGGCAAAACTATTAGTTGGATATCTGTCCCAACCCAACTCATTTAAGGCAAGTTTGGATACTCGACTACCTAAACGGGTTGGGTTCATATTTGGATGCATGTGTATCTGATATTGATATTTGATTTAAAAATAATAAATATATATTAATTTATTATTAAAATATAGATAATAATAAAATAATTATTAGTTAATATATTTCTTATAATTTATAAAATAGAATTTTATATACTAATTTAAAATAAAAAAATATAAATAAGAGTTTTTTTATTTAATCGGGTACCCACATGTACCCATTTAAATACCCAAGTTAAGTTCAGATTTATACAATAGGGGTACTCAAGTTGAGTTAGGTCGTGAGCAAAAGGCCGGCACCCGACCCATTGCCATAGCTATGACTAAGTAAATCTAATGTTTCTTCTTTTACTATAGTGGTTGATCTTTTTAGTATGCTTATTAGGTCAACTCTCAGAATCTTACATGTAGGTTGCTTCCTTCTTCTTTTTATCTTTAATTATCTATCCCATCTAGCTTAGCCTTGTGAGTTCCAAGCACCTTAGTGTTAATCTTTATGCTACTAATAACAATGATGAGTAACTAAAAACTTTTAGTAGATATTTTTTAAAAAAAGATAAATTTAACTATCCCCTAAATTTCACCATGTCCATAATTCAATTGATTTTATTTAAAACTGAAACAAAGAGATAAATTCAAATTCAAATTTATCTATTTTCACAAATAAGGAATAGAAAAGATCAGATTAAGATTGTTATTTTAAGATTTTTAAAAAAATAAAAAATCATAATCAAGAAATATAAATATTTGGTCCTTTTTAATCATCCAACGAATAATATAAAGACATTGTTATTATTATATTTACTTTTTGTGTAATATAAGTATTTATAACAATATCCCATGAATAATTTAATTATTCTTAAATATCTCTAGTCAAATATTATTGTGGCAAATGTCATCCGCAACTAATGATGAAAAAGACTGTCATTTGATAAACTAAGAATCATGGAGATGAATGTGAATGATCAAGATAAAATATTGATTGCATTTGGTGTATTAGGCTACTTGGATATCAAGAAACATAATAATTGAACTATACAAGTGTAATATGTTCTATGGTTTGTGTTCAATCTAGATACCAAGGACAAAAAAATTAAACTACATGGTAATATTATCATAGAAAGGTTAGGTTGAATCTTGACTCTCTTATAATCTAGGTAGCTATGATGTGTTACTGGATATCACTAATTATTTATTTTATTATAATAGAATTATAATATTGCTACTAATGTCATAAGAAACTATTAGGTTGCACACTAAGAATAAATTATAGTTTTATTTAGATAAGAGTTATCAAATTGCATAATGGTAGTAGTAATCACTAAGTGATAAGTGATTGTGATATTGAATTAAGAGCTTGGCATATTTTATTTTTGGATATTAAAATTAAAAAGGTTTAATTCAAATATGCCATATGGGGCTAGGCACATGCCATGTAGACCCTGGGGTTGCATGGGCCACCTATATAAATAAGTGGTAGTTTTCTCTCCAAGAATTGAATATATGAGTTGGTAATATCTTTTTTTAATGAGCCACCATAAATGTGTTTATAATTCAGAGGTATAACTATTAGGTCTAAGGCTCCTCTCTATTGTATGCTCTTTAGTAACCTCAGTCATTTCTTTACTAGTATAAGATTTACATAGTTGGCATATTTTATTTTTAGATATTAAAATTAAAAAGATTTAATTCAAATATCCCACATGGGCTGAGCCCACAGGTGGTCCATGCAACCTCTAAATTCTAGGGTTGCATGGATCGCCGTAGTTTTCTCTTGTAGAATTGAATATATGAGTTGGTAATAGCCTTTTTTTTATGAGTCATATTGTGTCCGCAAATACACGGATACTCGAAGTAATAAAAAATATCGATCACATGTAGACCTACGTGTTAAGTACCAAATATTTGTTTTCTTACTAGCTAAGCAACCCGAATATGATGATAGTAAACGAATAGAAAGTATGCTAAAAGATAATCAGAGAGAAACTGAGACTAGAGTTTCATCCACCTTAATTTCAATAACTAGATATGAATAAAAGGTCGTCAGTCTAATTTTATCATGATAAAGATATAATTTACTTCATAAAAGGATTATCTCACTTTCATGCAGACAATCATGCAGGGACCAATCCTCGCTTTCGCGCAAGATCTATCCCAAGCTGAAAATAAGTAAATCATCAATCAAAGAACTCAAGGATCACTTTCGTGTATCTGAGTCTCAACACAAGTTCTACTTATGGTTCTCCAACGCTCCGATCCTCACTTTCATGTAAGATTTTTACATTTAATAAAATAACTCAATCTAGATTCAAATTATCAAACATGGCAATTATTCTTCTAAAATCAAGAAATAAGAACTAACCTAATTTCTTACGGTGAGTTCCTAAATTCAATTTTAGGGTTCCAAGTTCTCAAGCAAAGCACCTTTCAGTCCTTATTGCGAAAACTCTAAAATCATGCATGATAATAAGAAAACTATGGAGAATTATAGGCAATCAACACATGAGTAGAATTATCATAACAAAATTATACTGACGAGATAAAAGTTATCTAGTCGTATAAAATCAAGGGGATTACACCCTATGTCCCAAAAAAAGTTTAAGCTATCATGGAAGAAGAATTACAATAAACCATAATTTTGAAGGGTCAGAAATCAAAAGGAAGGGGAAAATAACTTCACAGCACGGCTGTAATAGAAATTACAACTGTAATTTGCTCGCATGAATAGTGCCAACGCTTGCAATTTCGTCGATTTCTCCTCCGATCGGTCTCCTTTCTCTCTGAAATTTCTGGGGTATCCTCTCCTCCTCCAAGCGAAGCTTCCCCTCAAATTTCACGGCCGGAGATGCACTGTACGCTTCCCGGCGGCAAAACCTAAGGCGGCGGCGTGTAACTCGATTTCTCCCTCGATAGTGAATGAAAATTAGGGCTTTCGCCCTTGGCGTGTTCTTCTCCTTCCAAACTCTCCTTCTCCTTCTTACGGCTTTGAATTTAAAGGCCTGGATCATCCACAATCGATCGCGCAAAAATCAGACATCAATTTGACCGTGAAAATCGCGTTCCAGGGTTAGAATTACGGCCGTGGAATCTGTTATGGCACTGCCGTATTTTCTTTAAGTTCTTCTATACAGGATTCGACCAGAATTACAGTACCATGGAAATGATTACGGTAGTGCCGTAATTTCTGGAAATCTTTCGGGTCGGAAGTCGCTTCAAAATATGGCACCGTGATTTTGGTTACGGCTGTGCTGTAATTTCGGTAAAATTTTATATATAAAATTATCCCAAAATACGGTAGTGCTCCAATATTACGGTATTACGGTAGTATTCAAAATTACGGTACCGTAATATGAATTACGGCACTGTCGTAATTTGGTATATGGCTCCGTTTTATGTGAAATTTGTCATGTAACCTCTTCTCGATGATGAGAATTCTTCTATGTATCTGATTTTTCTTGAAAACGTCTTAAAATTGTGTCTTTTTACTTGAAAATCATCAAAAATCAGAAAAGAAGTAGATTCCGCAATATTTGATAAAAAGGGCATGAAAATAAGCAAAGTAGTATAAATATGACACAAAAGAGCAATGAAATGACACAAAATATACTATAAATTTTGGTGTCATCAAACACATAAGGCTCAAACTTTGCTTGTCCTCAAGCAAATAAAATAAAGAGCAATGCTAAGTATGAAAAATATGCTCTTTTATGAAAAATAAATTTCTAAAATATAATCACTCATGAAATTTTCCACCAACTTTTTGCACAAAATTTCAGATAAATACATTGTCCTCTGAAATTAATCTTTAAGATTCACAACTTTGATCAAATAAAATTTCTCAACTTGCATAATAAACAGAATCTCAGTCTCATGAATTCACCTAACTTTCAGTTTAAATCTATATTACCTTTGTTTACAGGAATAGGAAATCCAAAATCTTTTTCTACTCAAAATCTCTCTCTCTTTTTTTTTTGGATGGCATGTACCCACATAGATACACATTTTTTATTTGGACTTCAACTCTTATCTTCGGTGCTACTGTCAATTTTACACAGTGCCAAGTAGATGAGTCATTTTCTTTTTCTCTCTCTCTCTCTTTTTTACAGACTTCAACCCATATCTTTGGTAATGGTACCACTGCCAATTTTACGCAGTCCCAAGTAGGGGAGTCTCTCTCTCTTTTTGGATTTTGGACTTTTTCTTCCCAACAATTAGTAAGATAAACTAAACATCAACTAGGTTAATCAATTGACATCAATTCAAAAATTACACTCATATGCTCATTTTATTCAAGAAAGATGTTTCACTTTTAGATTGCATTCATCAAACAACATACCTACCCAAAACCTTATACATCAATCAATGAAAGATTTCAACAAGTATATGCATGAACATTCAGTATCATAGAAAAATCCACACACCTCTTATCACATGGATTCAAGTCATAAAAATTTTTAAACATCAAAAATGTCAAAATCATGCAAAAGGTGTGAAGCATCAAACTAATAGAATCATAGTCAAAAGTGTAACATGATAGATTCAAGAAACCCACATAGAATAGAAATCTCAGTGAGTGATACAATCATAGAAAATAGCAAAAGAAATCAAGTTGCAATGCCATGCAGCCATATCAAATAAGATCACTAGAAAGTGCAAACAATACTCACAAAACTATATAGCAAGCTCAATCATTGTCAAAGGTGTAGCATTGGGGCAAGTGCTGCTAGATCCAAAAATGTGTCTTTTGAAAATTTTACCTGCACAATTTAAGGTATATAAGGCTCAGACCAAAAGTAGTCTCTTGCTTTAAAAAGAAATGATAGAAAATATTTTTTCTCAAAGGAAAATCAAAGATGTCATCAGTGGTCCAAGGAAGGTGCCGGAGGAAAGAGCTAAGGTGGAATAAATGATGGTGCCGACAATAGAGTGATGATGAGTAGTCTCTAGTGGCCTACTGGAGACTATAGTCCTGGAAGCAAAGTCGTTGGTTGGTGGGCTGCCAGAGATAATGCTGCATAAATTAAAAATATCAGAGTCACTAATGAAGATCCTACTGCAAAAATAAATAAAATCAATGGAAATAGAAGCAGTAGAAGAAGTAAGAGGTTGCTGGTGGTAGAATCCAGTGTCGACGGCTGGAAACAGTGGTGTCAGAGGCAGCTGCAGTGGTGGTGGCTGGGCAATAGTTTCTGGTGGAAATCTGAAGACAAGGAGCTGCTAATGTCGATGGAAAGCAGTGCAGCTTATTGATTCAGATTCGAAAAGTAGCCATACCCAAGAATAAGATTTAATGATCCAAAAAGAAAATAGATAAAGCCAAAAGGTAGAATAAAATTTGTTATTTCTGGGCGTATGAAAATCAAAGGATCAAAATCTGTCAGGAATTTATGGTATCAGTAGAAAGAAGGCTACTCAGATTTCTAAATGAAGAACTACACAGAAATTAATCATTTACCAAAAGTTGTCATGCTTCCTAGAATGATAAGAAAATATTTTCATGAAAACAACAAATCCAAGAGATAGAATGAAACATGTACTTCTAATTTCAAGTGAAAGATTAGGGTTTCAACTCATCAAAGCATCTTAAAAATCTACAGCAAAAGAGCTAATCATATTAGTCAAGAAAAACTGCTGCAGAAATTAATTAGTTACCAAAAGATGCTATGTGTTTTAGGTTGATCCATGAACCTTAAAATTCAATAAAAATATCCAAATAATAGTAAAAGATGAGTAGTTCATGTTTGTGCCAAAGATTAAAAATTTTCCTAACCCAATTTCTTAAAATCACAGCAAGAAAACAGCTAATCAGATAAGCAGAATGCAGATTTGAAATTACGGGCGTGAAATTCCTTACGGCAGTGCCGTAATATACACAAAACTCTCGGCTCAAAAATATGATAGAATTATGACACCGTAAAAATGGTTACGGCCTTGCCGTAAAAGTCAAAGAACTTTCGGGTTAAAAATGAACCAAAAATATGGTACCATGAAAAAGAATACGGTACCGCCATAAAAGCCATAAAACTTTCGGATAAGAAAACACTCAAAATTACGGCACGTGAAGTCGAAAATGGTCAGCAATTATGGTACCGTAAAGTTTCTTACGGTAGTGCCGTAAAATTCAGTTAACTCTCGGGAAAGAAATCAACCCAAATTACGGCCCATGAAAAAGATTACGGTAGTACCATAAAAATGCCCAAAATTTGATTTTTCCTGCAAAAAAAAAGAGAAGAAAAATTAATTCTAAAAATAAACAAAAATAAAAGAAACAAGTAAAGTAAGAGTGCTTGGGTTACCTCCCAAGAAGCACTAATTTTTAGGTCTATAGCTTGACCAATACTCAAATATCATGGTGAAGTAGGTGGATCAGTACCATAGTAAATAGCATACAATTTTCTGCATTTCCGTTGTCCTAAAAGTTTAGCCACTAATCCAAACATCCAAAATTTCATATAAATCACAATCACCGTAGCTTTCTTAAATATGCAGAAATCAAAATCAAAATTTTCAAATTTACACAAAGGATATTCAATGATCTTCCTATATTTATCAGTAAGCAAAATCATAAGTCCTTTCTTCAAATTTATATCTTCAATTGCAATAGGACTTTGATTAAAAGATTCAAATATTAGATCATGAAAATAGTCTTTCTATCTCACATTAGATTCTTCAATAAAGCATAATTTTTCAAATAAATCAGAAGATTCAACAATAGATATGGGCAAAATATCAGAGTGAGATTCATCAATGTTTGTAATATTCAAATTCTTTTCAAGTTCCTCAAGTTCACAATCAAATAATTTATCAATTTCAAAATTACAATCAAATATAGAGTGAGACTTTTCAAAATCAATTTCTTTATGTTTTTCTACAAATAATTCATCATCAGAAGAATCAAAAATCAATCTCAGAATTACAAGAATCAGATTTAACCATAAATAATATATCATTAAAAGAATCAATTTCATCACTATCACTTAAATCAAGAGGGGATTTTTCAAAATCAATTTTCTCAAACTTTTTCACAAATAATGAATCAAGTTTACAATCATCAAAATCAGAGTGAGATTCATCAATGTTCACATAAGGCTCAATCTCAAAACAATCATAATTAGAGGGGGATTCTTCTAAATCAATTTCTTCAGTTTCTAAATCAAATTCAAATGAACAAGCTTGTTGTGCTATTTGGGTTTCCAAAATTTTCTTATGAGTTGTTAAAGATTCTACTTGAGATGCAAGTTGACTAATTATTCCCTTAAGATCCTCAATTTCTTTGTCTTGATTTTGCATGATTTGGTTTTGATTTGACATGAATTTTTCAAGCATGGATTTTAACCTAGAATTTTTTGTATCCTCAAAGTATGGTTCAGAAACATGATTTGGAGGAGTTAAAAATTTGCAATCAGAAGTATAATGATCAAAACATCCACAAATATCATATCTAATAGAAGAATAAAATGTCCTAGAAGGATGCATATAAGAGTGTAATTTTAATTTATCTGCAAGAGTGCACAATGAATCATCTTCATACTTACCTTGTGACGTGTATACCTCACCTCTTTTAGTTGCCCACGAGTAGTGATTAAAAGACATATCTTCAAATCTATCAACAATATAAAGAATATCCAACACCAATCAATAAATTTTTTTTTCAGAATATAAAAAAAATAGACAATATAAAACACAAGCAAATTTAAAATTTTCAGATATCACAGTTCTATCACAACTGTGAAAATCCAAAACCTGCAAAAATAGAAAACAAAGTTAAATCTAAAATAAATAAAACTTAGTCTAGCAATACAAACAACTATTTTGATATTAACAAAACTAAGGTCCTCGGCAACGGTGCCAAAAACTTGTTGTGTCCGCAAGTGCACGGATACTCGAAGTAATAAAAAATATCGATCCCACAGAGACCTACGTGTTAAGTACCAAATATTTATTTTCTTACTAGCTAAGCAACTCGAATATGATGAAAGTAGACGAACAGAAAGTATGCTAAAAGATAATCAGAGAGAAACTGGGACTAGGGTTTCATCCACCTTAATTTCAATGACTAGATATGAATAAAATGTCGTCAGTCTAATTTTATCATGATAAAAATATAATTTACTTCATAAAAGGATTATCTCACTTTCGTGCAGACAATCATGCAGGGACCGATCCTCGCTTTCGCGCAATATCTATCCCAAACTGAAAATAAGTAAATCATCAATCAAAGAACTCAAGGATCACTTTCGTGCATCCGAATTCTAAGTTGATCAGCTCAAGTGGAATCTCAAAGATCACTTTCGTGCATCCGAGTCTCAACACAGGTTTTACTTATGGTTCTCCAACACTCCGATCCTCACTTTCATGCAAGATTTTCACGTTTAATAAAATAACTCAATCCTAGATTCAAATTATCAAGCATGACAATTATTCTTCTAAAATCAAGAAATAAGAACTAACCTAATTTTTTACGGTGAGTTCCTAAATTCAATTTTAGGGTTCCAAGTTCTCAAGCAAAACACCTTTTAGTCCTTATTGCGAAAACTCTAAAATCATGCATGATAATATGAAAACTATGGAGAATTATAGGCAATCATCACATGAGTAGAATTATCATAACAAAATTATACTGACGAAATAAAAGTTATTTAGTCATATAAAATCAAGGGGATTACACCCCATGTCCCATAAATGGTTTAAGCTAGCATGGAAGAAGAATTACAATAAACCATAATTTCGAAGGGTCAGAAATCAAAAGGAAGGGGAAAACAACTTTACAGCACGGCTGTAATAGAAATTACAGCCATAATTTGCTCGCGTGAACAGTGTCGGCGCTTGCAATTTCGTCGATTTCTCCTCCCATCGGTCTCCTTTCCCCTTGAAATTTCTGAGGTATCCTCTCCTCCTCCAAGCGAAGCTTCCCTTCAAATTTCACGGCCGGAGATGCGCTGTACGCTTCCCGGCGGTGAAACCTAAGGCGGCGGTGTGTAACTCGATTTCTCCCTCGACAGTGGATGAAAATTAGTGCTTTCACCCTTGGCGTGTTCTCCTCCTTCCAGGCTCTCCTTCTCCTTCTTACGGCTTTGAATTTAAAGGCCTGGATCATCCGCAATCGATCACGCAAAAATTGGACTTCAATTTGACCATGAAAACCACGTTCCAGGGTTAGAATTACAACCGTGGAATCTGTTACGGCACTACCGTATTTTCTTTAAGTTCTTCTGTACAGGATTCGACCAGAATTACAGTACCATGGAAATGATTACGGCAGTGCTATAATTTCTGGAAATCTTTGGGGTCGGAAGTTGCTTCAAAATACGGCACCGTGATTTTGGTTATGGCTGTGCCATAATTTCGGTGAAATTTTCTGTACAAAATCATCCCAAAATACGGCAGTGCTCCGATATTACGTTAGTACTCGAAATTACGGTACCGTAATATGAATTACGGCACTGCCGTAATTTAGTTTGTGGCTCCGTTTTGTGTAAAATTTGTCATATAACCTCTTCTCGATGATGATCATTCTTCTATGTATCTAATTTTTCTTGAAAACACCTTAAAATCGTGTCTTTTTACCTGAAAATCATCAAAAACCAGAAAAGAAGTAAATTCCACAATATTTAATAAAAAGGGTATGAAAATAAGTAAAGTAGTATAAATATGACACAAAATATACTATAAATTTTGGTATCATCAAGCCACCATAAATGTGTAAATAATTTAGAGGTATAGCCATCAGGTCTAAGACTCCTTCCCATTTTAAGCTCTTTGGTGGCTTTAGTGATTTGTATATAGTTGGTATGGTTTGAATTATTTATCTTATTACTCCCCCTTTATAAAATTTATCTCATATGAGTAAGGGTAGGCTCACTTAAAGTTATCACCCCACAAGTTTATATAATAAGCCTTAAAGGCATTTTTTTATTTCTTCCTTCTCATTAAGAGTGTTTTCACTATTGATCTTGAGGCACCTTATATAGTTATGCCTTTTAAGAAGAAATAGCCTAAGTTGAGTACCTACTTACCTAATCTGGCTTTCATGAATCTTGAAGCCATGAGGTGGAGGCACAAATCTTTATGCCATCTACCACGTGCAAGAAATGACGATGGAGAGATTTGTGGAAGCCAGATTAGATTACCCAGCTTAGATTTCCAGTTTGTGCCATTTTTTGCCTTTTTAAGCATGGTCACCATGTCATGGAAGAATTTATTATTGCAATCCCTATAGTTTAGCCAATAACATTTGGATAGAGTATGTCATTTTATGTTGATTTGTCTAGTAAGTGTCTTGGTTTTGTTTATAAGACCACCGGTCTTAAAGACCTTAAGACCTTTCTTGTTAATTAGGGGTCCCCTAACTTTATTTTTTTTTCAAGCTCTCTAATTTACTCTTGAGCATATTCTAGGTTTTTTTTCATGCTTATGATATGATATTTGTTCTAATGTATTAGGTTATGCCTAATATTATTAAGACACTTTGTGAAGTGTGGATCTAGCCATTAATAATAATTTTTTGAGCTTCCTCATAATTGTTCCATATATATCTATATTTGAAGGGAGTTTCTAAGCTTTATATCCACATTGACTTAGAGAAACTTGTAGACAAGTGAATAACTTTTGAATTACCAAAATTTCTCCTCCACTTGCCATTAGCTAAGGTCCTATCAAGTTTATGAAAGATTTTATTGACCCCTTCTATTATTAATCTAAGTATAAGGGAGGACCCTCGTAGTCTCTTTTTTTCATTATTATTAGTTATGCAGTTGAAATCACCACAAACCTTGTGAGGAATAGCCTCGATACTTTTGTTTATTAAAATTATTCAACATGCGATTTCTAACATAATAGATATGATTAACATAAACTATAGTTAGCATCCACCGAATGTATTTTATGTATGTGTGCAATTTTATAATTATGTGAGAAAGAAACATGACACATAAAAAGGAGAATGTGGTTGATGTCTTTTGCTTCTGGCTGGGTCTACCTTGGCATATGCCATTCAATATCTATCTTTGCTATAGAATATTCATTCAAAATAGCTTTCCTTCGCATTTAAGAATTTTTTTTACCATGATAACTTAATCCGATCAAAATGAAAAAAAAGATAACTATACTATTTTTTTTATAGCAGTGATTATAATTTGCTTAATAGGTAAACTGACTAGTTAATTTGATGAACTGAAATAAAATTATGACTTAATTTAAAATGATTAAACCTAAATTAATAGTAATAAGTCTTTGAAACCTTGTATATTATATTATATTTTGTTTCACTTTTAATTAAAAACTAGATATGAGTATGAAGAGTACTTAGGATTTTATAACAAAGATAAATTGGTGCAGCTGACCATAACAAATTTTAATTAATTTTAGTCATTTTTTATTAAAAAATTTATTAATTTTCATTATTTATAAATGGTTTCTATATCGGGCACTTTATTCAAATTTTTTTATAAAAAAAGTTAGATTTATAGTCTATTTTTGTCGCGCGTCACCGTTGCACCTCCAGCTTTTTTCTTCTTTGTATTTCCCTCGGTGCTTCTGATCTTCTTCCCCAATTACATACCATGTCGGCCAAGGACTGCAGCAGCCGCGACCACTGCGATCGCCGCTACTCCTCCGGCCGCCTCCTCTACGCCGCACTCCTCTCCGTCGCCCTCGCCCTCGCCCTCCTCATCCTCGTCGTCTGGCTCGTCCTCCGCCCCTCTAAGCCCGAGTTCCACCTCCAAGACGCCTCCGTCTACCAGCTCAACCTCACCGCCGCCTCCCCGGACAGCAGCCCTACCTTCCTCACCACCGTCATGCAGGCCACGCTCTCCTCGCGCAACCCCAACGCCCGCGTCGGCGTGTACTACGACGAGCTCGACGCCTTCGCCGCTTACAAGGGCCAGCGAATCACCGCGGCCGTCGTGCTTCCCTCCGGCTTCCAAGGCCACGGTGACACCGTCGCATGGTCGCCGTTCCTGCACGGCATAGCCGTCCCGGTGGCGCCGTACCTCGCCGCCGCCATCCGCGAGGGCCAGGCGGTGGGGATACTCCTGGTTTATGTGAGGGTGGAGGGGCGGCTCCGGTGGAAGGTGGGCACGTGGTTCTCCGGCCACTACCACGTGCAGGCTAACTGCCCGGCTCTACTGGCGGTTGGCGTCGGCGGCGACGCGGCGTTGCGTTTGCAGCAGATAGCGTCTTGTAGCGTCGACATCTAATGAAGCTGGAGTGGCGCGCGCGGGAAGTATTAGTTAAGTGATGAATCAGTTAATTAAAGTTTAAGCTTTGTAAGTTTGCTATGAGCGTTCAATTTATGAGTGATGCTAAACAATGCGAGAAAGCTCTGTAATTATAAGAAGGGGGAATAAAGTAAGGTGGGAGAAGAATCAAAGATAGGATCAAAAGCTGAATCAAAGTGGAAAGAAATAGAGGATATGCACCTTGAATTAAAGGTTCAAGAATCGATAAGGAATAAAGTTTTTTTCTTTTGTAAAAGAAAGGAACAAATGAGCTAGCTAGTCTTGAGTCAGATGATTGGATCCAAATGTGACCAAGTGAACCAGCTTCTTAGCCCAGCCTAATTAATTAGGGAGATTTAATTCTTACTTTTCCCCGTCAATTTACTTTTTTTAATTGACGATACGCTCAATCTGAATGAGCCGTGAATTGGGCCGGAGCTAAAGTAGGCCCCAATCCGAATTAATTATGAATAACTCGGAGCCATAAGCAGGGTCCATCACCCGCAATCTTGTCCCATACACACAAACACAAAATAAGGTGATAAAGAATTATTCATTTTATTCGAAAAAATGGGAATGATACAAGTATCTAATCTAAGAGTAGTATTCGACAATATATAAATAAATATATTGAAGGCTGATCAAGGCATTAATTAGGGGAAAAAATTTGGCAGCTGAGTACCCAACAGCACCGCCCTGCAGCTGGGTACCCGGATGTGAAGGCACTTTACAAATCTGAATGCGTAGAAAATCGTAAAATGACTCACTTTTTAAGATTTCATAAAATTTATTATTTCACTTCACGATTATGTGTCATTTCACGAAATCAGATTCGTGAAGTGCCCTCACATCCGGTACCCAGCTGCCAATTTATTTTCCTTAATTAGGCAAGCAAATGCATCGGGCTGCAGTAGTATTCGACAATAGAAAAGAAGCTCTGTTGTAGTAGCCTTAGCCTTTTTGAATAAGTGCTGATTTTGGGTTTGCAAGTGCGAAATAGATTATCAACCACCTTAGCCTTTTTTTTTTAATTTATTGTGGCAAATGAGAATTCACGTTACTTACTGGAGCACAGATAGTAGGTCCTTGCCCGTTGCACTGATACTTAAGTGTAACCTTTTTCCCCTTTATTTGACAGCAACTACTCACTACATTAGGTCATCAAAATTTTTTTTCATATATTTAGTAAAATTAAAATAATTGTCCTGTCCTCTGGAAAAGTCTTGGCCTTTTGAATTAATTTCATTTAGTTTGAGTAAATATAAAAAAAAAAAACTTTAAGTTCTATATTATTGCTAAAATTTTGAAGCACATGGGTGCCACGTTCACGCCGTACCAATTAAATGCTAATAATTAAGCATGGGAGGATTTGGTCTATTTTTTAATTTATTTAAATTTAATATTAGATGAACTAAAATAATTTATTTATATTTGAATAGAATAAAAAAAAAATCTAAAAATCTATCTGCTCTCGCAGTGAGGGTCCGGATGGAGGAACGTGTGGAATTGATTGCAGTAGGTAAGGTGTCACGACCAAGACCCGCCGGTCTTGGGCCTGGGCCAACGGGCCGCTCGAAGGGGACGATTGGGCGGCGGCCCACGAGCTCGGACGTTGCGAAAGCGTGGTGGAAGCCGACGGCTTCAGCTTCCCGAGGCGACGTACGATGGTGGACAAGATCCGGCGCGGATCCGAGACCGATGCGACGGAGGCGTGGGCGACGGAGCAGCCGTCCCGTCGATGTCGGCAGCGGAGCAGCTTAAGAAGCTGCGAGAGGAACGAAGCTCCCTCTCTGGATTCCCACCCCCACTCTCGGAGGGCCCTCGGAGCAGGTGCTCAGGCGGGCAGCAGGTGCGCCCGGCGGACGGCGGTCCGCCCCTCCCTCCTCCCCCTCGGGCGGCGGCTCCGTCGACGGGCTTCCGGTGGCAGCTTGCTGGGACGAAGAGGCGGCTGGAGTCGGCGGACGAGAGAGATGGCGGCGGGGCTTCGTTGGAGGCCGGCGTCCAGGCATGGACGCCGATGAGGCTGAGGGGAAGGGCAGGCGGCCCTTCCCTGCCGGAGGCCCTCCGGTCCGGCGCGGTGGACGCGCTAGCTCGGCGGACGAGCGGACGGAGCAGCGCCCGGAGCGCTCAATGATGACGAAGAACAAATAAGAGGCTGACGTGCTGCGATTTTGGGGACGCGTTGACCGCATTTTGACCACGCAGCGGATTGGGCCTCACATAAGGGCTGCCTGTCCAGTCCTTGAATGAAGGAGAATTTTGATCGCTAGATTTTATGTACAGTAGATTAGATTTTTTAAAAAGAAATTTAATATAGGGGTCATCTACTCGGGCAGTAAATCTGTTTATAGTGGATCTCGTTATGCCAATCGAAAGAGGTTAATTGTGAGCGCTGAACTCTCGCTTCAGCAATGGCGGAAAGGCAATATATTCAAAGCATAATTTGCATTCGTTATTATATCATTTGAACACTGGATTCTACATGATTCCTGTTGGGTGGTCACCGATGAGGTACCTTAGACTCGGAGGCAAGGTTGCCGTGATCACAGGCGCCGCAAGCGGCATCTGTGAGTGCACAGCCAAGCTCTTCGTCCGCCATGGCGCCCAAGTCATCGTCGCCGACATCCAAGACGACAAGGGCTGCGCGGTCTGCAAGGCGCTCGGCCCCGCTGCCGCTTACGTGCACTGCGACATCACCGACGAGTCCGACGTGGAGTGCACCGTGAGCACCGCCGTCGCCCTCCATGGGAAGCTCAACATCATGTTGAACAACGCCGGCATCATGGACTCGGCCGTCAACGGCGTGCTGACCACCGACCGCACGGTGTTCGAGCGCGTGATGGCCGCCAACGTGCTCGGCACATTCTTGGGCACGAAGCACGCCGCGCGGGCAATGGTGGCGGGGGGCGGAGGGGGGAGCATCATCTCAACGGCGAGCGTGGCGTCGGCGATGGGCGGGATAGCGTCGGCGGCATACACATGCTCGAAGCATGCGGTGGTGGGGTTGATGCGGAGTGCAGCGGCGGAGCTGGGGCGGCACGGGTGAGGGTCAACTGCATGTCGCCATTCGCGGTGGCGACGCCACTGGCATTGCAGAGCACACCGGTGACACTGAGTGTGGCCAAGATTGAGGAGCTGGTGGAAGAGATGGCCAACCTGAAGGGGGTGCGGCTGAAGGTGGAGGACGTGGCGGAGGCGGTGCTCTACCTCGGCAGCGACAAGTCTAAGTATGTCAGTGGAGTCAATCTCATGGTGGACGGAGCTATTTCCGTCACCAAATTCCTCGGTGCAACACCGGATGAGATAGTAAAACAATACCAATCAACTTCAAAACTCTAGATATTATTGAACAAGTAGCTTAGCTTTCTGCCGTTCCATAATAAAACGTCGGATTCTGGAAAATGTACGTTCTACTATTATGCCTATAGAGTAAAACTAGTTGTATTGTAACATGCTTTTAGAAAAAGAGAAGAAAAAAAAAGAAGATTGCCATGTCACTGATCAAAGCAAGTAGCAGTAACACATAAGATCGTCGTTTTATGCTCAACAAAAATAATAAAAAGTCAGGTGAAAAGGATTGCCGTCTATATGCCACAAATTAAAGCAAAATCAATCATCTTAAAGCAAAGCAAAGAGAATTTTTTTTAAAAAAAAATTCGATACGTGATCATAGTAATGGCTTTGGCATGAAAAAGTTTTACACCAGTTGCAGGCTTGCAGCAGTAAAATCCTCCAATCCCTAGTGAGCATTCAGTATTTCTCGGCAGACCATATCGATGAAATCGTTGTTCTGTCAACAAAAGAACTGAATTAGAAGAGTCATAAAAATATATCCATAAAGCAAAACAATTTAGCATATCATAATAATGATAGATACAAACTCAGGTGTATATGCTAGTAGCATTGATGGATGAGTAATCTGCTATTTATTTCAGTAAACATGCATCAATTTCTCAGAAACATCACAGTTAAATGAGTAATGAATGATGTTGATTAAGACAGTCTGATTCATCTTTTTCATCATTAATTTCATGGAGCACGAGAGCTACCTGCACAAGTCTCAGCATCAAATGATGCACCTTGTCTCTTGTGACAACAGTGCCGTGGAAACGGTTGGGGTTGAGATAGGAAGACGGAGCAGGCGGTGGGTAGGGTTGAAGCAGAGGAGTGCCATGTGATGGCTGCATTGTTACCGATGAGAGGAGCGGAGGAGGGATGGACGGTGATGCTGAAGGCGTTAACAATGCAGAAGAGGCAAACGTGCGAAAAAAATCTGAAGGTTTGACAAGATCTTTTGAATAATTGCCGCTTTTTCTGACAGATTTTGCATCATGAATTGGCGAAGCAAAATTTGATGCAGCGGAAGAAACGGTTGATCCTGCAGATGGTATTATGTATGGTGCACGGAAAGAAAGAGGAATACAAGGATACGCGGGATTTTGCTGCCCCATTATACTTGCGGAACCTGAGACGTTTCCAGCACTTGTAGGATCCTGCAAACCCAACAGCGAAAAATTTTCTCTTGAGTGTGCTTTATAGCAGACAGGCAAGTTTCTATAATTTCTTTCTTATGTTTTTTTAGGTCGTTAGCCTGTTTCCATATGCATTTCTCTTCCAACTCCGGAAAGAATTACAAGGGACTGGGCTTCGGTTCTTTGATCCAAAAAAAGAATCTCTTGAATACATACTCTGAAAAAGCTGACAAATGAATCATCAGGAGTGTCATCAGTAATCGATGAGGCAAAGGATGAAATTGGTCGTTCAAGAGGACCTTCAATCACTGATGGGCGGGGTACGGCTTCCAGCTCTTCAAATTCCCTGACTCAGATGAGGAGGAAAGCCTTGACTTAAGACCATTTATTCGTGAAAAAATTATCCAAGGTTCAGATAAACATAGAAACATCCTGCAATCCAATACTTTAAAATGAATGCAAATATGACAAGGAAAAACTCCAAATTTGCTTTTCAGAAAGATACGATAAGAGTGTCAGCAAATAGAGAGCACTAAAGTCAGTTTTGCAGGAAAGGAACCAGATGAATAATCATCTTCTAATTTAAATTACGTCAGTGCAGGGGAAAATTTTCAGATATCCTATATCTCTACTTTTGCGTGGCAATAAAACACTGTGGAGGGCGAAGTTGTCCTGTTAATTATGTGATGAATAGTCGTAACTATCGATCCTTATTTCTGCAATAGAATGATAGTAATTACGTCCCAAATAGAGAGGACTAAAGTCAGTTTTGCAGGAAAGGAACCAGTTGAATAATCATCTTCTAATTTAAATTACGTCAGTGCAAGGGAAATTTTTCAGATATCCTATCTCTCTACTTTTGCGTGGCAATAAAACACTGTGGAGGGCGACTTTGTCCTGTCAATTATGTGATGAATAGTCGGAACTATCAATCCTTATCACTGCAATAGAACAAGTAAACAAGCAAGGAAATGGTAAGTAATCCAAAATCATATGCGAAAATAAACCAGGATAGAGGAACCAAGAATAATATGGACTAACATTACTGAAAACCAAGGCCTTGGTGAAAGCAATGCGAAATTAGCTGAATAATGAATTGTATAGGTCTCTCATAATACTTGAAACTACAAACAAGAATTACTTCCAGGAAGGATAAGAGGATAGAATGAGATAGTCACATGCGCAAGAGGAACAATGTATATATATAATAGAATTCTGAGAAAAGATTCTGGACAAACGAGAAAATTGAAGGTTAGGAATTACATACTATTATCAATCTAATGATGCTGCAAGTACCTTTTTGTCGAAGATACCTTGGTCTTTGGAGGTACTCTTGAATAAGCAATAAATATCCTGATTTTAGAAAATGATTTAGGGGTTTAACAATAAAATTATATAATGCAACATAAGTTTATCCATATCAAAATTGTAATTGAAAAGAAGAAATAAAGCTTGCTAACATCTTTACAAAAGGAAGCCACATGTCATATCAAGAATGAGGCGATAATGATATCACTAAAGAGTAAGATATTAAAGGCTAAAGTACGCTGATTAAACCTGAATTGTAAAACCGAAACCAATACATTAATGGATCTAATACTTGCTTTTTAATTGCATTAGATATATTAATCGATTTATTTCCTTGAATTAATTGACATTAAAGTTTCTATTTAAATTTTTTAAACGTTGGCTTCCTTCTTTTTATAATCTTCTCAATACTATTACTTGGCATCAAATGGATCTAATATTATCTATCTTCTCAAATCTCAATACGGTGCTATCGTATGATTACTCTAGTAATTAACAGAATTTCTGGTATAGAAGAAGACTTGAATCTCAATGTTAGCACTGAGATTGGGGGAGTAAGACATTTGTTGGTCTATTTCTTATTTCTCAGCTTGGAATTTCAAATTTTTATTTTGTTATCTTGGAAGAAATAAAAAATAGAAGAATCAAAGGAAAAAATGGAGTATTCATGATCATTAGGTATTAAAGCATATATTTATAGGTTAATCTGTCAATTGGTGAACAAAAATTTAGTAAAAGAGAAACGATATCGATGGTAAAACAATGTATATTATGAGATAAGGGAAAACTTAGTGAAAGAGAAACAGAGCCTGAATCATTCAGCTTTTGTCCTTTTGAGGCAATATCAACTAATTCTTATCAAACGTGGCTGAAGGGCAATATACATTTAAAACATTTTGACAGTTACAGATTTCCTAATTTTTCCAGCAGAACCAGATCTACCAAAAGATTGAGAAGCTTTTAGGTATATGAAATGGTAAAATACAGGAGAAAAAAAAAATAAAATGAAGCATGGAAAGGAAAAAAGTTAAGTACCTTCTGAAAAGATTTGATACGGCTTCACAGTCATGTGAATAATAAAACCATATACCATTTATTTCTTGATCTGCATTTCTGTATAAGATATAGGGTACCTGGACTTCATACTCGAAATCACCCAAAATATCCTCCACCAAATTA
This sequence comes from Costus lasius, assembly GCA_027563935.2. Taxonomy (NCBI): domain Eukaryota; kingdom Viridiplantae; phylum Streptophyta; class Magnoliopsida; order Zingiberales; family Costaceae; genus Costus; species Costus lasius. Next base: position 116,053,440 of record CM050450.1, on the reverse strand, counting down.
TCTGAATATAAGCAAAGTAAAATTACATAGCTGGCTTTATTCTCAAATTTATAGCAAGCACTATGCGCAAGTTGAAATTGGAGAACAAATGAATTGCACCATAAAAGAACAAATTTACCTCATAATCCTTAAGGGTACAAAGAACAAAATAAAGTATGTCCAAACTGCACGAAAACTAAGGGTTAAAGTTACCTAAAATGGGTAGCTAATGACAAAAGTATGCCGCAAAATATTTAAATGCTTTAATGGCATTGATATAATATAGTTCCACGGGGAGTAGCAAGACCCACTTGAACACTATAAAGCCGAGAATATCCTCAATAAGGTAGCAAGTCATCAAAATTAAAAAACCAAACTAATACTAAATTTGATGAAAATAAAAAACATAAACATTTAAGTCTACTCCTGATGCATGAAGGTGGAGTTTTTTCGAAGAGTTTTTAGGGGAGTACCCTGGATAAATGCATACAAGAACATAATTGCCCATATTGTATTCTTTCTCTTATTGGTGTAAAATGAAATGCAATTTATAATTGTTTTTACTCGAAATAATTGTTTGCCTAACATCAATATGAATTTCCCAAATACACACACACACACACAAAACTCTCTACCATGCTCTCAACCAAGATTTGAAATACTAGTTTGTATGGGTAAATCAAGCACCTAGTATTGGTATCAAACGCTAACTAGACTGATATGTATCAGTAAACCAATTGTCTCTGGTATGGATGGTTCAACTTGAGAAGCACCTTCTCAATGATCTCATTGCTGAGGGTCACAATATGCAAATCGAGCACCTTGATGTTCTCCTCTTTTTGCTTCTCAAAGTTCTCCAGCATCTACACCAGCTCTACTTCCATCCACTTCCATCCTCTACCAGCTTCTTCTAGCTTTATCGTAGTCTACTTAATATTATTTTATGCCCACTACTTGCCCCACTTGTTGCTTTACATCCTCCAATGTGTCCTTCATCTTCATCAGCTATCTCTCTGATGGTTGTGTCTGAGTCGTTATTGAACTTTCCCAATGGCATGAAATAACACTCTTGGGTGATGGTTGGAAGGGTTAGGTTGAAGTCGAATAATATTTCCTTCACCATCTTCTCTGTCAGGGATAAAAGCGGCAATGGTGGTCGACCACCATGAAAGGAGGAGAAGGGGCATCTAGCTAGCCATGATAAAATTAATCACCATGGTTTTGGGGTGGTCCATGTACCAACTAATAAGGACCAAAATTTCAAACTATGCTCTTAGCTAGTTCAAAAGAATGAGATGTGATATGAAGAGAGATTAAAATTTGAGGAAGACAAATAAAGCTGGTATGAATGTCTTAAAAATTAACACTTGGTTATGAATCAATTGATAAAATTATGATAGACAAATTTAGCAAGTAGAAATAATTTTCAATTCTCTTTTTTTTTGCTAATAAAGTTGCCTAAACTAAGATTCACAATAGTTGAATTGCAATAAAACAACTATTTTATTTTTTTTGTTAATCTAGAACAAAGATAAAGGTACAAATATATAGCAAAGTAAATGAAGCAATTAACACTTTACTATGTAAATTTAACACTCCCCCTCAAACCAGAGAAAAAATATTAATTAAATCTAGCGTGGTACATAGAACATTCAATCTTGTTGAACTCACTGCTTTAGTGAACATGTCGGCCAACTGATTTTCAGATTTTGAGTAAGGTGTATAAATAAGTTTGTTTGAGATAGCTTCCTTGATAAAGTAGCAGTCAACTTCGATGTATTTAGATCTCTCATGAAATACTGGATTGTTTGTAGTAAAAATAGCGAATTGATTGTCATAATACATATCCATTGGAGTAGAACATATGAGATCTAACTCTTGCAGAAATTCTTTTAGCCATATTATTTCACATGTAGTTTGTGTCATAGCTCAATATTTAGCTTTACAACTTAGATCGAGCCACAACTGTCTACTTCTTGCTCCTCTAGTCCCTCTTAGGTAGGTACAAAACCCAGCTATTGGTTTTCTATCATCTATATCTCTAGCATAATCAACACCTATGTAGGCTTAACTTTAATATGTCCATTATTTTTTATACACAAGGCCTTTTCCAGGAGAAGATTTGATATATTATAAATTTTTTATAGCAGTATCCAAATGACATTGTTGGGGTTTTTGCACAACATAAGAAACATCAGGTCTGGTAACAGTAAGATAAATTAACTTTCCCATATGTTGTCTATACCTTATAACATCTACATAATTTGGAACCATTAGTGTATCAGTGGGTTTGCAATCCTCCATCCATGTTTCCTTTAGTGAGTCTAAAGCATATTTCTATTATGATAATAAAATACAATCATCTATGCATGCTATTTCAATCCCTAAAAGATACTTTGGTTTTTAAGATCTTTGAGGGTGAACTGGGGTTTCAAGAAATTTTTTGTTTTAGTTATGCTAGTGGTATCACTTCTATGAGTAATATGTTATCTATATATACTGCTTGAATTACTACTCTTTTTTTCATGTGACATGTGAATATTAAAGAGCCTGCCTTGCTCTTTTTAAGGATATTATTTTAGAGAACTTATAAAACCAAGCATGTGAACTTTACTTAAGTCTATATATTGATTTATTGAGTTTACATACTAACTCCTTAAGAGCAACATAACCTGGAGGTTGCTCCATAAAAACTAACAACACAGATAAATCACTATAAAGAAAAATATTCTTAATATCCATTTGGTATAATTGCCATTAAAAATTTGCCACAATAGAACAAAGAGCACGAGCAGAGTTTACCTGAGTGAGAAAAGTTATTAAAAAATTCTACTCCATAAACTTAATAAATCTCTTTGCAACTAATTGAGCTTTGTACCTATCAATGCTTCCATCAGCATTGTGTTTTATTACCCAGTGACAAAGAATCAGATTATGCTCTTTATGCTCTTGGTGGAAGAGAGACTAATATCTAATTTTATGTAGAATAAAGTGTTCCTATTTCTTTATCCATTGTTGTTTTCCATTTTGGTATTTGCATAGCCTCTATATTATTTTGGATATTATTAAAAGATGAGAGAGTATTAAGAAATCTATAATTCTTAGGCGATATGTGATGATATGAAATAAAATTAGGAATAGGGTATGTGTCTTTGCTACATTTACCATTGCGTAATATAAAGGGTAAATCATTCGGACTAGTTATTGGTTATGAGATAGATGAAAGACCCTTAGATGTAGGCACTGCAACTGGCAATGAGGAATTAAGCATTGGTTGTACATATGTAAAGATGATCAAGTGGTAGATGGACTCTCAAGTGGTGCCAAAGTAGATAAAGGAAGAGAGAAAGTTTATTGTCAAAACCATTAGTGAAACTATATAAAAAAAAAGAAACTAACTCATAGAAGGTGCTATCAACACTTATATAAAGGCGTTGTTGAATAGGGTACACCTAATGACACGAGGACTCAACTTATCTACCCTAGGACCAAAAGCATGAACATAATACACAACCAAAAACTCCTAGTGTTAGTGGGAATGAAGATTGAGATGTAAATAGTACAAAAAATGGAGAGAGACTACGAAGACCAAATAGTGACATTTGATTAATCAAAAAGTAGTAGTGAGGACAGTATTAGCTCAGAAGGAATGAGGAACGCGTATATAAAACATGAGGGTGCATGCCACATCAAAAATATGTGTTTTCTTTGAGCTATACCATTTTGTGATGAAGTGTATAGAACTATAGATAGATAATTTGATGAACAATACAATTGAAATGACAAAAAATTTGAAAATTGGAGTTAGTATATTCATGAGCATTTATCAGTACGTAGGACCTTTAAAGTGATGTTAAACTAATTTTTTATTTCAGCAAAAAAATCTTTGAATACATAGAAAACTTTAGACCTAGTTTTTAATAGAAAACACTAACACATCTTAGAATGATCATCTATAAAGGTGATAAAATATCAAATGACTATCCTTATCAATTACAAGACTCAGAACCCCAAATATTAAAAATGCACCAATTGAAAAGACTCAAAACTTTTATTATTTTAACTCAATTGAAAAGATGCACGATAATGCTTACCAAGTTGATAAGCATCACAATTGAAAACAAGATTTGATGATAATTGATAAAAAAAAATTAAATGATGACCAGTGAAGGATGACCTAGATGATAATGTCATGGATATGCATTGGATCTAGTAGATGTACAGGCCTCTTGGGATGATAAGCATGGTATAGCAAAAATATAAATGTCTCTACGTTTATGCCCCCCACCCCGCCAATCATTGCCTTTGTCTTGAGGTTTTGGAATAAACAATGAGAAGAGATAAAGGTAACGTCAGTATTAAATTCCTTGGTAAATGCATATATAGATAACAAATTTATAGGAAATTATAGAACATAAATCACATTATGAAGAGTAATAGTAGATGTGAGATAGATATATGTCTTAAACAAGTATAAGAGATCCATTGGCTATTGATACTAGGGAATAATTATGATCAATTGATAATAATATAAAAAGAAATTTATTACCTGTCATATGTGAGGATGCACCAAAATTAAGAATCCAAAAATTATCAAAAAAGGCTAAAGATGTTATACCAGTTAGCAGTAGCAATTTTAGGAATGACATCTACACCACCATTTTAATATTTTTCATATTCATCTACAAAAATTATATTTGTTTATCCAGAGTTAGTGGTAGTATTATCAATAGCAGCCTTTGCATAGGGAGGGTGCTCAAAAAGTTGCTAACACCTATCGGGAGTATAATTAGTATGTTGTTATAGAAATACATGACCACAGCTTCGACCTCTACTAGCAATAGAGCCTTTACTATGTCCCCCACTTTAAGAGGTACTGAGAACACTCTAACTTTCATATATAGTATAATGGAGGTAGAGGCCACAAACCCCATAAAAATAATATTTTTGAAAATCACATTAGAAATAATTTTGGTTTTTTTATTTATAAAATACAAAAAATGTTTTCTCCAAAAGCATTGTTTGAATGTTAGTTCTTGCATGATCCCACCCTATAGCAACTTGGCATCAGAGCTAGCCTTTAGAGTAGATTTTTTTGCCAAAAACTATTTTCTAATTTTTAAGGACGATTTTGGACTTAGGTGATTTGAAAGAATTTGAACTTTATAATTAACTAATATCTATCATATCACTCTTAGGGGAATTATCAAAATTACTTTTGCTTTCAAAACTATCACCATGACTACTAGATCCAAAACAAATTATAATAACAACTCTAATAAGCTCAGTGTTATCAATAGCAGATCGCGAAAAACTAAAAATCCGCAATATGATATAGCGGATGGCGTTGCAGACAAATAACAAAAGTCACATAGTATTTGAAATATATATTATATATATAAAAAATTTAAGTATAACGATTGAAATATATGTTATATACCTAATAAATTAAGATACATAAAAATAAAACAAACTATAGAAAGAAAGATAATATATTACTCATTAAATTTAAGTTATTATTTTAATTTCTAAAACTTCAAAACATAATACGACGGTGCTATCCACTATCACCGCTATAGAGGTGCTATAGTGTTTCATAGCGGATTGCTTAAAAACCGTTATGAAAAAATATCATAGCGCCGCTATAGCGGCTATTTAACAACACTCACACTCTTAATGCAAAATGGTCACCAACCTTAGTAATGACATGAGAGAAATGAAAGCTTAAATTCAAAACCTAGAGAACCAAAAAGAAGAAAGACCCCCCATCTAATCTTGTAGTGAACTTATCAGTAGAGAACCCTCCCAACAACCTCAAAATAACCACTAGGAGAAACACTTCCCATGAGCCCAAGTGAGATGAGCCAAATGCTCGCCTAATTCAACTATATAGGGATAGGGAGGATGATGTGCAACGAGCCATCAAAGTCAACCCCCTACCTTTAGTGGTTCCTTAGACCTTAGGAACTTCATAGAATGGGTAACTAAGCTTAAGCAATACTTTGACTGGAGTATGACGTTTGAGCACTCTAAGGTTAGCTTCACCTACTGCCTATTAGAGTGTCCTACTAGGCTTTATTGGATCACTGTGCAGAGGAACCTAGAGAGGTTTGGCTAACCACCTATTGAGAGAGGGATATGATGCTCTACAAGCTAAAAGAGAAGTACGTCACTCCATACTTCCATAATAAGCTTCTGAACTAATAACTTGACCTAAGGTAGTCAAACCGTAGCTGAATACATGTTGAAGTTTGATAAACTCCTGAGGACCCTAGTTATCCCTCAAGAGGTTTAAAAATGGCCTCATATCTAAAATCAAAAGAGGTTTGACCTACTACCATATAGACTCCATAGAGTAGCTTTCTAGTGACGTTAAGCAAGACATTATGCAAAACTTTAGGAGAGAACCCGCCCAACCAAGGTCAACAACTCAACCACCTATGCCTAACCCAACCTAACCTAGGATTCCTACCAACCCAAGTACCCTCAAGATAGACCATTCCCTAGAACTCAAACAGAATCAACTAGGCTGACTTGCTATATATATAACCAAACTGAACACATTGCTAAGGATTGCCTTTAAGGGCCCTGATGATTAGGGAAGAAGAGACTCCTAGGGACTAACTTGAACTAGATCAAGACCTAAATTGTGTCACCCACGAGGACAATAACTATATCAATGAGGAAGACCAAGACCAAAACACCATAGGAGTTATTTGTGTGTTCTCACTAGGCCTATGTCTACTGAGGATTAGCATAGGACTAGCATCTTTCACACCTACACAAAGTACAATGGACACAAATGTAAGGTTGTGAAAGATGAAGAAAGTAGCCTGAATGTTGTCTCCTATACAACCATAGTCAAACTTTGTCTTAACTTAGAGCAACACCCTAATCCCTCCAGCATAGCTTAGATCAACAAACCAAGATTCCCATGGACAATAGATGCCAACTTGCCTTAGCCTTTGCCACTTACCAAGGACATGTATGGTGTGATGTCGTCACTATGGACATTGCCCATATTCTTCTTGGTTGTTGATGGCTCTATGACTTGGATGTACTTGGATGTTATTCATTGTGGTAGGACCAATACCTACATAATTGAGCACAATTAAATTTAGATAGTTAAGTGATAACGGGTTGGACCCATCAACACTATACCAATTTATTTTACTATATATTTGTATCTATACTATTGTTTATTCTTGAACAATTATAATAAAATTTAACTTGGTATCAAAGCAGAACCCTGACCCTAATAGGTGCCTTATACCCTACTCTGCTTTACCTTCTTCTTCCTCCAGCGAGCCACTGCAATATTTCCTAATTTCTGGGAGCATAAATCTCCTATCCCATGCCAACTTTGGCTACTATTGATTCCCCACTAAGAACCTCTCTGCCCCATGCCCACTTACTGGCTGGTCCAGACACCGTCTACAACTTCCACTACTGCTGTCAAGTGTTGCCCACACCAATCTGCGCTATTACCTCGTGCCACTCCCAGAACAGTGCATCCTAGGCTCTTTTGGTGAATTCCTAGGCTCTTTTGGTGAATTTTCTTTTTTGTAATTCTTTATATATATTGCTTGACTTCCTTATAGTTAAGTTGAAACATTAACTTTTCAAAATACTTTATTTGGGGATTGTGTACATGATGCATTATGTCCGGCCGTAATTCCTCAAAGTACTTTGTGGTTATATTTTTTATTTTTTTAAGGAAGACAAAAATCCTAATTTTAAGATGAATGCTAATTTTGGAAAACCTAAAACCACTACCACTTCGTATGGAACCACTGGGAAACTAACCAGTAGTGACAACTATGCACTATGGGCATAGCCTAAAAAAATTTTCTTGGGGTCTCAAAGAAAAGCATATCACTTAACCACAGATCCACCTTTCCCTAGTGACCCATCCTATGATGTATGATAGTGTTCTGATATGACTATTATTTTTGCATTTATCAATAGTATGAAATATAATATTGCAGGACCAGTCAACTGCAAAGGCTGTGTGGGAGGCTCTTAGTAATGCTGATGTCCCAAAAGAAAATATTTGTCATATACTTAGTTTGTATCAATAGTATGAAATAGAATATTGTAGTACCAGTTATGTATCAATCAACTGCAAAGAATGTATGGGAGGTTCTTAGTAATGCTTATGCCCCCACAAGCAAATATTTGTCATATACTTAATTTATATGAAGAATTTTATTCTCTAAAACAGGGAGATTGTTCTCTTCAAGAGTACTATAGTGTTGTACAAGCCAAGTGGGATGAAATTACACAGTATTATCCATAATTTGCAGATATGACAATTATTCTTAAACAGCGATAAGAAATCTTAGTGGTCAAATTTTTAGGGGGTTTAAATGAAAAGTTTAATAAGTTAAGTCTTAATTATTAGTTGACAAAACAATTCCTAATATCAAAATTGCTTTTTCAAGACTTTCCAAAGTCTCTACATCTACTACACATGAAAGTCAGAGTTCTCTTGTTACCTCTTAGAGTGAGGAACATAATTGAGACTCTAGATCTAGTAGAGGTTGAGGTTGTAGATGTGTATTTCCTGCATGGATAATATTGCCACCAACTCTGGACGAACAATTACAATTTCCGTAGATGAATATGAATAGTATTTAAAGCTATCATCCACTATTGATACAAATGTCCATGAAACCACTACTACTAAATTACTAGTATAACATCTTTAGGCTCTTTTGAAAATTCTTGAATTTTTGATTCTGGTGCATCCTCACATCTGATAGGTAATAAATTACTTTTTATATTACTATCAATTGATCATAATTATCCCCTAGTATCAATAGCCGATGGATCGCTAATTCATGTTTTAGGCTTTGGATCTATCTGTCTCACACTTACTATTACTCTTCATAATGTGTTTTATGTTCCACAATTTCCTATAAATTTATTATCTATATACGCCTTTACAAAGGAATTTAATAGCTCTATAACTTTTATCTCTTCTCAATGTTTATTCCAGTACCTCAAGATGTTTATTCTTAGTACTTCAAGATGAAGGCAATGATTGGTGGGGGTATAGGCGTGGAGGCATATATATTTTTGACATATCATGCTTATCCCAAGAGGCATATACATCTACTAGATAGGATGCATACCAGTGACATTGTCATCTAGGTCATCCTTCATCTATCATCATTAAAAAAAATTTATCATTATCATCGAGTCCTAGTTTTAATTGTAATGCTTGTCAAATTGGTAAGCATCATCGTGCATCCTTTCAATCGAGTCAAAGTAATAAAAGTTTAAGTCCATTCCAATTAGCACATTATGATATTTGGGATCCGAGTCTCATTATTGGTAAGGATAGCTATCGATATTGTCACCTTTATAGATGACTATTCTAAGATGTATTGATGTTTTATATTAAAAACTAGATCTAAAGTTTTCTCTATCTACAAATTTTTTTTACTGAAATAAAAAATTAGTTCAATGTCACTTTAAAAGATATACGTATTGATAAAGCTCTTGAATATAGTAACTCCAATTTTTAAAATTTTATCATCTTCGTGATATTATCCATTAAACTACTTGTCCATACACCTTATCACAAAATGGTGTAGCTGTGAGAAATATTCTTGATGTGACACGCTCTCATATTTCATATACATGTTCCTTGATCGTTTTAGGCTGATACTATTCTCACAGCTAATTTTTTAATTAATCAAATGTCACTATCTAGTCTTCATGGCCTCTCTCTGTTTTCTATACTCTTTCTATCGCAATTTGTATTTTCACTAACTTAACATGTTCTTGACTTTGTGTTATGTTCATACCTTTGAACCTAGGGTGGATAAATTGTGTCCTCATGCCATTAGGTGAATATTTCTTGGTTACTCAAACTCAAAAAGGGTCTCGATATTTTGACTCTATTCAACAATGAGTTAGTTTCTTTTTTTAATTCTACTAATTATTCAGGACAACAATCTCTCTCTCCCTCTACCTACTCTAATACTACTCGAGAGTCCATCTACTACCTCTCTACAGCTTGCACCATATTTGTAGGTGTACAACCAATGCTTATGTCTTATCACCACTTGAAGCACCTACGTTTGAGGTTTGCCACATGTCTCGGAACCAACACTTAATCCAGATGATTTACTCATTGCATTATGCAAAAGTAAATGTAGTACAATCATATCCCATATTTCTAATTTTATTTCATATTATCGCATATCACCTAAGCATTGTGGATTTCTTAATGCTCTCTTATCCTTAAATATTCTCTAAAATTATTTTGAGGCTATGCAAACACCATAATGGAAAACAACAAATGATGAAGAAATAGAAACACTTCAATCTAGAGGAACTTGGACTTTAGTCTCTCTCCCACCAGGACCATAACCTGTTTCTGGTCATTGAGTATATACTATTAAACATAATTCTAATGGAAGTATTGACAAGTATAAAACTCAATTAATTGCAAAGAGATTTACTCATAGATTTCTTTGACACATTTTCTCTTGTCACTCGGTTAAATTCTATTCGTGTTATCTTTTCTATCGCAGTAAATTTTCAGTGGTAATTACATCAAATGGATATTAAGAATGCTTTTCTTTATGGTGATAATTGAATTTTATTATAGTTGTTCAAAAATAAACAAGGGTACAAATACTAATATAAATACAAATATATATAAACAGGTATAAATACAATAACTTATCTAAATTTAACATTCTCCTTCAAGCTGTAGAGAAAAATATCAATTAAATCTAGCTTGTTATACAGAACGTTCAATCTTATTGAACTCTAAGCATTAGTAAACATATTAGCCAACTGATCTTCAAATTTGATGTAAGATAAAGTGGCAATCAACTTCAATATGTTTAGTTCTCTCATAAAATATCAAATTATTTGCAATAAAAATAGTGATCTAATTATCATAATACATGTCCATTGGGTAGAACACTTGAGACCCAACTGTTATAAGAATTCTTTTAGCCACATCATTTCACATATAGTTTGTGTCATAGTTCTATATTCAACTTCACATCTTGACCGAGCTACAATAACCTATTTCTAACTTCTCCAAGTGACTAAGTTCCCTCTTAGATAGTGCATAATCAGCATTAGAGTAGGCTTCTACTTTAACATGTCCATTATTTTTATATATAAGATATTTCCCCATAGAAGCTTTGATATATTGTATAATTTTCATAGCAGCATCTAAATTGTATAAATTGACTAACTATACCCAATGCATAAGAAAGGTAAGACCTGATAATAGTAAGATAAATCAACTTTCCTACTAGTCGTCTATATCTTGTAGCATCCACATATGGAGAATTCACATTGACTTTGTACTTCTGATTTGGAACCATTAGTGTATCAGTAGATTTGCAATCCTCCATTCCTATTTTTTTAAGTAAATCTAAAGAATATTTTCTTTGTGAAAATGAAATATAATCATCTTTGTATGCTATTTCAATCCCTAAAAAATGCTTTGGTTTTCTAAGATCTTTAAGGGTGAAATGAGATTTCAAAAAAAAAAAATTTGTTTCAGCTATACTTATAGTATCACTTTCTGTGAGTAGTATATCATCAACACATACTACTAGAATTACTCCTCCTTTTTCTGTATGTCATGTAAAAACTGAAGAGTCCGTTTTGCTATGTTAAACCCTACTAAGAATATTATTTGAGAGAACTTATGAAACCAAGCATGTGGACTTTGCCTAAGTTCATATATTGATTTATTGAGTTTGTATACAAACTCCCCCTAAGCAGCATAACCTGGAGGTTGCTTTATATAAACTAACTCAGATAAATATCCACAAAGAAAAGCATTTCTTAATATCCATTTGATGTAATTACCACTGAAAATTTGCTGCGATAGAAAAGATAGCACGAATAGAATTTAACCGGGTGACAGGAGGAAAAGTATCAAAGAAATCTACTACATAAACTTGAGTAAATCCTTTTTCAACTAATCGAGCTTTATATCTATCAATATTTCTTTGAGGATTATATCTAATAGTATATACCCAATGACAAGAAATAGGTTGTGCTCCTAGTGGAAGAGAGACTAATGTCCAAGTTTCTCTAGATTGAAATATTTCTATGTCTTCATCCATTGTTGTTTTCCATTCTAGAATTTGCATAGCCTCAACATAATTTTGGGGAATATTAAAAGATAAGAGAGCATTAAGAAATCTACAATGCTTAGGTGATATGCAATGAGATCAAACAAGATTAGAAATATGGTATGTGGCTGTGCTACATCTACCTTTGCATAGTGCAATGTGTAAATCATCTAGATTAGGTGTTGGTTTTGAGATATGTGGCAGACCTTCAGATGTAGATACTTTAACTAGTGGTGAGGCACGTAAGCGTCATCTGTACACCTATAAAGATGGTGCAGGCTGTAGAGAGGTAGTAGATGGACTGTTAAGTGGTACCAGGGTAGGTAGAGGGAGGGAGAATTTGTTGTCCTAAATAATTAGTGGAATTAAAAAAAGAAACTAACTCATAAAAGGTGACATCAGCACTAGTATAACAACGTCGTTGAATAGGGTCAAAATATCGATATCCTTTTTGAGTTCATGAGTATCCGAGAGATATACACCTAATGGCACGAGGAGTCAGTTTACAGTTTATCCACCCTAGGTCCAAAGGCATGAACATAACTCATAACCAAAAACATGTGGAGTTAATGAGCATGCATATTGAGATAGAAAGAATATAGCAAATGGAGAGAGACCATGAAGACCCGATAGTGACATTAGATTAACTAAAAAATTAGCGGTAAAAACAACATCAGGCCAAAAAATCGAGATATATGTGTATGAAATATGAGGGTGCATGCGATATCATTTTGTGATGAGGTGTATAGACAAGTAGTTTGATGAATAATATCATGAAGATGACAAAAATTTTAAAAACTTGAGTTAGTATATTCAAGAGCATTATCAGCACATAGGACTTTTAAAGTGACATTCAACTGATTTTTTATTACAGTAAAAAATATTTTGAATATAAAGAAAACTTCAAACCTAATTTTTAATAGAAAACACCAACACATCTTAGAATAATCATTAATAAAGTTGACAAAATACCGATGACCATTATTACTAATAACAGGACTCGAACCTCAAATATAAGAATGTATAAACTTTTATTACTTTGACTGGATTGAAATAATGTACGATAATGCTTACCAAGTTGACAAGCATTACTATTAAAAAAAGGACTCAATAATAATGATAAATTTTTTTTAATGATGATAGACGACAATGCCACTGGTACGCATCATATCTAGTAGATGTATAGGCCTCTTTGGATGATAAAAAGGATTTATCAAAAATATATATACCTCCATGTCTATGCTCCTCACCAATCATTGCCTTTGTCTTGAGGTCCTGGAATAAACAATGTGAAGTGGTAAAAGTTATAGAGCAATTAAATTCCTTTGGAAAGACATATATAGATAACAAATTTATAGGAAACTATGGAACATAAAGTATATTATGAAGAGTAATAGTAGGTGTGAGACAGATAGATCCAAAGCCTAAAATAGGAATAAGATATCCATTAGCTATTGATACCGGAAGATGATTATGATCAATTGATAGTGATGTAAAAAGATATTTATTACCTGTCATATGTGAGAATGCACCAGAATCAAGAATCCAAGAAATTTTAAAAGAGGCTAAAGATGCTATACTAGATGATAGTTTTAAGTATTTTTCATATTCATCTGCAGAAATTATAACTGTTCATCCAGAGTTTGTGGTTAAGGGTGGCAATTCCACCTGTCGGGTTCGGGTACCTGATTAGCTAAACGGAGCGGGTTCGGGTTTAGGGATATGGGTATCTGGTATCCGATACCCGATTTCAAAAACTAATATAAATATATATTTTATATTATTAGAATATAAATAATAATAAAATAACTATTATATAAATATTTATTACTATTAAAAATATAATAATACTAAAAAATAGATATTATAATCTTTATTTTTATTTTAATTTTTAAAATATATTTTATAAAATAAAATAATAAATAATTTATTTTTTATTTAATCGGGTACCCATGAGTACTCGTTTAAGTAGCCGACCCAAGTTTGAGTCGGTTCAGTAGCGAGTCGGGTTCGGGTTTAGGGTGAAAACACGGGTACCCGACCCGTTGCCACCCCTACCTATTTGTGGTAGTATTATCCAGTGTTTGAGGTACCGGTCCGAAACCAGCCGGTACCTCCAGTTTGTACTGGTCTGGTGAGGGACCGGCACCGGAAAAGGGCGGAGCAGGCGGAGCATGCAGGCGGGCGGCGGGAAGCTTCGAATGAAGCTTCACTAGCAGGGAAGCTTCGAACCGAGGGAAGCTTCGAACGAAGCTTCCGCCGCTTCCGCTGGCGTTGCCGTCACCCTCTTCCGCCGCCTGCTCGTCACCCTCTTCGTCGGTACCACCGGCACGGTACCGGTATGGTACCGGTCCGGCAGCTCACCGGACCGAGCTGCCGGACCGAATTTTTGAACCATGGTATTATCCACAGTCGGTGGTATCCGCAATAGCATTTGCATGAGGAGGGCATCCAAAATATTGCCAATACCTAGTTGAATTTTATTGTATTTGTTCAATAATAAACAAAAATATAAATATAAATATATAGTGAAGCAAAAGGGTATAGGGTTAACGGGTCTATAGGAGAGTTAGTATGTAAACACATAAATCAATGTATAGATTTAAGCAAAATCCTCTTACTTGGTTTCATAAGTTCTCTCTAAGTAATGTTCTTAGCAAGTTTTAAACAGAGCAACACAGACTCTTCAATTTTCAAACAACACACAGGAAAATTAGTATTAATTCTAACAGTATATGTTGATGATATACTACTCAAAGGAAGTGATAGTATCAGCACAACTAAAAGAATATTTTTTTAAATCTTAGTTCACCCTTAAAGATCTTGGAAAACTAAAGTATTTTTTAGGGATTAAAATAACATACAAAGATGATTGTATTTCATTATCACCAAGGAAATATGATATAGACTTACTAAAAGAAAGAGAATTGCAAACCAACCAATACACCAATGGTGCCAAATCAGAAGTACAAAGTCAATATGGATTCTCCATATGTGGATGCCACAAGATATAGACAACTAATGGAAAAATTAATTTATCTCACTATTACCAGGCCTAACCTTTCTTATACTGTAGGTATAGTTAGTCAATTTATGAAAAAAATCCAACAATTAGGGCTGTCCGTAATTCGGTCTAACCCGACGAACCGAACCGAACTGAATTAGTCGGTTCGGTTCGGTTTTTTTCGTTAATCTCTTCGGTTCGGTTCGGGTTGAAGGTTGAAAATATTAATCGGTTCGGTTTCAGGTTGAGAAAAAAAAATCTATATAACCCAAACCGAACCGAATAACATATAATTAAAAAATATATATTACCTAAACTCTAATTTTCCTAAACAGAACCAATTGACACTCAGCGTTGACAGAAGTGCTGCTCTCGGCCACCAACTCTGACCACCGGAGTCTTGGAATGGTCCTCGCAAACCTTATGCCGCCAGTGGACCAACAACCACGGAGCCTCAGCATGGCTCGGCATGGCTCAGCATCTCGGCCCAGTGCTGCTAAATCCCAAGTAGGCACCTTCAAGTCCCAATCCATCACAGCAGCCCTCTCTTTATTATTATTATTATATTTTTCTGTATCCTTTTTTACCTTGAAGTCACTCACTCACTCTCCTTTGTCTCCCTTTCTTCCCCAAGCCATCACAAGAAGGAACCAAAATCTACAAATGACAGCAACATGAAGAGAAGGAAGAAGCCATTGTTTAGCAGATGAAACTTATAGCTAGCAACTGAACACGAAAGAGGATAAAGAATGGAGAAGCAACGCTCAAATGGAGTGTACAAGGCGGAAAGCAGAAGTTCAAGTAAAAAATCAGACAGTACTTGAGGTTGCAGGCAGATCCATTCCAGTGAACACGAAGAAGATGCGAGCGGGCGAGAGTCATAGTGAGAACCTGTGTTTATTCGGATTTATCGGTTTAAACCGAACTGAACCGAGCTTGTTCGGTTCGGTTTATATTCGGTTCGGGTTCAGTTTCTTACTATTGAAATCAAATCGATTCGGTTTGGCCTTAAACGGTTCGGTTCAGTTCGGTCCAAACCGAATAGACAGGCAACAATGTCAATTGGATGCTTCTATGAAAATTCTACAATATAGCTTCACTGGGGAAAGGTCTTATATATAGAAATAATAGACATATAAAAGGAGAAGTCTACTCAGATGCTGATTATACTGGAGATGTTGATGATAGAAAATCTATATCTATATTTTGCACCTCTCTAAGTAGGGGTGTTCACGGTTTGGTTAATCGAACTGTGAGCCAGTTTTCTAAATTGAACCGATTAGTTCGGTTCGGGGAAAATAAGAACTGTTCCCGAATGGTTAACCAATTTTTCAGTACGGTTAACCGAAAACTGACGGTTAACCGTATTCTTTATATATAAAAGAAAAATATTTAAAATTATAAAATAATATAAGATAAATAAATATAAATATTTTCGGTTAACTGTTGGTTTTCAGTTAACCGTTCAGTTTTCGGTTAACCATTGGTTTTTGGCAGTTAATCGTTGGTTTTCGATGATTAACCGGTTCGATTTTTATATAAAATATTTTTTATATATATAAATAAATATTATATATAAAAGTATTATATAATAGTTCGGTTCAGTTAACCGCGGTTCGGCCAAGTCTCGAATCGTAATCAAACCGATAACCGGTCAACGAGTAAAAAAATTCGACCGGTTAAGAACTGTTCAATTTGATTAATCGAAAAATCAGTTCGATTAATAGCGATTTGACGATTTTTTTTCACACCCCTATCTGTAAGAGGGAACTTATTGACTTGGAAGCTGAATATAGAGCTATGACATAAACTACATATGATGTGGCTAAAAGAATTCCTAGAAGAGTTGGGTCTCATGTATTCTATCCTAATGGACATGTACTGTGACACTCAGCCTGCTATTTTTATTGCAAATAATCTAGTATTTTATGAGAAAACTAAACACATTGAAATTGATTGCCACTGTCTCAAGGAAGCTATTTCAAATAAACTCATTTGTACACCCTACACTAATTCTAAAGATCAGTTCGCTGATATGTTCACTAAAACTTTGAGTTTAATAAGATTGAACATTCTATGTAATAAGTTAGGTTTAATTGATATTTCTCTCTGGCTTGAGGGGGAATGTTAAATTTAGATAGTTATTTAACATAGTTAAGTGATATCAGGTTGGACCGTTAACATTATACCTTTTTACTTTACCATATATTTGTATCTATATTGTTGTTCAATCTTGAACAACTACAATAAAATTTAACTAACATGATAGGTAGAATATACACCTCAAGCCTTCCTCCCTAAGGAGTTAAGGGCCACTACCAATAAGGGACACATAGAGAACACTAACCCAAGCCCCAAGTCAACCTTCATTATCAAGGGTACCTTTTAAAATCTCACCCTTACATTGCATGCTTTATCATAAGTTGTTCCATCCAAAAATATAACATGCACTCACATAGTTACATATGTGGTAGGTTTCTTACATTGTAACATGCATGTATTTCCAACCAAAAATTTATGAGATATAATTCATGTATCATGGTAGACTAGTTCATAGTATTTTATTTTGTATCTACAATATTTTTAGGCAGCCTTTTAAGAGCTAAATTCAGCTAGCTCACTCACTCCAGCAAGCTAGCTCCAAAAAAGGAAAGCAGGATTCAAACCGAGATCAACTGAAAAGTTCAAAGACTTCCAAATTTAGCTTCCCAAAATTATTGGTGTCCAAATTGCTTGAAAAAATCATCAAACTCAACAACAAATATCGCCAAAGAATTAGCAATGAACAATCCAATCAGTAATTAAGATCCACCAACCATGGAAGCCTTCACTGCCTTCACATCCACAAACTAGCCACTCAAGCCTCTCGTTAGAATGAATTTTAAATTCAAACCCACCATCAATGCATTCACACTCAAAAGATGGAAGACGCATCTTCTCCAACCAAAAGCTCCAAAATCCATTTATGCAAGTGCCGACCAATTCGAGGAAATTCCACCGCATACCTCTCAATAGAGAGAGCAGCTCAATTTTGGCCAATTCAAAGAATTAAAGCAACTCAATTTCAGCCAATTCAAGAAAAAAAAAAGCAGCTCAATTTCAAAAGCAAAGAAGGCAGTTCGATTTCACAATCCCTTCAGACAATTCAAGGAAGTTCCACCACTTCACCGCTCAACAAAGAAGCTGCTCAGATTCAATCTAGCCACGTAGGAAAGCCTGCAACATTTGAAAATTTTTTCTCTATATATTTTTAATGGACGCAAGGACCACCTTGTTGCTGCCTATATAATGTTGCACTCATCTCATGCATGACATTGTTGAATGAAGTTGTCTATTAGTTGCTAGATTTTTTGTGAATTTAAATGGACTTCTTCTTCCCTCCTTTATAGTTATAGTTCTTAGATTAGTTAATTTATGTCAGTAAGAGGAACATCGAGGCTTCACCTCCCCTCTTGACTTAAATCATTGTACCGATCCTTAATTCTCATTTAAAATGCCCAAGCTTGTTTAGGTTTGTTGTGTTAGTGTGATTGTAAGCTCACTTGCCCTACTTGCCTCCTTTTTCACCATTGAGCCGGTGAAGAATGGGAATTTCATCCTTTCACTTCTCAAAAGCACAAGGTGAGTTTTTATTTCATACATTTACCACTTTTATTAGTGTAATCTTAGTTTCAATTTTATCTATAAAAATTACAAAGACAATATTTTTGAAAATCACATTAGAAATAATTTTAGTTTTCCTATTTATAAAATACCAAAATATTTTCTCCAAAAGCATTGTTTAAATGTTAGTTCTTGCATGATCCCAACCTACATAACAGTGATGTAGAGATCCTTAATAGTCTTGAAAAGATATTTTTGATGTTAGAAATTGTTTTATCAACTAATACTTGGGATTTGGCTACATTATACTTATCATTTAAGCCTCCGAAAAAATTTGGTCACTAAGACATCCTCTCATTGTTGGAGAATAATCGCTATATCTGTAATTGGTGGAGGATGCTGCATAATCTCATGCCACTTGGCATGTACAAGTCTAGCATTCATGAAGAGAGTGAACTTATTATTTTAAATAATAAAAATCTTCATGTAAACTAAGTATATGATAAATATTTTCTTGTGGAGCATAAGCATTACTAAGAGCTTCTCCCACAGCCTTTGCAGTTAACTGATACATGACTATTACTGCAAGTTATGTTCCATACTATTGATAAGTGCAATCATTACCATCATATTAGAACACTGCCATGCATCATAAGATGGTCACTAGAGGAAGTGGATATGTGGTTAAGTTATGTGCCTTTCTAAGAATATTTTAATAGCCTATGCCCATAGTGCATCATTGTCACTACCACTTAATTTTGCAATGGTTCCATACGAAATGGTAGTGGCTTTAATTTTCCTAAAATTAGGGTTCACCTTTAAAGTAGGATTTATCTTCCTTTATGATAAAAAAGAAAAACTAAAAATATAACCAATAGAAAGTACTCTAAGAAATTATGCTTCACATAAAGTATCGACGTATGCAATTCCCAAATAGTCTTTCGAAGGGTTAACGTTTCGACTTTAATAAAAAAAAATGATCTACAATAACAAGGAAGGTAATAAAAGTATTTCTAAATAAAAAGAAGGTAACAAAAGTATTGTTAAAGATGTCACTGAGTTTGGAAGGGGCACGACAAATGGTTTTTGTGTGCAAAGGTCAGTATAGACAGGTGGGAATGCCGGAGTGGGGTGTGCCCTTGCCCAAAAAATAGATGAGGAAAAATTTTGTATTTTATGGGATAACGGAATAGGGCTATCATAGGGAAGAAGAGGCAGAAAGGCTGAGACGATAGGAAGCGGAGCAGGCTTGTAATGACAAGGATGAAGAGCCGGGAGGGAAGACAAAGAGCAGCAGGGCCAACCAAGCTGAGAGGCAGCAGAGAAAAGATAAGCCAAGGCTGCTAGCAAACTGTAGGCATAAGCGCTTGTTAGAATTTTCCTCCTTTGAAACCAAGTTGAATTGCAATAAAACAACTGTAGTATGTTTTGTTAATCTAGAACAAAGATATAGGTATAAATATAAAGAAAAGTAAATGGTATAGTCAACCCGTTAACACTTGACTATCTAAATTTAACAACAACCTTAATTGGGTTGCCTATTTGGATAAAAACTAAGGTCTATATCCAAAAAGTTTTGTAGATTCTTCAAGAGTAGCATATCATTCACATCTATTGACACAATTAAACAATTTATGCAACCTTATAATTTTCCTAAACAAAATTATACAGTATAGAGCAAGGATTGTAAAACCACGCCGGACTGGTATGGTACCGTACTGGCAAATGAAACTTTTGGCGGCAACGGAAGCGTCAAAACTTTCAACGCCGCCCGTTGCCTCCCTCCGCCATCCGCCCGCGAGCCGTGCTCCGACGGCCGTTTCGTGACGAGACGGCCACCGGACCGGCACCGTACTGGAAAGTCTGGTATGGTTCTTTGAACCCTGGCATAGAGATATATGAGTTATATTAGAGACCACTATTTAGATAGAGTCTTTCCATGACTTTTTGTAGAATAGACAATGATGTATATAATCTAGTCTAATATTTGATAACAAATTGACAAGTGCAACACTAAGAAATAATTTTGGCAATATACCACTTTAGGAATGACCAAAAAAATTGAATAATAACTATGCAATAGTTTTATGCTACCAAAGTTGCTTGCGAGACCACCAACATGTAATTTCCATAAGTAATAACCTTAAGAGAAAATTTTATATTGAGGTCTTTCCATGACTCATTGTGAGATAGATAATGATTTATACAATCTAGTCTTATGTCCAGTAACTAATTGGCATGTGCAAGAGTAAGAAATAATTTGGCAATTTCTCATTTATCAAGAATTCAACAAAACCATGTAAGTTTTCATCTTGCACAAACATAAAGATATGTGGAAAATCCAGGCAATCTATAAATGAAGTTTTATTTTGGAGAAATCAAAGTTGTTTAAAATTTAACATAATCAAGTAAAGATAGATATAGACTGTCCTGTACTAATATTACCTAAGATTTTTTCAATAAGAAACAATGATACAAATACGTAGACTGGAATTTGACATTTGAGAAAGATAAATTCTCACTCCATTGTTGATGTTTAAACAAGATACAAAAATTCACAAGAGAAGTTTGGATAGAAAATGCTAAGTATGATTATAAGATGCCATCACAAGATTAGTTGTCTCAATTAACAGCTCCAACTCAATCTCTACACCAGAAGGAAGAAAATGAAAAGATGAGAAAGAATGAGCCAATAGCCATTAACATTTTTTGTCATTGTTTTTTTACACTACAATGTCTTCATAACTTAACACTAGTCAAAATTTCAAAGACTATTTCTCTCTCTCTCACTGAGATTTACAATGATTAGCTGAGGAAATTAAAATTTCTTGCACAGGAGAAGAACTGCCAAATTGAGAAATGCCATGCAATTAGTGCTCTAGCATTGACACCACAAGATTTTTTACTCCTTAGAGTTTAGTGCAGTCCTCACTAAACCCTCTTAATCAAGGTTTTTAATCTCAGCCAATACCATTGTATTAATCTAGTGTTGGACTAGTACATAAGAGAAGTACCAACACAATGTCATGCTAGTACCAATCGTATTATACTAGTACTAGTACTAATACATACCATTTGTATTAGGTGATACAAATCAATTTTAAAAACCTTGCTTCAGACTAGATTTATCCACTCAGTTCAAACCAAATAGATTAAACCAACCCAAATTTATTTTAAACTGAACATAAACCAAATTAAGTTGAAACTGAGCCGAGATTGAACAATTCAGTTTTCTTCAAATTTTGTTTTCTTACTTTAGATTATTAATAATATTTTCAAGTAAAATATAATCTAAAGAATAGAAATACAGCAAACTACTTAAAAACATTATTATTATGGATGTTTTACTTAAACGATATATTATTTTTGCGATAACTAAATAAACATATTTATGTAGATGCACAGAAAAAATATTTAAATTGTAGTTCTTTTTATTCAACTAGCGTCAAAACTTGGAACTGGAAATCCAACTGCAATTTATTCAACCTGCACAATATTTAACTGAACTTTGAGAAAACATAACTAAACCAAGAAATATTCAGATTGTTCAGTTGTTCTTAAATTTTCAACCAAATTTGGACAGCCGTACTCATATATCGGACTCATTGTACCAGAATGAACATAACATCCTTCACAGAGAAAGATTGGACGAGAAAACAACTGAAGCTTTCTGTAAATAATACGGGTCAGTTCAAAATTACAAGTATGACGACCTGAATTGCGCCGGTTCAGGACAATGAACTGAAATCTGCGTTGTGCGTTCCTGTTAATGAACAAACTAAGTAAAAAAATGATAGACAGAATATTTGGAAGGTTCAATGCAAAAAAAGATTTTCAAATATCGGTTCGACAGAGCATCATTTGTCCTAAGGAGTAAAGAAATGCCTCAAACAAGACCAGCGTGTAAAATTGAGCAAAACTCATAGCGGGAATCCCAACAACCAGAATGTATTGGAATAAATGGGTTTATAAGAAAACGGATTGAATATCCAATTCCACAACAAGAGCTATCAAGTTCCATTTGGCAGTAATAGGAGAGCATCAATCACCTTTTGACGACAAAGAAGGACCCTTCCACGTCCTTCCGGCTCTGAAAAAAGAATCCTAATCAGATGGCCACAAAAGAACTCGCACCAAAAATTACTCCAATCGTACGACAGGGAGCGAGCTCCGTGGCTCATCACCAACCCATTGCTTGACGCCGACGTCGAACACGTACAAGGTGACATGCGCGGCGGTCATGAGGATCTCCTCCACAAAGGGGTCGTACCTCCGGAGTACGGTGAGGTTGAGCGCCTTGGTGCTCTGCCGATCGAGATTGGGTATCAACTTCCCGCGGCGCGCCATCTTCCGGCGGTGGGAATCCCCAGCCCAAATCCTAGGGCTGCGAAGAGGCGAGGAGGGCGACGGAATTCGATGCCCGCGAGGGGAACGACGTCGACGACGACGATGACGGACGCGGGGGAAGGAGACGGGCGAATGGCCGATTGCGAGGCCTATTAGTGGCGTGGCGTAGCGTGGCGCGGCGCGGCTCGAGTGGGTTGCGGCGCATCGGGTGTCAGATCCAACGGCAGAGGACTTTGTCGTCACTCACGATGGGGATGGCCAACGGAGGAGATTGAGGCATAGAATCTAACAGAAATTCACGCATGGCGAAGGCCACACTAGTTACGGAAAATTATTAAGTTAAATTGAATTAACAAGTGTTACTAATGGCAGAGACTTCTTCTAAGTTCTAACTTCCAAGGTGCTAATTGCACCTAGGCCCCTGGTGGTTTCATAATTGATAATTAGGTACTTTCTTCATACTCATTGGCTACCATAGTCATTAAAAAATAAATAGGATTTGGCTTTCAATGTTTAAAAAAAAAAAAAAATCCTTCAAATGCCCACAAAAATCGCATGACTGGAATACCTTGTGTAACTGTTGTAGAATATGCTAAAAAAAGAAAAAAAAATCCAATTGTGCACCTCTAACCAATAAGCATTGGAGATCGATTGGACAGCACCAACTGTGGGCTGTATATATTGAATCGTTATGTTAGTCTCCATGGACTAAGACACTTTTGGAACGTTTTCTATGCAACCGTAAGCATAGGGTGTTGCTCGGGGAACGTTTTCTATGATTTTAGAAAACCTTACATGCATTCGTTGGATTGATAAAAGTGGGAATCCCTAAATCTTGGTATGTGTGCAAATAAAGTTTTGTGACCACAACATGTCAGTGTGTACATCACAATGCACATTGAACGGTATGGATCAGAGGATTGCTAAAATTTGATGCATAAAATTTTTTTTCTGTTGCTCGAACACCGTTTCTAGAGTGGTGCAAATATCAAGCAATTATTTGTGACAACACTCTACACATAGGTGCGCAAGCAAGTAACGCCCTAGACTTAGGCGTGTACAATAAAAACTGATTAGACCAGAATACAATGACAACGTTCAGATCAATGCAAAACCCTGTCCACCACTGCAAGTCTACAACCCAACACAAAAAGAAAAAATATATAAGAGACATAAGATATACATGGACGCATGCCTCACTCCATAGTCAGGTGCTCCTCTCTTTCTCGTCATCGATGAAGATCGCCATTGATAGTTGTCGTCGATGAAGATTGTCGCTAAGGAAGGATTCACTCAAGTCAAGGAGACTAAATCTAGTGTTGCCAAAGGAGACTCCAAGTGACCAGCTGGGAGTGGGTCATGCATGGGATTGGAGGCGAAGAAGATCACCTCACTCCCACGTCTAGCAACTGACGCCAATGAGGAAGACTTCCTCCCATTACCGTAGACCCTTCGCTTGACTCCCTCTCTTTCAATCTCCATCAGCCCGTTGAGAACCCTAGTTGTCGAAAGTTGCTCGAGTTCTCATTACTAGGGATTGTCAAGGAAGTCGCCGCCGCTACTTGACCTAGGCCACAAACTACTCCTTGTTTTGGTCTCCACCCCACGTCGAGTTGGAAAGCCATCTCAAGTGTTAATCACCTTAGAGATTTTTCCACTGATGTTCCAATTGGATCAAGACCTTTGACTCATCCAAGTCATCCGATGACTTAGAGTACTTGCCACTTTCGCCTAGCCCAACTCACCTTCATTTGGACACATGAGCTAGATTGAAGCAAGACGCGCATGCACTCATTCCAAGTCAAGCAACGCCATACCCCAACAAGGATCAAACGAGGGAACACATTCCTAGTGTCACGCCCCGGTCAGATCGGCCTAAAAACAGCCCTTAACCGCTGTCTCAGGACTATCCGGCGGAACACCGGAACGCAACTCTCTCTAGGGTTTCTGGTCCTAAATCGAAAACCCTAACTCCCCGATTAAATTTTATTCCCAAATTACAGTTCACTCCGAGAAACCCTAACCCTAGATTAGGAAAAATCAAACCCTAAATCAGAAGTCAAAATTTTTTCTTGGTCAAAATCTCGCCGCTGCTCGATTTTATCCTTTGCTTACGTCAACCGCTCGACTACTGACGTCACCCCAATTTCGTTCGCCGCTCGTGATTTCGAAATCACGCCACCTTACGTCAGCGTCGCCCCGCTGACGTCAGCCAAATCAATTTGATTTCAGCCGCTGGCTTCCGCCTTCCGATTTTGACCCAGTCAAAATCGGAACACTGCGTCGTCTTCCCCGTTCGTCCGAAGCCAAGCGCCGCCTGCGCTCGTTAGCTCCTCGCCGGAGAAGGAACGTAATGGCAGGGAAGGCCGCCGGCCTTTCTTCAGTCTCGTCGGTGCTCGGAAGCCGCCTGCCACCGGAATCCCCCAGAAATACCGCCTCCGCGGTGAAGAACAGAGAAAGGGGAAGATAGAGAAAACACAGCTTTATTCCTCGATGAAGCTTACAAAACTCCTCCGACCCCGAGGTCGGCGCCCTCTTCCCCTCCCTCGCCAACGACCACCGTCGTTGGTTACAAATCACTCACGCTCCCTCACGCTGAATGCCCGACGCCGCCTGGTGGAGATCTGCCCTCTCAAGCTTCGTGGTGGCTGGTGTCGAAGGTGGAACCGATCCTCTCAATCGCTCCCCTAAAACTCCCTGTTGCGGCCAATTTATGGAGAGAAGCCGCCTCCGTCCGAGTCTTGCGGGGACGACGACGCCGTCGCCCTGCTGAAATCGCCCGAAGAGCTCGCGCCCGAGCTTCTTGCAGCAGATGCGGCTGAAGCACGCATCGTCGAGCGCAAATCTGAGTCAACATCGAGGGTTGACCGGGTAAATCGGGCCTCGTCTCGATTGTTTTGGCATGCATTTGGGCTTGAGTTTGAGCACATGTTTGGGCTTGGGCCGGACCGGTTGAACCGGGGCCTAACAATTCTCCCCCACCCAATTTGAACATCGTCCTCGATGTCTGTCAAGGGCGGATCTTGGGCAACTATTGTTCCGATTCTCAAAGCCCCGATCCGACACTGCTGCGCTCCCGTGGCAGTGTGTGGAACTACCTGCAGTGATCCAATTCGCGGTTGTTCGATTTCTTCAGCCTCCTCAGCTGGATCCTGTGCCGCTATTGCCATGAGCTTTTGCTTGCTAGGGCAATCCTTTACCCAGTGAGGACCGCCGCACCAGAAACAACCTTGTGGTTTTTGCTCCCGTCGTCCCGGTGAACCCTTGTTCTGCCGGTGAAAGGGCCTACCCCTCTCTGGAACTCTAGCGCCCGGCGGTGTCCGTGGGAAGCCGCGTTGAGAGCCGCGCTTTGGTGGTGTCCTGAATTTCTTTGGTGGTGCTGGTTTGAAACTTCTGTTATCCACCAGAGATTCAGCCACCGCCGCAGCCGCCCTCCAGTCAACCGGTTCGCGACGTCGGACCTCCGTTTCTGCCCATGGCTGAAGGCCCCGGAGGAAGAAATACCTCCTATCGTCCTCTGCCATGCCTGGAAGCTCCAGCATCAAAGTGGAGAAAGCCCTGACATACTCCTGGATCGAGCCTGTATGCCTTAGCCGATCCAGTTTACCACGCGCCTGATCCGCCGAGTTTCCGGGAAGAAACTGCCTCCGCAGTTCTTCACGAAAAGTTTCCCAAGTCCAGCTAGTAGTCCCTGATGTAGAGCCGACTTTGGTTCGCCACCAAAGTTTCGCGTCGCCTGTGAGATAGGCGATGCACACTTGCACCCGATCTCCTGCAGAAATATGGTTAGCTGAAAACAATTGCTCCATATCCCAAATAAAGTTTTCGACCTCTCTGGACAATCGAGCCCCCCTGAACGTCGCTGGGTCAGGCACGCGCATCCTCGGTTTGGGAGCCTCCTGCTCCACCGGTGCCGCTGCTGATTGCGATACTTGCGTTAGGGCTAAACGCAGTACCCTAACTTCTGCGTGCATGTCTTCCTTCATGCGAGCCATCTCCCCTAGCAGATGGATCAGACCCTCCATGGTCTGTTGCATGACCTCGATCTGCAACCTCTGTTGCTCGATCTACAACCTCTACTGCTCGATCAGCAATTCCTGATCCTCCACTGTCTTCTGAAGGCTTTCCACCTGTGGAATCATCCCATTGCCTCCACCACTGGCCAGACCGAGCACCTGCTCGATCTGAGCGATGCGATCACCCTGATTCACTATCTCCTCAGGTTCAGCCGTCTCCTTGGCTTTTCCTTTATCCTGCTTGGGTCAGGCGTCCTCTGACGCTCCTCTAGCAATATGGGTGATTTTCTGGAACTTCAAACCTTTCTTCACTTTCGAGGGTGAAGTTGAAGGTGTCGTGTTTGCTGTAACACGTTTGCCTCCTCTGATACCTGTTGTCACGCCCCAGTCGGATCGGCCTAAAAACAGCCCTTAACCGCTGTCTCAGGACTATCCGGCGGAACACCGGAACACAACTCTCTCTAGGGTTTCCGGTCCTAAATCGAAAACCCTAACTCCCCGATTAAATTTTATTCCCAAATTACAGTTCACTCCGAGAAACCCTAACCCTAGATTAGGAAAAATCAAACCCTAAATCAGAAGTCAAAATTTTCTCTCGGTCAAAATCTCGCCGCCGCTCGATTTTATCCTTTGCTTACGTCAGCCGCTCGACTACTGACGTCACCCCAATTTCGTTCGCCGCTCGTGATTTCGAAATCACGCCGCCTTACGTCAGCGTCGCCCCGCTGACGTCAGCCAAATCAATTTGATTTCAGCCGCTGGCTTCCGCCTTCCGATTTTGACCCAATCAAAATCGGAACACTGCGTTGTCTTCCCCGTTCGTCCGAAGCCGAGCACCGCCTGCGCTCGTTAGCTCCTCGCCGGAGAAGGAACGTAATGGCAGGGAAGGCCGCCTGCCTTTCTTCAGTCTCGTCGGTGCTCGGAAGCCGCCTGCCACCGGAATCGCCCAGAAATACCGCCTCCGCGGTGAAGAACAGAGAAAGGGGAAGATAGAGAAAACGCAGCTTTATTCCTCCATGAAGCTTACAAAACTCCTCCGACCCCGAGGTCGGCGCCCTCTTCCCCTCCCTTGCCAACGACCACCGTCGTTGGTTACAAATCACTCACGCTCTCTCACGCTGAATGCCCGACGCCGCCTGGTGGAGATCTGCCCTCTCAAGCTTCGTGGTGGCTGGTGTCGAAGGTGGAACCGATCCTCTCAATCGCTCCCCTAAAACTCCTTGTTGCGGCCGATTTATGGAGAGAAGCCGCCTCCGTCCGGGTCTTGCGGGGACGACGACGCCGTCGCCCTGCTGAAATCGCCCGAAGAGCTCGCGCCCGAGCTTCTCGCAGCTGAAGCACGCGTCGTCGAGCGCAAATCTGAGTCAACATCGAGGGTTGACCGGGTAAATCGGGCCTCATCTTGATTGTTCTGGCATGCGTTTGGGCTTGAGTTTGAGCACATGTTTGGGCTTGGGCCGAACCAGTTGAACCGAGGCCTAATACCTAGTGTCAGGTCTGGGTCAGGCCGGTTCGGCCCAAGACCCAGCGGGCTGGCCAAGCCCCAATCCAAGCCCAAGCAGGGAAGATTGCTCCGGTCAACGAGCAATCCTTGACCTGCTTCAGACGTAGCTTCTTCGAAGAGCGTCGTGGACGCGAAGGAGGCAGCTCACGGGTGCGGCGCCGGAGACTTCGGGCGGCAAGAGCGACGCGAACGAGCCGCGTGGAAAGAGTCCGGCGGACGCGTGCGGAGCAGAGCTTCAGACGGCGTCGTCTTCTCCGGACGGAAGACGCGGACCACGCGGAGGACGGCGCGAGCGGAAGAATCGGGCTGGTCTCCCGATTTGGACGATGACACCGAGATCGGCGGGTGAAACGGATGGTTCGGACGCAGACGACCGAGCTCGAAGCGGCGACAACTTCGGACGCGAGAGCCGGCAGGTGCGGTGTCTTTGGAGGAAGACGTGTACGGGCGAGTTTCTCGGGCAACGGACGACTGCAAATAGGAGGAGCCGTGAAGCTGTGCGAGCTTCGCCAAGATTCTCGGAAGAAGGCGGCGTCTGCAAGCGGTACTCGCGGAGATTGGGACGGCGGCTTGGCGTCGTCTTCTTATGCAGAAAAGGCAGACGCAGAGGCTGGTGGCGGCGCGATTCCTTCGGACGCGGACACGTGAGAATCGGGCGTCGAGGGATTCGCGGGCGAAGCGGATGCCGAGGCGGCGGCGCTGCAGGTTAAAAGCCGCAGATCAGAAGCAGAGAGGGGGTGCGCGGAGGCGACACCACGGGAGAAGGAGCGCGCGACGGAAAGCGGCTCCTTCCCGGCGGGTCGGGGAGGACGCCCCTCCAGGGCGAGAGCCCCTTCACCAACGGTGAGGTTGAGCGAGCCGGCGACGACGAACGTCGAGGCGAGAGTTACAGAGCGATGAGAGCTTGTAGCCGATAGCGATCGGTGAGGGAGGGACGGGGGCACCGGCGACGGTGGTCGTCGGCGCCGAGAGTTTGTAAACTTCTGAAGGTGAATAAAGGTTGCTTTCTCTCCACCGGTGTTCCCCTGTTCCGTCCCCTGTTCTTGGTTCACGGCGACACTTCCAGCAGGTTCCGGCGGCGGGTGGCTTCCGGACGGCGACGGGAGCTTGGGGCGACGCGCAGTTGGCGCGGCGTCCTTTCCGGCGAGGTCGCGAGCGCGACGGCGCTCGGCGGCAGAGACGACGCAGTCGACGCCGACAGAAGACGACGCAGAGGCGTCGAACGAAGAAGACGAAGTCTTCGAACGCGTCGAGCGGCGTTCGAAACGAAGCAAGGCTGACGCAAGCAGACGTCAGCGAGGGCGAAGTCAAAATTGGCGGCGGAAATCGATTTCGAATTCGATTTCGGCACGCTGACGCAAGCAAAACGTCAGCCAGGAGAACGATTTCGCGGCGAAGAATTAATCGTCGGCTGACGTCAGCGTGACGTCAGCACGAACGATTCGGCGGCCGAGTTCGAACAGTGATATCAGATTAATTTGGTGATAATTTTGACTTGGGTCAAAATTAGAAAAGAGGTATTTTGATTTAGGGTTTTGGTTTTTAAAGATTCTTTCTGAATTTCTTGAATTAGGGTTAGGGTTTCTAATCCTTCCTTGAGTGAATTGTAATTTGGGGGATAAAAAGTGAGCGGGAACTAGGGTTTTGAATTTGGGGACGAACTTCGGTCCGGAAACCCTAGCGCGATCACGTTCTGGTGTTCCGCCGGACGGCTCTGAGACAACGGATAAGCGTTATTTTTGGACCGTTTCGACCGGGGCGTGACATCTAGTGTAATGCCTAATTTTCCTAAGGACCATGCTGGGCTGGCAGGCAGCAGCCTGCGTCCGAAGCCCAAGTCGAACCCACCGAAGCGGACGCGAGGCGAGGCAGTGAAAGCAGAGACTTCGATGAGGTCCTTCGGCAGCGGCGCTGATAGGGATGAAGCAAGCGGCTTCGTCTCCTTAGCGAATGACACGGGCGAGTTCCTCGGGCAGCAAGAGGAGACGTCGCTCGCGAAGAAATCGAATGCGCGCGATTTCAGCAACGAGAAGAAGGCGTCGCCGACTCCAGCGGAGGGTTTGAACACAAAGACGAGTTCTTCGGTAATGAAGAAGACGCGATCAGCGACGATTGCAGAAGCAAAAGCAGCAAACGCAGTCCCCCGTTTCTTTAGTGACCTCGGTGTGGATGCGGATGTGAGCGAAGCGGGCAATCCCTTCTCCTACAAATAGTCCGACGAGCGGACGAAGCAGGGAAAAAGGAATCAGAGAAGAGTTCCTGAGGGGGATCCAACGGATTATCCAGAAGGCCTGCAAGCGAGGCTATGAGCAAGATCTGCGAGCAAGCGAGAGAGCTATGAGAGCTTGTAGTCGGCGGCAGGAATCGTTGCCAATGTACGAGGGTGAGGAGAGGGTTTTTTTTAAGCTTGGACGTGAATAAAGCGAAGTTTTCCCTTTCCACTGTTTATCTTCTCCGATCATCTGAGAGCTCGTCTTCTTCACCGTCATCGACGATGGTCCAAGCGGCTTCCAGGCGACTGCGACAAGGTCTGAGAACTTGAGAACCTCCCCATCTCCCTTCTCCCATGATGAGCTGAGCTCACAGACAACGTAGGCGGCATTCGTCTGAGCAACTCGCGTTTGGTTTCAGCGGAGCGAAGCGAACGCGTGCAGGCGTTCGTTTCGAGGTGACTGGTTTCACTTTTGACTTCGGTCAAAATTGAAGTTTCGAACGAGATTTTGAAATCGGCGGTGAAAAATCCAATTTCGGCGATGGAAATTGCATTTGCACACAAATTCACGTGAGTTTGGGTGACGTGGAGGCTTAGTGGTAAGAGGTGTAACAAACCGGTATCAGAGGCTAAATTTCGACGACATGGTGACTCAAGGAAATCGTCTGGCATGCATCGAGCAGGTGCTCGGCCTAACAGGAGACGGGGAAGACGTGGTTGTTCCTCAAGTGGAGAACTTGAGGCGCACGGTGGAGCAACAGAGGTTGCAAATTCTCGCCCTCCAATAAACTTTTGGCATGAATGGCAGTGCTTCAACAAAGTTTGGAGGGAATGACGGCACTACCAGAGCGGGTAGTAGGGTTGCAAGCAGAGATCATTGTGCTGCGCATGGCGTTGGCGCAAGCACAAGGGAGAACACAAACTACAGCAGCTACGGAGCAGGCGACTCCTAAGCCAAAGGTACGGGTCCTTGAACCTTCGACATTTGGAGGGGCTTGGTCATCTAAGGAATTGGGAAATTTTATTTGGGACATGGAGCAATTCTTTGTCACCAATCATGTCCTAGACGGCGAGCGAGTGTAGGTGTGCACCATGTACCTCACCGACGACGCAAAACTTTGGTGGCATACCAAAGTTGATTCGACATCAGAAGCCCCGAGATGGACCTGGGACATATTCCGAGAGGAACTGCAACGGTAGTTTCTTCCCGATAACTCGGTGGACCAGGCACGAGATATAGTGGATCGGCTTCGACATACTGGTCCGATCCAAGAGTATGTCTGAGCCTATTTAGCACTAATGTTGCAATTCCAGATATGTCGGAGGCAGATCAGAAACATACCTTCCTTCAGCATCTTCAGCCATGGACCGAAGCAGAAGTCCGGCGGCATGCACCGCAGGACTGGAGAGAGGCCGCAACGGTGGCAGAATCCTTGGTGGACCTAAGAGCTTCAGAGACGACTTCGGCAAGAGCATCCAGGTCGCCTCCGAAGCATAACTCGCCGACGAGGGCGAGAGCACTAGAAAGGGGGAGACCCTTTCCCCGGCGAGACAGAGGCCAGCCAGCACGGCAGGCGCAAAATCGATCTGTAGAGAGGGCGCAGGATCGACCAAGACCGATGAGCTATTTTTTTGTGTAAAGGCCCACATTGGATGCGTGATTGTCTGGATCGACAGTGGATTTCGGCAATTACAACAATCGTACAACGAGAGTTGGCTGAGAAAAAAAAGGAGATGATGACGACCCGGTGGTGACATGCATAGGAGGAATGACATTGAACGTGATCATGACGGTGTCAGCCTCGGGAGATGCACGATTGATGTATGTGCCGATGCAAATACATGAGTTCAAGGTGGAGGCGATGGTCGACACAGATGCGACTAATCTATTTGTATCAGAACGCATGGCGGCACAACTAGGCTTGTGCACTTCACCTACGATGGATCAGATGAAGATCGTCAATACCGCAGAGCAGCAGATCTTGGGCATCTCCTATGACGTCCTGGTGAAGCTTGGCAACTGGAGGGGACGACATCACATCCAAGTGGCAAAGTTGGACGATTATGACATCGTCCTCGGCATTGAACTACTTTGACGAGTGAAGGCCTTTATCATTCCACACCTGGAAGGAGTCCAAGTGGTTCATGAGGACGCACCAGGGTGGGTATCGGGTATTCAACGAGGTAACTTGATGGCCTCGACTTCGAGAACGCGGGGGACACGTAAGGTGATGGATCCCGCAGGAGCACGAGGTGCTCATATCGCAGCAATGGTTGCGACAGAGATGCCCGTAGCAGACATCGAGGACGATGTCCAGATTGGGCAGAGGAGAATTGTAATGCCTAATTTTCCTAAGGACTAGGCTAGGTTGGCAGGCGGCCCAAGCGGCCAAGCCTGCATGCGAAGACCAAGTCGACCCCGCTGAAGCGGACGCGAGGCAAGGCGGTGAAAGTGGAGACTTCGACGAGGTCCTTCGGCAGTGGCGCTGATAGGGATGAAGCAGGCAGCTTCATATCCTCAGCAAATGACGCGGGCGAGTTCCTCAGGCAGCAAGAGGAGATGTCGTCCGTGGAGAAATCGAAGGCACGCGATTTCAGCAATGAGAAGAAAGCGATGCCAACTCCAGCGAAGGAATCGGACGCGGAGACGAGTTCTTTGGCAATGAAGAAGATGCGAGCGGTGACGATTGTAGAGGCGGAAGCAATAGACGCAATCCCCCGTTTCTTCAGCGACCTTGGTATGGATGCGGACGCGAGCGAAGCGGGCAATCATCCCTTCTCCTACAAATAGTCTAACGAGCGGACGAAGCAGGAAAAGAGGAATCAGAGAAGAGTTCCTAAGGGGGATCCAGCAGAGGATCCAGAAGGCCTGCGAGCGAGGCTACGAGCAAGATTTGCGAGAGAGAGAGAGCTACGAGAGCTTGTAGTTGGCGGCGAGAGTCGTAGCCGACGTACGAGGGGTGAGGAGAGGGTTTCTTATAAGCTTGGACTTGAATAAAGTGAAGTTTTCCCTTTCCACTATTTATCTTTTGCAATCATCCGAGAGCTCGTATTCTTCACCGTCATCGACGACGGCCCAGGCAGCTTCCAGGCGACGGCGACAAGGGCCGAGGAAGGAGGAGAGGTCCTTCTTCCTGCCGCACGCCCGAGAACCTCCCCATCTCCCTTCTCCCGCGACGAGTGGAGCTCACGGACAACGTAGGCGGCGTTCGTCTGAGCAGCTTGCGTTTGGTTTCAACAGAGTGCAGGCATTCGTTTCGAGGCAACTAGTTTCACTTTTGACTTCGGTCAAAATTGAAGTTTCGAACGAGATTTCGAAATCAGCGGTGAAGAATCCAATTTCAGCAACAGAAATTGCATTTGCACACAAATTCACGTGAGTTTGGGTGACATGGAGGCTTAGTGATAAAAGGGCGTGACACCTAGCATCCACGCCTTGCGTACCCTGCTTATCCACACGTCTGTGTGTACATGCACTCACGTGACCTCACACTCGCACCACGTACACTTATGTGCCCTCATCTCCTGCGTTTGAGCCTCGCCTGGTAGACTTTGTGTCAACCTCAGTGACACATTGATGACATGCAAATATATTATATTCGTGACTTATTTCTGTTATTATTTTGGAGTAAAATGCATGTTTTGTCTCATTTATTTACTTAATTGCTTCATATTCTTCAGAGTCTTCACTTTTCCCTTATTTTATTGAAATGTAGGGATTTTGCCCTAAAATCGATGAAATTTGGAAGATCTGAGGATATGAGACGAATCCTCGTGATGAGACGAAGCTACACGTCGAATTTCAACTCAAACGGAATTCTCTGTGCACTTTTAGATTTCATGAGGAGACGATCATGGGCACACCCGTGAACCCATGCACCACCGTGAAGAGCAATTTTCCCAGAGATTGAATGTCGCCGAGCCATACACGGGCATGGCCGTGCATCCATGCACGGCCGTGTATCGTCCCGCCCAGTTCGACAAGCGTCCGATTTTTCACTCATAACTTACTATTTTGGAAGCGGAATTTTCTGAAAATTTATAAAGACCTTCCTAATTGACCTACGCACGTTTTGGGACTAGAATGATCAGATTTGATCAAGCGGTTGAGGAGAACGAGTGAAAGGGGCGACAACCTAGGGTTTGGGGCGATTTCTTGACGAAAACACTGTTCCGGTGTGATTTCTTCTCCGTTCCAACGAAGATCATCGTACTGGACCTTCTTCCATCAAGAATCTACTCCTCCCTCTGGTTTGAATCAATTTGTATGAGAGATTTCATGTATTTTGTGATGAATCTTGTAGCGTAAACTCTCTTTTCGGGATTTGGGCGTAGCCCACTGTAAGAATGTTGATCTTTAATGTTTGATTAATATATTTCTCTTATTTATCTCTGTTCTTATTCATGTCTAGGAAGTTTTCATTCATGATTATGTACTGGTCATGCATGTTCATGTTTTAGATGTTGTGGGAAGGACTGAGAGGTGAACCACATTCATCGGATCCCCTTAGACTGGACTGGTGATTTCGGCCACAAGAGTTGTCGAAATAACCCGAGGAACCCTAATTCTTCACAGAACTCATTGGGTCTACTTAACCCGGTAAGCCATGAGAGTAGGAGACTTGGGTTAAGTTAGACACTGGACTGTGTCCTGAGAGGGAGCGCGTATGTACCTTAAGAAGGATTACCTTAAGAACATAGATGAAACTTAATCAAAATATCAAACTTTAATAGTTCTTCATGCTTCAGTGTGATGAAACCCGAAACCCCGATCTTTCTTATAGACTTTAAACCCCGATTGCATGTTCTCTGCTCTGCTTGTTTTTAATTTGCTTTAGTTTAATTACTTGCACTAGGACATTAGTCATTTCCCATTTAATCATTAACCTAGCTATTGATTAACTGATTAGTTAGTACTTGATCCCTAGTCCTCGTGGGATCGATACTTTTTATTACGCGATAGACCGTGCACTTGCGGTAGCAGCCTATCAAGTTTAGGCCCTATCAAGTTTTGGGTGCCGTTCCCGGGGACTAGGTTGCCAATATTAACATGATCAGGAAATTGGTAGACTAGGTATAGTTAGGTTTTTGTTTACTCTTTATTTTGTTTATTTACTGTTTAGTTGTTTTCAGTTAATTTTTGTTTTGTTTTTATTTGGTGCTAGTGCTACTAACCTCTTTTGTCAAGGTACTTGTTTATGCCCAAGAATACTGTTCGAACAGGAAAACTTGTACCTGGAGACACGGAGATAGAGCGTACCTTCCGTCTAGTTAGAAGAAATTTAAAAAGGATGAAGCTTGAAGAATAATTTTCTGACAACCAAACAATAGAAGCCACTGACGATCCTAATAACTTCGATATCAAGCCGGCCATCTCTGGTGTACACTCGAGCATATCGCGGCCGGCCATCGAAGCTAATAACTTCGATATCAAGCCGTCCCTTGTACAAATGGTGCAACAAAATCAATTTAGTGGAGCAGCCACTGACGATCCTAACCTTCACTTGTCAATTTTTCTAGAATGCTACAACACTCTGAAAATTAATGGTGCTCACCCTGATGCTATTAAACTAAGGCTTTTCCCTTTTTCTCTCAGGGACCGAACTAGGGCGTGGTTGTAATCTCTACCGCAGGGCTCTATCACAACGTGGGAACAATTATCTTAGGCTTTTCTGTCAAAGTATTTCCCACCAAGCAAAATAGCCCAGCTCAGAAATCAAATCACTAATTTCGCCCAACGAGAAGGAGAGTCCCTCTATGAGGCATGAGACCGGTTCAAGGAATTACTGAGGATATGCCCACACCATGGTCTACAGAAATGGGTAATCATTCATACCTTTTACAGTGGATTGTTACATCAGACTAGACTTTCTGTAGATGCTGCTGCTGGTGGGGCACTTATGAACAAAACTTATGATGATGTTGTGGAGTTGATTGAGGACATGGCCCTCAACCATTATCAGTGGTCAGGAGAGAGGAGCCAGCTAGTTCGAAGTTCAGGGAAGTTTGATATTAGCATGATTAATTCCCTAGTAGCAAAAGTAGATTCATTTTCTTCTAAGCTTGATTCTATTAATGTTTCTACTCCTAACTCTATGACTTGTGATGTCTGTGGTGTGACAGGACATTCCTTTGATGACTGTCATATCTTAAGTGCCCCTCCAGAACAAGTCAACGCTATTGAGAATTTCAGAAATCAGAACGACCCCTACTCGAACACATATAATCCAAGATGGAGAAATCATCCGAATTTCTCCTACAGGTTGAATCAAGGGCAAATCCCTCATGCGAATTTTTCTAATCCGAACTCTTCGGCGTCGCCGACGGACGGACGTCCGCCGAGGTACGTTGCCTCTTCCTCCTTCCGCTTCGACTCTGTCTGGCAGGTGGCTTTTCGTCGGTGAAGAGTTCACCAACTCCTTCTCCCCTCCGCCACGTCTTCCGTCTCTCTCGTCGTTTCCGGTGAGGTCGGGGAAGTCTGGCGACGGTGGGCTCGCCTCATGTGGCTGGGGCTTTGGCCCCCATTCTGGTGACGTCCGGCGAAGTGTCCGTCGGCATCTCCTGCTGTCCTGACGAGTGTGGGGTTCGGCCCCTATTTGGATGGCATTCGGCGACCGTGGTTAGGTTCATCGGCGCCTCCTTTGGTTTCGGCGAGGTTAGGCTCGACCGGACGGTGCTCCGGCGAGCCTCAGGTGGGTCTCCAGCGAGCTTCGGCTGCCGATTTGCTACCTCGTTTTTTGTGCGTGTGCCTCTAGTGGGTTTCAGACGCGGTTTATGTTCCCCGCCGATCAGCTATCCTCGGCCGGCGTCTTCCTCTCTCCGACTCCTTGCACTTTGCGCTCCCGGCCGAGTTGTCTTTCTCGGTCAGCGTTTCCTCGCCCCTCTCTACGCCCCAGTCAAGTGCGTCGGCCTTGTGTGTTGTTGCCCGGTGCTTACCGGATTGTTTGTGCTGGACGTCTGCGAGACGTTCCTTTCTAGTCGAGTGGGTGAGTCTAACTGCTTGCGTACAGTCTAGTTGGAGTTAGGGTGTGTGCCTCCTGCGTGGCGTCGTCTACTTTTCGCAGGTGTGCGCCACAGCTTGGGTGCAATTTTGGTTCTTTTCCGGTATACCAGACTCGTACGCGCGCTACACCGGCGTCGAGTCTCGGGTTATGTACTCAAGTGGACTTTGGAGCTAGAGTGTTCAGCGGTCCTCAGTAGACATGTGACGGTCGATGACTCATCGAGGCGAGCAGCTAGGTGGCCACATTGGATAGGCTGAGGAGTACGTCAGGGACATACTCCTACCGATCGCGCTCAGATCCGCAGTTTGACCGCTTAGCCCCTGCGTGAGTGTGCTTGGGTACGAATCAAGCGTTAACTCGCTTGTAAATTTATTAAAATTTTATTATCCTAATTCTGGGCGTAACACTTAATATGTTGTGACTATGTTAAGCCCCGAGGGGATCACACCTCCATATTAGTTGCTACAATATGTACAGTACGCCTTGTTTACATGTTTTAGTCAAGAATCCGGCACAATCCTACCGCCTGACACCAGAATTCTCCTCCTTAGTCATGCTAATTTGCTATATAATTTTTTGTTTTTGCTCATACAAAGAAACTAGCGTCAAACAGTGAAAACGATAGTCTATCCAATCATCACTCAGGAAAGAACTCAGAAGCATTGTTACAGAGCAGCATATAAAAGTGTCGGCCTGCATATCAAACTTCCTAGACAATACTTCAGACTGAATTGTTCTTCCCACATAATCACTTCATAGCCCCCAACAGGATTTTTGTGTTCCATACAGGCATTTACATGTAGGCTTAATCAACTATGTAGATGTGCGCATGTATGCATGCACATCTCAGTTAAAGAAACCAAGTGACAGCAAATCCTGGTCTAGTTGTTTCAGTTCATAAATACACAAGTAGGTAAGAAGCATACCAATATAGCTCAACTTTGATGATCATGTTGACAAAGCACCACTCATTTTGATAAAAGAAAAGGGATATACTTAGACGCATGTATCCCTATCAACACTTGAACCCCTTGCATGCCATCAACCACAGGATTAGTATGAGCACAACGATAGCACCAGCCACCATCAGTTTGAACCTCAGGTTCTGTAGCCACATCTTCCTCCGAAGCTGCCTACCCTGCCGATGAAAGCTGTCTGCCTAAAACATAATTCGGCAGCAAAGTGATTAATCAAGCATGCAATTTGAATAATTATTCCCAGAGGATTAGAGCTCTGCCGAGAAAACTTCTTTTGGATCACTAAACAGATTAACAGAGTACCTGAAACTGCAGGCTTTCAGTCTTGTCCACCAAAAGTTCAATCTTCTCCCCTCGATCAAGAACCTATAGAAATTTAGTTTATGTTAACTTCGATAATAAGCAATTAGAGACACTTTACAAACAAATTTTAAGACATCCATCTTTTATTATGATATTATGAATTTAACTGACAAAAGAATGGATTCAGGTATGTCTTTTCTGGGTTACCCCTTCTACTAAACACTTTCTCAACCACCGCGAAAAAAATGGCAAGACAGCACTGAACAGAAACCATGCTGTGGAATGTAGCGAAGCAATGAATGGGAATTGGCTCTTGTATGTCAATTAGATAAATTTTTTTCTCAGATTAAACACCCATGTGATAAACTTCATATGACTTATTTTCTCAGGTCCTTCCACAAAGGGTAGACTTTAGGCGCATCTAACAACAATCTTAGAGGAAGTTTGATAGTTTAATTATGAAGAAGAGAGAGACATGGAGACGACTGTAATTATATGTTAAATGTTCCATAATTCACTCAAAACATTAGCTATTTATTAGTCCAATATCCCCACAAAATCTTTTGCAACTAACAGCGAAGTGCGTGGAAACTTTTATCTACTGAATGCTCATATTGAGAAAAAGCGTACATGAAAAAGACTGAGACTACTAGAAAAGTTCAACAAATTGTCATCTAAAACACCGCTATCATTAAGTTATATTATCCAGTTATGAATAGACCAACATCATGGAAGATAAGCCTTTTTTATAAACAAAGACTATGACAAGCAGAGTCAGACAATCGACCCTAGCACAATAATTGATACTTAGCTTAATAACATTCCATGTACCTTCTCAATATTGTCCATCATTATTTCTTTAACCTCTGTAATTTGAGCTTTCAACTTTGAGAGCTTGCCCATTTCTTCAGGATGATTTATGCAATATTGCATATGATCCTTAAGCTTTGGACTGTCCAAAAGGTTGGATATCAGCCAAGTGATTTGAAGATATTAGCAATGTCAGGTGAAATGTTCTATCCATACCCAAATTCACGGTCAAGATTGTAGGCAATGCTGAACCTATCTTCAAATAGATCATCCTCATCCTCATCAGCAAGTGGGTGAGGTCCTTCACTGTGAATACTTGGTCCATAGAATTGCATGAAATCATCCTTAACACGCTCGAGAAACACAAATGGGACACTCCTTCCGACAGCTTCATCGGCTACAACAAGGAATACTAGACAGAAAAGAAGGATTAATCCGGAAAATTTGAGTACACAGCATGACATGAAAGGCATCAAATTCATAATATGCCATACCAAACTCTTTGTCGACAAGGAAGTTGAATGTATGACCATCACACGAGTAAGTAAACTTTTTGCTATTCTGAGGCAGCTTCTGCAAGCATTGGACAGCAATAGTGCTGAAATTCCCAGAAAATGAGGTGTGCTCCGCAAGCACAACAGTACCTTTGGCCACAAAACTGTAAATCAATGATTGCTTGCTCATTGCTCAACGTCAGTAGAATTCCTTTATTTCTTTATACCAGCTATATCTTCAATACACTGTACCAAAGAGAGATAAAAGTTCAGGAAGATCGATACTTTAGTGCTGAATCAAACCCCCAACGAAAAAAATTCAACAGTGGGCTGCGAGTGATCAACTTTTCGCAACAAGAAGCATCCCGTCGGCATAGTTATATTAGACATGCAAAGGGAATCCAAATGTTTTTTTAGGGAAAAGGGAGAAGCTCCCGAATATCTTCATTTCAAAAAGATGGTGAAATAAATGAAGTATATGTTGCATAAATCTGTCTAAATTAGAAGCAAAATTTTAATCACAATTAACAAATCAAGGCCGAAGACTTAACACAGCACAAAATGACAATACTCTGGATTGAAAGAACAAAAAACTAGCCAATCCGAATAGTATTCTCATTGGTGTGACCACGATTTGCATGAATTGAACTGCGGGACTTGAGAGAGCAATCAAGAACATAAAATCAAAAGAAAATTTTTAGGAAAAAAGAGAAAAGAAAAGAACCGAAGTACAGAATAGCATGTTGAGATAAAAGAACCGAAGAGATCAAACACAATCCCTAGTTACGTGGGTGGCAATCGAACCTTGGGAGCCCTAATTTCGCTGCTCCGACTCGAAGTACTCGACAAGTCTTCTGTCCAGCCTCCCCTCCCCCTTTCTGGTGAGAAAAGACGGCCCTTAAATTAATTTTTAATTAACCGAAATAGCCTTACTCGTTTTGTTAGGTATAAAAATATTAACTTTAATTCAGTATGCGACTTGAACATTTATATGGTGCAGAATAAAATCCTTAAAATAATTTTTAAAAAAATGTTAATTTATAGAGCTACACATTTCATTTTTGGGCACTAGGATGTATTTGATTTTAAAATGGTCATGAAGACCCGTTTCTGATCGCTACTCTTCGCTGTGATCGACCGGAGCTCTTATTGTCGTGATTACGGTTGACATACAACACTACTCTTGTTTCAAATTCAAATATTTTCATATGAATTTATTCTTTTTTTCTCTTTAA
Source organism: Costus lasius (assembly GCA_027563935.2). Taxonomy (NCBI): domain Eukaryota; kingdom Viridiplantae; phylum Streptophyta; class Magnoliopsida; order Zingiberales; family Costaceae; genus Costus; species Costus lasius. The sequence goes on along the minus strand of CM050450.1, from coordinate 116,011,830 downwards.
TATTCATTAGAATTAAAGCTTACGAGTGAATCATGGTTTTCTTGCTGCATACTGTTAAACATTAACCGAACAAAGTATCATCAGATCTCATAATCCAGCTACATATTGTTATCGACAAAAGCTGAGGTTTTGTTGGGTAAAATTTAATTGTCAGGTGATACTATACCACAGTTTTGTGGGCTTTATAATGATTCAGAGGATGCGTTAGAGTTCAACAAAGAGAACTATTACTGTCGTAACACGATAGTTTAGCCAGATTCAAAGAGGAGAATAGGGAATTCACCAAAATTTCGGAATGCTTACTGCACAAATCTTTTTTATTTACTATTCAGTATCCATCCCTTCAAGTTTCAACTCTGCATCAGTTCTTGATGATAAACCACAGAACATTTGTCCAACCAAGTTCGATGGTTTCCCACATATCAATTTCCAGACGGAACAATTTTGTCAAATTAAATCTTAGAAGCAAAGCTGAGACCTTCCTTTGCCAGTTGTTCAACGTCAGTCACTGAAGGTTGAATCCTTGCTAAGTTGGCTATGGTTTTGTTCTCTTCGGGTGATCCGCCTTCTAAGAAAGCTCCCATCAGCTTCCCATCTTTAATCCAGTAGGACCCAAACTTTGGTTTCGCTGATGCAGGGTCATTGTCACCAAATATAACAGTTTCTCCCACATTGTCCCCATAGAATTGCCATGACAGATCAAAAGAGCGAGAGTAGAAGTATGGAAGATAGTCGTATTCGTCAATTACTTTGCCTTCCTCACTCGCCTTGATTGCCTGATACAAGCAAAAACAAAATTATACAGGGTAAAGAAAATTCCCGCTTATGAGCAATACACTTGGTGGACAAATTTTTCCCTGAATAGTAAAGAAGCCAAACTAGTACCATATAAATTATTACCCTGACTGCATGCTCTGCAGATTTTCTGGCATGATCAACGTGCTCGACTCTCCTCAGTTCATTGTATAGCTTCAAGGGGAAGGTAGCTACATCCCCTACAGCATACACCCCAGGTACACTTGTTTGAAAGAACGCATCAGTCTGAAGCGCAAAAGAATTTGGTTAAGTCTTTCTGAAAAAGGATTAGAGTGTTCAAAAAAGGATTTGAGTGAGTTGAATAAGCAAATAGAAACTAATGCTCCTACTATCATGATCTTAGAAAGGTTGGACTGTTGGAGCAAGAAAGGAAAAAAGTGTATTTGATACAACCTTAATTCCACCTTTCTCCTCTGCCACTTGGCCATTGAACAGTTTTGTAAGGGGTCTGGCGCCAACACCAACAACTACAAGATCTGCGTCAAGTACTCTTCCATCCTTCAACTTCACTGCTGTAACCTGGCAACGAAACAGATTTTTATGAATGTCTGATGAAGAAATACGTGTCACTAGATCCTAATTTAGAGGTATTAGTTATGCTAAACAAATTACATCTCCATTGGCATCAGAGTCAAATCCAACAACAAGCGTTCCCTTATCAATGGTAACTCCCTTATTTGTATAGTAAGCTTCATAGAAAGCAGCAATCTCCGAAGTGAAAAGTCTAGGCACTGAAAGAAGCAATTCATATTTAGAACTAAAAAATTCAAGCATCTTAATAAACAACGTAATCTGTCATGAGTAAAATCCCAAATTGATAAATTGATAAAAAAAAAATAAAATCCCAAATTTTATTGAGTTTATACAGGGAGTATACACAGAGATTATGGAAAAACAAAGTTAAGGTAGGTTAAAAGCAACATACTGCACCAAGGTTCAGGGAACACCATAGTGACATCGAAATTGTTTAGTTTCATGGCAGCACTAACTTCAAGGCCAATGTATCCTCCTCCAACAATGACAACCTTTCCATTCTTCTTTTTCTGTATTGCTGCAACAAGTTTGTCAGCATCATCAATTTCCCTAAGATAAAAAATATTATTGGCATCTGCTCCTGGGGTACCAAAATCAGACAGGTTTATGACCTACAAAAAAAGACAATGACCAAGCCACATATGTCATATGGTTATTGCTTTACACTTGACGGCATCAAGGTGCTGTAAAATTAGGCAAGTTCATCCAAGTGACTTACAGTGGAACCAGCAGCAATTATCAGAATATCGTATGTGAAGGTTGCACCAGCTTTGCTAGTTAGAATCTTGGATACCAAATCCACCTTGACAATTTCAGTGCTGAGAACCAGTTCTATTCCTGTAGCCAAAAACAGTTACGTTCATCATCTCCACAAGGGAACTTTGTAAACTCGGTATATGGGCACATCTCATGAAGTTATTGAACTCTAAGATTGCAGACGTAATGTTGTTGTGCACTCTCTAAAATCATGCACTGCTTGGGTGTTGAGCCTTACGCATTGGTCAGCCAATTTAATTCCCACATTAAAACTATGCTGAATTTTCAGTACTTTGTAATTAATAATTCAATCTACTGGCACCAAACATGCAAACCAGAGCAAGTAAACATTTGAATGTAATGATTGTCAATTGGCAGACAAGATATAGAAGGTTCTAGAGAGAATGCAACATTTAGCTAAAACAATTGAATGACTCCTTAAGAGGCATACAGTTTTCCTCAGAAAAATCATTTTGGCTGAAAGAGGATCCTAAAGTAATATTGTATTATTAACCATATTTGGTCTCCATTTGAATACAAAAGCATAAAACAATATGAACTCGAGACAAATAAAGAAGATCACCATGTTACTATGATTTATATGTATATGATACCGTAAACCAAGGTACAATAGCATGAATGACTGTCACAAAATACAGACCTTTCTCTGAGTACCACTCAGGAAGTAGTCTTTCTCCCCCGCTACCAACACAGACATAAAAGCCTGGCAGCCTTGCAGCACCTGTCAATTAAGAATATTTAATTGAAAATAACAAAATACAGAAAGAATAGAGATGATGAAGACAGATGTTTACTTTGCAGTTTCATCATCTATTTGGCAAGCAGTTCTACTATGATATAAAAAAAAATGGACCAACACAAGTTGTGAAGAAAGCACATCCAAGGATTTCAAAAGACCCATATACAATTCATATCGTATACAAGAATCATGGTACAAGCATTATATACCTTAGGCTACACTAATCTACTATAGATCTACATAAACTTATATAAATCTGGAGATGCAGTAAAATAGTATAATAAAAAGATAAGTGGTATTGTTTATTGGCATTGAGAAATATTAATTGATGGAGAAACAAAATTAAATTATTAATGGCAAACGGTAAAGCATGACCTACCTTGAGGAAAGAGGTATCCCTTGCTAAGAGCTGGGCGTTCATAGGGAGCCACCTGCAAGATTACATTTTGGTAAGAGCCGTTGAGACATACGAAAAATGCTATATGAAACATATAAAGAAAAGACAAATCATTCCATACTTGAAAAATGGGCGTGAGTTGTTTGAAATATTGGCAGATCATTTTCAAGAATTCACAAGGAATATTTCCAATGGACAATATACGGAATGCCGTGGAGGAATTTATTTAAAACAATCCTTTATATTCACTAGTGAAGATAGAACTAGGGAATGAGAACATCCTATATTCCTATACAATATTCCTTCATAGATTTGACAGATTTGTGAATTATGGAAGCAATATATGGTTTATCCTCCAACTATTTGACACCATATAAAATACATCTACTTTCCAGCCGAACTCATTTGGTCTATAATCAAGTCCTCATCTACCTCCTTTCATCTCAAATCAACCAATCTATCGCCTCCTTTCATCTTGAACCTACCAATCTATCGCTAAATATTCTGACTGCAACCAATATATCTATATTTGTGTTAAAAGGAACAAATATTCATATACGCTATTCATCTGCATGAACCTCATGTGCCAATATGACTATCTTTATGATCGGAATCCAGTTTCTAGAAGATTCCGAATTGCTCTAGAGAGATAAATAACACCAAACACTTAAAAGGCATGGGGCATCAACGTCATACCTCTACTAATTCTTGATTACTTTTAAGCTCAATTCAGTTTGTGAACAAATTGTTTTGCTCCACGACAGAATATAAATATTTACACGAAAGCACAGCATGCTTCTCTATTACAAGTGTGAAATTTCACTATGACTGGAACGAAAATAGCCATTTCAGAAATAGACGACGAAGAACTATAAATCATGCGGTAGTAGCATCATACCGCCTCCTTCGATATGATTGCCAATTCCCCCGGATTGATGCCAAGTTTCGCAAACTCCCTAGCCGCATATCCCTGCAAAATTACAGCCAAAACCCTAACATTTGTTTCAACAACTACTACTCAGAAAACCAAAGACTGTAAGGACAGCAAAAAATATTGTCAGAAACTAGCTTAATTAGAACAAAAGAATGAAAGAGATCATCACTGGTAAGATTCACATCCAAGGATCTGGGAACAAACCAAGCAAAATAGGAAAATAAACCAACAAACTCGAAAGAGGGCAATTCAAGACTCACGGCAGCGACGCCACCGCCGAGGATCACGTACTTGAAGTGCTTCTCCGCCATGGCGAATAGATCGTACAGAAGAGGGTGGCAGATCGTGCAAGGTCGCTAATGGGGTAGGAGACGGCGAGGCGAGAGCAATCGAGTGGGTGGGTGCCTATTGTGTAATAAATGTAATGACATCACCTTTACGTCACGTATACGTGGCTGATCCTTATCCGTTGAGCATGGTCGAAGGCTGCCTCGCCACGAGAGGCTCCAAAACTACAGGCGCGTACTGATTTCATGATCGTATCGGAATCCGACATAAATTGATCACAGCCGTTCGTTCGGCAACCATAGGAAGATTTTTGTTTAACTGTTCTAATTTTTTTTCTAAAATTTAGTAAAATTCGAATTTACCAATTGTATCAAAAGTAAATCAGTAAATTTTCTTATCAGTTCAACTAACTACTTACTTTTCATTCAATAAATTAGATAATGGTAATAGTTACTTTGATATTTGATAATGTTAATAGTAAATATTTTTTTCAAATAATATATGTAATTTTTTTAGCTTGATAAATTTAAAAAATTTATTTTTTTTTCTCAATTTGGTTTGGTACTAACATATATAATAAAAATATCAGAATATGAGTCAGTGAAAGTTAGGGATGGCAACGGAGCGGATCGGGGGCGGGTTTTACCTTCCCCGCCCTGACCCCGCCTCTCCCTACCCCGTCCCTGAACCCGACCCCGAACCCAACGGGTCTATAAAACGGAACCCCATCCTTGGGAACCGAGTCCCGCGGGAAAATCCGACCTCGACAAACCCGAACCTTAAGTAAAAAATTTAATAAAAAAAAGATAACAGCACTAAAGTTTAATAAATATATCGTCGAACACTGGTTACCCGCTCAAAAACTGTTGTTATGTTTAAAAAAGTTCGACAATAGATGTCCAAGTTCGACAATAATTATTGTCGAACTTTATATATATATCGTCGACTTGGTTATGTTTGAACTAGTTCAACAATAGATGTATAAATTCGACAATAATTACTGTCGAACTTTGTATATATATCGTCGAACTTGGTTATGTTCGAACTAGTTCGACAATAGATGTACAAGTTCGACAATAATTATTGTCGAACTTTGTATATATATCGTCGAACTTGATTATGTTTGAACCAGTTCGACAATTGATGTATAAGTTCGACGATAATTATTGTCGAACTTAGTATATATATTGTCGAACTTGGTTATGTTTGAACCAGTTCAACAATAGATGTACAAATTCGATAATAATTATTGTCGAACTTGCTATATATATCGTCGAACTTCAACAATAATTATTGTCGAACTTTGGTCTAAAAAAGTTTGACAATAATTATCATCGAACTTTGCTATATATTGACGAACTTATATAAAACTTGGCTAAAACTTGGATAAACCAGTAGAAAAGGAAAGGGTGTTGGAATGTTAGGGTTTTAGTCTTTTAGACTTTTAGGGTATTTAGGTTTAGGGTATTTTAGTAAAAATATATATTCGGGTCGGGTTAGGGGCGGGTTTTCGATTTCCCCGCCCCGCTTGATAAGAATCGGGTTTTACCTGAACCTGACCCCGAACCTAGTCAAAACGGGTTTTCCCGTCAACATCGGATCGGATGGGTCGGGTTAGGCTAGTGAGAGTCCTGCCTATTATAAGTAGAAAAAGAATGAATTCCTGCAAACTAGAAGAAAGAAAAGACTTGGCATAAAAGCAAGTAATGGCTATTGACAATAACATCAAAGTCAAAACTGGGGGTTGAAATGGAGTGCTGCATTTGGATGAGTGTGCATTTTCGATACTGACAAACTTCATGAGACAGTTCCTGCAGAGAGCCGACTCCAGCAATTAGCAAATGACAAAGCGAGAGAGAGTTGACCACCAACCTCTCCTCCAAAGTCCACCACATACAAAGCACAGAAACATCATGGTATTGGACCAAACTTAATTAAGACAAATTATTGATCAAGTTCTTGATTCAGATAATCCAATTGGAGTGGTGCTGGGCAAGAGATCTAATTAGCAAAGAAGTATAGCAAATGTTCAATCGTTTCTATTTATTTCTTTTCAGCAGTGATTAAATGCATGAATTCATCCCTGTTGATGAGAAAAAAAAATTTTCTTCACTCAAGATCTAAGGACGGGCTAGCTGATCAGTTCTTGAAAGCTTGGATCAGCAACGTGAACTGCGAAGCCCCCTTCGCCATCTCCTCCTCTGACCATAGCTTGCTGTCCAAATGGCTCCTCGTCCGGAACAAAAAGGTGGCCGCCCCGCCGCCGCCGGTGGTGGCTGCAGTTCTGGGGAACCACCAGTCGTGGACGTCCCACAGCACGTCGACTGCCGCGCCGCCCACGTACACCGTCTGGTTCCCCCTAAAGTTCCACCCCACGCTCCTCACGCTGACCAGCCTCTTCCGGTCAACGCACACGTACACCTCCCCGTCCCTCGCCTCCCCGCCGGTGGTGCCGTCCTCCCCCGCCCCGCCCTTGCACCGGATCATCACCTCGTGGTCACCCCCGCCGGCGCGGAACCGCGCCCTGGTGGCGTGGTCCGTCGCCCCGAACACCCGCTCCCGCCGCCCGCACATTGCGAAATCCGCGACCGGGGACCTCCGGATGCGCTCCCCGCGCGCGTCGCCTACGAGGAGGGCCAGCTGGTCGCCTGCGGCGACGGCGAGGAAGAACTCCTTCTCAGGTTCCGGCCGCCCAGGGCCGTACTTGGCAGCGGAGAGGTCCCAGTGGACGGCGCACGAGGAGCAGCCGGCGGCGGCGAACGGTCGGGTGGAGCCTTTCTTCCTGCGCAAGACGTGGACTTGGGCAGCGGAATCGGCGGTGCCGTCGTCGCAGACGGCGACCTGAAATGGAGTGCTGCATTTGGATGAGTGTGCATTTTCGATACTGACAAACTTCATGAGACAGTTCCTGCAGAGAGCCGACTCCAGCAATTAGCAAATGACAAAGCGAGAGAGAGTTGACCACCAACCTCTCCTCCAAAGTCCACCACATACAAAGCACAGAAACATCATGGTATTGGACCAAACTTAATTAAGACAAATTATTGATCAAGTTCTTGATTCAGATAATCCAATTGGAGTGGTGCTGGGCAAGAGATCTAATTAGCAAAGAAGTATAGCAAATGTTCAATCGTTTCTATTTATTTCTTTTCAGCAGTGATTAAATGCATGAATTCATCCCTGTTGATGAGAAAAAAAAATTTTCTTCACTCAAGATCTAAGGACGGGCTAGCTGATCAGTTCTTGAAAGCTTGGATCAGCAACGTGAACTGCGAAGCCCCCTTCGCCATCTCCTCCTCTGACCATAGCTTGCTGTCCAAATGGCTCCTCGTCCGGAACAAAAAGGTGGCCGCCCCGCCGCCGCCGGTGGTGGCTGCAGTTCTGGGGAACCACCAGTCGTGGACGTCCCACAGCACGTCGACTGCCGCGCCGCCCACGTACACCGTCTGGTTCCCCCTAAAGTTCCACCCCACGCTCCTCACGCTGACCAGCCTCTTCCGGTCAACGCACACGTACACCTCCCCGTCCCTCACCTCCCCGCCGGTGGTGCCGTCCTCCCCCGCCCCGCCCTTGCACCGGATCATCACCTCGTGGTCACCCCCGCCGGCGCGGAACCGCGCCCTGGTGGCGTGGTCCGTCGCCCCGAACACCCGCTCCCGCCGCCCGCACATTGCGAAATCCGCGACCGGGGACCTCCGGATGCGCTCCCCGCGCGCGTCGCCTACGAGGAGGGCCAGCTGGTCGCCTGCGGCGACGGCGAGGAAGAACTCCTTCTCAGGTTCCGGCCGCCCAGGGCCGTACTTGGCAGCGGAGAGGTCCCAGTGGACGGCGCACGAGGAGCAGCCGGCGGCGGCGAACGGTCGGGTGGAGCCTTTCTTCCTGCGCAAGACGTGGACTTGGGCAGCGGAATCGGCGGTGCCGTCGTCGCAGACGGCGACCTGAAATGGAGTGCTGCATTTGGATGAGTGTGCATTTTCGATACTGACAAACTTCATGAGACAGTTCCTGCAGAGAGCCGACTCCAGCAATTAGCAAATGACAAAGCGAGAGAGAGTTGACCACCAACCTCTCCTCCAAAGTCCACCACATACAAAGCACAGAAACATCATGGTATTGGACCAAACTTAATTAAGACAAATTATTGATCAAGTTCTTGATTCAGATAATCCAATTGGAGTGGTGCTGGGCAAGAGATCTAATTAGCAAAGAAGTATAGCAAATGTTCAATCGTTTCTATTTATTTCTTTTCAGCAGTGATTAAATGCATGAATTCATCCCTGTTGATGAGAAAAAAAAATTTTCTTCACTCAAGATCTAAGGACGGGCTAGCTGATCAGTTCTTGAAAGCTTGGATCAGCAACGTGAACTGCGAAGCCCCCTTCGCCATCTCCTCCTCTGACCATAGCTTGCTGTCCAAATGGCTCCTCGTCCGGAACAAAAAGGTGGCCGCCCCGCCGCCGCCGGTGGTGGCTGCAGTTCTGGGGAACCACCAGTCGTGGACGTCCCACAGCACGTCGACTGCCGCGCCGCCCACGTACACCGTCTGGTTCCCCCTAAAGTTCCACCCCACGCTCCTCACGCTGACCAGCCTCTTCCGGTCAACGCACACGTACACCTCCCCGTCCCTCGCCTCCCCGCCGGTGGTGCCGTCCTCCCCCGCCCCGCCCTTGCACCGGATCATCACCTCGTGGTCACCCCCGCCGGCGCGGAACCGCGCCCTGGTGGCGTGGTCCGTCGCCCCGAACACCCGCTCCCGCCGCCCGCACATTGCGAAATCCGCGACCGGGGACCTCCGGATGCGCTCCCCGCGCGCGTCGCCTACGAGGAGGGCCAGCTGGTCGCCTGCGGCGACGGCGAGGAAGAACTCCTTCTCAGGTTCCGGCCGCCCAGGGCCGTACTTGGCAGCGGAGAGGTCCCAGTGGACGGCGCACGAGGAGCAGCCGGCGGCGGCGAACGGTCGGGTGGAGCCTTTCTTCCTGCGCAAGACGTGGACTTGGGCAGCGGAATCGGCGGTGCCGTCGTCGCAGACGGCGACCTGGACGGAGCCGTCGCCGTGCCAGGTGAGGTGGATGAGGAGCTGCTTGCCAGTGGACAGGGTGGACTTATACGAACAGGATACAGTGTTCCCCGGTGGCGGACGGCGGTGCGAGGGAGGGGGGAGGCCGGCGCCAGAGCAGGCGGACTCAGAGATCCTGACGGCGTGGTCGGTGAAGCAGGCAGCCATGCCTCTGAATTCCAAGGAATGCGGGTGAAGGATTAAATTCGAGAGTACTGCTGGCTCTCAAGCACATCACATGCAGCTTAATAATTTAAGCTCTCTCTCTCTCCAATGGCGATGCAGGAAGGAACCTTTTTTTCCCTTTTTCTTTTCATTTTTCCATTTCTTCCACTGAGATTTTGATTAAAGTCCAACTTGGAATCTTTCAACTTAATGGAATAAGATTATGACAGGCGAAGAAAAGATAGGAAAACCACACTGTTATTCCTTTTTCTCACCCTTGTTTGATCTTTCTCTTTTTTAGCCTATTCAACAGCCTAATTTTGCAAGGTCTTAAATGCATGTTTATCCTCAAAAAATAATTTACAACAAATGCATAATTTTTTTTTACATAGAAAAATAAATAATAAAGACGAATAATTATTTTAAAACATTATAAGAGTCAACTAATTTTATATCTTTTTATTATAAAATAATGATAAACACAAAATTATTGAGTGCTATTAATGTATGATGACAATATAGAATTAGGGGTGGGCCTTTATTAATGGCATTCTGCCCTCTAACCAAAAAAAGTATACAAATTTGGAAGGTTTCAGCAGTCTTTAGATTCCTTCCAGGATGAATGTCTACGAAGGTGCTTCTCCTCTCTAGGGCATTAGATCAAGGAAAGTGCTTCCATGTCTTCTTTTCTATCAAATATGATCAACTGGCACAAAAAAAAATAGATTTTTTTCCTCTTCATGTCTTCCGATTGTGCTTTCTGGTTGCAGGTCAAACAAGTTGGTTTTTGTGAACAGTCCCAGTAACGTTGACTTTGATCTGTGCCCCGCATAAATTCAATTTCACCGTAGAATAATATTGATTTAACTATAGCATACCGATAAATCTTACTCTACTTAATCTCCCTCCAATAATTAGCTGATTCCTTATCCTTAGATAAACAAAAACCAAAAGGTCACGTCATTTATTTAGTATAAGCATTTGGCATTTCTAACTAATCATTATTTTAAAACATAATTTAAATATAATTAAAACTATTTGAGGAGGAGGACCCTGCAATTTCGAGTCATAGACGCAAGAGTCGTCGATGAAAATTCGTCGCCCGACGCTTATCCGTCGTCCCTGGTGGCAAGTCGTCGGCGTCACTTTCGTGCGATTTGATCGGCCAAATTAAAGCAAGAGAAAACTATACGCATCACAAGTGCGCGTTAAACGTTGTGTAATTTACAGAAAGTGAAAGAGACAAGTCAGCTTCGTGCATTTGTACACATCATCACATCTGTGCGCGTCGGGCCCATCGAATTAAATGAGCGGTTGCAACTGCCACGTACGACTGATCTCGCGGGAAGCATCGTCTTACTCTTGCAAGAATGCGATGCTTTAATATCCCTCTTTGAAACAAAAAAAAAAAAGGGGGAAAAGCCCATTAATTAAGATGGTCTGTTACTGCGACTGGTTGACTCAACAATTTGACTGCGGGATAAAGCTAAAAAAAAAAAGCTCGAAAGATCAGTTTATTTTTCTTCACGAGTCAAGCTAAAGTTTCCATTTGACTGATCTGGAAGACTGGAAGGGAATGTTGAACAGAAAAGTTGATGGGCGGAGAAGAGATGGATTAGCGATTCATCTTGGCGCTGGAAGTCTACTCGTTATGGAAAAGCGACCAACGCACTCCGCCAGCTTGTGTGGAGTTGACTGGGTTTTCTCCGTTCGCCGACGATAGCGTGAAGGGTTGGATGAAGGGCAAACAATGGAGAACAAGTTAAAGTATTTGAGTGGTTTATAAATCTAAATTTATCTATAAAATTAAAGAAAAGTTTACATATTTATAGGGATCTTATATCCTTTAATCTACCACTAAATTAAATACAAAAAATTAAATAACTAGATACATTCGCCTATAAAAATGTCCATAAAATTTAAAGTATTCAAACATATTTTCTTGAAGTTCTCTCACACCTTTGATTTAGTAGAATTCAAGTTTTAGAAGTTTGTATCTTCATTTAGATTGATGCGTATCTTTTTCTTTGGATGTCGACATGTAACATTTTCCTGGTTTGACATCTTCCTCAATCTTTTCAATTATAATATTGCTTTTATGTTTTGGGAAAGGGGAAAACATCTCCATATAGTATCATCAATAAAATCAGACATGAGTGTAAGGTTTTCCGGGCCTCACTTCAACTCCCCAAAATGTTATTTCAAAATACTAGATCACCACAGTTGCTTAACCCTAGTAACAACGATAAAATACAGCTTTTTGTTTTCACAAACTATCTTCGATTCAATCTCTATTAAATCATTCTTCACAACAAGACCACCTCGTCAATAGGTATGGTAGAGTGATTCGATTTTGGTAGCAACTTTTAAGTCATGGTTTTGCTTCAAACTGGACTCCTCTTTTCTCCTCTATCAAGGTCACTTCTTGACCAAACTTCTCCAAGCTTCACTACAATTTGTATGTGCTGTAGCTTACTTCCACACATGACAATAATTGTCGTCGACGACTTTTTGCGGCTCCACGCATGATGATAATCAATTGTCGATGGCTTGTTTTCTTCCTCTCTTCGAATGCATTCTACTCTTTCTTCTTCAGACAACGTTGCCCCCTACAAACTTACTGATATCTCATTAGTTTTGATCATCACTGTCATCTACGAACTCATTTCAGCCCACAATTCAAAAACTCAACTCAAACTCTGAACTGCATTTGGGATAAGACTCTATTACTCTTCCATTTACTTGCTACAGTATTTACTAGTGACAATGATGATGAGTTTGCTAAAGATGAACTTGGGGATGATGAAAAATAGTGAGCCAACAATCCCGTTTATTCTTTATTCCTCTCTATTGGATGTAGTTCTTTGTCGACCTCTAAATCTTCACGCATCACAAAATTAATTCAACACAAAAGCACACTTAGGGTTTCTTGTTAGGTCAATTAATATGGATCACATGTATATTAATTAATAATTGTATATGGCTATCTTAAATATTTTAGCTGTACTGTAGTGATCGATTAATAAATAATAATTACGGCTTAATTATCTTAAATTTGTATGGAATATTATTATGTGTAGAGACTTAGATTTTATTTCTATTTTTATAATGGGTTAACAATAAAAATAATATTAAATAAAATGTCGTGGTCCCAGGCGTGTGTTTTCTTAATTAATTAATAAGGAGTTTTATCTCCTTCCCCTATATATATAGGTGATTTTCATTACAAGACTCGTGACGAATATTTTATTTTTCTGAGTTTAGAAAATACAAAACCTATAGAAGACCAAGACAAATTTTACTATGGAATCTTAAGGTACGCTTCCACTATGATCTCTCTTTTCTTAATATTTTAACATATCATTATATTGTGTTTCATATTCACAACCTTTAATCAATTCTTACCATTGGTATCAGAGCATTCAGAAAACTTTGATAATTTCTATAGCTTCTTCCATGCATACTGTTCTCAATTTTATTCATCGCATGCATCAGTTATACTTTTGCCCTAATTTTTGGTACGGAATCTCTTTGTCGGCATTCGTCGCCGACATTAGGATTTTTAAAAAAAAACGCTTCCGTTCGATTTTCGTCGCCGACGAATATTTGTTTGATTTTCGAAATTAGGTCGACGTCATCACTGACGTCAGATCAAAAATCGATTCTGCTTTTGCTTCTTCTCCGGTCCTGACGTTGTCGCTTGCATCAGCTTTCGCCGTCGCCGCATCCTATCGTCCGCCGTTCGATTAGGGCTTCTGCCCTAATTTTTGGTCGGCGATAGGGATTGGCGGCGCCAGCGTCGTCGCTGGCGTCTCTGTTGGTGGACGACCAGAGGGCTTATGCCCTAAATCTGTTTATCCAATGAAATATTGTCCCTTTGCGACGCCTGAATCTCAGTCGCTGTCCTGGTTTCTGGCGTTGTCGGCGGCATCGCTGGCAATGTCGTCGGTGTTCTTCGCTGGGAAGGCTCGGTGCTCATCGCTGGTGGAGTTGTTGGCGTTCGTCGCTGGCAATGCCATCGGCGAAAAAGGACTGCTTCTTCCGACGTGCGATGCGAGCTCGCGGCTGGCGACGCGGAAGGCAAGCGAGGCGGCGATTGCTGCCTTCTTGCTCTTCGGCGAAGACAGGCTTTAGGCGAGCGGACGTGCATGCGGTCAGCGAGGCTCCTCCTTCGTTCGGCGAAAGAGACTCAGGCTGCGTTTGGAGTCCGCGTTTCGGCGGCTTCTGCGTTTGCGGGCAGCCAAACGCGGGAAGCTAACGCATTTGGAGAACCGCTTCTCAGTCCCCGACTGAGAAGTTTTACTGTTTGCGGGAAGCGGGCGGAAGGCAGCTTTTGCAGACTGAGAAGCCGCTGTGACTCCTTCGCCCGTCGCGCCTCCCCTCTCACGCGCGATCTCGTCGACTCCCTGCGACTCCTTCGCCCATCGCCGAACCGCCTTCACCCGTCGCCGGACCGCTCCTCCTTTCCTCGTCGGCACACCGCCGTCGCCGTCGCCAAACCGCCCCTCCTTCGCTCGCCGCACCACCCGTCTCCTTCGCCTTTCGCTGTACCGTTCGTCGCCCCATCTGCAATCTGGAGCTCCGTCCGTCGCCGTCGCCCGTCGCCAGACGCCCATCGCTTGTTGCCTTCGCTCATCGTCTCCCGTAGCCAGTCGCCCATCGCCTGTCGCCTTCGATCGTCGTCGCCTGTCGCACTTCGTTCGTCACCGCCCGATTTCGCCGTCCGTCGCCCTCGTCGCTCGACGAGCCGTCAGCAAGGGGAAGGGGCATCACGTATCTCCCAAATCCCGGATCGAGATTTTTTTGGATTTTTTTTAATTTTTTTTAATTTTTTTTAATTTTTTATGTATAGGTATATTAATTAATACTAATTTATAAAATTAAAATAATAAAAATACGTTAATGAATACTAATTTTTATTTATTATTATATTAAATAATTTTAAATTATAAAATATATTAAATAATTTTTATTTATTATTTATTATAATAAAAATTAAATTATAGATATTATTAGTATGATACCCTAAGTAATTTTAAATTTTAAGAATAAATTAGAAAATATTTCTTAATAAAATCGAACAGCACAGCAAAACAGCTCACAGTTGCTTATCAGACCAGCTAATACACCCAAACAGCCTCAGCTTTTTAGAACAGCTCTACTCAGACCAGCTCTATTCAGACTAGCCACCAGCCAGAAGCTCCAGCGATTCCAAACTGGCCCTCAGGCAGGTAGTCCAGCGACAGAGCCAGCGAGTCGTAGTTCGTTGTGCGGCGGAATTTTAGGTCAGAAGACGTGCGAGTCGTGTGATCGATGCACGTTTAGGGGTCGCGTGATGATTTGGGTCACGTGCGGCGCCGGATTCGAGCGGCGTGTGCAGGAGTGTTGCGGCATTTAGGGCATCGGCGTGTGCACGTTACGGGAGAAGGGTTACGGATCCGGATTTGGATCGATCTGGCTGCACACTTGGTGCGGATCCAGCTTTGGATCCATTTTTAAGTTTTGATATGTTTTTTTATCGGATCAGGATCCATTTTTTTAGTGGATCTATTTTTTTTATATCCGAGTTTCGGGTCTAATTGTTGGGCTGGATTTGGACCGATTTTTGGGCTTATTTCCTGAGTCTAGCGCTTGAGCCTGGCTTGCTCGGCTTGGGCCTAGGTTGTCCCCTTCTGCTGTGTTGTGCGTATAAGCATTGCTAATGTGCATAGAAATAGGCTGCTGCGCTATTTCTGTTGTCCGGGCCTGGTTTGGGCCCAGTCATCTGGGCTGAGTTTTCTGCTGCGGGCAGAAGTAACAGAAAGCTATTTGGGTAGATGTGCTGTGCAGCGGCTGCTTGCTGTCAATTTTCATAAAATCCAGGAAAGTAATTTTCTAATAATTTCAAACAATGACATAATTATTTTTATTATTGTTTCAATAATAAAAAGTCTGACATTATGAAATATATTAATTGAAACAATATGACTACCAAAGTAAAAAAAAAAAAAAATAAAGAAATAAAAAAAAATGTGCATTGATGTTCTCCTTCAAAATAACTGTTCCGGCGTTCTAGGGTTTCGGCGTTGGGGGATCCCCCTTGCGGCGGTGGGGTGCGATCTCTTCTGGAGTCCTCTCAATTCCGCTCGGAAAGGGCGCAGGGCTCCCTGATGGCCTGATCGAGAAGATATTGGGTGGGGTGAGGAAGCGGTAGCGGAGGTATTTGCTGGGGATTTTGAAGGAGTCCGAGAGGAAACTTCTGTTCGCCCCTCATGACTCCGAGCACACTCCTCTTAGCCGAACTCAGGTACGATTCACCTTGATCTTGTGTTACGCGAGGCTTTGTCTCGGATTAATCCTCGTTATTCTCTATGGCCCACCTTCTCTGGTTTTATTTCAGTCGTGAGCTGTAGTTCTTTATTTTCCTCCTTCCGTGTG
Source organism: Costus lasius (assembly GCA_027563935.2). Lineage (NCBI taxonomy): Eukaryota > Viridiplantae > Streptophyta > Magnoliopsida > Zingiberales > Costaceae > Costus > Costus lasius. Next base: position 115,995,707 of record CM050450.1, on the reverse strand, counting down.
GTCCCCTGGCGTGGCTTTTTGGTTTTCTTTACTGGATTTCGGTTTCCTAGTATTTCGTGCTTGGCTTTCTCTTAAGCCTCTAGTGCTGGAGAAAGTCTTCTGTGCTATCTTTTGTCCAAGTGGGAAAGACACCTAGAGTACAAATGCCGAGTCCCCCAAGAGCTCCAATTCCTGCTGAGGCTGATTACCCTTTGGGTTCCAAAACTTGGAGCTCCTTGTTTGCAAAAGCTCTGCCAAGCAACTCCGACTGCTCCCTCTCCTACTCGGCAGTCACAGTTGAAAATGGCACACTAGATATCACTGTCCCTGATGAAGAGCTTGAGGAAAACTGTCTTTTCTGGGCGAATACACTGGTCGGGTATTTCATTGGTTTTAGACCAAACTTTCATTCCCTGAGGCAGAAGATTTGTCAACAATGGAAGCCTACCAGTGAATTAGAAATCTATACGCTGCGAGCAGGTTTCATCCTATTTCGTTTTGGATCTGCTAAAGACAAGATGAATGTGCTAGAGAAGGGCCCATGGTTTGTTTTTGGGAAAATTCTAATTCTCAAGCCATGGTCCCCGGAAGACGAACTAACCCGGTTGGACCTTTCTTCCATTCCGATATGGGTCCGTATACACAATCTACCTCTGCGCTGGTGGTCCTCGGGCATCATAGGCAAGATCTCAAGCGCTATTGGGAAACCTATGTTCCTGGATCAAGCCACCGCATCAAAGTCAAGACTGGGTTATGCTAGAGTCTGTGTTGAAGTTGAGGCTGCCTCTATGTTCCCTGATGCCCTTTCGGTGTTAGTGAACAAGGGATTAGAGGCAAGTATCCGATTTGAATACGAGATGGTTCCTCCCAGATGCGGTAACTGTAATACTTTCGGCCATAATACCAAACATTGTGCTGGAGCGAAGAAATCAAATGAGCGACAGATTTGGAAGATGAAGCCCTCTCTTGTCCCGGAGTCTGATGCAGGTGGGGTGACGTCCGGCACTCCATCGACCATTGGGATTCCACATCCGGCAGGATCTGTTAACCCCTCTGTCGAGCACTTGATGTCTTCCCATCTATCCCAGCCGGTTCCTTTAAAATCTTCTCTTATGGCTCCTCTAGCTGGGGTCTCCTCATCTAGATCAACCTTTGAGAAAGGGAAAGCTATTCCACCACCCACATCTATTCCGGGCCCGGAAGACTTGAACTCTGACACTGATGATCTGGAGTTCAATCCCTCTACACCCCTGAAGTTCAAGGCCTCTTTAGAAAATGCTGATGAGTTATTTGACACTCAAGATTTCGTGGCTATGAGCCCTAAGAAAATGAAGAAAAAGAAAAAGCGTAAGGGCGCTGCTATATCTGTCCCGGACCCTAAGAGCACAAGTCCTTCTCCCCCGGTAATCACATGAACTCCTCTTTGGCTCCCGTAGCGTGTTGGAATGTGAGAGGGTTCAATGCGCTTGCCAAGAGGAGAGAGCTCTCAAATCTAGTAAATTCGTACCGCATCAAAATTTGCGCCATCCTAGAAACCCATGTCTGTGAATCTAAAAGTGTTGGGATTATCAATTCGGTGCTCCCCGGATGGAGCTTCGCAAATAACTATTATAAAATATCTGGCGGCAGAATCTGGCTTGTTTGGGACCCGAATGTGTATAGAATAGACACTACTGAAGTGACAAACCAAGTTATTCTTGGAAAAGTTTACAATATTCATGGTGAATTTCTATTCTATCTCGGGGTGGTGTATGGCTTATACTCGGTAATCGAACGAGAAGGAATTTGGAGTACCTTGTCCATGGGATCCAATATGGGACCTACGGTAATCCTTGGGGATTTCAACATGCTTTTCTCTCTAGAGGACAAGAAGGGGGGGGGGGGGGGGGGGTTCTTTTCATAGCGAATCGGAACTTCTTCACAATATCGAAATGAGCGCACACCTTAATATAATGGACATTAAATCCAGAGGCAATTATTACACCTGGTCCAACTCCCAAGTTGGAGCATATCGGATTTGGTGTAAACTAGATCGGATCATGGCCACAATCGATTGGACTAGAAAATTCCCTTTGGCTGAAGCAATCTTCTTAAACGCAAGCTTATCCAACCACTCTCCTGCGCTACTCATGTTTGGCGACAGATTGCCTCGGAAAGGCCCTCATTTTCGGTTCTATAACAAATGGCTTCTTGACCCCAACTTTTTGCAGGTTGTCCAATCCATTTGGAGGAACAGCAACACCAATGGCACTCCTTTATTTGTTCTCTGCCATAAACTCTCCAAAGCAAAGCATGGCCTCAAACATTGGGCAAAACATATTCGGGCGATGAAGGAAGCAGATCTTCGTGATAATACGTGCAGGTTGGCGGCCACTCAGCTGGAACTTAGGCACAACTTGCATGATCCTTTGTTGTGTGAATTGGAAAGACATTATCAAGATGGAATTAGGCGTTGTTGGCTTGAGGAAGAATCGGCTATCAAGCAAAGATCTAGAGACCAACTCATTTCTTTGGGGGACTCAAACACGACGTATTTCTACAATCTAATGAAAGCCAGGAGTATCCGGAATACTATCTCGGCGATTAAGGATTCTCACGGAAATTTTGTCTATGGTGAAAACATAGCCAAAGAGGCTGTGCGTTTCTTTCAAGATCTTCTTGCCCCTATTATCACTCCAGTGATTATGAATGTTCGGGTGAATAATTCACTCTCCGCTCCGGCTATTAGTATGCTTGAGTCCAAGCCATCCATGGAGGACATCGAAAAAATTATTATGCGGGGCAATATCCACAAGGCTCCGGGAGTCGATGGATTTAATGCGGCGTTCTTCAAATCTTGTTGGGGGATCATTAAGGAGGATGTTCTTAAGGCGATAATGGATTTCATGAACAATGGGCGCATGCTTTCGCGGGTGAACATTACCTCCCTTACTCTCATTCCTAAAATCCCTAACCCCTCTACTTTTGCAGATTTTAGACCGATCTCGGTGTGCCAAATGATCTATCATTTCATTGCTAAGGCTCTAGCTATCAAGCTTCGGATTGTCCTCTCGGAGATCATCGATACTAACCAGCACGCTTTTATTCTTGGCCGCTCTATTCAAGAGAACATTATGCTTTGCCAAGAGATCATGAGTGGTTTTCATAAAAAGCTTGGATTACCCCGTATGGCCATAAAGCTGGATCTACATAAGGCTTTTGTCTCGGTTAGATGGGAGTCCATTGAATTCTTCTTGAATGCTTACAATTTCCCGGCGGAGTTCACCTCTAGAATCATGGCATGCATATCCTCGCCCTGTTACTCGATTAATCTTAACGGAGAGGATGTTGGCTTATTCAAAGGCACTCAGGGGCTGCGCCAAGGGTGTCCTCTATCACCGTATCTCTTTATTATCATCATGCAGCATCTATCAAACCTGCTATCAGAGGAGCTGGAGAAAGGCCACCTCATCCCCCACAAGAAATGCGCGAAGATGGGTATCACGAACCTTCAATTTGCTGACGATGTCATTATTTTTTGTGACTCTTCAGAAGCTTCTGCGAGGGCCGTAATCAACGTTCTTGAGACACACCAAAATACTGGCCTCACTATCAACAAAGCAAAATCTCAAATTTTTTTTCTCCACCTCCTCTAGCTCTGAATTGCAAACACATCTTTCCACCATTCTTGGAATTCAAAAGGGAAGCATGCCATTTTGGTATTTAGGCATCCCTATCACCAGCAAGCCTATCAAGGCTAGAGACTGTATACCGTTGATTGAAAAAATCACTAGATACCTCTCAGCATGGAGAGCAAAGAACTTATCTTACACCGGTATAGTTGAACTAATCAAATCTATGTGCTATGAGAACATTAATTTTTGGTGTAGCTCTATTAAACTGCCTGCGGGGGTCATCTCAAAACTCAACTCGGCCCTCACAAACTTCCTATGGTCGCAGGGACAGCGGAAGGGGCTGGCCAAAGTAGCTTGGATCAACATTACAAAACCCATAAACTTCGGCGGTCTTGGCATCAGGGACATCGAAAAGCTCAATCGGGCTTTCTTTACGAAGCACATTTGGCATATAATCCAGGATAAAAACTCTCTTTGGGTCAAATGGATCCATGAGATGTATCTAAAATCGGACACTATTTGGTCAGTCCAGTTGGCTAGGCACGCACCATGGCCAATGCGTGCCCTCCTCACAGTCCGAGACACTTGCATGCAAATGGTTGGTTATAAAATTGCAAATGGAGATACCATCAAGCTCTGGCTCGACCCTTGGTTTGGTCCCAAGCTACTCCTCAATTTCGTGAAGGATGTCAGATTTGAGAACCCCCCGGGGAAAAATATACATCTCAATGCCATTATCACTGATCGCAATTGGAGTATTCCTAGACCTCGATCCAAAAATCTTATCGATATCTATGATCGCATCCCTAATATGCAAATTCATTCCCATCTCAGCTCGGATCTTTTGTACTAGAAACCAACCCCAAGTGGGAAATTCACCCTCAAATCTACATATGACAGCCAAGTGCAAGGATCGGAGGTCATTTGGAAAAACTGGGTCTGGTTCAAGGGGCATATCCCGCGCCATTCTTTCTTCATGTGGTTACTCTGCCATGGTAGATTAAGTACCAGGGTGCGTTTGTACAACTGGGGTATAGTATAGGACCCGATTTGCTTGCTCTGTAATAATTATCCGGAGACTATTGACCATATCTTCACCCATTGTGAAGTCCTATCCTCGTATCGGAATCTAATTACCAGGAGATGCGGTATCGCATTTGACTCAAACACGTGTGAGGGAGTCTTGACTCAATGGAATAATGCGCAGCATACGAATATGAACCCCATCCAGAATTACATTAGGAAGCTTATGATTTCAGGAGCGTTTTATTATATATGGAAATACAGAAACAACCAAATTCTGGGCTTGCACAAAATGGAGCTCATGACTTTTTTCAAATACCTGATCTCGGATATCAAAATCAAACTCCATAATTATGTCCCGCGTGAGCTTCATGATCCACACGTCCAGAGCTTTGCAAGACTTTGGGAGGACTTGGTTGAGATTTAGATTGCCAAAGGGGACCTCCTTATGTATTTGACATATACATACAATCTTGCTCTTGCGCAGGTTACTTGGAAGTTGGAAGTTGATGAAGAAATGCTGGCGGATTATAATGCTGGACATGAGCTGAAACCATATTCTAGCAGGTTCTCTCCACCGCATGCTCTTGTTACCTGGCTGCTCGAGGAGCTCCTTGAGAAGTGCGTTTTGTCTCAAGTGCGCCTTTGTCTCTAGTGAAAAGTGATATGCGATATGCTGCTGTCATGCTTGTTCTTCTTGGTTTCATTCACTCTTATCTTGTGAGAGGAGCTGTATTTTCTTTGTTGGATACTTCTATGTGTTGGTAGTGTTGTAGTAGGGAACCAAGCGACCATGTAAACAGAGGAAACTCTGTTAAAATTTTTTTTTTAGTTCCTGTGTTGAGGAGAAGAGAGAGTTTGTATATATTTATAACATACATTCCTTAAGTTTAATAACACACCTTACTTGCCTTTGGCAAAAAAAAAGTAGCGTATTGTATAGGTTAATTTATTTTATATTGTTAAGATGGTATGTATGTAATTCATGCGGGTATTAATCGGCCCAAAGGAAAGTTGATACTTGGCCGAATTATGTGCACACATGTGGTAATGTCATGTGATGATTATTTGGTTTTCTTGTCAACATTAAGTCGGTCCAAAGAAAGACTTAGTGTTAGATGAGACTTATTATCAGTGTTTGATTACTACAATGAGAGTACCACTTACAAGTTAATATTTATGTCCAAAGATGAAATATTAACGTTGTGCTAGGTATCTTATTATGCACCCATCCTTGTTTGAATTTATTATTGGTTAATACTTGAATTTTTAATTTAAGTATGATTTGAAACTAATATGAGTTTATTCAGTTATTAATTCTGCTTCCAGCATTACTGGTAATATTAATTCCTTTACCTATTCTTAATGACACAAATTTTAAAGTATGGCAAGAGAACGTTACCATTGTTCTCGGAGTCAGGGATTTAGACATTGCACTCAGGGTAGAACGTCCAACTAATCTTACCATTATAAGTTCCTCTAATGATAAAAAGGAGTTGGAAAGATAGGATGGTTCAAATTGCATGAGTCTTATAATCATAAAATGTGTCATTTAGGGGCATACTACTAACAAACTTTATCTTTCTAAGGTATAAAGAATAAGAGAAACATAAGAGAGCACATTATGAAAAATATGTCTCTTCTTGCTTCAAAGTTAAAGGCACTTAAGTTAGAGTTGTCTAAAGACTTACTCGTGCATTTGGTTCTCATATCTCTTCCTACACAATCTAATCAATTTAAGGTCAGTTATAACTGCTAAACAGAGAAATAGACTTTTAACAAGTTAATTTCTCATTTTGTATAAGAGGAAGAGAGATTGAAGTAAGATAAGTCAAAGAGTGCTCTAGTGACCTCTACCTTAAAGAATATTAAATAAATAAATAAATAAAGGATAAAGAAACTGCAATATGTACACCACAAAAGAAGCAAAAGAAGTAACAGACTCAGGTATTAATCTGTTTCTTCTATAAATGTGGTGCACATACCAAAAGGTCTACACCAAGTATCATACTTGGTGTGCATAAAGAAATATACACTTCTCACTTTGGTTTATTTTTTAAAGTTAATTTAGCAGATGTACCTAGACACACATGGTGGGTGGATTCGGTTGTCACTACTCACATAAGGGTCCATGCAGGGTTACATGAATTGCTGAAAGTCAATTGATGCTGAAAGATTCATCTATGTGGGCAATAGCAAAACAGTTGAAGTTTATGCAATAAACATGTTTAGGTTATTATGTAAGACTAGTCACTATTTAGATTTGAATGAGACATTTATTGTTCCGTCTCTTAGACAGAAGTTAGTTTCTATTCCAATTTTGAACAAAATCAGGATATTATTGTTCATATAGGAATAGTAAACTTACTTTGTCTAAAGATTCAAATCTTAAGTAGTTAATAAAACCCTGCATATATGTGGTACAAAATGAAAATTAACAAATGAGAATTCCTTATGACACAAAAGATTTGGTCATATCTCCAGAGGGAGAATGGAAGGACCTGTGTCTGATTGAATTCTTGAGCCCCTTGATTTTACAAAATTTAAAATTTGTATCACTTAAAAGTGCAAACAAACAAACATAAAGAAGAAATTGGTAGCTAATAGAACTTCGATGTCTTAGAATTATTTCATATAGAAATCTGTGCTCCATTCCCTTTGGCTTCTTGGAATGGTCAACGGTATTTCATTACATTCATAGACGATTACTCCAGATAAGGCTACCTCTATCTTATTCATGAGAAGTCATAGACATTGGACATGTTCAAAAGTTTAAGGCTAAAGTTGAAAAATCAACTTGGCAAGTCAATTAAGAGCGTCAAATCTGATCATGGTAGTGAGTACTACGACAGATATGACAGATCAGGAGAACAACGTCCAGGTTCTTTTGCTAAATTCCTATAAGAAAGACACTAAAGATTGTAGTTTATATCCTTAACAGAGTTATAACTACAGCAACTAATAAAACTCCTTATGAGCTTTGGATAGGTAAGAAACCTAGTTTAAAGCATTTGTACACTTGTGGATGTCCAACTAAAACAAGGCCTTATAGGCCAAATAAAAGTAAATTGGACTCCATAACTATTAGTTGCTATTTTATTGGTTATGCTGAGAGGTCTAGGGGTTATAAGTTTATAATCCTACTGATAAATCTATCTTTGAGACGAGAATTGCTGAATTCTTTGAGGATGATGAGTTTGGGAGGGAAAATAATAAAGTTAAAGACTTTGTCTTTGAAGAGGAATTCATTACTCTTCCCTTGATCACTGGTGAGAATGATCAGATTTTTGTTTCTGATATTCATGATATTCAGTCTTCAATTCCTGAGATTTCTCAACCAGTGAATTCAGATGAACCTCTTGATTTAAATCAAGAAGTTATTACAGAAGAACAAACTCATCATTCTCAAGAAGAAATGCCATTAAGGAGATCCACTAGAGAAAGGAGAAGTGCAATATCAGATCATTATGTCACATTTCTCCATGAACATGATATTGAAATGGTGGAGGGTGCTCCAATGAACTTCCACCAAGTCATAGAAAGTTCTAATTCTCAAAAGTGGATTGATGCCATGAGTGAGGAGTTAAAGTCTATACTTGACAATGACGTTTGGAATCTTAAATCACTACCTAAAGGTGTGAAACCCATTGGTTGTAAATGGATATTTAAAACCAAGCAGGATTTAAAAGGTAGTATAAAGAGATATAAAACACGTTTTATTGCAAAAGGCTTTACTCAAAAGGAAGGCATTGACTAGGAAGAAACTTTCTCTCCGGTATCATTGAAAGACTCTTTTAGGATTATTATGACATTAGTGGCTCATTTTGATTTTGAGTTATATCAGATGGATATAAAGACTGCGTTTCTCAATGGAGACATTGAGGAAGCGATATATATGTTGCAACCAGAAGATTTTGTATCTAAAGATTCAAAACAACTGGTTTGCAAACTAAACAAATCCATCCATAGACTTAAGCAAGCTTCTCATCAGTGGTACTGTAAATTTCATCAAGTGGTTATCTCCTTTGGTTTTTTTTAGATGAATGTAGTAGATGATTGTATATACCACAAGTTCAGTGAGAGTAAATATATTTTTTCTTATTTTATATGTCGAAGACATATTGTTGTTGCTAAGGGAGACAAATTTAGTCTCAAACAACGCCCTAAGAATAATTAAAAAAAAAACTAAGGAAATGCAGAAGATTCCATATGCATTTGCTGTGGGGAGTCTGATGTATGCTCAGGTACGAACGCATCCGTATATTACGTATATTGTTGGAATGCTTGGAAGATACCTAAGCAACCCAAGAATAAAACATTGGATAGCAGTAAAAGGAGTTCTACGATATTTACAGAAAACTAAAGATCATATACTCACATACAAAAAAATCAGATCAACTAGAGATCATTGAGTATTTTGATTTTGATTTTACTGGATGCCAAGAAAGTCGCAGATCTACTTGGGGCTATATTTTCCTGCTAGCTGGAGGAGCTATTTCCTGGAAAAGTGCTAAGCAGACACTTATAACTTCTTCCACTATGACAATTGAATTTGTAGCATGTTATAAGGCATCCAACCATGGGATATGGCTGCGAAATTCTATCACAGATTTGCGTATTCTGGATAACATTTAAATACCACTAAAGTTATTTTGTGACAATAAATCTGCAGTAATATATTCCAATAACAACATGCGTCAAAGTCTAAGCACATTGACATTAAGTTCCTAGTTGTTAAATGAAGAGTTCAGAGTGGAGTGTTCATATATCTATAGAACATATTGGTACAAACTCCATGATTATGAATTCACTTACTAAAGTTTTACCACTCAAGGTCTTTCATGAGCATATTGCTCATATAAGTATTATATTCCTTAGTGATATATCAGTTTAGTGAGAGTTTGTATTTGGATTATGTTGTGTACACATTAAAGAATAAAATTTTTGGTTTCACCTTGAACATAAGGTTTTGGTTTGATCTCATAAAGAATAAAATTGGACTAGTTGGAAATAGGTATGTTATGATCACATTACATGAAATTTCCATGCTACATATTCATACATGATCTATGTCGTTGACTGTATTGACATACGTAACCATCGTTCGGGCTAGTCACGTTACATATTGTGATGAAGGCCGCCTTGATCCTATGTTAATATATTCATGGATCAAATTGATAGAGAAAATTTCAGATAAAAGATAGCATTAAAGAGCTCATTAAGGTATGCAATTATATCAGGTAATATATATGTGGCCCAAGTGGGAGATTGTTAGATCAATTAATATGGACCATATGTATATTAATTAATAATTGTATATGGCTATCTTAAATATTTTGGCCGTGCTGAAGTGATCTATTAATAAATAATAATTACGGCTTAATTATCTCAAATTTATATGAAATATTATTATATGTAGAGACTTAGGTTTTATTTCTATTTTTGTAATGTGTTAAAATAGAAATAATATTAAATAAAATGTCGTGGTCCCTGCAAGTGTATGTTTCTTTAATTAATTAATAAGAAGTTTTATCTTCTTCCCCTATGTATATATGTATATAGGTGATTCCCATTACCAAGACTCGTGACGAATATTTTATTTTTCTGAGTCTGAAAAACACAAAACCTGTAGAAAACTAAGACATGTGATTTTCTCAAACTCAAAAATTTTACTATGGAATCTTAAGATATGCTTCAGCTACGATCTTTCTTTTCTCAATGTTTCATATTCACAACCTTAGTCGATCTTTACACTTCTAATTGTTTTTCTTTTTTTTTTTATGATTTTATTATGATTAACATGGGTCTCCGTGTAGGAGGGACCCACCTGAACGTATGCGCCACCGAGGGTGACATCCGCGGAGTGCCCAGGGATCCAATCCGTGCTTCAGTTTTCAGGTGATTTGGATCCCGAATGAACCAAAACCCGCCACTGTGTTCTACATTGACGATTATTTTTCCCCTTTTCTTCTCTTTCTAAGGCATTCTCAGGCCTTGGTGCTTCTAATCTCGCAATATACAGTTATTTTTAAGCTTTGAAATTGACATATGGAAGCAGTGGACTGGTTGCTCATGCAGCTGGGAAATATTTTGGCCAATCTCGACTGAAGGAATCACAGCGGCTGTGATGATATTAGGTTAGATGGTTTGCCTTGTTCGACTGAACATATTAGTCGTTTATGTATGACAAGATCTTCCTATTGTCTGGGCACTGCAGTTGGAGAGAAGATAAATCTGCCCATCTTTTTATTGTTACTTGGAACTGGTAGTGCGCAAGAGGAACATCGAAGCTACATTCAAATTGTCATGGGGTGTTGACGGACAGGTATTCCTCGCTTGCTAAGAGGAGCAGCTAAAAGAAGAACTCATGCTTGCTAAGAAAGCCAATGGATTGTCGAAGTTGTCAACGAAGAAGCCCTCCCCATGACAAAAGATCAGAACAAAGAAAAATCGAAGAGTGGTGACGAGAAGAGGAGAGCTGCTGGGAGAAGCTGTGTTGCTGAGAACCACGAGCTTGCCGCCATAAAGAGGATAAGACGACAGTCGCTGAGAGCTGAGCACCAATGAACGCCACTCAAATCCCATCGCGAGTAGCAAAACAGAGCAGCAGTGAAGTATAAAAATCGGGAGAACAGTCTGATTTTTGAAGATATCTTGGAAAGCAAAGTTGGATCCAGCCACTGCAGTAAGCTTTTGTGGAACTTCCAATTGTTTGAAAATGAGAGAAAATGTGGTAATGAAAAAGAGAAAAAAAGGGAAACAAATAGAAAGGTGACATTTGATCAAAATTGATTAAAGACAAGATTTTTTTTTAAAAAAAGGCAATTGGAAGTAGGTTAGAAACGGGGTGGGGTTTGTCAAACCTAACCTGACTTTGACACCCTTAAACTCATTCCCGACCCAATCTAAAACTGGACAATGTTAAAAAAATCCTATCTCATACCTGATCCCATGGAGGAGTCGAGTTCTTGTGGGGAAACCCAATTAAAAATTTAACTAAAAAATATTCTTCTACTAATACTAACATGTATAATACAGTGATATAATTTTTTTTAAAAAAATAATCATAGAAGTATAATAGTTCAATCAAATATGTCATTGCAATAATTTATTATAAAAACCCTACCAACTCAAGAATCATTTACAAAATAACTCCATAAAAATAAAAATAACTAAATAGATATTATTTCATAATCCACATCATTTCACAAGTTACTTTCTAGTGTCTACACAAACTACACAAGTCAATATTTATAATCCACATATAAAATATAAAAATAGTTCCATCAACGTACCAAGAATTTCACAATCCATACTACAAACCATAATATATACAAATAGTTCTATCTCAATACCTAATATCTCACAATCCATACTGCAAATCATAATATATAAAAATAGTCCCATCAACATGCCAAGTATTTTACAAATCAGAATTCATACAACAAACCACAATCAAGATGAGTCAATCAGAATCATTAAGATACAAAATAAGTTTTAATACAAATCAACATCAAGTGCACAATTCCACGTTCATCAATTAGACAAGCATTACGTCACCATCAGCGTCAATCTTCTTCTAATCCAAATATAGCTCCACTTGCTAATAATTCATTAACATTAAACAAAAAAAAGGGTTTAGAATTATATATCATTTAAACCTATAATGATTAATTTACAAAATATCAATCATATCTTCATCCTCAAAATCTATGTCATTAAGCATATTTGTATAGTCTCCATCGCTTTAAAACTTATTCCTGTAAAATGACACAAAAATAAATAGGTTCACAATTAAACAATTAACAAGATTACAACTAACAATTGAAATAAAAAAATAATAAAACTAGTAAACTTATAAAGAAATACAAATTATTAATATATAACTATATATTTATTTTTTTCACTCCACAACAAACTGCTTGCACACATCAAAACCTCTAAAGTATGCTAATAAAGTTGACTGTGATATGGGTAAGTATTCGATCGCCAATGCTGAATGCAAATGCAGAAGCTATAGTAGATATGAAAATTGCTAATAGATCTTTTGCGATTGTTTGTAGTGTTAGGTACTTGACATCATTCAACTTCCACTATAGTAAAATATCAAAACTTGTCTATCTTGGTAATATATCTTCTTCTAAATAGAGAACTAACTCTATTTTGACATGTGAGATTTTTACGCTTTTTTGACTCATCACAAATGTATTAAAGTCATTTAATGACTCATCAATCATAAAATTAACATCCTCTTCAACTTGAGTAATATTAAATTATTTACTTCTTAATTAATACGCAAGAAACTAGATGAGAGCAGAGTTACTGAATCCTACTAACTTCAACTAAAACATCAACTTGATATAACTTTCAATAATAATATTCAAATAAACTCATCTTGTGTTTAGGATCTAACACTGTAACAACTCCTATAATATCATGAATTACTATTATGTGTTGTAACTACCACATGGTATCAACCACCATTGCAAGCGTACGACTTATCGATGTAGTACAAGATATCATTCTCATATGAACGAGTGTCAACTACCAAAAGATCATATAATCAATAGCTAGATAATCTAAATATAGTTTTGAGTACAAAGTAACTTAAATTTAACTATGCTAACTAGTAATATTGGTTGCCAAACAAGAGTTATGAGTTAAATAAAATTTCGAGATAATTTAGGATGTTGGGGTTCATCACAATGATAGATCTAAATTTGAATAAGATAATAATAATGCAATTGACATAAGATGTTCAAGGACACTATTCGCCAAATTGTAATTGACATAAGTAGTATAACCCGATATCTATTCAGATTAGTCTTCTACTTTCATGGCTTACCAAATTGAATAGACCCAATGAGAGCAGGGGTAATATATAAAGTCATTGCGCAAATTCTGACTACTTTCGTAATAGAATAACATGAGTCTGATCTAAGTAATTCTAGTATCATGATTCACCTTTCAGTCATTCTCGCGGCATTTTAAATATGCAAAAGCTCGGCCACAACAATCACAAGTAAATAATAGAACAGAAAACGAATAAACAAAGGTGGATCAAATAAACACTCCTATTATAAGTCAAACGCAAGATCCACACAAAGGACTACACCCCTAGTCCTGAATAAAAAGGCTTAAGCAGCCATGATAAAACTTTTCAGCACAATTGTCTTGAATCAAAGTTCCAAAGAAGATACAACTAAAAGAAGAAAATCTAGGGATGAAGGAACAAATAGATCCTCAAATATTTGGTGTGAAACCACCTATAAAATCACCTAGCAAAAGCCTCCTTTCACATTGTTCATCGCTCCTTCCTTGTTGCCTCCCAACTCTTCGCCCTTCGTTCGTGAACCAATCCTTTTCTTTGTCCAATTCCTCCCCCTTTCACTCTAGCAGGATGTCTTTTGATATTCCCAGCAAAATCCCTTTGAAGACTATCCAAATATTAAGAGAAATCGACTAATTTTTGTGTCTGGCGGGCTCTAACATAGCCATTATGTCTGGCGGGCTCTTAGCTGGGCTGTCTTACTTGGCGGAAAATACTTAGATAAGAATGCCGTGGGGAGCTGACTCCATGTTGAGATCGATCCAGAAGATAGAGAGTGTAACCATGCACGAGCACGGTCCCGTAGTGAGAATGGGAACAACCTCAACCGTATAGCATCATCTGATACTCCGTTCATCTTCAGTGTGTCACATACTTCCAAGAGGATTGACAGATGTAGGTTCGGGTCCTCAAGTGGTGAACCTCCGAATTGGTGTTGCGTCACTATATTCACAAGTGCTGGCTTGATTTCAAAGTTGTTTGCCTCGATCGGAGGCCGAGTGATACTGGTATGTAGCCCTTGTGCATTTGGTGAAGCAAAATCTCTAAGAGTACGGCGGTTATCCATCTTGAGCTGTTCAAGAGATTCTTCAGAAATAGCTGCTTTGAACTTAGCTTTTCTACGGCGCCGGAAGGTCTATTCAATTTCAGGATCAACAGGTAGTAATCCTCCTGACCGTAGAGTCCTACGCATAAACCAAGTGAGTTCAAAAGCAACTTTTCCAAACAACAGAAAGATATGCAGTAATTATCAAAAGTAACAAAATAAACTTAACACTAAATAACAAAAAAACAAGTATACTAAAAGAAAGAAAAATGCCTAGTCTAGCAATAACTTAACCGTGTCGATATTGATAAATTTGATCCCGGCAACGGCGCCAAAAACTCGATAGGTGATTTCCGCAAGTATACGGACTATCGAAGTAATAAATATGTATCGATCCCACAGGGATCAAATACCAAGTACCGACTGATTAGGTTATCACAAGCTAGGCGATCTTTTGTTGGTTTTGTAATGGTTGCTAAAGCAAGGCTAAACAACTACGCAAGGTAAATAGAATTGAAAGCTAGGTAATTGCACGACGTAGGGTCCAAAGATGAATAAGATCAAGGCTAGGGTCCACCACCTTGATGCGCTATGCGTGGATAAATAACAACATGCAATTCCGTTTTTAATATCCTAGGGTGATCCAAGAGTGCGCAAGTCGTCCTTTCTCGAGCGATGCAACTTGCGACTAGGAGCTCACCCAATTTAACGTCTACCGTCGTATGACGCAAAATCGAATGAGCTCATTGAGCGCCGGATCGTACATACCATCCCATCATTTGTATATGTTGTCCCCTCTCGGGTGATGCAACAAGGTGTTTGAACGGTTCAACGCCTACTCTCGTAGTGCGCCTACTCGAACAAACCCAATGAGCACGAAATGGCATGCACTACCCGTACCTCATCAACCACTTTCGTGCGATGATGGAGGTACCTTCGCCTAGGTTATCAAACATTTAGATGTGCCTCTCGGCAACACAGGATATCTAAAACATGAAGAAAGCAACAATGTAATCTTCATTCAAAAGGTGCAACTAGGCAAAGTAAGACAATCTAGGGTTTGCAAAATGAAGCGACAATCCATACATAGAACATTCAAGGGGCTTTTCCTAGCCCTGAAACAAGTTTAAGCTACCATAACCATGTTCCAAGATAAAGCATAAATCAATCCGGTAGATACATCCATGGATAATGCGGTGAACGAGATAGATGAGAAAAGGAAGGTAAGACTCCCTAAAAGGAGAAGAAGCCGCCTGGTAAGGTCCACCTCTTCCTCTGATCGGTGGTCCGCCCTCTCCACGCTTTGACGATGAAGAGCTCCTTCCTCAGTTCCTTTCTCAGTCGCCACCCCCTTGGCTGCGTGCGTGCGTCTATCTCTATCCAAAAATCTCCTCCTTTTCTCATACGTGAATAGGGTTTTTGTCCCTTTTCTCTCCTCTTTCTGTCGAATTCCACTTTTGCCCTCCTGTAGGCCTCTGTCTGACGTGGATAAGTTGAGGGGTGAAGATCTGGAAAATCGGTATAAGGCGACACCAAAGTCACGGGGCATGGTTTTGGTCACTAGGTGAACCGTGGTTTTCGCCGAGAATACAGATTTCCCTGGAAATGGTCGCATTCCCTCACTTTTTCCCTGAAATGATGCAAAAACACCAAAGAGTGTAGATTCCGAAGATAAAGCAATAATTCCATGCAAATAGGGTGTAAATGCTAGAAAAGTAAAGATATAGCAAGAGAAATAGCATAAAAATCTCTATATAAAAATGACTTAACAATCACTCACAATCTCCACACCCAATTCTGTTATTTCCTTTGCAAATTCAGTTTGAGCCACCCTCAAGTATGCTAGAACCCCCATGGATTTCTTACTCAATGCATCTGCTACCACATTTGCTTTACCGGGATGGTAATTGATTATACAATCATAATCTTTCAAAAGTTCTATCCATCGACGCTGCATCATGTTTAACTCCTTTTGACTAAATAGATACTTGAGACTCTTATGATCAGTGAAAATCTCAAATGTGACTCCATACAAATAATGCCTCTAAATTTTTAAAGCAAAGATAACTGCTCCCAATTCTATGTCGTGAATAGAGTAACTCTTTTCATGTTATTTAAGTTGCCTAGAAGCATAAGCAATAACTCTACCGTGCTGCATGAGAACACCACCTAACCCCTGAATCGAGGCATCAGTATAAACTATATGTCCATCATCACCAGTAGAAAGTACTATAATTGGGCACTAACTAATCTGCTCTTAAGCTCTTGAAAGCTAATTTCGCAAGATTTATCCTAAAAAAATTTCATACCTTTCCTTGTCAATCGAGTCAAAGGAGAAGCTAGCTTAGAGAATCCCTCCATAAAACATATGTAATAACCGGCTAGTTCTAGAAAACTCCTAATTTCCTAAACTATTTTTGGCCTCTCCCAATCAAGTATTGCCTTAACTTTCTTGGGAACTACGACAATTCCAGCACCTGAGATCACATGTCCTAAGAATGAGACTTCACTCAACTAAAATGCACACTTGCTGAATTTGGCATACAATTTCTCCTTTTCTTAAAGTTTCCAAAACAATCCTTAAGTGCCTCTCATGATTAACAGTATCACGTGAAAACACTAAAATGTCATTAATAAACACTACTACAAATTTATCAAGGTAATCAATGAATACCCGATTCATCAAATCTATGAATGCAGCTGGTGTATTCGTTAATCCGAATGGCATCACTAGGAACTCATAGTGTCCATAGCGGGTCCGAAATACAGTTTTTGAAAATCCTCTGTTTTAATTATGAGCTGATGATATCCTGACCTTAAGTCAATTTTTGAATATACACTGGTACCTTTAAGTTGATCAAATAAATCATCAATCTGAGGCAATGGATATTTGTTCTTGATCGTTGCAGTATTCAACTGCCTATAATCAATATACAACCTAAAGGTATCGTCCTTCTTAACAAACAGAATAGGAGCTCTCCTTGGTGAAACATTGGGGCTGATAAATCCTTTATCCAATAACTCTTGTAACTGGTCCTTCAGCTCTTCCAATGCCCTTGGAGCCATTTTGTATAGTTCCTTAGAAATTGGAGCTGTCTCAGGCTGTAATTCAATGCCAAACTTAATCTGTTTCATGGGTGGTAAACCTGACAATTCCTCTAGAAAAACATCTGCGAGTTTCCTCGCTACTGGGATCTGCTCAATAGGTATAGAAAACTAGAAATGTTCCCCAATAACAGACAGCAAGTATCATTGGCATCTACTAGATAACAGATGCCTAGCTTGCAAAGCAGAGATCACTGGAGCAACTTGCCCAAATACTCCTGTAAAAGTCCAAGTGGCTAAACTAGGCGGACTGAAAGTTACCATGCGCTCAAAACAATCTACCAATGCATGATTGGTAGACATCCAATCCATCCCCAAGATGATGTCAAAGTCTGAAAAGTCTAAAATCATCATATATGTGTACATGATTGTGTCACCAAATTTTAAGGGGCACTGCTTAAGTTCCCAGCAAGATCGGTAACACACTACCAGAAAGTACATGTATAATCAAATCGAACATAGATGCAGATGGTTGTTTTCTTGACTTTTTAACAAAATCATATGCTATGAATGAATGTGTACTACTGGAATCAAACAACAAATATGCAGGGACATCATATAAAGAAATGATACCTCTAAGGACAGAGTCTGATGCCTACTGTGCATCCTGTTGAGAGAGTGCAAATACATGTGCTGGGGCTGAAGCTTGCTGCTGGGTACCCTGACCCTGAGCTGGTGGGCGACCTGGCTGTGCCGACCTAGAGGGATGAGCTACAGACTGAACACTCTGAGTTGGGTGAAACTGGGCCCGGACATCTCTCTGAGGGCAATTACTATGGTAGTGACCCATCTGTCTGCAATGGTGGCATTGAACTTTGCTCATGGGACACGATCGAGCTAAATGTCCAATCTGTCCACACGTGTAACAACTCTTATCAACTGCTAAACTGACAGAACCCGTACTCTGAGTGGTCTAGGAGGCAACTGAGATCTAGCACCACCCCTCTTGGGTTGCTTTCTAGAAAAGTCTATCAAATGAGTACTACCCTGACCCTGGCTAAAAGATGGCTAGACCTTTTTGACTCTGAATGTGCCACTATTTTTCCTTTCTCTTGAACTATCTTGGCTCGAATTGACTCCACTCTAAGTGTCGTGTTTATCACAACCCGGAAATCATCAAGTGGTGTAGCTGAAATGTGGTCCTTAAGGGCAAAATTTAATCCTCTCACAAAGTGTTTAGACCTCTATATATTTGTGGCCACAATCTCTGGAAACAACCCAGCCAATCTATCCAACTCCACAAGATACTGAGAGACAGTCTTCCCGTACTGTTGCAAAGTCATAAATTCTTGCCTTTGACTATCAAGAAAGTTCTTTGAAAAATATTTCTCAAAGAAAACTTCCTTGAATACCGTCCAAGAGGATGCCCTAGATCCAAGAGCAATCTGTCTAGCTGTCCACCACTCTTTAGCTCCATCAGCTAAAAAGTACTCAGCTAGGCCAACTTTATCTTCCTTTGGGCATTTCATCACTTTGAATGTATCCTCCAGTCCTCTTATCCAGTTCCTTGCAGCCCAAGGATCTGAATCTCCCTTAAAGTTATCAAAATTTTTCTTTCCAAGCATAGCAAAATATGAAAGCATAGTCATAAAACCAAAAACATAGAAAGGTGAGACTAGGGCCTAAACACCACCCTGAACTGTATTATTTATAATAGTAGGTGTAGGTGTTGGCATGTCAGCCAGCCTACTAGGATCAGCAGAGCCAGTTAGAGGAGCATTCTGATCTATATGCCTAGTACGGTTCTCATTCTGACCTCTGGCCAATTGAAGAGACATTTGAGCAACAGATTCTGCTGGATTTTGAGTGCGACCAGTGCGCACATTGCGTCTTCCATGCCTAGCTCTAGTAGTAGGGTCATTGTAAAGTCTAGGTGGCATCCTGAAATTTACATATCACAAGTCAAACAAAAGCACACTTTATTATTTTGCTTATTTATTTGTTTATTATTATATTTTTTTTATTACCATTTATTGTTATTGTTATTATTGTTATTAACCTTAAAGCTTAACCCATCAGCCCTAGGTTCCTATAACCTATAGCTCTGATACTAAATAAACTGTTACGCCCCGGCGAAAGACTTTACCATGGACATAAGAGTTTAAAAGATATAAGCCAACACAATAGCATTTCACACCTTAAACCACGACATAGCATTTATTAACAAAAGTTTGTATAAGCTACAAAACTTAAAATCCATGCCAAAAACAAACCAAAGTATGCATATTACAACATCTTTCAACAAAATTCAAAGTTTGGCAACAATGCCAAAATACAAATGTCACAACTCAACAAAATGAAGCTTAACCATTTATTTTCCCCAAGACTACAATTTCTATTTAGCTATTCATTTTGGGGTTGGGCCAAATCTGAACTTGGAGGTAAAACAAAAGGAATTAGTTAAAATAGCCAAGTAGGAATCACAAAATGCATGCAACAAAGAAAGATTATTAAAACAATTTTACTAATCTACATGGTAAACATCATGTCCATACAGTCGTGTAAATCAAGAGCATAACCACATATAACCTCACTCTCGAGTCCGCACTCTTTGTTAGTTTCCATCATTGCTCAACCGATGGAACAACTGCCCTCAGACAGCTCAGAGGATATTGCATCCAACATCCAGGACCCCGGTTAGTCTAATGACTTCCCGTCAAGTGACCTCTAGCTAACACCTCTATAGGCGATCCATACTCGTCACTATAGAGTCCATAGTGGTCTAGTTGGTATAATATAACCTAGCACAAAGTCAGTCTATACCACGACATCAAGCAAACACCAAAAGTACTAAAACTATCATCACAGGTGTTTTAACAAAGTAACTAATGTAGTTATCAAACCATGTCATACTCATCACAATGATCATTAAATGAATGTTATTGAGTGCAATGGTAAAGAAATAATAGTCATAGGAAATGAACAATAAGATATCACAGATTTTAAATAAAATTCAAAATGCTATGATGAAAGGAGAAGGATTAGATTCCTACCTCAATTGTTGACTTATCAAAAGTTCTACCAAAATTCAGTATTATTGGTCCACTTAAAGTCCAACCTTGATTTCCTTATTACCTTAAAATTATATTACCATATCTTTGTTAATTATTTATTAAGGTATGAAGATCAAGTATCAAATATACATATCTACCTAACTATTTTGGGCAAAGATTACCACTTATTCAACAACTTCTGCATATCATTAAATGTTAACAAAATAAGTAAATAAAGATTACTATGCCATAAATAGAATTGTTCAAGCTAATAAAGTTATAATTTCACCACTCCCTACTATACATTTAATATCATTTTAATCAAATACCTTACTGCAAACATCAACTTGCTTTCATAAATTAATTCACTTTTTCAATTGGTTTGTTGCATCCTCATATCATTGAAAAGAACTCGCAAACTATTAAAAAAAACACGTAATAGTCACATGCAAGTAATCCAATGCGAGAGAACCAATTAAATTAAAATAAAATTTCCTTGACTCTTGCTGCTAAGAATTTGGAATTTAACATTGAGATTGACATTAATATTGATTATGACTTATACAGACTAATTACAACCATACAACTAGCATTCATTCAATTATTTGCAATGTGTCTATTCCTAAGTTTTCCCAAAAATAAATTGAGATGCTAGTGCCGTGAGGAAACAAGTTATACATCACCAAATATGGTTTAAGGAAAAATTCTCAGTTCTAACAAGCTTATATTCGCAAGAAATTAGTATTAAAATCAAATAAAATAGCTATTCGTTCACTACATAGCAGACCTATTCAAGAATTTGAGTCAAAGCAACATAGACACACACATCAGAATAGTATATCATTTCTTCTAAATCATCACTCAAATGTTGTTAAACATGAAGGAGCATGATTAAGTAGAGACAAATAAAAAAATAATAATCATGTGCTAATGTAGCCAAACAGAAGGGATGGAATGACTAATACCTTCAGGTAAGGAAAGCAATCTATAACATGGTACTTGGAAATAAGAATCAAATGATAAGAACAAGTAAAGAGGAACTAAGAGGAACGAGGTCTCTAAAATCGTTGGGTAAATGAAATGATATTTTTATACGAAGATATAGGAGTTCCACAAGAAAACATAAAAAAACCACCACAATGAATATCTTGTTAAACATAGAATGCACAATTATCTGCAATCGCATGGAGAATTAATAGAAATAAAATAAAAGAAAACCACCAGCGGAGCATTTAGAACAGTGACCAAGGAGTAAATGCATGCCATCTATATTTGGAAAGGAAAAAAAAGAAAAGAAATGTACGTTCTCACCATAACATTATTAAGTGAACAATGATTGAAACAGTCCAGAAAAGAAAACTCGAATATTGGTTTTGAGTAACATTAATCATTCAGTGGAAGCATAAATTCTTTTCCTTCTCATTTAAAAAGTGAATATGATCAAAGTTCTTCACTACGCATAATAGTTTCTAATCAAACTGAAGAGTGTCTATAGTGCAGGTACAATGTTACGCCAAAAAAAAAATCCAGAAGCAATAGGAAGATGGAAGAACAAAATCCAACAGAAATCAAATAGAAGAAGAATACATCAAGGACTTACCTAGTCTCCAAAATTCGTAAACAAAAGAAGATTCAAGAATTATTGCTGCACTCCTCTTGATGAAAATCCAAGGTGGAGACGCCGCAGATCAAGCTCTTGAAGCAAATCCAAGGTGGAGACGCCACTAATCAAACTCTTCCAAATCAAATTTCAGCAATCAATAGAAGAGAAGAGAGAAAGTATCATTCGAAGAAGGAGAGGGATGATGACTCAACGTTGCTGCCGCTCACGAAAAGGGGAAAAAAATAAATGGGAAAAGAAAAGAAAACCCTCAGCAAGAAAGGGAAAAAGAAGGGTTTAAAAAGGAGTTTTGCACATAAATCCATAAATCTTTAAAAATTACAAATACGTCCTGCAAAATAAAATAAAAAGTTAGTTTTAAATTAAATTATAATAAATTACATTCTAATAACATTTAAATTTATCCATCATCTTTGATGCCATTATTTGAATCACTTGGTTAGAAAAAGTCAACCAAGTTAATATTGTCAAATTAATCTCATAAATTTTAGGAAAAATAGAGATTTATAGTGGGATAACTAGTTCCAGAAAATAATTATGTAATATTACTAAAAAAAACTTTTAATTTTCCACAAACTTCAATTGCAAATTCCCATTATGTTGTTGTTGGCAAACAAGTGTACTTATCATCACGTTATTTCAACCTAAAAAATAATTCCTTGTATGATATGACAATATCAAGCATTTTATAGGTTAAATTCCATCTTGTTAGGAAATCCAAACAAAAACTCTTAGTGTCTGTCATGCGTAGTTGTTTAGCTATCTCCATAAATCTCTCTATTCTTTTAGGGATTGTAGTCCAATAAGTTACACTATCACAAGTTTTTTCTACCTCATCTTTCAACATTTATAATCAATTTATAATTAAATTTAAAATATACGCACAACATCAAATATAGAGCAAAGAACCATATCTTAATAAATTATTCAGCTATAATTTATCCTTAACTTTTTGAATCATAGCATTATTTGTACTACAATTATGTAATGAAATTATAGATAGCTTTGTATCAATATTCCAATCTAACAAACACTCTACTAAAACAACACTAAGTTTATCACTTGTGTGAGGAGCAAGAATATAAACAAACCTAACATAAAATAAATTATATTCAATCATTCTATGAAATAGAAATCAAATAACACTTACAAACACTAACAACAAAAATATTTATAATAATTTGAGTTGATAGATTTTACCTAAAAATTTGAGTTTGTAAAACTCAAGAAGAATTAATGTAGTGAACAATAATCATCATATATCCTTTTATTTATTACTTGAAGTCCACATATTGGATGTAACTGCTACTCTTCCTTCATTACCATCAATTAATTTTAATACCATTAATTTTTCATCATTTAAACCTTTAGAATCTCTTTTTTGATGGTATTTTATGATGGAACCTTGAACAATGGTTGGAGTGTACTTGAGTATCTCTTAAAACTGACATTATCCACTATAATGAGGCATAATAATTGCATATGCTAATTTTTTTTTTTTTGCAATAATTGAATCATAGGTTTTAGAAGTCAACTCAAGTTTGCCTTTACTTATCTTAATGTGAGAACTATTTGCTCCCTCGTCCTAATCTTATGTTGACGGCTAATATCCATATGTTGATGCAAATGTTTTATTCCATTATTTGATTTTTTTTTCTCCAAGCATCTTTTTATAATAATTGTATTGTCCCTTGTCTTCTCCATTAACTTGTATCTTCTTAAATAATTATATACTATACTTTTGAGCTTTCTACTTATTGTACTCAAATCCATTTATCTATTAATTTTCTTGTATCTCTCTCCATAATATTTTCATTTGGAGCAGTATCTTTTTGATTAGAACATCCAACTTCAAGTGATTGAGATTCCTTTCTAATTGGTTGAGAAATTAATTGATGGGTACTATTATAATCAGTGATCTATAAATGAAATGTATTATAAGTATTAGAAGAAAATGAGCAAACATTAATGGCTAATATGTATTGCATACATAACAAGTGAAATTATATAGAGAAATACAAATTATATATGTCTTGTCTGATATATTAGCTTGATAGTTGAGACTTAGAGAGTTGACACAATGCCACAACTTGCTCATTTTGCTATGATTTTCACTTAATTAAGGATATTAAGTGATGATAGACTGGATAAACTTAACACAACATAATCCAATGTTAAATAAGTTATATAAAAAAAAATCCTTGCATTGTGAATTTGTAAAAAAATCATTAATGACTAATGAATTAAAATAAACTTGACTTTAATGAATTAAATTAATTCATGCTTAAATATACAAAATGAACATAGGTCCAAAAGTATTACTCCACTTAGCTTCAGGTAGCAAGATGAATTAAACTATTAATTTAATTTATGCTTAAATATAAAAAATGAACATAGGTTCAAATGTAGTACTTCACTTAGCATCAGGTGGTAAGATGAACTTGGTAGCAAGTGAACTTGGAGAGCTGCAGGAGGACTGGCGAGTGGCGGGTGGCAACACTGCAGCAGTTCAACGGTGTGACTTTGTGATGGTTGAGTAAGTTAGGGAATGGTCGACTTGGTGGGGATTGGGGAGGGAATTTAGGGTTTTATTAAAATACAGATATTTTAATAATTTGAAGCATAGGTCGGGTTCAGGTAGAGGTGGCCATGGGCCGGGCCCGGGCCGGCCCGGGCCCGGGCCCGCCTCGGCCCGCTTCCGGTCGGGCCGTGCCAGGCACGGCCCGGTTCAAGTCGTGCCGTGCCGGGCACGGCACGGCCGGAAAATTCTTGGGCCCGGCACGGCCCGCGGCCCGATTAACCGTGCCGGCCCAGGCACGGTTCGGTTGAACCGTGAGCACGGATCTGGCACGCGGGCCGGGCACGGCCCGCGGGCTAATTTCGGCACGCGGGCCGAATACGGCCCAACGGGCCAAATGAGGGGGTTCGGGCCGTGTTTGGCCCGGCCCGATTGTGGCCCATGGGCCAAAGTTGGCCCGCGGGCCGATTGTGGCCCATGGGCCAAAGTTGGCCCGCGGGCCAAATTTAAAAAAAAAATTAATAAGTAAATTATTACTTAATTAAAATATATAAAATATGAAAAAATAAAAAAAATTGAGAAATTGAGAATGTATATTGCACAAATTTTTGAACAAATGTTAAAATTTTATATATTTTAGACCGGACCCATTACAGGCTGCCTACGTACCTCACTCAAAGGAGGAATCAGGTCTACGTAGTTCTTTTTTTACAACTCTTTTTACAACTCTTTTACAACTCTTTCTACAACTCTTTTACAACTTTTTTTATAATTATTTATTACAACGTTTATCCATTGTTGCTTCCGCTTGCACTTCCAAGACTTCGTTCATCATCATCCGATGAAGTTGAATGACCACCTTTATCTTGAAGACGATCTTCAGCATCTAGCCAATCTTTAAGACAAATACACATTTCCACGCTTTCTTCGTTCATTCGGCTTCGCTTCTCGTCCAGCACCCTGCCGCCTGCACTAAAACAAGACTCCGATGCTACAGTAGACACCGGAGGAGTGAGTAGATCACGTGCCATGGCAGAAACCACAGGATATGATTTTCCTTGTAATCTCCACCATGATAAAATATCAAAATTATCTATTTGTTCTTCTGTGAGTAAAGATGTATGATTATTTTCTAAAAAAAATGTTAATTCATTAAAATTACTAGATCGACTTGTTGATGTTCCTTTTCTATTTAAGATTGAGCGTATTCTTCCTGTAATATTTTTACTACTAGTAGATACATTAGTTTGAGAGGATGTTGGATTCATTGTATTTCCAAATTTTAAATTATAAACATTATACATTTCATCTAATAAGGTAGAAACTTCATTTTTTTTCTCATCTACTCCTTCAAGTTCCATATTTTTATAATATTCATCTAAAAAAATATGAACACCTTCTAATTTTAATCTAGGATCCATAATTGAAGCTAAACAATATAAAGGAGATATATTTTTCCAATATTTTTTAAATTTTGTTTCCATTTTTAAAATTACTTGAAAAACATTTTCATCATGTCTATATTGAGAAAAAATTTCACTAATTAAAACTAAATGTTCTAAAATTAAACATGATGTAGGATAATAAACACCAGATAAATGAGTGCTAGCATTATAAAAAATTTCTAAAATATTTTGTAGTAACTTTGCTTTATCCCAATCATTTTCTTCGATATTTCCATCAGGCATTCTTTCATTATAAAATAATGTAAGAGGATCCTTAAATGGAAAACATGTTGTTAGCATATCATAAGTAGAATTCCATCGTGTTTTAATATCAAGTTTAAATTTTTTATATGACAAACCATAAGATTTACATATTTGTCTAAAATCTTGATTTCTAGAAGTAGAAGAAGTAACAAATCTAACAGCATTTCTTAATTTAGTTACATGTTCATCTACTTCTCTTATTCCATCTTGAACACATAAGTTTAGAATATGGCATGCACATCGTATATGAAAAAAAGCACCATTAAATATTGGATTTAACAATCTTTTTAATTTATCAATTGCACTATCATTATTACTTGCATTATCAAAACTAATTGAAAAAATTTTATTAATTATATTATATGAATGTAAAATGCTATGAAATTGTCTAACTATAGCATTTGCAGTATGAGGATATTCAAAAATTTTAAATGCAATAATTCTTTTTTGTAAAAAAAATTCACTATCTATCCAATGTGCCGTAATACACATGTATGACTGATCAGAATGATTACTGGTCCAAATATCAGATGTTAAAGAAATACAAGAAGTTAATGTAATTAAAGCTTGTAAAAGATTAGTTTTATATTCAGAAAAAATTTTTATAGCATCCCTACGCATGGTTTGTCTACTTACTTTTTTATATTTAGGTTGTAGTGATTTATGTATAAATTTTTCAAATTTATAATTTTCTGCTAAAGAAAATGGTTGTTCATCCCAAACAATAAATTTAGCTAATTCTTTTCTAAGAACTTCAGTAGAATAATTAAAAATTTCAAAAGAACTAGAGGAAAGATTTAGAGTAGCCTGTGCACGATCGATTTGAGTTTGATGGCTTCTGATGTGGCGAGTCAAATGACCAGTTCCACCCGATGATTTGCAAGTCAAGACTTTTTTGCATTTTTTGCAGCTGGCTCTTTCTTCGCCGTTAATCATCACCACATCGAAGCTCTTCCAAACGTCGCTCGTGCGTTTTCTTGAGCCTGACACAGTAGACTCGTGAGGGTTTGCACTGCATCCCTCCTCTTCCTGCATAGTGTTAGTAGGCTCAAATTCAACATGATCTTGCTGTTGTTGATTTGGGTCGTAAGGCGGAGGGTTGACATCTTGATCGGGTGGCATAACGGGGTTAGTTGTCCCCATTAGCTCCTGCTCTAATTCAATCTCCCATGGCAAAAGATCTCATGTATTGTTAAATCCCGCCATTAATTCTACATATAATATTAAAAGTTAGCAAAAAAAATTTATAAAATAAGATTAAATACTTACTAATAATAAATTATACATTAAAAAATTACCTTATCACGTGTTTGAAGATCGCTTAGTAAGAACTTAGAAGTTGAGGTTTCAGCCTTCAACAACCTTAATTAATCATAATTATGAAAAAAATTTATATTAGAATAATTTAAATTTAAGTACAATTACATTAAAAAAAGACTAAAAGTAAATTAATTTACTACTTACTTGATCTTCTCCACGTGACTAGACCGAGGGAGCTTTGAAATCTTGATGGCTAATTGAAACTCAAGACTTAGAAAAGAGATTAGGAAAGTATTAAGAGAGAATGAGAAAGTAATCCAAAGTTAATTGGAAACTTGTGTGAAGAAATGAGAGGGTTGGGGGGTCAATTTATAGGGATGAATTGGGTGTAAATTTACATATTTATCCCCTATTTTTAATTATTAAAAGGGGCTAAAATGGTAATTTTATAACATAAAGACAATTATATCCCTAACTTTTAAATTTTTTCAAACCGTTATAGGGGTATTTGGGTAAAAACACATGCCAAAATCAAATTTTCTACCGTTGGCGCCTAAACCACGCGTGCCGTGCTCGTGCCGGCCCGCGTGCCGTGCCTGGCACGGCCCGCGTGCTCCTGGCCCGGCCCGCGGGCCGCGGACCTCCGGCCCAGCACGACCCGAACCGGGCCGCGGGCCGCCCGCGGCCCGTTGACTTGGTCAACGGGCCGTGCCCGGGCCGGCCCGTGTCGTGCCGGGCCGTGCGGGCCGCGGGCCGGCCCGGCCCGTTGGCCACCTCTAGGTTCAGGTTCGAGGCAGGTTTTGCAATACCCAAACATGACCTCGCCCTATTTATTAAACTTTGGATTTTTCTCAAACTCGCCTTGAAACTTAGTCAACATGGGTTTTCTCTGTCAGCATCAGGTCAGGTTTAGGTTTTCTTGCTTAGCCTAATTGGAAGAGGCACAAGAGTCGTAGAATTTGAGGCTAACAAGAGGCTCAGTTACAATGAAAGTGCAGATTTTAAAAGTGAAAAATTAGAGAAGATTATGATAGGAGAAGATCAAATGATTGCTTAGTAAGGAAATGCAAATGTAGATGAAGAAGAAGCTAATAATGAAGAAACTCATTGACACCCTGACCATGAAGACTCTATAAAGCAAATTGCAAGTCAACAAAGTAATTTACCTCATGAAAAATTCAAATTGGGGGTGGAACCTTAAATGAGAAAAGTTTCAAAGATCATGCAATTCCTCGATAGATCATGCAATTCAAATTGGCGGTGGAACCTTAAATGAGAAAAATTCAAATTGGGGGTGGAACCTTAAATGAAATAATCATGCATTAATAGATTATATTATGGATTTGATCTATACTTGTTATCAATTATTGTTGCCCCCTTGTATTGCAAATCTTTATGATTATTGTATAATCACCACACCCTTATGCTTTTACTGAGATATACAAATTACTGCATATCCCAGTTATGGATTTGATTCATTGTTATTCTGTTGGTATGATCTTGATTATGGCCATAATTCATTGTTTATTGTTGATATGATCCCGATTAGAAAACGCGCTCAGCAACGTTTATTTGGTCCGATAATTGACTTATATTTATTTGAATATAGTTGAAGCAAGTAACGATCATGAACTTAGCAACTGAAGATATCAAATCTCACGGAATCAAGAAGCTTTCAGAGTCTCAAACATACAACTAAGAACAATCTCAGCATTAGGATAGCTCTGCTACATTGTACTCATCAAGTTGCATCCCACTTATGATCTGAACTCAGTGATTATTTCTCATCTGCCCTGGTTGATGGCAGATCTGCGAGAGGTCATCTATGGCAGCAGTCCTGCAACTTTAGCAAACTGAACTGCATCTGCATAAATGTCTTCAAGCTTCTTGTACTTGAACTCGAACCCTGCTTTCATAAGCTTTTCAGAAGATAGGATTGTCTTGGGTTTTTCTTGGAGCTCAGGAAAGCTGCAGCAGTGTTGAGGAAGAATTTTTGATTTAGTCAGATGATAAATGAATGAAGATGACCTGCGAAGCCTTTCGTTGTCTGTAAATTAGACATTCTTAGTTCTATTTGGAACAGTGTGCTTACTCTGTAGGTACTTTGTATTCTGGGTATCGTTTTGCCAGGAAGGTGGAGAGATCCGGCAAACTTGTATTAACTGCGCAGCAGATGAAACGACCAGAAGCTGATTCATTCTCTGCAACAAATATGTGCTCTGCATGTGTCCTCAACATGAGTGATCGATACAGAACCAGAGACTGTTTGCATCACCTTCAGCATATTGATTAGATCTTCATTGCCTGTAGTTACAACTTGACAAGATGAAGTCTGAAATCTGCCTAGGAATCTTAGAAAGCGTTGCGAATCTTTGACCTCGCGGCGAGATTAAGATTCGATTCTCAACATTTGCAAAGTTTTAAAATCAAAACATAGCAATTGGATATATTTTCTTACCAGATAACAGAGATACGCCAAGAGGTAAGGCGAGAGTGGTGTCTGCAATCAACGAAGGGCCGAAAGTGAGAGGCGGGTTTACAGTCACAAGGCTGATGTTATTCTCCTCTGCAAACTTGATTGCTTCCTTCTCGGCAAGCAGTTTGGATACAGCATAACCCTGCAAATCCATCGTTGCCGTCACAAAGCATGGAGGTAACTTGAGACTAATGGCTCCTCACCCAAGTTGGAGGCTTCTCGGAGCACAGGTACGCCATGTCCGAATAAGCTTCTTCGTCAAGCACGATTCCCTCGCCTTGCAGATTGTTCACGGAGACCGCAGTTCCCGACGAAGTCATCACAACGCGTTTCACTGTCTTGGCCTTCACACACGATCTCATCACGTTCAACGTCCCGCTGACTGCAGGCTTGATCAGTTCATTCTGCGATCTCATCACAAGTTGGACTCGTTTAATGAACCAACAAAACTGCAACAATTATTTCACAGTAAATGAACCTCAGGGTCTTCGGAGGCGAGATTCACAGGAGCTGCGACGAGGAAGACGTAGAGGCAGCCGCTCACAGCATCGTCAAAGCTGGATTCCTCCGTCAGATCTGCTCGGAAAATGTTCAGATTGCCGAGGCTCTGCAGCTCCTTGAGGTGGCAAACCTTGTTCGAGTTGCCTGCAGTAATCAAGTATACATGATCCATGCTACATATTTTCAGCCATAATAATAGCTCACAAAACCTGGATCGCTGGTGGTGGTGTTGACGGCATATCCTTTCAGCAGCAGTTGCTTGATGAGCAACGAAGCAACAAACCCACTTCCTCCGGTCACGCACACCCTCGTACTTTGCTCGGCCACCATGCTGCTCCTGCCTTCTTCTTTCTAAGGCTAGTATATCTCTCCTTTCTCGTCAAGTTTGTTTGTCCAACGCTAAACCATATATAGAAATGCATTCTCCTATGCCTAGTCACCGTCGTGCCCTTCCATCGAACTTTCACCCAAAAAGCCATCCGACAGTCACTGGAAAGAGACAAAAGTTACACTGTAGCTTAGATTTTTGAGAGACTTAAGAAAATTAAAAAGAAATAAAATAGATAGTAGATAAATAGAGATCCATTGAATCAATATTCACAGCTATCAAAATTTTCTGTAATTTTTCCACGCGATACACCGAGTACGAACAAATTTTGGCAGCAGGTGGAAGTACTGTACTGAGCGCGTGTACCTGACATAGAATCATAAAATTTTTACGAAATTAAAATTTTATGATAATTTTTTTATGCGATTTCATAAAATATTTTGTGAAATTTCACAATCCTGTTCAGCGCAGCAGCGGGGTAAATTTTCTCACCGAGTACCCACGAGCCCATTGATACAAAGAACGCGAAGGGCACCCCTAGCTTAGCTGGGGCGAACAGTATGCAAATTAATACAGGGTAAAATGGATCGTGGAAAAAAAATTAACATGTGTAAAGGAACCCGATGGATCATTTGACGGCAAACGGGCGACGTGCAGATTCCCCGTCGATTGCTGACGGAGAACCCTAGATCTCCCGGCGAAAGATGAAATCCTTGATCGATGACAGCCCTATCATCGAGGGCGATTTCGCGGGGAGCAGCGAAGGCTTCTATTGGCCTGCCTAGGGATTCAAGCCCCCCGCCAACGTCAGGTTATTTCCATCCCAAATCTTAGGACTTGAGTTGTAGTTGGCATGATGAACTGTCTTATGCTTCTTAATCAAACCAAAAATCTAATGGTTTCCTGAATTTGTGATGTTCTTTTTCCCTTGGGTATTTTAGGGCTGTATATTTTGATCATAGTCGTTAAATTGAGATTTAAGCTCACTTGTATACAAGAGAGATGTTTAAGCTCACTGTATTCTTAGCATTCGTGATATTAGGATGTTGACTTGGTTTCCTCGGATGAACATTTTTCTGGCTGGGTTTTGTGTAGGGTAACGAGGTGGTTTGTTGAACGTTGACATCTTTCGTTACAGGAACATCTGTTTATGCTGTTGGTACAACTTCCAGTTCCGTTTGTTTGTTAGCTAGTAAAACGTTTTAGTTTGGTGCATCGACCATTTCCGGGTCAACAAAACGACAAAAAAAAAAGTCCGGTAGTTGAATGAAGCTCCCACTTTAATAAACCATAACATGATTCACAATGAAATGGTGGCTTGGACTATGCATCATGTACATGCATAATATATTGCATTTGGGCATGTAGACATATATGTATTGCAGTATTTAATCATATATAATTTTATCTATAATTTATTTATTGTCATCTAATTATTATAGTGTGGAGGGGGGCTTTATATTGTATAGAATCTTTAGGGGTATAATTGTCTTATTTCTGATAGGCTGATAAGTAATTAAACTCATTAGGTTTTTCCTATATATAGGTGTGGTCCCTGATTGAGGTGAAAAGTTTTTGTCGAGAGGTTTTCAGTTTGGTTCCCATCGGCCGCCCCGCCTCTCTTGACGAACAACACAATCAGTCAGAAGATCACTCCGATTGAATTCACAGCATCATGAAATCTGGTATGTTTTATTACAATGTTTTTCCATTCAATTTATGCAAGACATTAGGATCGATCTAATAATTGGTATCAGAGTCAAGTTAGTTTTGTTTTTATTTTGTTTGGAAATTATTTTCGGCTGTGATTCATGATTAGGTTTAAGAGCAAAATTAAATTTTAATTTTTGGTACGATTGTTTTTGATTTTGCTGTTGATCTTCGTTTTCTCCTTGGATTCGTCGCCGTTCTCTACCGTTTGGTTTTGGTGAGAACGTACGGCATGCGGCCATGGAGACATTGTTGAACAGGGTTTCTGCCCTATTCTGTGGATACGTCGCCGCCCCTTGTCCACGTCGGCCAAATCCGAAAAGGGCATCTGCCCTAACGTTGGTCGGCACAAGAAAAGGGGATCGGCGCTCGTCGTCTTTGGTTCTTCGATCCTTCTCGTCATCCGTCGTCACCGTTCGGTACAGGTGGTTTTGGATAGCGAGCGGCGACATCTGAAGACAGTGGCGGCCATGCGGAAAGGGCAGAGGATCGGCTCTCGTAGTCGTGACCGTACGCCTTTTACCTTGTCGACGAAATTTGGAAGGGCTTTTGCCCTAATTCTCGTCGGCGGCAGCCATTTGGTACAGGCTATGTGCGGTAGTAGCCGTCATCATCATCAGGAGCCGAGCCGTCTCTGCATCAAGCGGCTCTGGTCGGGGACGAGGCAGCACGCGTCCGGTGAACGTCTGAGCCAGATGAGCAGTGAGGCTACGCGTTGTTTTCCGGCGAGCATTAGGGCTTCCGAGCGGCGTCTGGCGTCCAGTGTCGAGCAGCGCTCTCATACAGCCTCGAGCGGTTTTCGCGTACGGCGTGTTTTCGACGACGACGTGTGCAGCGTGCGATGCTGAAAGAAAATTAGGGCAGATGAGCGCTACGTATGCGTGTGGCGTGTTTCCAGTGTCAATGCGTGCGTCGTGAAGCTTTCAGCGCACAAAAGGAAATTAGGGCTGGATTTTTGACTCTGGAACTATAATTTACTCTGGATCCGAAATTGGTGGATCCAATTTCGAATCAGATCCAAATTACAGTTTTCGTATTTCGGGTTTAATTTTCATTTTCTGGGTTGGGTCTAAACCTATTTGGGCTTGTTTGAGTGGCTCTACTATTTGGTTAAGTGGATCAATTCAATTAGTTTTGGTTAAGCCCAATAAAATTCGTGTGCAGCTGTGCTATGCAACCTGCTATTTGGTTTAAGCTGGCTTGACCCACTTGGATCTTTGGTCTTCTAATGAACCTAATCTACTAGCTCACCATTTGGTTTAGGTGGGTTAGGCTATAGATATAAAATTTAAATGCATAATTTATTAGGAATAAATATAGTGTTATGTTTGTTCATTTGGTTTTATCATGCCTAATTAGTTACAAATTCTACTATGCATTATTAAATTTTGTTGTACATGATAAATCTTTGTTATTGTTTATCTATGTTAGTAAAATCTTTATAATTCATTCATGCTAGTAGAATTTTTGTGTATGGTCAAATATGTTTTAATGTTCATGCATATTATTAGAACATTTTCATATTTTTGAGCATATTCAGTTAGAAATAAATGCATAATCCTGTTTACTATGTTTTTATTTATTTGGATCAACAATGCTCAATTCATACACATTTATGATTTTATCTGCTTATGAGTAATGATTAATTATAACTAAATTTATTTCAATTTGTTTTAATAGTATAGTCACCAAAGTGACATCTGCTGGTAAAATCATTGATAATAAAATATTAAGTCAAGGTTTACTTAATTTTTCATTTCAACTGATTTCTCAGTATAGTCACCAAAGTGACCTCTGCTATAAAATCTTTTGAACTGTGAATTATTAAGGTAGGGTGTGTGTTTTTCTTTATGTGGGCAACATATCGACCCAAAAGACGAGTGTTGTTTGGCCGAACGATTACATACACATGTGGTAATGAGTGTGTGATGATTATTAGGTGTCCATTGTGAGTGCTTAGTTGGCCCAAAGGAAGGCTAAGTACTCGACAGGAGGATCTTATCATCAATGCTCGATTACTACGCAAGATAACCAAATGTTAAATCAACTCTCTGTCTAAAGACTAGACTTGTTGTTACTCTGGTTATCTTGAGATGAGATTTTATCACTGTTATGATTATTCACTACTTGTTTTTATCACATGCTTCTATGAGCTAATTGTGTTTTGCACTTGGTTCTCTTTGCAGTTAACATGATTAATGCTTCCGCTGTCACTGCCACTTTAAATAATATTCCTTATTTGAATAATTCACCTTTTGGTCTTGTTAGTTCTAAAGTCAATTTAGTTTCAGTTCCTAGAAACACCTGGTGGTTGGATTCTGGTGCTACAACCCACATCAGTGTTTCTATGCAAGGTTGCCTAAACTTTAGAAAGCCTAGTGATGAACAAAAATTCATCTTTATGGGGGCTGGAAATCCAATGGAAGTTTTAGGCATAGGGACATTTAAGTTGTTGTTAAATACTGGTTCATTTATAAAATTGGAAAACACATTTATTGTACCGTCTTTTAGACAGAATTTGGTTTCAGTTTCTGTATTGGACAAAGAAGGTTTCGTTTGTTCATTTGGTAATAGAAAATGTAGTATTTATCTCAATTCTAAACTTATTGGAACCAGTTATTTATCTAACATTGACAACCTTTATTTACTTGAAACAGTAAATTTAAGTGATGAATCCCTTAATACTGAAACTAGAGGCACTAAACACAAATTATCAACAGAAAATTCTTTCTCCTTATGGCATAAGCGTTTGGGTCATATCTCTAAAAAGAGAATTAATAGGCTTGTGTAAGAAGGAATTCTTGATAAACTTGAGGATTCAAGTAATGATATTTGTGTTGAGTGCATTAAGGGAAAAACCACTAACAAGAGAAAATTTATATCTGAGAGAATTAAGGATGTCTTAGAATTGATACATACAGATATTTGTGGACCTTTCCCTACGGCTTCATGGAATGGTCAACAATATTTTATCACATTCATAGACGATTATTCTCGATATGACTATCTGTTCTTAATGCATGAGAAATCACAAGCATTGGACATGTTTAAGTTGTTTAAGGCCGAAGTTGAAAATCAGTTTGGAAAATTCAATTAAGGTCATACGATCCGATCGTGGTGGTAAATACTACGGCATTTATGACGGATCAGGTGAACGACGTCCAGATCTATTTGCTAGATTTCTTGGTGAGTGTGGGATTGTTCCTCAGTACACCATGCCTGGTTCTCCAAACATGAATGGTGTATCAGAAAGGAGAAATAGAACACTTAAGGATATGGTACGGAGTATGATTTGTCATACTACTTTACCACATTCACTATGGGGAGATGCATTAAAAACTGCAGTCTATATTCTCAATAGAGTTCCTACAAAAGCTACAAACAAATCCCCTTATGAATTATGGACGGGTAAGAAATCTGTCATAAAGCATTTTCGTGTTTGGGGATGTCCAGCTGAGGCTAGGCCTTTTAGGCCATATAAAAAGAAACTGGATGCAAGAACTGTTAGTAGCTATTTTTGTAGGATACCTTGAGAAATCAAGGAGTTTCAAATTCTATGATCCCAAAACTAGAACAATTTTTGAAACGGGAAATGCTAGATTTTTTGAGGATGTTGAGTTTGGGGGGGGGGGGGGGGGGGGAGATAAGGCTAATGACTTTGTCTTAGAGGAGGAATCAGTTAATATTCCTCCTGTAAGCTGTTGTTGACCATGATCAAGTTTTCATTCCAAATGTTATTCAACAACAACATTTAGAAGACAATGTTGAGCTTTCTACCCATCCAGAATATCCAACTGTTCCTCAATCCAGTGTTCATGAGGAGCATGAGGATCAAACTCAACAACCTCAATCTCAAAATGAACCAGAGCCTTTAAGGAGATCCACCAGAGACTGGAGAAGTGCAATTTCCAGTGATTATGTTGTATTTCTCCAAGAACATCAGGATAATATTGATTCAGTGGGAGATGATCCACTGACCTTCCATGAAGCAATTAATTGTTCTAATGCTCAAAAGTGGATCGATGCCATGGGTGAAGAAATTCAGTCTATGAAAGACAATGACGTTTGGGATCTTGTACCATTGTCTGAAGGAGTGAGACCTATTGGTTGCAAATGGATTTTTAAAACCAAAAGGGATTCACAAGGCAATGTGGAAAGATTTAAAGCGCGTCTTGTCGCTAAGGGATTCACCCAAAAGGGAAGACATTGATTATAAAGAGACTTTCTCTCCGGTTTTATCGAAAGACTCTTTTAGAATAATTATGGCTCTGGTAGCATATTTTGACTTTGAGCTTCATCAAATGGATGTTAAGACAGCTTTTCTCAATGGAGACATTGAGGAAATAATTTACATGTTACAACTAGAAAGATTAGATTCAGTCGGATCTACTCAATTGGTTTGTAAATTGAAGAAAATCATTTATGGACTCAAGCAAGCTTCTCGTCAATGGTACCAAAAGTTTTATCAGGTAATTCTCTCATTTGGTTTTGAGGTGAATACTATTGGAGATTATGTGTACCATAAGTTTAGTGGGAGTAAATTTATTTTTCTAGTTCTTTATGTGGATGACATTTTGCTTGCCAGCAGCGATTTGCAATTACTTCAAGATACTAAGAAATTTCTTTCAAAGCAATTTGAAATGAAAGATTTTGGTGAATCATCTTTTGTATTAGAGATCCAGATTCATCGCGATCGTTCACGAGGAACATTAGGATTATCACAAAAGAGTTATATTGAAAAAGTATTGCAACGATTTGGCATGAAAAATTATAGACCACTTGAAACCCCTGTAGCTAAAGGAGATAAATTCAGTCTGAAATAGTGTCCAAAAGGTGAAATAGATTCTAAATTTATGGAAAACATCCCTTATGCTTCGGTAGTAGGGAGTTTGATGTATGCACAGGTCTGCACTCGTCCTGATCTTGCATACATTGTTGGAATGCTTAGTAGATATCAAAGTAATCCAGGAAGAGAATATTGGGTTGCAGCTAAAAGAGTTTTCAAATATTTGCAAAACACAAAAGATTATATGCTCACTTATAGAAAGTCAGATAGTCTTGAGATCATTGGGTATTCTGATTCTGACTTTGCTGGATGCCAAGATAGTCGTAAATTGACATCTAGATATGTGTTTCTATTAGCTGGAGGTGCAATATCTTGGAAAAGTGCTAAGCAGACACTTGTTGCATCTTCTACTATGGAAGCAGAATTTGTTGCATGTTATGAGACATCCAATTATACAGTATGGCTGCAAAATTTCATTTCAAGACTGCAAATTGTCAATGGTGTTGAAAGACTACTCAAGTTATTCTGTGACAATAGAGCAGCAGTCTTGTATTTAAACAACAATATGAGCTCTTCTAAATCAAAGCATATAGACATCAAGCTCCTTGTTGTAAAAGAAAGAGTTCATAGTGACTTAATTTCTATTGAGTTCATAGGAACAAATTTTATGATTGCAGATCCACTCACTAAGGCAGTGGCCCCTAAAGTTTTTCATGAACATCTTGAAAACATGGGCATTACAGTTTTTGATGTCATTTGATTTAGTGAGAGTATTTTTTTTTGTTCCATTTAGTTATTACTGTATTTATTGTCATGACATTAATGAAAATTTTCAGTTTTCATTATTTTCTCTACTCTTTGATCTCATTTGGTTAAAGTTGGACCAGTTGGAAATAAAAGGTGATGCTATCACATTATGTTATTTCCATGCTACACATCCATACTAGATTTATGTCATTTAGTTGAGTTAATACATGTGATTACTGTGGGTCTAATTGCGAAAATATGTCAATGACCGCCCCTTTAGTCCTTGTGTTAATAGACTAATGGACGAGATTGTTTTAGATGACATCTTAAGTTTTATGCGCATAAAGATTGTGTTAGAGATTTATGTACGATTTAAAGTTTTATTATGTAATTATATGGTTGCCTTGTCCAAGTGGGAGATTGTTAGGATCTACATGGACTATGCACCATGTACATGCATAATATATTGCATTTGGGCATGTAGACGTACATGCATTGCAGTATTTAATCGTATATAATTTTATCTCTAATTTATTTATTGTCATCTAATTATTATAGTATGGAGGGGGGCTTTATATTGTGTAGAATCCCTGAGGGTATAATTGTCTTAGCTCTGATGGGCTGATAAGTAATTATACCCATTAGGTTTTTCCTATATATAGGTGTGGTCCCTGATTGAGGTGAAAAGTTTTTGTCGAGAGGTTTTCAGTTTGGTTCCCATCGGCCGCCACGCCTCTCTTGACGAACAACACAATCAGTTAGAAGATCACTCCGGTTGAATTCACAGCATCATGAAATCTGGTATGTTTTATTACAGTATTTTTCCATTCAATTTATGCAAGACATTAGGATCGATCTAATAGCTTGACTTACTAATGGTAGTGAGTGCGATACCACACAATTTAATGACATTAAAAGCATTAACAACCATTTGCATAATGCGCAGAATGCACGATGCTACAAGGAAGAGACAACAAACCCAGCTAGAGAGAAGATTGGCACTCGAACGTTATGTAATTATGCACCTCTAGGCTGTTTTTCATAAGACGGATGAAAAACAGGAGAGAAAAGAAAATTGAAGAGTGATAAAGAAAAATTGGAAGGATAAAAAATAACAAAGTTTTTCACTTTTGTGTTTTGTTGGAAGGAAAGAAATGAACAAGGAAAATTATACAATTTTCAATTATTATATATCCTTTAGTTAAATAACAAAACTTTTCTTTATAATTTATTATTTTAAATTACTTTTTATAATTTAGCATTTAAATTTTTTTTACAACCATAATTATTTAAAATTAATTTTTACAACATGTCATTATAAATTTTATTTACAACCTTAATCATTTTAAATAAGTTTTCGCAACCTATGAGCATTCCACCGAGACATAATAACAGATAATAGAAAGATATGAGAGCATAAACATAATAACCAAGATAAGAGAAAGAATAAAACCACGGCTCAAAACAACACATTATCTATATAACACATCTACATAAATATTCTTAACACACACATATAACAAGAACATGGATATAGTTTGACACATAAGCAATAAAATGAACACAACACATATAACAAGATTATAAATAAAGTTTGATACACATACATATCGTCAAACACAACATACATTAGTCAATAACATAACATTCAACATCTTATTCAACACAACACACATAATACCAATAATGATAACACAATATCCAAGATAGTCCCACTAGTCTCAACACAATAATAAGATAGTCCGACATCATAGTCCAACATCAGTTTAAAACATCTAACCATTCAACATGTCATTCAAGAGCCCAAGATAGTATTATGTTGGAATTGAAAAGAATAGCCGTGTGTTCTCTTTACTTTTTCCAAGAGCTAAATAAGCACGAAGCAAGCGATGAGGTGTAACTCCAATCCTATTTAACTCAGCAACTATTTCCTTTTCAATGTTCATGATTAGGAGTTAGTTGTGTAGACAAAACTTCATTTGTCACTTTTATACATTTGATCATTGCCTCTAGCTTATCATTTGTAGCATCCATTTTAGGTAAAGCAGCTTCTTGCAATGTAAGAGAAGCTTCTTGCAATTGAACTGAACTAAACTTTCTTTTATTACTCTTAGATGACATAGCTAAATCATTTGACTTGTATGATGGCATAGGCATTGGGCTTATACAATCTTCAAGATCATCATCAACAGGTATACTATTCATATCATTGTCTTGACCTTCTCTATTGGCCATATTCATATGCTCTTTGCAAGTAGTAGCCATGCTTCTAGAGGCTCGATCTTTAGAGAACAACTCTTCTAGCTTGTCATAGTTTTGAATAGGAGTGCTCCTTCATTTCATGTGAGGATTAGCCTGTAAAAGATCAAGTTCAACAATTACATCCATAACATATAAACAAATTATAACTTATATTAAACAAAATTTAACATACCTCAATAAGATCATCCCATATGCTCTTGTCTGAAAGTCCCTAAAGGGGGGGGGGGGGGGGGGGGGGCGAAAACCCTAATAGGCGCATATCAAAGTTTTCACAAGCGGAAGCTAGGGTTTCTAAGATCGGTTTACATGTCATATAATCAACTTATTAATACTTGTATAGATCAAATTAAGATCATACCATAGCCATGAGTGAATGGCGACTTGGAAGCAGAGAAAAAAGTAGCTCTCCTCCAAAGCGTGCGCACACAAGATGATTGATCGCCTACTCCTTGTCGATCCTTGTGCTAGCAAGGCTCCAAGGTGTCCTTTTGTGTGGAGGAGAAGAGATGAATTTTCTTTTCCTTTTTCTGGCCGAAAGCTCTTCTTGGCGTGAAGACTCACCACACGAGAGAGGAGGCGTGAAGAGGAAGAGGCCAGAGACGAGAATAGCGCCACTCCCACGAACGTAGAGGCGTGAACTATTTTGGAAAGCATGACTTCCAAAAATAGTAAGCCCTCAACGTGTGATGCGTTCACTCCAAGTGAACCATCGCATTTTCCTCTCCCATTGAACCATGCGCTCACTATGATGAGCCGGTTCAATTACATTTGGTTCAAAGACCAAATTAAGCCAAACCTTGGTCTAGATCATATAAAACCAAAAGGTTCAAGATCTAACCATTCATCTCTTGATGCTCTTGATCTCATCGATCTAGCATCAGTTCTCTCGATCGAAGCTTACTGATCTCAAGCCCTAATCAATCAAACATGATTAGACCAGATCTCACTTACAATCAGAGTTTAAACTCCTTTAAACTGAACCAAAACAATTCAGTCCACACGATCTGACTCAAGTAAGCCATATCATCAAATTGTGCAACCCTAAGGGTTTCCTTTAAATGTCGGTAACGATAACTTACGTTATCACGATCAGTGAGGGGTATCTAGCAACACATCACTGTCTCCCGATATAAAGGAAAGAGTCTTCCAAGACTACACCCAAACCATAGTACAAGTGTGAATTCAATTCACTAGGCATACTTGTTTCCTTTGCCACTGGATGTTCTTATTGGATAAGCATGTCAAGCCTGTAACTCCAATATGATGAGAGTGGTTAGATCAGATGAACATAGTCATCTGGGTATGGCCATACACTTTCTCAACCATCTCATCCAGGGGGCCCCTTTAGAACATCACACTCCAAAATAGGAGAAGGCAATCCTATATCTATCACTAGCGCCCTAACATGACTCATGCACATTATCCAAGATAGTCTATAACCATTATGTTTCAAATGATATTGAACTACCTCAAAACAATGCCAATCATCATTTAGAAACACAAGTGATCTCAAGTCAGAGGAAGTATGCCACTTGCTTGCATACAAGGATTATTCACATTGTGACAAGCAATTGAACATCCTAAGTAGGGTCTGTCCAGTACATCCAATGTACCCATGAGTCTACATCTTATTCCATGCTCGAAGCATCCTATAAGATTAGAACACATATTAGTCTCAATCATATCAAGGCTATCTCATGTTCACCAAGATATCTCGACTAAGGACAATTCTGCATGTCAGCCAAGCTGAACAGCATTGAGACATTATTCAGAAGTATACATATAGCAGCAGATAATGCAACAACCTGAATAACAACCATTGCCTTTATAAACATTGAGTTTATACATGATACTGATATAATCCCAAGGCCTCAAACATTAGCCTTTAAGGGCATACCCCAACATTGTCAGCTTCAAATATTTTCGTTTCAAAACTCTATGAGATTCCAGTCTTGCTTTTAAATAATTCATGACATATGTTGAAATAGATTTTTAGGGTTTTTATCTGATTTTTCAAATGTTGTTTGTTCAATGATATACTAAATGTTTAATTGCATATAGACAATATATTCTTATATGCAGTAGTAGTAAATGTGTCATCAACCCTAAACCCTCTTACCTGTTGCTCTAACATAGCATCTATGAAGACATTATTCATATCTTCAATCCATTTGATGTTATCTCTTTTAGTGCCTTCAGTTGTATTAATCATTTGACTCATCTTACATTTAAATGAAATAAATTGTGTTAGGTCATTATAAAAGTAATACAAATAGCATAGAAATATCAAATAAAGGTGGAATCAAGGTGAACAAAGAACATATAATCCATTTTTAAACATTCAAGGTGAGTTCCAGTTCCATAATATGTAAATTAAAAACATGAAATATATTCATATTACTAATTAAGGTTCATGAAATACAAAAACATAGTTCTTATACTCACATTACAAAATATGTAAATTACAAAGACAGATATTACAAAACGTGGTCATCCCACATTGCATTTCCTATTGTATCTCTAATGAGAATCCTTTTCTTTGCTTCTTCATCTTATCTTTCTGTACTACTTACATCATTGCTTGAACTGTGCAATAATTCCTCGTCAACTTCAGCAATTAATCTAGCATCGGGATTAACACCAATTAAGTAGTTGTATAAAACACAACAAGCTATAATAATCTGTACATGTGTACTGATTAGGTAATGTGATTCTGTTCCACTTGCAATGATTGGAAGTATTTTCTTCAATATACCAAAAGTTCTTTCAATGACATTATGGGCAGATGCATGTCGGGGGTTAAAAAGTTCTTTCTCATTTTCTGGATTATATTTTGAATATTCTTTTAAATGATACCGTACTCGTCTATGAGGTATGATGAGTCAATTTTTAATCCCAAGTCCAGCGTCACCTAAATAGTATTTGCCTAAAATAATTATATAGGACATTAGAATTGATAACAAAACTAAGGACCCTTCCAACTAATAAAAAAAAAAGCAAAGTTCACCTTGCGGAATTTTTAGGCTATCAGATCTAGTGATAACATCATTTAGTATTCATGAATATGATGTTGTTCCTTCCCACCCAGCAAGGACATAAGTAAATTTCATATCGAATGAACATGCGCACAAAACATTAGTAGTTGGCCAATCCTTTCTTCACCACTTTTTCTTCAATGTTGCAATTTCTAGTGTCTCTAACTCGGCCAGTACCTTGCAGCAACTCACACAAATGCGTAAAAGCAACTACATTCATTTTTAACATGTTCTGACAAATTTGATCCGACCTAGATAAATTATATAAAAGTGCTCACCGCACATTATCTTTATATTCAATGCTCATTGCTATTGGTTTATCCACATATGATAAGATAAAAAATAAACTCATAAATATAGACATTTGTGCAAGACAACATATAGTTGCACATGTGGCTTGGTAATTTCTTTGTTGAATGATACACACTAATAGAAGTATCTTCTCTTTGTTGCTTAATTGAAAAGCCATTATGATAATGCCTATACAAATAAATATCTTTATTTTTTTTATAAAAAGGAATTTATTAACAGGCTCATGGCTTTGAGTCATCAAAATACAAAAATTGTTTAGCTGGGGAGGCTAGCTATCTTTCCAACATTCATTCCGTTTGCTACATTTTGCATATGTAGCAAGTCAATCAGCAACAACATTAAACTTCATATCAACCTGCTCAAATAGAGTGCCTCTAGAAGAAGACATAAAATGGATGTCCCTGATCACATCTTGAACATTAACATCAGATAAAAGCTCTGAATCCTTTATGAAGTTTAGAGCTTCCAAGCAGTTAGACTCCACAATAATAGGAAACTTTGTTAGGTTTGGGTTGGAGTAAATATTGCCAATGCGCTCCAAATGGCCAACAATTCAACTAAAAGTGTTGAATTACAACTTAGATAAG
Source organism: Costus lasius (assembly GCA_027563935.2). Classification (NCBI taxonomy): domain Eukaryota; kingdom Viridiplantae; phylum Streptophyta; class Magnoliopsida; order Zingiberales; family Costaceae; genus Costus; species Costus lasius. The sequence goes on along the minus strand of CM050450.1, from coordinate 115,951,266 downwards.
CAGCAGCGGCCAACAAGACATTTGCATTGCTATCCCTGATTATATAACCCAAGCCAGCTTCATTTGAAGCTTTGTTCCAAGCACCATCCGTATTAACTTTAAAATACCCAGCCGGAGGTCTTGACCACTTCAAACTCTTGAAGCGTTTACTAATACTCCTGGCTTTGTCCCACCAAAGTGCTAAGTCATGGTCTTTGAGATCAGCCCAAGCATTTCTACCACCCCAGATCACGTTAGGAAGCTCATTTTGAAAAATAGCTACATTTCTTTCTTTCCATACCTGCCAAAACATTAATAAAATTAGTTCCAAAGTATAGGAGTCAACAACAAAGAGAAGCCAAGAGTCTCCCTTTTCCACAATTTGAGTTAAATCTTTACCAAGGAAATGCTTTCCGAGATACTCCAAAATGTTTCTAGTAAAAGCACAAGAGTAAAATAGATGTTCACAAGATTCCTCATCGTTTACACAACACACAAATATTCAGACCATGGAAACCTATTTTCGCAAGGGTATCAAAAGTTTGGAGTTTGTGATGAAGAAGCTTCCAGCCAAATATTTTTATTTTGGCTGAGATTTTGAGATTCCAAAGGATTTTCCAACCGGGCCAAGAGTCAATAGAAGAAATAGAATTATTAAGCAAAACCCGATAGACACATTTGGTAATGGGGAGCCCATGCGAGTTTTCATTCCAAAACTAGCAATCCATAGAAGGCATAAAGGGAAGAATAATGCTAGAAATGGCCTGGACAATTTCCTACCTGCCCCAACTCTGAATCTTATGGACATCTTAAGAGTTATTGAGGATGCGAGAAGAGACAGGTTGATTAGGAACCGCTCTAATATAAATAAAAGTAGGCTTAAAAGCAAAAGGAATATTAGAGCACCAAGGATGATTGATAACAAGAGTATCATTACCATCATTAATGCGCTTACTTAAAAAAGGCTCGATGAGTTTAAGATCAGCAATTAAAGCCTTCCAAGCCCTACTAGACTTTCTATAAGGAAGGGAATTGTAAGGGTCAATGGAGCCATATTTCACACGAGAAACCCTAATTTGGTTGTCACAATTGTTAAGATTGTCAATAATTCTACGACAATTTATAGCATGTCTCATAAGAGCCAAATCTTTCGAGTAAAGACCTCCTTGATCTTTGGGTCTCAAAAGAGACTCCCATTTTATGAGATGTAGGCCTTTCTTACCATCATTTTTACCCCAAACAAAGCCTCTGATAGGAGTATTTAACTTATCAAGTTGAGATCTAGACAGACCAGAGGAAATCATATTATGAAGAGGGGTAGAGGCAAGAACACTTTTAGCAAGAATAATGCACCCGGCTTGGCTTAAGAATTGACCTTGCCAAGATTGGATTTTAGTGAGAATAACATTAAGACTTTCCTTGTAAATAGCTGGAGGAGTTGTGGAAAGGGTTAATGTTGACACCCAAATATTTAAAGGGAAAAAAAACCTTGCCTCAGGCCTAAGTCATTAAGAATTCTTTGCCTAGTATAAGAGGGACAATGCTTTTGAAAATAAATGCTAGATTTGTTAGGGTTAACCCTTTGACTAGTGATATCGTGGTAAGTAGATAGAATTTGCTTTATGTTCTTGCAAGACTTCTTGTTAGATCTAAAACAAAGGAGAACATCATCGGCATACATAATATGAGAGATACTACATTGGCCCTTGAAATTCATGGGAGTAATCAAATTGCATTTAGTGGCATGATTAAGAAGGATGATGAGAATATTGGCCGAAATCACATAAAGATAGGGGGAAAGAGGATCTCCTTGACGGATACCTCTATCGCCCTTAAACTCGGAGGAGGACTCCCCATTAATATTGCAAGTAAAGATGGGAGAATTGATACAAGTTTCAATCCAACAGATGAATTGCTGAGGTGTGCCGATAAGATCAAGAGCAAGGGTTATAGCTTGTCGCTTGATAGTGTCAAAAGTCTTTTCCAGATCAAGCTTGACCATGATCACTGGGTTTGGCCCAGGAATTGAAAAAAGAATGAGCAATTTCTTGCACCGTGAGAATGTTATCATCAATTTTTCTATCTTTAATAAAGGCAGATTGTTCGATATTGATCATATTGGGCAAGATCAGTTTAAGTCTATTGGCCAAAAGCTTAGAAAGAATTTTGTATTTCACATTAGAGAAATCGGTCTAAAGTCTTTGATTCGAGTGCGGTTGACAATTTTAGGAATGAAGATGATTTGAGTTTTCCCCCAATCAGTTGGGAGGGAATTAGAGAGTTGAAATTGCAAAAGGACTTTCATATAGTCAGTATGAATAGTTTCCCAAAAGTGTTTGAAAAACTCATGGCTAGCACCATTTTTTAGTCCTCGAATAACCTCCAAAACTTCTTGCGAGCCAAAAGGCCTACACAAGGAAGTCTGAATGTTAGCATCAAGAGGGAGTCTGTACATCTCAAGAATGGCCAGGGAGGACTTCAAGCAGCTGGATAGATTATTAGAATTAGTCCAAAGGGTTAAGTAGTGAAGTTTGAATATATCCTTAATCTCATGAATATTCTGGATGAAAACCCCATTATCCTCAGTGATCCTTCTAATCAGATTGCGACTTTTCCTAGCAGAGACTAGATGATGGAAGAGCTTAGTATTAGCATCCTCATAGTTAATCCAACTACATTTAGTCAAGGTTTGCCATTTGATATAAATTTGTCTATTGAGAGCTTTGGCTTTGTTCGTGAGGCAAAGGTGCTGAATGTTTTCTTCATCAGACAAGGGCATGCAACATTCAGCATCCTCCAGATCTTTAATCTCTGTAAGGGTATCATTCAGAATGGATTTAGGCTTACTAAGACACCTTATGTCCCAATTAATAAGGTTAAAACTAATTTTGTTTAACCTTGCAGACAAGGAAGGGTCAGGAAGAACAGGATTATTCCAAATATTTTTGATAATATTTTCAGCTTCAGGATAAAAATTCCAAATTGCCCTATATCTGACAGGGGGTTTTGGAGGTTTCTCACTAGGAAGGATTTTAATAAGGGGATTATGGTCCGAAAGCAGTTTGGGGAGATGATTGACAAGGGAATGCCAAAATAAATTCATCCAATGACTGTAAGATCCAAGGATCTTAAGTCCTGGTAAGCATTATTTAGATTTAAATAAAATCATTAGCTGTGATATTTTATTATGATAAAATTATTGGATGCTAATTAACTGGCTTATTGATTGTTAAATTGTAATTATTTGATTTGTGATTTATATTGGTTGTTAATTTATGGTAAATTAATTTGAAATTAATGGTTGATTATTGGTTGTTAATTTAGGATAAATTAATTAGACCTTATTGGATATTAATTAAATCCTTATTGGATTTTGCGTTTAAGTGAAGTAATTAATTGGATGTTAATTTAAACTCTTATTGGATGTTCACTTAAACTAAGGGTTATTGGGTTACACTTAAATTAGATTTAAAATTCGAAATTAGTTAGTTAAATGGGTAAAACCTAATTGAATTAATGGGTTAATGGGTTAAGAGTTAAAACCGAAAATTCAAATTAGTATTTCGGTTAGGGTGGAATTTTTGGGCGAGATTTTGGCTTGAGAGAAAACTTTGGGCGACGGCTAGGAAGAAGGAGGCGACTTTGGTGTTCTTGGAATTTTGAGGTGATTTTCTTCATCTTCTTCCCTTGGTGATTTTCCTTGAAGTGAAGAAACTTCCTTGGCGAGTTCTTGAAGATTTTTGGGCGGCTTAAAGGCTTTAGACGAAATTGTTGGAGGGTTTTTTCACCTTGGTGTTCACGGTTCAAGGTGAGTGGAATGTCTTGTTTGACTTATGAATTTAGTGGTGTTTGTGACATGATACATTTGAGTTGTTGGAATTTTCATCTTGTTAAAACCGAATTTAGGACATAGAAACCGAAATTAATATGTTCTTCATGAAAACCAAAGCTAAGGTATTTTCCATGAAATCGAATAGATATTCTTGTTATTCATGAGAACCGAATTGTATTTCTCCATGAAAACCTAATTTTCCATGTAAACCGAATTGATCTTGATAATTGTTATGAAAACCGAATTTAGATGTTAATTATGAAAACCGAATTGATCTTGATAATTGGTATGAAAACCGAATTTAGATATTAATTATGAAAACCGAATTGATCTTGATAATTGGTATGAAAACCGAATTTTGATGTTAATTATGAAAACCGAAATAATCTTGATAATTGTTATGAAAACTGAAATTTGATTTAATTATGAAAACCGAAATCTTGATGATTATTTAACCGAAAATTTGTATGAAATTTAAGGTGTTTTTATAGGGAATTTTGGTAGCATTAAATCATTGAATTTTGAGTATGAAATCCTTGTTATCTAGATATAATTTTAGTATTAATTTTGAGTATTAAATCAGTGATTTTATCCCGTTAGTAAGAATACATGTTTTACATTTTATGTTGATTTTATGGATACTTGTTAACTGCATTATTGAGAAATTGTTTGAGAAATTTGGATGATAACCTAGTAAGGTTTGACTGAACTAATCAGCATGATAAATGTTATATGTCGAATTTTATGGATGCTTGATAAATTGCCAATAATGTTATGTTGTAAAACTCATGTTTATTTAATTAAGATCATGTAATCATGTTTGAGAACATTGGGTGATAATTTAGCAAAATTTCACTGAACTGACCAGCCTGAAATTTAAGGACTACACAATATTCGGTGATATTCGAATATAAAACATTATGTGTTATGTTATGTGAATTCTGAACAATATGTGTGATCATGTGAATTCTGAACAATATGTGTGATCATGTGAATTCTGAACAATATGTGTGATCTTGTGAATTTTGAAAAATTATGGGTTATGTGAAATTGGAAAATTATGTGATTATGTGATGGTTAGGACTAAGGCTAGGTGTAACTATGAACTCAAGGGGATAGTCCTTATGTGTTATGTTAAGGGTTTGAATTTCAGCCCTGTATTGTGATATGTGAGGAGGTTGATGTTCAGCCTGCCTATTATGATTACTGTGATGGGGGTTGATGTTCAGCCTGCCCGATATGATTTTTGTGATGACTATCCTAGAGTCTAGTTGACACTTAGGAGTCCACCTTTGTGAAATATGTTCACCTATGTGAAATATGAAATAAGATGTGTCTGTTGTCCAGTAGGAACCTTTTGGGAGAACGGGTTTTGACGCAAAGTGCCATGTCTTGGTCAGACAGGGGCCACCTCTTGATGTCACTACTCTTTTATGTGATGGGGTAATATAAGACGCAAAGTGCCATGTCTTGATCAGACAGGGGCCACCTCTTGATGTCATTACTCTTTATGTGACGGGGTGATATAAGACGCAAAGTGCCATGTCTTGATCAGACAGGGGCCACCTCTTGATGTCATCACTCTGATGTGTTATGGGGTGAGGGAGCAAAGTGCCACGTCGTGACCTGGCGGGGGCCACCTCTTGATTCTACTCACTGTCCATGTTTATGTGTTGCATGCAGCTCCCAGTGCTTTGGCCAAGCCGGGTTAGACCATATTGGTCACTACTGAATATGCTGGACAACTAGGTTAATTAAGTATGGTGTGTTTAGTTGGTTTAGAATATATGTGTTTAATTGGGTTAGAGTAAAACTCTAGAACCTGAATTTGTTATATGCTAGTATGTACATTTAACTGTCTATATGACTTCTGTTTCTTTATTTTGTTATATGTTGACATAATGTTCTGTTAAATATTTTTAAAAATAATCTGCCTATATTTTTGAATGTATGTTATGGATGGTCGATTTAGACTATCCACTCACTGGGCTGTGTAGCTCACCCCTCACTATTTTCAGGCATAGAGCAGGGGCGCATGTCTTGAGTGCATTGGCGTGGATAATTATGCTGTTTGCTGTTTTAAGAATTTTTATGCTTAATTCTTGGGGCCGGTTGTGGCCTTAACATAAATTATATGAACTATGTGAATCATGAGACTATGTGAACTATGTGAAGTATGTTGCCGGTTATGGCAGTCTTATGAGTTTGATTTTTGTGTCACCGCGGGCTTCAGCCTGGTTTCGGTGTTTGGTATGAGTTTATAAAATCGACTTTGTGGCTTTGCTTTGAATTTCGAATCGAATTGTATTTATGCCATCGGATTTGATATAACTGTTGCCTTGCATATGTCTAGTGCAAGGATTGCGTGGTGGCAGGTACCCTTATGTAATTTATGATAATTGTGTTTTGTGGATATTTATGTATGGGTTTGTGGAAATTTTCAGATCGTGTTTTTCTTGAACTCGGTTTTACCTAGCATATGATCGATCTTATATGAAACATCCTGTATCATTTGTGAATTGTGCCATTTGTTTGGGGTTAAGAATGTGGGATGTTACAATGACTGTTAGTTAAGGCCCAATCAAGTCTACAAAGAACTTTCTTATGACCTTTTTGATTATTAGACTATGTAAAAGGGGTAGAGTCATAACCCAGATCAATCAGACCATGAGTAGAAATGAAATCTTTGAAGAGATGATTAGAGAGATTATTAGAGAAAGGGGATCCCTCAAATTTTTCATGCTCATCGATAACACAATTAAAATCCCCATAGAGCATCCAAGGGATGTCATCCATGGAGATTTTCAAAAAATCAAACCACATACTATTTTGAAAAGAGTAAAAGTTATTGGCATAAAAGACAGAGAGGAGCCAAGGGGCATACCTTTTGTTGTCAATAACTAGGCTAACAAATTGAGAAGAGATCAAAGTTACCTCAGCATATGTGAATTTGCTATTCTAGGTTATTAGAATACCACCAGAAGCCTTCTTTGCTGGAGCGTTAGCATGTCTCCAGTCCTTTCCCAACTCCTTGGTAAACGTTTTAGCTTCGTCCTCATCAAGATGAGACTCTTGCAAAGCAAAGATCGCCAGTCTATGGATTCGTTTCCAATGATGCATAAGGTCATGAACTTGCTTCTTCACTGCTCCCCTACAATTCCATGAAATGCAAATAATAGAAAACATTCAAAGAAGGAGAAAGATCACACAAAACCAGCCAAAGGACCAAAGAGGTCAAGTAGGAATTTTAAGGCTAGGGCCAGCCTTCACCCTTTTTAATTTCAGCAAGTTCTGCTTAAGGAGGAGATGAGCCTTGGATGACACCATCTGAATCTTATGGGATGAAAGGCTTCCCTCTAAATCCTCTTTCCAACCACCAAAATTGGAACCCTGCCTCTCGCGAGCGATGTCATGGATAACAAGGCATGAGAGGGTGGAATCCGATTGCTGCAAGGGAGGGGTCGCAAACACCGGGTCCTGAAATGGCACTAAGGCGAGCCTGATTCCCTTAGGCGGATTCAACATTTCTAGATTCGGATCTGACTTAGCTTGGGGAAGCATCGGAGTGATTGAGTTTGCAAATATTCCTCCTTGCTCCGCTTGAGATCTCATGATCCATCCTGCTAATGTCTCATCTTCTTCTAATGGCCTCTTGCTCGTTGGGTTTTGTGAGGCCAAAGTCTTTATCAATTCTTGTACTTCCGCTGCCTACAGAGTGACAGGCACCTGACATCTCTGCAAAGAAGAAGCGTCTTCGTTTGGGATGGATTGCGACAGGCTCGGGGACCTGTGAGGACGTTGACCAAAGGGAGGCGGGTTAACTTGTTTTGGATCACGCTCGCTCGGATGTGAATTCAGAGTAACCTTGCCGGGCGACGAAGGCTCAACGTGATGAGGGGCGGAGCTTCATATGCCCGGATCCATTTCCAGGTTAGGGGTCTTCCTAGTTCCCCTCTGTTGTCTTTTGGTTTGGACCCGAATCCAAGGGCTTGGGATAGCTGCTTCCTCTTCCTTGTCACCGGCGACATCTGAACAAAAAGCGGCAACTCCAGCCTCAGTCCTCGGGAGGGGGACAGAATTGGAATCCTCCACCTTAGCCTCGTCATTAGGAGGGGAGTGCAAACAGTCCTACACCGTGTGGCCGAGGCTTCCACACCTAGTGCAAAAAGCAGGGAGGTTTTCATCGAGAAGACCTGGAAGAAACCCATCCCCTCTGGGCCGATCCAAACTCCTTCTGGAAAGGGTTTGTCCAAGTCAACCTCAACACAAATTCGAACGAATTTCCCATGATTGAAGAGAGTAACGCATTCATCGATTATCTTTGTTAAGAACTTCCTCTCTCATATCTAATCAAATATATATTCATGAGCAAGATAAAATTTCTGTTATATGTGGGTCCTACATTATTCAGGGACCCACATGCAAATAATAAAAGGAGTTGGACTTTTTTGTAAAGTTTTAGTGAAAACTTAAATCACTCACGTAAACGTGAGGAATTGGGGTTTTTGAAAAGTCAATTGGAATTTGCACTCGTTTTGATGAGAGCGGCGGTTGGAGAGAGAAGGAGAAGAGTTAAGTTCTTCTCGGTGCGATCTAGGGGTCATTCACCGTCTGATCGGCGCAAGAATTTACAAAACTGTTCTTGGGGTAATTCCTTACATATCCAACGGCTAGTTTTTCGATTGGTCTCTTCTAGATGCTGTTTTGATGATAGTGGCGAATTTGGGAATAGATTTATTTCCTGCGTGATTTTTCATCTTGTTATTTATGAAATTATTGTTGTGAAGAGACTTTGTATTTGTTGGATACATAGTGGAAATCTGGTGGCTCTCTCCCGTGGTTTTTTACCCTATTTTTAGGGGTTTTTCCACGTAAAATCTTGGTGTTCTTGTGTTTGATTATTTTTCTGCGTTGATTACAATATTTGTTGCATCCATATAATATTGTGATTGCACAAGTGATATTTAGGGATTTATCAAGTTGAGCATTGAAATCCCAATAGTGGTATCAGAGCCAGGTTCTTCAATCACTTGTGTTATTCATGGAAGTTGGCAATAGGATGGTCGTTCTTAATGGAGAAAATTGGCTTATTTGGAAAGCCAAGATGGAAGACTATTTATATTGCAAAAATCTATTTGATGCAGTTGAGAATGAAAACAAACCTGAAAAATTATTAGATGATGAGTGGAGAAAACTGAACAGAAAAGCAATCAGTCATATTCGTCAGTGGGTAGAAGACAATATTTTTCATCATATTGTGACTGAGAAAGATGCATATAAGTTGTGAAAAAAATTAGAAGACTTATATGAAAGAAAAACTGCTGGCAACAAAGCTCTTTTGATTAGAAAATTGGTGAATCTGAAGTATAAAGAAGGTGCAAAAATTATTGAGCATTTGAATGACATGAAAGACATTATTAATCAGCTAGCCTCTATGAAGATGGTAATTGAAGATGAATTACAAACACTCTTACTGTTGAGTTCTCTACCAGAGAGTTGGGAGACCTTGGTTGTATCTCTTAGTAATGCAGCACCAGATGGTAAGCTATCCATGAGCCTAGTCACTTCAAGTCTATTGAATGAAGAAACTAGAAGAATGTCTGTGGAAGCATATAGCTCACAAACACTGGTGACTGAAAATCGTGGTAGAAGTAAAAGCAGATCTCTTTACCAACGTGGAAAATCTAGGAGCAGGTCATCTTTCAGAAAAGATGTAGAGTGTCATTATTGTCATAAGAAAGGGCATATAAAAAAATATTGTTGGTCATTCAAGAAGGCTCGGAAAGGTGAAAGCAGTGAAAAAGGAAAAGATAAAGAGAGTACTACTGTTACAGTGCATAGTGATATTAGTGTTCTAGCAACAAGTGATATTGATAATATGTTGACTGTCAATGAGAAAAACAGTTGGATCATTGACACATGTGCTTCTTTCCATGCTACCCCTTTTGTTAATTATTTTTCATCTCTACAGTATTGTGATTTAGGTATTGTCAAGATGGGAAATAAGGACACTGCTGCCATTGAAGGAAAAGGGGATATCATTGTTAAAACTAATCTTGGGCAAAAGATGATCTTTAGAGATGTGAGATATATTCCTGATTTAAGGTTCAGTTTGATCTCACCTGGTATTCTTGATGATGAGGGATTGGTAAGCACATTTGGCATTGGAAAGTGGAAGCTTACAAAAGGGTCACTTATTTATGCTAGAGGGAGCAAGCAGCATACTCTTTATCACACCGACGTTGAGGTACTCAGAGGAGAGATCATTACTGCTTCAACAAGCACATCAAATTTATGGCATAGGAGGCTTGAGCACATGAGTCAGAAGAGTATGGAAATTCTATCAAATAAGGATATTCTCCCCAAAGGTATTACTATCAGTCCTTGTGATCATTGCTTATTTGGTAAGCAACATAGAATTTCTTTTCTTAGAAATGGTCCAAAGAAAGGTACTATGCTACTTGATATTGTTTATTCAGATGTTTGTTTTATGGATGCTAAATCAGTAGGGGGTGCTTCTTATTTTGTTACTTTTATAGATGATTCATTTAGAAAAGTATGGGGTTACACTATGAAAACCAAAGATGAAGTGTTTGAAATTTTTAAAAATTTTCATGCTTTGGTAGAAAGGGAAACAGGTAGAAAATTAAAATGCTTGCATACTGATAATGGGGGAGAATACACATCTAATAGGTTTAAGGAGTATTTGACTAGACATGGAATTAGACATTAGTTAACTGTTCCATTGACTCCTCAACAAAATGGTGTAGTTGAGAGGATGAATCGCACAATTGTAGAAAAAATTAGATGTATGTTATTCTCTACAAAATTGCCTAAATCTTTTTGGGCTGAAGCATTCAAAACTGCTATTTATTTGATTAACCTGTCTCCTTCTTTTCCCCTTAATTGTGCTATTCCTCAGAAAGTTCGGTCTGGAAAAGATATTTCTTATGTTCACTTACGTGTTTTTGGTTGCAAAGCTTTTATGCATGTTCCTAAAGAAAGCAGGTCAAAACTTGATGCTAAGGCAATTCAGTGTATTTTCCTTGGCTATGGTGATGATGAGTTTGGATACAAAGTGTGGGATCTAGTTAATAGGAAAATGTATAGAAGTAGAGATGTAGTCTTTCATGAAGATAAGACTTTGGAAGACTTTGATAAAACTGAAAAATTACAAAGTGAGACACAGTATGTTCTAGATGACATCTTAGCTCAGGCAGATAAGTCAGTTGCTGAGGCAGAGGGAGAGTTCCATGAAGAGCACCAATCAAATAGCCCTACTGATACTTCTACAGATACAGATAATGCACAAGAAATTCAGATACCTCAATAGCCTCAGATGGAAACTCAGTTGAGACGGTCACTAAGAGGAAGAGTACCTTCAAAGCAATATGACAAAAATTATGTTATGATCACAGATCGAGGAGAGCCAGAATGCTATGAAGAAGCACTGAAAAGTGAGACAAAGGATAAGTGGAAGAAGGCAATGCAAGAGGAGATGAATTCTTTGCTAAAGAATCAGACATATGAGTTAGTGTAGTTGCCTAGAGGAAGAAAAGCATTGAAAAATAAGTGGTTGTACAAGATAAAGCATGAAGATGACAATGATCAAATTAGATATAAAGCAAGATTGGTGGTTAAAGGCTTCAGTCAAAAGTAAGGAGTTGATTTTGATGAAATATTCTCACCTGTTGTTAAGATGACATCTATCAGAGTTGTTATGGGTTTAGCTGCAAACTTAGACCTTGAGATTGAACAGTTAGATGTAAAGACAACTTTCCTACATGGAGATTTAGAAGAAGAGATATACATGGAGCAGCCAGAGGGATTTGTTGTCAAAGGAAGTGAACAAATGGTTTGCAAATTGAAAAAGAGCTTGTATGGATTGAAGCAAGCTCCCTGGCAATGGTATAAGAAGTTTGATTCATTGCAGATCAGTGTGTTTATTTCAAGAAATTCCCTAATGATAGCTTTATTATTTTATTGCTCAATGTTGATGATTTACTCATTGTAGGGAAGGATATTTGCTTAATTAATAGGTTGAAGAAAGAGCTGAATAACTCCTTTTATATGAAAGACTTGGGACAAGCCAGAAAGATATTGGGTATGAATATCACACGTGATAGAAATACTAAAAGGATTTGGTTATCTTAGAAAACATATGTTGAACAGGTGCTTGAAAGGTTCAATATGAAGGAAGCAAAACTAGTTAACACACCTCTTGCTGGTCATCTTAAGTTGTGCTCTATGGAAAGCCCCTCAAATGAGAAAGAAAAGAATGAGATACAGTATATTCCATTTGCATTAGCAGTGGGTAGTTTAATGTATGCTATGATTTGTACAAGGCCAGATATTGCACATCCTGTTGTAGTGGTTAGCAGATATCTTGCAAATCCAGGTAAAAGTCATTGGGAAGCAGTTAAATGGATCCTAAGATATTTGAAAGGTACATCAGCGACATGCTTTTGTTTTGGTACTTCAGTTCCTATCTTAGAAGGTTTTACTGATGCTGACTGGGCAGGTGACTTAGATGGAAGAAAATCTACTTCTGGATATCTATTTACATTTGCAGGGTGAGCTGTCTCATGGCAATCTAAGTTGCAAAGATGTGTTGCTCTATCTACTACCGAGGTAGAATATATTGCAGCCACTGAAGCAGGAAAAGAATTGATATGGTTAAAAGGTTTCCTGACTGAGTTAAATATAAATCAGGAGAAATATGTGATTCATTGTGACAGTCAAAGTGCTATGGAGCTTAGCAAAAATGTCACTTATCATTCCAGGACAAAGCATATTGATATCAGATATCATTGGATTAGGGATATTGTAGACAGAAAATTGATGAGTCTCAACAAGGTCCACACTGATAAAAATCCATTAGATATGATGACTAAGGTTGTGACGAAAGAGAAGACTGAGCTCTGTAAGAAGATGGCCGGATTGGTCATCCTTGCATAATGTAGGAGGGGGAGATTGTTATATGTGGGTCCTACATTATGCAGGGATCCACATGCAAATAATAAAAGGAGTTAGACTTTTTTTGTAAAGTCTTTAGTGAAAACTTAAATCACTCACGTGAACGTGAGGAATTGGGGTTTTTGACAAGTCAATTGGAATTTGCTCTGGTTTTGACGATAGCGGCAGCTGGAGAGAGAAGGAGAAAAGTTGAGTTCTTCTCGGTGCGATCTAGGGGTCATTCACCGTCTGATCGGTGCAAGAATTTACAGAACTGCTCTTGGGGTAATTCTTTACATATCCAACGGCTAGTTTTTCGATTGGTCTCTTCTAGATAACATTTTGATGATAGTGGCGAATTTGGGAATAGATTTATTTCCTGCGTGATTTTTCATCATGTTATTGATGAAATTATTGTTGTGAAGAGACTTTGTATTTGTTGGATACATAGTGGAAATCTGGTGGCTCTCTCCCGTGGTTTTTTACCCTATTTTTAGGGGTTTTTCCACGTAAAATCTTGGTGTTCTTGTGTTTGATTATTTTTCTGCGTTGATTACAATATTTGTTGCATCTATATAATATTGTGATTGCACAAGTGATATTTAGAGATTTATCAAGTTGAGCATTGAAATCCCAACAATTTTCTTGTCTCTATCTATATCCTATGTTCAAGCAATCCTATGTTGGTTCAAAATGTTCATATAAACAACAAAGCATATAAATGATGATTGTAAAAGAGTACAGAACAAGGTAGACATGTATCAATCGTGAGTATGCAACAAATCAATAATTTTGCTGATCGCCCATCGGTAAGTATAGCATTTTGTTATCATTCTCACTTGGACTAGTGTTTATTCTTTTGTAAGTTTAAGTAGACTTGCATCGTGGAATGTTCACATAATCTTCATGAAATTGCTCCATCTGATCTAATTTTACATTACGAGAATCAGGGCTAACATCTATATAAGTTCAGCTAGTGAAGGCGAGATTAGATACCGGCACTTTATTATCAAGGGCTAACATCTATATAAGTTCAGCTAACATGCACCTTCTCCATTGAAAAATATGGACTGAAAAAAAGATATTTCTGGTAGTACACTGGAGCTACTTAAGTCATCAGAACTAGAGGCACAAGGGACAATCTGTTCTTGCATAGTTGCATTGTTTTGTCTGTCAATCAACTAAGTAGGCAATTTTCGTTTGATCTTTTTCCTTATCTTGGTAGAATGGTTATTCTTGCAGGTATACCATTCTATGCATCTCGATCAATGTCGATTTTGTTTTTCTATTTAGAACATATTAAGTTAACACCCATTTGTAGGTTAGTACAGAGGTATGACAGAAGATTTGTGGTAGCTAATATGAATCAATGAAAATTTTTAGAAGCTAAGCAGATATTGATAAGGTCTTTAAAAAATTAGTGAAGAACTCAAGAATGAACATGTTTCAATCCAACACTAATTCAAAGCATAACGGTAAATACATTTCCTTTCAAAATGCGGTAGATCATGACAGATATAGTTTTAAATAATTTCGTGCAAAGATCAATTTTTTTATACCAAATGAAGTTGTTCTACTCTAATTTCCTAGGGAAAAATATACTAGAAAGGGGCAGAGGCAGATCTATGGTGGAGAGCGCTCGACCTAGTGGCAAGCTGGCGGTGCACAAGCGAGTCAACAGTGAACGGACGGACAAGTTGGTGGTGAATGGGCACGTCAATGGCGAATGGGCTCATCGGCGTTGTGCAAGCGACGCAGGCGAGCGGCGTGAGGGAGTGGCAGCAAGTGCTCGATCTAGCGGCGAGCAGGCGATTTGGCTGTGAGCTCACGGCGAACAAGCGATTTGGCTTTGTGCTCACAGTGAACGGGCGATTTGGTTGTGAGGGAGCGCAACGAACATGGGAGAAGAGGCATAGGAGGAGAAGCAATTTGGCTAAGAATACATGCGTCTTTCGGCTTTTCCGCCCATTTTGGAAGGATCAAAATGGGTGGAAAAGTTTTAAATTTTTCCCTCTACTTTTCTTCCCAAGTTTTTTCGTTTGCCCAAGGAAACAGGGGAATACAACTTTTCTTTCCTTTCCCTTCATTTTCCCTCTTAGGAAACACAATATTAAAGGTCACTTTTGCATCACTATTACACAGTGTTTACTTGGATAGATGGAAAGTGCAAAGGAAAGGAATGAAGGAAACAAAAGAAAAATAGATAGATGGAATGTGTTATAGATTTTCCTTCCTTGTGTTTACTTGGAAGGAAAGAAAGTTTTAAGGATTGATATATACACTTCAATTTTTATTTTTTTACTCGTATTATATATATATATATATATACTATTAATATCATAGAATTATTAAATATTAAATATTAAATAAGAGCAATGACGGCAAGGACAAGTAGCGGTGGCAAGAACGAGTAGTGGCAGTGAGCTCGAGCAGCGATGACAAGGATGAGTAGCGGCGACAAGAACGAGTAGTGGCAGTGAGCTCGAGCAGCGACGGCAAAGACGAGTAGTTGAGGAAAGCTAATAGTGAGCGAGGACGTGTAACAGTGTGGTGAAAATCGAGGTGTGAAGTTAGTAAAGTTAAGGTGTAGTTTAAGTTTTCTGCCCAATTCGGGCGGAAAGCAAATGGAGAGATTAATGCATAACTTTTCCTCCTAAACTATCAATTTGCCTAGGTAAACAAGCTTATACTCCTTTTCTTCTTACTTTCTTTTTTTTCCTTTTAACTTTCCCTTAAGTAAACATGCCAAACGTTTTTGGTTATTGGTATTACTTTTCCCCTGGTATTGGGTTGATGTACTTAACATAACAGAGAACAATTCTAAAGTGTCTAAATGACGTTTTTTTTCATGATGGGTTAATTTTCAAGCTGTTGCACTTGTTCCCTCAAGTTTTTTTTAAAAAAAATACCATTTTGCTCCTTGTTCTTGAGAAAAAGGTTTTGCTGAATGCTCTGATTGATGTTCCTCCTATTTTATGTTTACTCTAGAGTGTCTATTTTATGTTTACTCTTTGCGTGTATGGTTGCTCTTATGTTCTTGTCTATTATGATTGTGTCCTAGTGTTTTGAAGTCCAGAATGCTGCCTTTACCGAGTAATCTGGCAATCTGTTTACCACTAATAGATGCATCAAATAAGCAAAATGCATGTTTAGCTCAGCAAACATAGACAACTATTATCATTTTTTTTCCCCAAAAAGCATGAGTTTGTATATATTTTTTTTCTTTTTAGCCAGACAAGGGATAAAGGCGGACTCAATTCCAAAACCATGTGAACACCTTGTTAACAGCAAAGGTTGACGCCTCCAAAATAAACAAAGTGCAAAAGTAATAGCACAAACAAGATCACTAGTAAAAGCATTGATGATCTGCAACCCTAAACCCTCGCCATCGTAGCCCAATGAATAGAAAGAAGGCAAAATGTAAAAATAAAAAGTTCAGCGTCCATAGTAGTTCAAACATTTCATCGCTCTTCTAAAATGGACATAATAGATTTTGCATGAACGCGAATAGTGATCTTAGACATTGCACGTTAGATGCTCCATGGCCGGTTAATACAGAGTACTGATAAGAATTACGACCATAATCAATATCAAACAGAAGAGCTAACGACCGAAAGAAGACAACGGCAAAAACCAACGAATGCAGATTAATTACTGTTATATATGTGGGTCCTACATTATGCAGGGACCCACATGCAAATAGAAAACATGGTTGGACTTTTTTTATAAAAAGTCAAAAATTAAATCACTCACGTAGATGTGAGTGGCTGTGATTGAAAAAGAATTGGAAGGATTTGGATTTGATTCTCGTTTTTTTGACGAGAGCAAATACGAGCGGCGGCTGGAGAGCGAAGGAGAGAGAAAAGTAAAAATTAAGTTTTTCTGGGAGCGTTCTAGGGGTCATTCATCGTCTGATCGGCGCAAAATTTTATAGAGCTGCTCTTGGGGTAATTCCTTATATATCCAACGGCTAGATTTTCGATTGGTCTCTTCTAGATGCTGTTTTGATTACAGTGGCCAATTTGGGAATAGATTTATTTCCTGCTTGATTTTTCATATGTTATTGATGACATTATTGTTGTGAAGAGACTTTGTATTTGTTGGATACATAGTGGAAGTTTGGTGGCTCTCTCCCGTGGTTTTTTACCCTATTTTAGGGGTTTTTCCACGTAAAATCTTGGTGTTCTTCTATTTGGTTATTTTTTTCTGCGTTGATTACAATATTTGTTGCATCTATATATTATTGTGATTGCACAAGTGAATTTTAGGGATTTATCAAGTTGAGATAAAAAAATCCCAACAGTGGTATCAGAGCCAGGTTCTTGAGTCATTTGTGTTAATCATGGAGATTGACAATCGAATGTTAGTCTTGAATGGAGAAAATTGGCTTATCTGGAAAGCCAAGATGGAAGACTACTTATATTGCAAGGGCTTATTTGATGCAGTTGAGAATGAAACCAAACCTGAAAAATTATCAGATGATGAGTGGAGCAAACTGAACAGAAAAGCAATCAGTCATATTCGTCAGTGGGTAGAAGATAATATTTTTCATCATGTTGTGAATGAGAAAGATGCATATAAGTTGTGGAAAAAATTAGAAGACTTATATGAAAGAAAAACTGCTGGCAACAGAGCTCTTTTGATGAGAAAATTGGTGAATCTGAAATATAAAGAAGGTGCAAAAATTATTGAGCATTTGAATGACATGAAAGACATTATTAATCAGCTGGCCTCTATGAATATGGTAATTGAAGATGAATTACAAGCACTCTTACTGTTGAGTTCTCTACAAGAGAGTTGCCAGACCTTGGTTGTATCTCTTAGTAATGCAGCACCAGATGGTAAGCTATCCATGAGCCTAGTCACTTCAAGTTTGTTGAATGAAGAAACTAGAAGAATGTCTGTGGAAACAAATAGCTCTCAAGCATTGGTGACAGAAAATCGTGGTAGAAGTAAAAGCAGATCTCCTTATCAACGTGGAAAATCTAGGAGCAGGTCATTTTTCAGAAAAGATGTAGAGTGTCATTATTGTCATAAGAAAGGGCATATCAAAAATTATTGTTGGTCATTCAAGAAGGCTCAGAAAGGAGAAAGCAGTGAAAAAGGAAAAGATAAAGAGAGTACTACTGTTACAGTGCACAGTGATATTGGTGTTCTAGCAACAAGTGATATTGATAATATGTTGACAGTCAATGAGAAAGAGAGTTGGATCATTGACACAAGTGCTTCTTTCCATGCTACCCCTTATGCTAATTATTTTTCATCTCTACAGCATTGTGACTTAGGTGTTGTCAAGATGGGAAATAAGGACACTGCTGCCATTGAAGGAAAAGGGGATATCATTGTTAAAACTAATCTTGGGCAAAAGATGATTCTCAAAGATGTTAGATATATTCCTGATTTAAGGTTCAGTTTGATCTCACCTGGTATTCTTGATGATGAGGGATTGGTAAGCACATTTGGCAATGGAAAGTGGAAGCTTAAAAAAGGGTCACTTATTTATGCTAGAGGGAGCAAGCAGCATACTCTTTATCACACCGATGTTGAGGTACTCAGAGGAGAGATCATTACTGCTTCAACAAGCACATCAAATTTATGGCATAGGAGGCTTGGGCACATGAGTCAAAAGGGTATGAAAATTCTATCAAATAAGGATATTCTCCCCAAAGGTATTACTATCGGTCCTTGTGATCATTGCTTATTTGGTAAGCAACACAGAATTTCTTTTATTAGAAATGGTCCAAAGAAAGGTACTATGCTACTTGATCTTGTTTATTCAGATGTTTGTTTTATGGATGCTAAATCAGTAGGGGGTGCTTCTTATTTTGTTACTTTTATAGATGATGCATCTAGAAAAGTATGGGGTTACACTATGAAAACCAAAGATGAAGTGTTTGAAATTTTTAAAAATTTTCATGCTTTGGTAGAAAGGGAAACAGGTAGAAAATTAAAATGCTTGCATACTGATAATGAGGGAGAATACACATCTAATAGGTTTAAGGAGTATTTGACTAGACATGGAATTAGACATCAATTAACTGTTCCTTTGACTCCTCAACAAAATGGTGTCGTTGAGAGGATGAATCGCACCATTGTAGAAAAGATTAGATGTATGTTATTCTCTGCAAAATTGCCTAAATCTTTTTGGGCTGAAGCATTCAAAATTGCTATTTATTTGATTAACCTGTCTCCTTCTTTTCCCCTTAACTGTGCTATTCCTCAGAAAGTTTGGTCTGGAAAAGATATTTCTTATGCTCACTTACGTGTTTTTGGTTGCAAAGCTTTTATGCATGTTCCTAAAGAAAACAGGTCAAAACTTGATGCTAAGGCAATTCAGTGTATTTTCCTTGGCTATGGTGATGATGAGTTTGGATACAAAGTGTGGGATCTAGTTAATAGGAAAATGTATAGAAGTAGAGATGTAGTCTTTCATGAAGATAAGACTTTGGAAGACTTTGATAAAACTGAAAAATTACAAAGTGAGACACAGTATGTTCTAGATGACATCTTAGCTCAGGCAGATGAGTCAGTTTCTGAGGCAGGGGGAAAGTCCCATGAAGAGCACCAATCAAATAGCCCTACTGATACTTCTACAGATACAGATAATGCACAAGAAAGTCAGACACCTCAGCAACCTCAGATGGAAACTCAGTTGAGAAGGTCACTAAGAGGAAGAGTACCTTCAAAGCAATATGACAAAAATTATGTCATGATCATAGATGGAGGAGAGCCAGAATGTTATGAAGAAGCACTGAAAAGTGAGACAAAGGATGAGTGGAAGAAGGCAATGCAAGTGGAGATGAATTCTTTGCTAAAGAATCAGACATATGAGTTAGTGCAATTGCCTAGAGGAAGAAAAGCATTGAAAAATAAGTGGTTGTACAAGATAAAGCATGAAGGTGACAATGATCAAATCAGATATAAAACAAGATTGGTGGTTAAAGGCTTCAGTCAAAAGGAGGGAGTTGATTTTGATGAAATATTCTCACCTGTTGTTAAGATGACATCTATCAGAGTTGTTTTGGGTTTAGCTGCAAGCTTAGACCTTGAGATTGAACAATTAGATATAAAGACAGCTTTCCTACATGGAGATTTAGAAGAAGAGATATACATGGAGCAGCCAGAGGGATTTATTGTCAAAGGAAGTGAACAAATGGTTTGTAAATTGAAAAAGAGTTTGTATGGATTGAAGCAAGCTCCTAGGCAATGGTATAAGAAGTTTGATTCATTTATGATGAATCAAAATTACCATAAGACAGATGCAGATTATTGTGTTTATTTCAAGAAATTCCCTAATGATAGCTTGATTATTTTATTGCTCTATGTTGATGATATGCTCATTGTAGGGAAGGATATTTGCTTAATTAACAGGTTGAAGAAAGAGCCCAATAACTCCTTTGATATGAAAGACTTGGGACAAGCCAAAAAGATATTGGGTATGACTATCACACGTGATAGAAATACTAAAAAGATTTGGTTATCTCAGAAGACATATGTTGAACAAGTGCTTGAAAGGTTCAATATGAAGGAAGCAAAACCAGTTAACACACCTCTTGCAGGTCATCATAAGTTGAGTTCTATGGAAAGCCCCTCAAATGAGAAAAAAAAGAATGAGGTACAATATATTCCATATGCATCTGCAGTGGGTAGTTTAATGTATGCTATGATTTGTACAAGGCCAGATATTGCATATGCTGTTGGAGTGGTTAGCAGATATCTTGCAAATCTAGGTAAAAGTCATTGGGAAGTAGTTAAATGGATCCTAAGATATTTGAAAGGTACATTAGCAACATGTTTGTGTTTTGGTACTTCAGTTCCTATCTTAGAAGGTTTTACTGATGCTGACTTGGCAGGTGACTTAGATGGAAGAAAATCTACTTCTGGATATCTATTTACATTTGCAGGGGGAGTTGTCTCATGGCAATCTAAGTTGCAAAGATGTGTTGCTCTATCTACTACCGAGGCAGAATATATTGCAGCCACTAAAGCAGGAAAAGAATTGATATGGTTAAAAGATTTCCTGACTGAGTTGAATATAAATCAAGAAAAATATGTGATTTATTGTGATAGTCAAAGTGCTATGGAGCTTAGCAAAAATGCCACTTATCATTCCAGGACAAAGCACATTGATATCAGATACCATTGGATCAGGGATGTTGTAGACAGGAAATTGATAAATCTCAACAAGATCCACACTGATAAAAATCCATCTGACATGATGACTAAGGTTGTGACAAAAGAGAAAACTGAGCTCTGTAAGAAGATGGCCGGATTGGTCATCCCTGCATAATGTAGGAGAGGGAGATTGTTATATATGTGGGTCCTACATTATGCAGGGACCGACATGCAAATAGAAAACATGGTTGGACTTTTTTATAAAAAGTTAAAAATTAAATCACTCACGTGGATGTGAGTGGCTGTGATTGAAAAAGAATTGGAAGGATTTGGATTTGGTTCTCGTTTTTTTGACGAGAGCAAATACGAGCGGCGGCTGGAGAGCGAAGGAGAGAGAAAAGTAAAAGCTAAGTTCTTCTGGGCGCATTCTAGGGGTCATTCATCGTCTGATCGGCGCAAAATTTTACAGAGCTGCTCTTGGGGTAATTCCTTATATATCCAACAGGTAGATTTTCGATTGGTCTCTTCTAGATGCTGTTTTGATTACAGTGGCGAATTTGGGAATAGATTTATTTCCTGCGTGATTTTTCATATGTTATTGATGAAATTATTGTTGTGAATAGACTTTGTATTTGTTGGATACATAGTGGAAGTTTGGTGGCTCTCTCCCGTGGTTTTTTACCCTATTTTAAGGATTTTTTCACGTAAAATCTTGGTGTTCTTCTGTTTGGTTATTTTTTTCTGCGTTGATTACAATATTTGTTGCATCTATATATTATTGTGATTGCACAAGTGAGTTTTAGGGATTTATCAAGTTGAGATAAAAAGTCCCAACAATTACCTTGGAAGGTTAAAAATTAAAATTGAAGTTAAGTTAAATGTCATGAGAGGTTAATTGTTGAAATTAAAGACAAGTTAATTGTTATTGAAGAAAAAAAAAATTCAAGAGTAAGATTAAATGTTATCACAAAAATGTTTGTCACTTATGGTGTGTATAAAAGATTATCAAAGTAAAATATTTTACATCAATCTTGTTAACTCTTCTATAACTCTTTCGATTTCTAACAAAGTCGTACCAAAGTTACATTAGCCATGGCATTTAATATGTCATTTCTTTTTTTTTGCCTTATCAACAACTATGAAAACTAGAATATCTAAATGAAGACATTGCTTGATTCTCAAGATGTATAAGAACTACCCTAACGGTGAAACAAAGAGGATCCTTGAATAAGTCAAGGAAGAAAGCCAATAAGAGTCTCTTCTTGATCTTCTAAGATGTAGGTGAAGGAACATTTGAGAAGTTTGCCATTGCCACTAACTCCAAGCAAACATAAGAGATCCTCCAAAACTTTTTTTTTTCTGTCATAGGTAAGTTAAGTAATGAGAGTGGAATTGAACCCAAGACCTTGTTATCAACAACTAAGATCCTCCAAAACTCCTTTAAAGAAATTTAGAAGGTGAAACAGATAAGAGTATAAATCCTTAGGGGTGAATTTGAAAGTTTAAAGATGGAAGAGGGCGAGTCCATATTACACTACTTCACAAGAGTGTTAACTGTGATTCACCAACTAAGGGTGTGTTTGGCATAGCTGGAGCTTTTAGCTTCTGCTGGTTGAGAAAGTACTGATTGAAGAATAGCTAGTTGGAAAAACTAAATGGTGTTTGGGTAAAATGCTTTGCTGGTCAGCAGCTGAATTGTTTTAGACATCAGAATTGAACAAAAAAAAGAAACTCAAGTGTATTAAATGGCACTAATTTAACACACCAAAGCCATTCCTTTTATATTTAGTGATAGTATATCAAAAGATAAACATGAATCTAACATGTATAGGCTAGTGCAAACATATTGCAAAGACGTGTTCCAAACATTTGCTTCATATTCGAAATGGAAGAAGATAACATTAGATAAAAAGATGATATGATCGAACCAAGCAATGCTTATGCATGCTCTTCACCACGCACTGGATGCATTATTTAGCATAGTATTCAGCAATTGATACACAACTAATATTGAGCTACATCAACATGGGCAAGCAATTGATATACAACCAATATTCAGCAATGATACACAGCCTACCCAAATAAAGATTATTCACTAAATGACACCCAAAACGAGATGAAAAGAACTTCACTATCTGTGTACTTGTACTATTTATGTATCAAATGAGAAGAACTTCACCAAATGGAAAGAACTTGAATTGTTAATCTGTGTATTGTGCTATTTGTGCCATCAAGAAAGACTTTTAATAACTAAAGAAGAACTTCACCAAATGATACCTTCCTTCTTTCTTTACGAACGAAGCGAGCGGCATCGTCATCGAGAGGTGGAAAGTCGGCGGCTAGTTGCAGCGTCACCGTTGAGAGGTGGAGAGTTGGCGGCCAGCCTACGGCGTCGTCGTCGAGTGGTGGAAGGTCAAGATTGGGCAGAACCATTGAGATCGTTGAGATAGGGCAATAACGTCGAGTTGCGGCGACAGAGCTTTCTGAGGCCGCGAGAGTTGCATCCGGCGGCGAGAGAGCTTCGGCAGGCGGGAGCGATCAGGAGCTGCATCCCTGCTAGAAAGAGCTACGGCGACTGTCGTGCGTCGGGAGCGATCGGGAGCTGCGTCCCTGCGGGATAGAGCTACGGCGGCTGTCGTGCGTTGGGAGCAATCAGGATGGCTGTCGTGCGTTGGGAGCGATCGGGAGCTGAAGATTTGGGAAAGTAATTTTGACCAGCAGAAGCAGCATTTGGGAAGCAGTCTTGCGCTAGCTTTTCACAGGAGCAGCAGCTTCTAGGTTTGGAACCCAGAAGTTGATAGCCAAACAGGTCAGCTTCTTAAAAATAGCTTTTACAACCAGCAAAAGTAGCCTAGAAGCTGTGCCAAACGCACCCTAAGAAGGAATGATAAATTCTTACAAAATAATCAAGTGGTGGAGAAAATCCTATACTCATTAGACACACAATTTGATTATATTGCAGTAGCAATAGAGGAAACAAATGATATAAAGACCATGACCATTGATAAATTCATGGGTTCTCTCTAAGCTCATGAGAAAAGGGTTTAAAAGAAAACACAAGAGATATTTGAACAAACTCTTCAAGGCAAAACTCTCTCTAAAGATAAAGAAAAAGAAACAAGAGGAAAAAGTGCAAGTGGTCGAGACAAAGGCTATGGAAGAGGTCGAGGTCATGGTGATTCTATAAAAGAGACTAAAAATAAGTGTAATAAAATGTTGGTGATGAAGAAAGTATAAGAGAAAAAAACAGAGAAGCTTTATTAAGAGTTCAAAGGTATGAAAAATCTAAATTTTATTGTTACACATTCAATAAGTTTGAGTTTGGTCATTTTTCATTAGATTATTTGTATAATAAATCTAATAAGTTGATGAGAAAGCTAATTATGTGAAAAAGGAATAAAAGAATATTATTCTATTTTGTTGCTTGAGCAAAAGGAAGATGATGGTGGCGACTAAGATCTTTAGTATTTGTATAGTGGAGTAAGCTATCATATGTGTGGGCACAAGCATATATGTTTATGGAGTGGGATAAAATACCATAGGGCATGCATCATTTGGAGATTTCTCAAAAGTAGAATTAAAGGAAAAAAAGGTAAAATTCTCATCCAAGCTAAAGAAGGAAATCATCATTTCATTTTCAATATTTATTATGTGCACAATATGAAAACTATCATCTTAAGTCTAGGCCAACTTTTGGAAAAAAGATATGATATGCACATGAAAGATAAAAACTCCTCTAGAAATAAAAAAAAAAAAAAAGTTAGTAGCACAAGTTGAAATGTCCAACTTTTGGAAAAAAGATATGATATGCACATGAAAGATAAAAACTCCTCTAGAAATAAAAAAAAAAATAAAGTTAGTAGCACAAGTTGAAATGTTAAATAACAAATTATTTTATGTTAAATACTATGTGTTTAAATGCCAAAGTGAAAGATGGCTCTTGATTATGGTATTTAAGATTTGGAAATGTCAACTTTGGCGCTCTCAAGTTATTATTAAGCAAAAGAATGGTAGAATGTTTACCTCACATCAACACACAAGATTATTTATGTGAAGAATGTATTCTTTCCAAGCAACCAAGAAAAAACTTTCCAAAAGAGTCAACTTATCATTGAATGAGACTTCTTGAACTAATCCATACAAATAATATTTGTGACATTTTATTCTCCATAACAAAATGATGTGGTCGAAAAGAAAAACCGATGTATCCTTGACATCGTGAGGAATATGCTTCAAAAAAAAAAACAAAATACCTAAAAATTTTAGGGAAAAGTGATGGCTTGCCCAATATATTTACCTAGTAGATGTTAAACTATAGGTTTAGAATTAGGCTATGTTTTGTTAAATGGAATCCATGGTGGAAAGGATAGAAAATACAATGAATCTAGATCCACCATGGATTCCATTCAACAAAATATAGCCTAAATGATATCACAAGAAGGATGAAGTGGTAAGAAGCCTAATATCTTTCATTTGAAAATTTTTGGATCTATTGCATATGCTCATGTTCATGATTAAAAAAAAAAGGAAAAAGTTAGATGATATAAGTATCAAATACATCTTCGTTAGCTACAATGAAAGTTCTAAAGCATACAAGCTATTTGATCCATGGGAAAATAAAGTAATTATGATTAGAGATGAGGACTTCAATGAGGAAGAAGCATAGGATTAGATCACAAATGTGGAAAAAGACCAAATTAAGAAGTGTCTTCATCATCGTCTTCAACAATTTCATCATCCATAAGTTTATTAGAAGATAGGCTAATTTCAAAAAGGACTAAGCGCATATAATAATTATATAAGGTTATAAATCAAAGATAATAATTGGAAAAAGACAATTATATAGAGAAGAACAAAATATGAGCGCTATGCACTTTGCCTTAAGGCCATAGACCCATTGGAGTTAAATGGTTTTCAAAATAAAGAAAAAGCATAAGAAAAAGGTAGAGAAGTACAAAGCAAGACTAGTGGCAAAAGGCTACAAGCAACATGCTTATGATGAGGTATGTCTTGTTGCTAGAATGGAAACCACTAGATTGTTCATCTCTTTAGCTTCCTAAAACATATGGAAAAATTTTCTACTAGATGTAAAATATGTTTTTTTAAAATGGTTTTTTTAAACAAGAAGTTTATTTTGAATAACCAAAGGGCTATGTTAAAAAAAGACATGCGAAGAAAGTGTTAAGTTTGATGAAGACACTTTATGGTATAAAGCGAGCTCCAAGGGCATGGAATGCAATAATAGATGTCTATCTTAACAATAATAATTTTATACAATGCCCATATGAAGATGCTTTATATTACAAAGAAAGGAGTGGAAAGATATTATATTTGTGCTTATATATGGATGATCTAATCTTTATGGAAAATGATCCACTCATGTTTGAAGACTTCAAACAATGAATGATGAAGGAATTCAATATGACCAACATGAGATGGATGTCTTACTTTCTTGGTATTGAAGTAAAACAACATTCACAAGGTATTTTTTATTTCACATAAAGTCTATGCAAAGAAAGTACTTCAACATTTAAAAATAAAATATTATTAATTAGCATGCGAGTTGATTATGGAGTTAAAGTTTCAAATGAAGAAGGAAAGGTAATTAATCAAACAATATAAAAGATTAGTAGGAAGCTTAAGATATTTAATATATTCAAGGTCAGATATACTTTATCGTGTTAGATTAATGAGTCAATTTATGCAGGAGCCTAAATCTACTCATTAGAAGACCACTAATTTTGAGATACATCAAAGTTATTATCTTTCAAGAATTACTTCATTCACATTCCAATAAACTTAAATTGGTTGGATATATAGATAGTGATTGGATATATAGATAGTGATTAGGGTAGTGACCTTGATGATAGAAAAAGTACTAATAAATTTATCTTTTATTTGGGAGACACTACTTTCACTTACTAATCAAAGAAACAAGCTAATGTTATACTCTCAATATGGGAAGCAAAATTTATGGTAGCATCTTCTTGTGTGTGTCATTGTATATGGTGTAGAAGGCTATTGGATTATATGCTTGTCCAACAAAAAGAAGTAATAAAAATTTTTATTGACAACAAATCTACCATTTCACTAGCAAAGAATCTTGGCATATCTTTGAAGGAACAAAGATTGACCAAAAAAGTTTACTTCATTTGTAAACAAATGAAGATAAAAAAAAATGAAACTAGTGCACATGAAGTCATATAATCAAGTTAATGACATTTCCTAGGACCACGTGGAGTTTATATCTTTTCAAAATTCAAGACACTAGATGCAAATGAAATTAAGTTTAAAGAGGAAAATTAAAGAATAATTAAATTTAATTATCATGATAGCTCAAAGGTTAGAAATTGATGACAAATTAATTACCTTGGAAGGTTAAAAACTGAAATTGAAGCTAAGTTAAATGCCACAAGAGGTGAAATATTGAAATTGAGGACAAGTTAATTGTCATTGAAAGAGAAAATGAAGAGGGGGCTAAATGTTAAGAAAGCTTAAAGGTCAAATGTTATCCCAAAATTTAATTTTTAAATTATACTAAATTTATTACAAACATCATGAATTCCCTATAAATAGGGAATATTTATAGTATTTGGAATAGATTATTAAAGTAAAATATTTTATATTCATCTTTGTCTCTTTTCTATGCTGCAATTTTAAAGGACAGAAAATGAGAGACTTCAAAAATTAGGCTCCGAGGACATCACCCATCAGCATGTTAGAATATGCTAAATGTCTTGAAACCCAAAAAAGCCCAACACAACCGAACAAATATGAATATAAGGTAAATGAACAAAAATATCGCAATTCATTATCGTGATCGTGCACACAACCTCCACAGAGAACAATGAATCAGAGGACTCAAAACAACAAATAAAATCATCAAGGCTAGTTCACAGGGCTAAGATACATCAAATGCGAGTAAGAAGCAAATAATAATAATAATAATAATAATAATAATAATAATAATAATAATAATAATAATAATAATAATAATAAGAATAAGGCTGTGGTTCTCAAGTGAGAAAGAATAACGTGATGGAAGAATCTTGTAGGGAAGTAGTCTTTTACACTTGAGAACTGAAAAAAACATCTTAGGCTGAGTATCTAGTTTATAATTTTTAAATTGAGTACCTTAAGCTGCGTTTTACGAATTCTAAAATCACATGATTGAGACATAAATCTTGAGATTTTTATATAGAATTGTCGACAGAAAGAACTTTCTGTTTGATGGACCTTAATTTACCATTGACATACCTTAATTTGTCACTATCAATGATAATTTATCATTAACTTAAATTGTGATCTATCAATAATAATTGTTGATAGACCTTAATTTATTATTGACAGATCATAAATTAAAAGTTGTAATAGTAATTATTACTAATAAAAAGTCTCTCAAATAATTCAGCATATAAAAATCTCAAGATTAATGTCTAAAAAACGCAGATTAAAGTACAATCATGCATTTTTTTTTTTTTGTTTTGATCTGAATGGCAATCAATTGGATCTTTTTCGAATTCTCTTATGATAGATGATTCGAGGTGAAATCTGGAAAGATTAGAGCCGATTTATAACAAACAGAATTAAATTATTTACCCACATCTGGTTTTGTTTGTCGGCTGGGTTGCTAAGTTGGCTGGTTCGCCATACTGAACAGACTGAATTTGATTTGTTGTGCCGGTCCACTGAATCAAACTGGGTCGGGCATTGAGTGAATTGAACCAAACTGAACCATTTCAGCTAGTAAGGATTTGGTGTTGAACCTTGGATTTCATGGGCAGTAGTGTCGAGTCATCAAGTATTCAACCACAACGACGTGCGAGGGAGGCAGACGGTGTCAACGACACTCGACTGACGATGGTGGAAAAATTAGAGGCAGTGGAGCATCAATGCCGAAATCGTGAGAATCAGTACTGAGTTGTGAGTAACAAAAATGACAAGATACAGGATGAAAGCATAATAGCGACATGGGAAAGTAGCAATTAATGGATTTGATGCCTAGTTGCTACCACAACTCTGCAAGCCTGACGGTTGGTGCTTTCGGATGATCCGTTGGCGAGCAAGGAGAGATGGGAGATTCCAATTAATGTGACAGTGGGGACAACACAGATCAAACCTTAAAAGGGTTGGAATGTGGCACTTCAATTGGCCAAAGGTTATATTCATCAATCAATTCTAAACCTAACAAAATTTACAAAGTATTTGAAGAGGAATCAACAATTCGAATGACACATTTCATTACAAATATCAATAGAATTGCTTTAATTCAGATAATTTTAATTATTTGAATAAAATATTCATCTCCTTAAATTAGATTTGGTTCATGTTGCGGCGAAGCTGTCGCTCTCAACGTATCTGTCGTAGATTCACTAGAGTTCCATAGAGGCGGCTGAATCTTCATGCACACTGGATGATCCCATGGATTAAAATTCCACTTTTATAGTAAAACAAAAGACGAAACATTTCTAGATAAACACAAGTATATATCTGTTGGAGATTACTACATAAGGCGCAAATCATGCACGGAGTTCGCCGGCGATCGAGTACGCGTCAATTTGCTCTCACGGCCGGTGCTGCGGCAAACAGAAAGCCGGCGGCGAACAGCAAAAGGGAGCACACGTCGAAGGCCCCGACGACGGAGTCAACGTTGGCCCCCTCGACGAGGTCGGGGAAGGAGAAGAAGAAGAGTGCGGGGGATATAACGTTGACGCAGAGGAGAGCGTGCATGGCCAGCTTCGATACGGTTTGCGCACTGCTGGCCGAGCGGCCCCCGCCAGCGGCCCAGACGCGTGCGAACAAAAGCACCACCGCCGCCAGGAAGAGCATGAAGGCGTCGAAGCACAAGCGCTGGTCCGCGGAGGCGGAAAGGCTGTCGGCGACCTGCATACTTAGGAACGAGAAGACTATAGAGAGCATGGATGGTGAGGCCGAGGAGCAAGATATCAGAGCGGCCATTCAAGCAAGTAAATTTATAGCAAAAAAATATATATATATATTATAAGCGGTCATATTTTTGATGTAAAAATATGGTCAACCATCAGCATCTGCCACATATTTGCTGATGTAAAAAATAGGATATTCCTAGGAATTTGGGAAATGATAGTATCATCATTATCCATTTTACTGTAGTGATTCTCTTAAACTTTTCAAGCTCTTATTGAACTTTTAGGAAGAACGTTTTTAATGATTTTGTTCCATCTAAATTGGATGGCCATCTTAATTGTTTTGTATTGCTAGTCAACCACAAAATGAAAAGTCAACTCGCCCGGATGCATGGATATGCGCGCATGCAAAGTATGCGGAACAGCTGAGAACGTGAGGAGATTCGGAATTATTTCCGACATGAATGTCTGGAAAAAAAAATTATGCGTGGACAAAAGTCTTGTCTTTAAAACATATATTAAAAAACAAGTTTACAATGAAGGTGAAAAATAGATGCGTCCACTGCACAATGCCAGAAAGGCCCCAGATCTGCTTCTCTCGCTCTGCTGCTCGCCTCCCTCGTGCTCCTCATCGCTCCTGCTGCTACTACTACGGGTGAAGAACCCCTATCCTTATCAAAGTTGAATATAGAATAAAATTTTTAAAACCCGACAAGGTGTCTGAGTCGGCACTAATCCGCTTTCGGCGGGACTGTCGATTCTTTGCCGTCTTTATTCAGGAGGCAGTCGCTATAATATGGACGGCTTTAAGATTGAGTCTATCTAAGATTCTCATCTGACTAGGCAGGACCCTCATCTGTTAGCATCAATAGCTCGTAAGCGTTAACTGCTCATGGCTATTAATTGGTGCGACAATTAATTCTGTCAATGTCTCTCACCAAATAAGGAAGCTTCATCGCACCAATTAAAGTTTCTCGCTCATTCCGTTGCCCAGTGCTTCAAAGAACTCCAGGGGCCTCCTTTGGATTGCAACTGCAATTGGCATGATGAACTGTCTGTCCTGTGCTTCTAAATCAACCCAAAATTTTCCTTGTTTCCTGAATTCGTGATATTTTTTTTCCTTGGGTATTTTAGGGCTTGATGGGTTGTCTGTTTTGATCGTAGTCGGTAAATTGGAATTTGGTGTTGTCTATCGTTATAAATACCTGGAACATATCATTGTGGCCGATCTAAACTATCATGTATACATACGTACAGTCAATTTGACGTAGTCGATTCCCACACTAGTGTTGTTCCAATCCTTCAAGAACAGCGGCGCCAATGATACCGACATCGTATAAAATATGTATAAAATAGTTAATACATATACACCAAATTATTTAAATCAAACGATTAATTTGAGTATTTTTGATGCTATCATGCACAGCTGATTAGGAGTAATAGCACATTCAATAGATTATATATTATATTAAATAAAATTAAATTAGGTAGCTTACGCTGAGAAGGATGAGCTGCAAACAAAACTGATAAATCCAAGACCTAGATATGTTCCTCGCCAAAAATTGCTTTTTTTTAAAAAAAAAAAAAAATCTAAAAATAGTATCAGGACAAAAAGTTTCGCTGTAATTTATCGCCGCCAGCAAATTATAAGCATTTGAATAAAATTAGATTCACTTTCAGGTTGCGGGGAGGTTGTCCCTTTCAACGTATCTTCTCTAGATTGACAAGCGTACCACGGAGGCAGCTGAAGCTTTATGCAGGATCAAGATTCCTCTTTTACAGGAAAGAAGAATCAAAATATTATATTATTTTTTGCCTTTCTGGAGAATAAATAGTTTACACTACTGGAAAAACCAAAGTCGATTTCAAGTACACACAAGGACGGGGCGGATCGCCTGCTCTTGTTATTATACTAATTCATGGAGAGACCGCACGTAATTGTAGTAAAAAAAGGAGCACGCATAGAGTTAGCTGGCGATCGAGTAGGCGTCAATTTGCTCTCACGATCGGCTTTGCGGTAAACAGGAAGCCAGCGGTGAACAGCAAAAGGGAGGAGACGTCCCGGGCCCGAAAGATGACATCGGCGCTCGTTCCCTCGACGGCATCGGGGGAGGGAGAAGAAGACTGCAGAGGCTACCATGTTGACGCAGAGGAGAGCGAGCAAGGTTTGATCTGATACGGCATGTGCCCGGCTGGCTGGGTGACCGCCGGCGGCGGCCCAGACACGTGCGAACAAAAGTGCCATCGCTGCTAGGAAGAGCGAGAAGGCATAGAAGCACGAGCGCAGGTCCGGAGCGGGGTGGCTGAATCTTTGTGGATAATCATAAATTCAGATCAACACAACCAAAAAAATAGCGATCACCACAGAAGCGCGGCTCCCCACGGACCCCACAGAGGGCTAGAATTCTAGAAAGGGGAAGACCCTTGTTCTAGCAAGGCAGGGGTTCACCGGGACGACGAGAGTCAAATCGTCCTGTGGAAAGGACGAATGCAGAGCACAAGCCACAGGATTGCTTCTTGTGCAGCAGTCCTCACTAGGTGAAGGACTGTCCCTCCAGACAGAAGTTAATGGCCATCGTAGCGCAGGAGTTAGCTGAAGAAGCTGAAACCAACACCGAGGAGGTGAGGATCGGTGCATTGAGGATCGAGGTGATGGTTGCACGAGATCTGCCCGTGACGGACAACGAGGGTGATGTCCAAGTTGGGCGGGGGAGAATTTTCAGGCTTGGTTTAGCCCGGTTCAGCCCGGTTCAGCCTAAGGCCCACTGGACCAAACCCAAGACCAGGCCCACACAGGACCGAAGCCCAACCTAGGGGCAAAACTTCTCTGTCAACGTGTAATGTTGACCAGAAAATGAGGGATTTCGGATGTGAGGTGGCTTCGTCGCGAGATGTGGACGCAAAGGCGTCGTCTTCCCCGAGCATCACGCGATCACGTGCGGAACCTTCGGACACGCAGCGCGTGGCGACGATCTCTTCCCCGGACGGATCGAATGGAGACCATGACGAGCGACGCGGAAACGCGGACGATAGCGGCATCAAAGGGAGATGTGGACGACGTGATTGGGACGACAAAGCAATGAGCGGAGGACTCGTTCCGCACCGCTAAAGAAAGTAGAGGCGGGAGCTCTAATCGGGGTGGAACTCCTCTATAAAGGGGATGATCTGATTAGAGGAGGAGATCAGAAAACTAGCTATCGACTCCACCAACAAGAGTCGACGGAGCGCGAGAGCAATGAGGGGAACTTGGAGTGTGCTATAACCGGCGACAGGGGTCGACCGGTGAGGAGCGCGAGAGCAGTGAGGGGAACTTGGAGTGTACTATAACCGGCGACAGGGGTCGACCGGTGAGGGAGGGAGAGGGGCACCGGTGACAAGGGTCGCCGGCTTTGAGAGACGCTGTAAGCTTTCCAAGGGAATAATGTTTTCCTCTTTACCTTATCTCCTTCCCCTGTTCTTCCTCTGCTTTCTGAGTGTTTCTATGGCGGCAACGAGCTCAATGGCCGCAGGCGGCTGCCACACCGACGGTAATTGACAGAGGGTGAGACGGGGGCGTCTCCACCTTGCTGACCCGTCCAATCTCTCCGACGAGCAGCAACGACGATGAGCGGACTCCGGTGGCGAGCTTGTGGCAGAAACAGAACACGGCGACATGAGAACGAAGACGCAGGCGGCTGTATCGAACGTGGGGGCGTTCGAAACGAGGTAGTGCTAACCGGGTCAACATCGGCGAACGATGAATCGATTTGCACCGACGACATCAGCGTGACGTCACCAAGGGAGAAATCAATTCGGCACGGTGAATTTAGGCGAGGGAGAATTTTGACCGAAGTCAAAATTCAATTGGAGGTAATTATTAGGGTTCCAATTTTAACAGAAGTTAGGATTAGGGTTTCCTGGTCTTTTCCGTGTAATTTGTTATTTGGGGATATAAATTAATCGGGGAATTAGAGTTTCTATTTTAGGGTGAGATTTTACTCGAAAACCCTAGGGTATCATGCCCGATTTAGTGCTTCATCGGACCATCTTAGGCCGAGGCGTGACACCAGTGTCACGACCTGGTCGGATCAACCCCAAAGTGGTTCTTAACCACTGTCTTAGGGTTATCCGGCGGAACACCAGAGCGTGAACTCCCTAAGGTTTCCGAAGAAAATCGCAACCTAAATCCGAAACCCTAACTCCCTGAATAATTTATGTCCCCAAATTACAGTTCGCATGTAGAAATCCTAAAATTTAAAATACCTCAATTGTCAATTTCGACCAAGATCAAAATTGACTTCACTGTGCAAATCTTGATCTCGCCGATCAATCTTCACTCGCTGTCGTCACGCCTGACGTCAACCCTCCTGATTTTTGCCGAACTTCCAACGTCACCGCTGAGTTACTGTGTTGATTTTGACCAAGTCAAAATCGATACAGTTTGTCTTCTCCACTTAGCTTCGCACGAGTCCGCGACACCATCTGCGTTGCCCTCACTCGGAGTTCACAGGATGGAAAGATGCGAAGGCACGTAGGAGACGCCACCGTCCCTTTCCACCTCTCATCGACGTCTGGAAGCTGCTCGCCGCCTGGAATAGCCTGAGATGTCACCGCTGATTTCCAGAACAGGGGAGAAAGAGGTGAAGAAGATTAAGCTTTATTCCGCCGATTGAAGCTTACAAACTCTTCTGATCTTCGTCGCCGACCCCTGCCGAACAACGTCCCTCAATCCCTCCCTCACCGGTGACTCGCCGGTTACACTCTTTCTTTCGCTCGTCGCTCAACCTCTCATACACGAGCTCTCGTCGTCGCCGATCTCACCCTCGCCTCTACACCATAGAGCTCGATGGTGGCTGATCTCCCTTCTGTCGCCCATCGACGGCTTTTAAAGTGAAGGAGTGTCCGCCTCAACTCCTATTTCCTCGCTGAAGCCACGTGTGTCTCTATGTCCGCATCCGACGTTCCCGCCGAAGCCGTTCGACGCCGCCTCTTCTCCTCCAAATCAAGCATGCGCGCCCGAGTCCTCCTCTAGCAACGCGCTCGCATTTGCTTCCTCCCATGTGCTTGCAGACGAAAGCGCTCCGCCGCACGTCTTCCGCTCCGCGTCCGCTGGTGATGGAGATGAAGCGGACGTGGAGATCTCTCGGTCAACACCCGCTTTCGGCTTTGACCACCAATTACGGGTTCCTCTTACGGCTTTGTGGCGTGGGCTTGGGCCTGGGCCAGGCCCAGTGGTCACCAGTCTGGACCGGATAGACCCGGGTCTGACACTAGGCAACCCTGTCAACCCTATAGTCTAAAGTCAACTCGCCCGGATGCATGGATATGCGCATATGCCGAGTATACGGAACAGCTCAGAACGTGAGGAGATTCGGAATTATTTTCCGACATGAATGTCTGAAAAATCAATTTATGCGTAGAAAAAGTCTTGCCTTTAAAACATATGTTAAATAAGAAGTTGGAAAATCGATGCGTCGTATTCGATAGTATGGACCTTGTCGGCCCAAGCGATGGTGACCGGAGAGCAGGAGACGTCAAGTGCATACTCCACTTCCACTGCCCACTGCCACTGCCACTGCCCATCATCTTCTCTCGCTCTTGCTAGCATCGCCCTACTTTATCATCGATGTGGGGTTGAGTTTTCCCACGAAGATTCGATCCCTATCAAAACTAAATATAAGGAAAAAAATTTTACAATCCGACAGGTCAGTGTCTATTTAGCACTATTCACTTTCGGCGCGACATTCTACCCTTTAGGAGGCAGTCCTTTTGGACGGCTTTACTTTAAAAAGCAAGTCCTTATCTATAAATGTTAAGCAGTCAATCTTAATTGTTTATATTTCTAAAATTATGAATAAGACAGAATCTGTCTAAGATTCTCATCTGACTAGATAGGACACTGATCTGTTATCATCTACTGCATCAATAGCTCATAAGCGTTGACTGCTGATGCATATTAAAGTTTCTCAAATTCGCTAATTCCGTAGCCCGGATACCAACAAGCTCATCTCTCA
Organism: Costus lasius; assembly: GCA_027563935.2. Taxonomy (NCBI): domain Eukaryota; kingdom Viridiplantae; phylum Streptophyta; class Magnoliopsida; order Zingiberales; family Costaceae; genus Costus; species Costus lasius. The sequence continues at coordinate 115,915,507 of CM050450.1, read as the reverse complement.
AATTCATGACGTTGCATTGTATTATCTATGATTGATGGCTTAATTTCACTTGCCCTCCTGTTGTTTTCGAGTTGTTACGCTTGGTTCCCTTTAGTTTTTAAAAAAAGAAATCCATTTTGCTCCTTGTTCTTGAGAAAAAAGGTTTTCCTGAATGCTGATTCAAGCTCCTTGTAAATTCATCAACACCATATACAATTATTGTATTCTATGATTGCTATGAATTCTGCAGCTGCTGCCAAGGTATTCTATTCGTTCCTCTTGTCTGTTTCATAGTTTAATTGTTCCATTGCCCTCGTTGACGATTGGCTTCTTTGACTTCACTATATTAGTTGTATACTGTTTATGTTCGGCATTTGCTGTCCTAGAAGTTCCAATATTCAAAATTCTTTAGCTCTGAATAATCATCCATTTTTCCTCATGTTGCAATTTGCAGCTCCTTTGCAAATTCTGATGGTGGCTAAGAACCAAGTTAACGGATAGCGGTTAAGCCCTTCAACTTTGCTATAAGATTTCTGTTGTTACTTTTTTTTGTTAACTATTATTTAGAATAGTGAGCTCCATATATAATAATGTTTTCTATTAAAAATAAAAATTTAATTAAGAGAATAAGCACAAAAATGTATTTTGAGAAGCCGTTTTATGAGCATATAAGATTTGGGTTTTCACCGATGTTGCTCCTCAATGGGTGATGCAGGAGCATACAACATGGAAGAATGGAAAAATTTGCCCTAGGAGGCGCCCCACAAATTTTCTGTGAGCTCTGGCATCACAGAGTGTTTCCACGGCCGACCCGGTGACCGAGATCGCTGCCCGTGGCTTCTACAGCGGCATTCCAGGCCACACATTCCGATATGTACAGAACCTTCCGCAGGGTACTAAGCGGCCTAAACCACAGCCCAAGAAAGTTTCTGCAAATTCGGGTGTTACAGAACGTTCCACGGTGGACCTAGCGACCGAAGTCACACCCGAGGAAGTTTATGCAGATTCTGGCGAAACAGTCAAGTATGCACAGAATGTTCCACGGTCGACCCAGCGACCGAAGTCACACCCCGAGGAAGTTTCTGTGGAGAAAGTCAAATATGCACAGAATGTTCCACGGTCGAGTTCAAACCCCGAGGAAGTTTCTGTGGACTGTGGTGAAAAAGTCACTGGGTGTGGAACTGGTCATGGGGTGACTCGTGGAAATCCTGAAACCGCCGATTTGCCCCCAACGACCCCGTTTTGATGTGCACAACCCTCCCCACCATATTCATCCATTTGAGGAGGATCCAAAGGAACCCAACAAAGTGATTATTCGGCGATCCCAATGCACATCCCACCCGCCGGATCGTTTTGTGGGTGTTGTTAGCCCACTCGCAATCCACACCGAAATGATCCAGCCCAAAGGTGCCACAGACCAGCCCCCAAGCGGCCCAACTCCGGAAGGACACCGCAATCATGTCAGTAACACAGCCCAAGAGCGTGCCACGATGGTGGTGACTCAGCCTACGACGTCCAAGTTCTATTGCCTCGTCGCGGTATGCTCCGAACGCATCTAACTACCTTCGCAACCACCTCATACCAGCAGGAATCAAAGGACCTGCGCCAGTCCACTTTAGTTGGTAGAAGTTTGTTAATCTTTTGTCCCTTGTAGCAGTTTTTTTGTCCTTATGTAGCAGCCTTGACTACTTTTGGGCTGCAAAAGTAGATAGTTGGTAGGAATTCAGCCCTTATTTTGTTCCCCTCTCTTATCCTATAAAAGAGAAGGGGTGGGCTAGCTTCATTTTCAGTTCTCTAAAGTGGTAGGGTGCTCCAACTTGTGGAGATCCAGGAGAGTGCCTCGATTCCAAGGTTGTAAGCGTCTTGCCTCGACTTCGAGGGGTGTAGGAGTCATGGTTGGTGCCTCGACTCGAAGGTTCATTTCCAGCATTATAAGAAGTAAATCCCATCGCCTCCGGTGGGTTAGGTTCGCCTGTTTTCCATTCCCTCGTGTTCTTTTCCGCTGTAGTTTCCCTTTTTTCCATGAGTACCCGCACGGCGGAGGCGTGGTCATTCCTTGTTTTTGGTTTGTTTCAGGCGCATAGGCGCGCGAGCTGTACGCTGCAAATCCGCTGTCCCCATTGCGACGTGCTGAGCTTAAGATTTTCTTAGTGAGCGCACTAAATGCTAAGAGGTTAGTGACGAATTTTCAGTAGTTGCGTGTCATTGATTCCTTCTCGCATTCGTGTTGCCCCGATCGAATTCGACGTCGATTTCTTCATGCTTTCCTGCTATTTTCCGAATGCTTTTCACTTCCCTCTTCTAAAGACCCTCTCCCGTTTTCGCGTGCATCGTGTAATCCCTTAGAGTACGGCTTTAAGGACCCTCTTCCCACTAGTAGCTGCATCAATTTTGGTATCAGAGCAAGTTGTGCGGATAATCCTCATTGTTCGCGCGATCCATACTTAGTCATATTTCTGCACGATTTCTGCATCTCTCATTTAACCTTGTTTGTGCATGGTGACTACGAGGTCACAAGTCATGTCTTCCCAATACCCGGAAACCATACCCGAAATCCAAGTATCGGTCCAACCCTCGGAAGGGAGTAGAACCAATGTAGACTCTTTGGCCGCACTTGAGGCGCGAGTCGATGCTAAGTTAGATGCGCTATCCGCGCGCTTGGAGTTCCATGAGGGAAATACAAGCGCGATGTTTCAGCAAATAATGGCTGGGATCCACAACCTCACTCAACGTCCTGAGTTATCGGAGACGAGACGCTCGAACCCGATTCACCCCCCACCATCCGCAAACCCAGCACCTCCCACTAGAGAGCTACCTCCGCTCGCCGCTTCCACGCGGCCTCGCGTCCATGACGACTCCGGTCGCCCGCAACCTTATGAGGTCCATGGGAGTTTAGGCTACGAACCACTTGATGAGGATGATGTTTGGGCTGCACAAGGGCCCCAATCTGACGGCCGCTTTGGCCACATTGGGCCGGTCAAAGGCCCCCAATCCAACAACGTGTGGATCGTCCCCGTGCGGAGGATGACTTCCATCATTACATTAGGAACACCCCCGCCCCCTTTGCGGGAAGCCTTGACCCCACGACCTTCCTTGATTGGATCGCCTCCATTGATTCTTATTTTGACCTTAGTGATTGGGCCCTTGAGTCCCGTGTCCGGTTTGTGCGCAACTTGTTGGAAGGCCCTGCACGTTTGCATTGGGCAAATGTGGAACGCCAAAACGCGCAGCAAGCCCTTCCTCCCATCGTTGATTGGGAGGAGATGAAGTATCGCCTCCGCGAGCGATATGTGCCCCCTTCGTATAGGCAGCGTCTGCTTGATCAGTACAGTAGTTTACACCAAGGGTCGAGTACTGTCGAGGAGTACCGCCTCACCTTTAAGACGCTTCAACTCCGTTGCAACTTGCAAGAGGACCCCGAACTGTCGTTGTCCAAGTTTAAGAATGGACTCCGGTCGGACATTCGCTGAGCCTTACCCTCGTACGGCTCGGAGACATTTGACCAAATCTTTCAGCGCGCTCACGACATTAAGCACGACCTTCGGGCCGCGGTTCGATGCAACGAGTCTGGACCCCCTAGACGCCATCCTTTGGGCGGACCTCCTCATGCCCACCCTCGACCCGAGCGCCACGAGCCTCGTCCTGACCCACGGCCCGCGCCTGCGGCCCATCACTCCCCCAGGCGTTCAGCCGCCGGTGCCCTACCTTCTCGCCCCACTTGGGAAGAGAGGGGAAAGGCCCCACTTGTCAGCCTGCCTGGTCGCGTTAACTGTTACAACTGCCTCCAACCGGGTCACCTTTCCCGTGACTGCCCTAGGAAGTCCGCCACTGCGGACAAGGCCCCAACCCGTGTAGCCACCATCACCCGCGAACCCGCAGAGCAGGATATTGAGGCTGAGTGTTACACAAGCGGTGATGAGTCGGGTCACCCCACAATTGCGGTTGTGCGGTGCACCCTCGTTCAACCCACACCCGCCGAGGATTGGCGGCGCTTGAGCATTTTCACGACTTACATCAAGTGCAATGGGCACTCGTGTAAGATTGTCATAGATGGTGGTAGTAGCCTGAACGTGGTCTCCCGGACCGCAATCACGCGCTTCGATCTCCCCGTAGAACCCCCACCCCAAGCCTTACTCTATCGCGTGGTTTAACACGTCGAGTCTTCCGGTCACCCACCGGTGCCAGGTTCCCATTGCCTTTGGGGCCTATCGTGAGAAAGTGTGGTGCGACGTGGCGGCTATGGATGTCACCCACATCCTTCTCGGACGTCCTTGGCTATATGATAGGGATGTGATCCACTATGGTCGGTCAAACACTTACGTGTTTGACCACAACGACCAGAAAATTCGTTTGATCCCGGCTTCACCCAAGGAGCTTCGTGCATCCACTTCCAAGGGGCTGATCACTCCGTCGGTGCCTACCCCTCCGGCGCCTACCATGATCTCCCTCATGCGCACCTCTGTGCTTGTGTGCGAGGCCCAGGAGACCAAGGTCATGTATGCACTCATGATTTGCGAGGCACAGGACCCCACCTTGTCCGAGGGTATGACGCCTCCGACTGAGGTGTCCGCTCTCCTCTCTGAGTTCGCCGATATTAGCCCCAAGGACTTACCCCATGGTCTTCCCCCGGATAGGGAGATCCAGCATGTGATTGACCTTCTCCCCGGTGCACCCCTCCCTAACTTGCCACACCACCGCCTCAACCCAACCGAACATGCTGAGTTACAACGTCAAGTCGATGACCTCCTCATGAAGGGGTACATTCGTGAGAGTTTGAGTCCCTGCGCTGTGCCCGCCTTGCTCACGCCCAAGAAGGATGGGTCGTGGCGCATGTGCGTGGACAGCCATGCCATTAACCGTATAACCGTCAAGTATAGGTTTCCTATACCTCGACTTGACGACATGTTGGACTTAGTTTCTGGCGCATCTTGGTTCTCCAAGTTGGACCTCCGAAGCGGATATCACCAAGTCCGCATTCGCGAGGGCGGCGAATGAAAAACTGCATTCAAAACCAAAGATGGGTTGTATGAGTGGCTCGTGATGCCCTTTGGGCTATCTAACGCCCCTTCCACTTTCATGCGACTCATGAGCCAAGTCCTCAAGCCCTATATGGGCAAATTCCTAGTCGTCTACTTTGACGACATCCTGATTTTCAGTCGGACCCCAGGCGAGCACCTCGAGCATCTTCGCTCCACCTTTGACCTCTTGCGCAAGGAGCGCCTCTTCCTTAACACGAAGAAGTGTTCCTTCATGACCAGCCGAGTTCACTTTCTCGGCTACATTGTGTCTGATCAAGGCCTTTCCGTTCACCCCGCTAAGGTCGAAGCCATCCGGCATTGGCCCGAGCCTCGTACTGTGTCGGATATCTGTAGCTTTCTGGGTCTTGCGGGCTTCTACCGCCGCTTCATTAGGGGTTTCAGCACGAATGCGACCCCATTGACCCAACGGCTGTCTAAGGATGACTTCGAGTGGACTGCAGCCACTCAACGCGCCTTTGAGTCCCTTAAGGACGCCATCATCACCGCACCTGTTCTGCGCCTCCCTAACTTCGCCAAAGTCTTTGAGGTCGCGTGTGACGCCTCCGGTACTGGTATCAGGGGTTGTCTTAGTCAAGAAGGCCATCCGGTTGCCTTCTTCAGTGAGAAATTGAACGCTGCTCGTCAGCGTTATTCAACCTACGACAAGGAATTTTACGCCATCGTTCAATCGCTTCGGCAGTGGAGGCACTACCTCCTCCACCGAGAGTTCGTCTTGTATAGCGACCACCAGGCCTTGTCTTTTCTGAATGCTCAAAAGAAGTTGAGCGCCCGCCATGCCAAGTGGGTCGAGTACTTGCAACAATACTCCTTTGTGATCAATCACAAGGCGAGTAAAGAGAACATTGTCGCGGACGCCCTGAGTCGAGTCCAGACCCTTCTGTGCATTATGCGCACCCGGGTCAACACTTTTGACCATGTCAAGGATGAATATGCCACCTGTCCCGATTTCGGCACCATGTATGACGCCTTCACTGTGTCGCCAGACCCTGCGTCCTCGTACCAGCTTGCGAGGGCTATCTCTTCTTAGGGAACCGTCTGTGCATTCCCCGGTCGTCCCTTCGCGACCACCTGTTACTCGAGCTACTCGCGGGTGGTGTCACCGGCCACCATGGCCACGATAAAACCCTTGAGATGGCGGAGGAACGCCTGTTTTGGCCTTCCCTTCACCGGGATGTCGAGCGCATCGTGCACCATTGTGGCACGTGCCAGTCCGCTAAACCTTGTTCGCCCAACACGGACCTCTACACACCTCTGCCAGTGGCCGATGCCCCCTAGACCGACATTAGTATGGACTTTGTCCTCAGGCTGCCTCGGTCCTCATCGTGCTTCGATTCCATCTTTGTCGTCGTGGATCAGTTCTCGAAGATGGCTCATTTCATCCCTTGCTCGCGGACTGCGGATGCATCCCACATGGCCACCCTCTTTTTCAAAGAGATCATCCGTCTCCACAGCCTTCCTAAGACCATCGTGTCCGACCGGGACACGCGCTTTGTGAGCCACTGTTGGCGCTCACTTTGGGCCTGCATGGGCACTACACTCAAGCTTTCCACTGCCTACCACCCCCAAACCGATGGTCAAACTGAGGTGGTTAATCATAGTTTGGGTAATTTGCTTCGGTGCCTCATTGGTGATCATCCGAGGTCGTGGGACACCATCCTCCCTATGGCAGAGTTCGCGTACAATAGTGCTTCCAATAGGTCTACGGGTCTTAGTCCCTTCCAAGTGGTTTCGGGCCGTCAACCTCGTAAGCCTATTGACTTGCATGACCTTCCCCTCGAGTCCCATCTTTCCGAGCATGCATACTCATCCGCTTAGCATGTAGCTAGCTTGCATGAGGAAGTTCGGCATCAGATCTTTTTGGGCAACACTCATAATGCGATGAAGGCCAACGAGCACCATAGGCCACATCATTTTTCTGTCGGTGAGTTGGTGAGGGTGCGCATCCACCCCGAGAGAGTTTCCAACAGGGCTCATTTTAAGCTCCGGCCACGTTACATGGGGCCCTATGCGGTGGTACGGCGGATCGGCTCCAACGCCTATGTGCTGGACCTACCCGAGGACATGGGTCTCCACCCCGTCTTCAACGTGGCGGATCTGCTTCCATTCTACGGTCCTTTGGAGGAGCCATCGGACCCCAACGAACTTCAACCCCCTGAGTTCTCTGGAGGAGAACTCCTCAGAGCACGCAGTGGAAGCTGATGCAGGAGCATACAACATGGAAGAAGGGAAAAACTTGCCCCAGGAGGCGCCCCACAAATTTTCTGTGAGCTCTAGCATCACAGAGTGTTCCACGGCCAACCCGGCGACCGAGATCGCTGCCCGTGGCTTCTGCAGCGGCATTCCAGGCCACACATTCCGATCTGTACAGAACCTTCCGCAGGGTACTAAGCGGCCTAAACCACAGCCTAAGAAAGTTTCTGCAAATTCGGGTGTCACAGAACGTTCCACGGTCGACCCAGCGACCGAAGTCACACCCGAGGAAGTTTATGCGGATTCTGGCGAAACAGTCAAGTATGCACAGAATGTTCCACGGTCGACCCAGCGACTGAAGTCACACCCCGAGGAAGTTTCTGTGGAGAAAGTCAAATATGCACAGAATGTTCCACGGTCGAGGTCACACCCCGAGGAAGTTTCTGTGGACTGTGGCGAAAAAGTCACGGGGTGTGGAACTGATCATGGGGTGACCCGTGGAAATCCTGAAACTGCCGATTTTCCCCAACGACCCCGTTTTGACGTGCACAACCCTCCCCACCATGTTCATCCATTTGAGGAGGATCCAAAGGAGTCCAACAAAGTGATTATTCGGTGATCCCAATGCACATCCCACCTGCCGGATCGTTTTGTGGGTGTTGTTAGCCCACTCGCAATCAACACCGAAATGATCCAGCCCAAAGGTGCCACAGACCAGCCCCCAAGCAGCCCAACTCCGGAAGGACACCACAATCATGTCAGTAACACAGCCCAAGAGCGTGCCACGACAGTGGTGACTCAGCCTACGACGTCCAAGTTCTGCTGCCTCGTCGCGGTATGCTCTGAACGCGTCTAACTACCTTCGCAACCACCTCGTACCAGCGGGAATCAAAGGACCTACGCTAGTCCACTTTAGTTGGTAGAAGTTTGTTAATCTTTTGTCCCTTGTAGCAGTTTTTTTGTCCTTATGTAGCAGCCTTGACTACTTTTGGGCTGCAAAAGTAGATAGTTGGTAGGAATTCAGCCTTTGTTTTGTTCCCCTCTTTTATCCTATAAAAGAGAAGGGGTGGGCTAGCTTCATTTTCAGTTCTCTAGAGTGGTAGGGTGCTCCAACTTGTGGAGATCCAGGAGAGTGCCTCGATTCCAAGGTTGTAAGTGTCTTGCCTCGACTTCGAGGCGTGTAGGAGTCATGGTCGGTGCCTCGACTCGAAGGTCCATTTTCAGCATTATAAGAAGTAAATCCCACCGCCTCCGGTGGGTTAGGTTCGCCTGTTTTCCATTCCCTAGTGTTCTTTTCTGCTGTAGTTTCCCTCTTTTCCACGAGTACCTGCACGGCGGAGGCGTGGTCGTTCCCTGTTTTTGGTTTGTTTCCGATGCATAGGCGCGCGAGCTGTACGCTGCGAATCCGCTGTCCCCATTGCAACGTGCTGAGCATAAGATTTGCTTAGAGAGCGCACTAAATGCTAAGAGGTTAGTGACGAATTTTTAGTAGTTGCGTGTCGTTGATTCCTTCTCGCTTTCGTGTTGCCCCGATCGAATTCTACGCCGATTTCTTCGTGCTTTCCTGCTATTTTCCGAACGCTTTTCACTTCCCTCATCTAAAGACCCTCTCCCATTTTCGCGTGCATCATGTAATCCCTTAGAGTACGGCTTTAAGGACCCTCCTCCCACTAATAGCTGCATCAGTGGGCAATCCCACTTCTATCTTTTCCTTCAAATTCCCCTTTTTGTTTTTTGTTTTTCCTTGTAATCTCTCACACTTCTAATCCACCAGCAAATTTTGAAATCAGTTTCTCTTTTCCCATTTCGAATTCTCTTTTTCATTTTATTCTCAGCCTTGTAGCTTTAAGTGTGAAAATCATTGCTAAAAGGAGCAATTGGGCAGCAAGAAAAAGGAGAAGCGGTGAAGCAACTGAAAGCGAACCCTAAATCCATTTCCTTTTTCTAGGGTTCCTGGATGCACGGATTGTTAGCAGTAGAATGTGGCAGCAGCACTCCTCTAAAACAAGAGGAGCACCAAGAACATCAAGCATAAAGAGGAATCATAAAATATTATTACACATCTGAAATAGAGAATTACAAGCATATTTAAAGAAAAGCAATCCTAATCTATTTAGGTAACTTATCTAACTAATATGGACTAATCACCCTATATGGTAGCCAATAATCTAATATAGTAAACTCTAATTAATATTAGGTAAATATGGTAACACATGGCGTGTTTACCAATTTCAACACTCCCTTTTAAACACGACATTTACAAACCCCCAGCATATCTCTTAATTCTACAAAATCGTTAATCTTCAGAGCTTTGGTAAAAATATCAGCAACTTGATCATGGGTTTTCACATAATTCAACTCTACTTGCTTATTTGCAAGACATTTTCGAACATAATGAAATCTTGTGTCTATATACTTGCTTCGTTCATGAAATAGAGGATTCTTTGCTAGCACAATTGCAGACTTATTGTCTATGTTGATTTGAATTGGGTTCTTCTCCTCAGCATGTAGATCTTCCATCAGACGTCTCAACCAGATTGCTTGAGTGACACAAGAATTTAGAGCAACATATTCTGCTTCACAAGTTGATAAGGCCACAATTGGTTGCTTCTTCGAACTCCATGTAAAAGCAGTATTACCCAAGTAGAAAACAAAACCTGTTGTGCTCTTTCGATCATCTACATCACCAGCCCAATCACTATCACAATATCCAGTAAGATGGAATTCATCGGAGGTAGTGTAATATAGTCCATAGTCAAGAGTGCTTTTTATATACCGAAGAATCCTTTTTGTTGCATTCAAATGTACTGAAGTAGGGGTTCCCATATAGCGACTTACATGTCCGACACCAAAAAGAATGGCTGGTCTAGTACAGGTCAAATATCTCAAACTTCCAACTAAACTTTTGAACAAAGCTGGATCCACGTTTTCATTGTCATCATGCTTGAACAATTTTATATTACACTCGACTGGAGTACTAACTGAATTGCAGTTGTTCATTTTGAATTTCTTCAGAACTTCTTTTGCGTAACTTTCTTGTGAGATGAAAACCCCTTCACTTATTTGTTTCACTTCCATGCCAAGATAATAAGACATCAGCCCTAAATCAGTCATCTCAAATTCAAGATTCATTTTCCTTTTGAAATCTTCAAACATTTCTGGATTGTTGCCTGTAAATATTAAGCCATCCACGTATAGGCATACTATCATGATTTCATCCTCATTAGCCTTCACATATAAAGAGTGTTCATAAGGACACTTCTTAAAACCATTTTTCTGAAAATAACTATTGATTCTGCAGTTCCATGATCTAGGTGCTTGCTTTAAACCGTACAAAGCCTTTGAGAGTCTAAGGACCTTGTCTTCATGTCCTTTTGCCACATATCTTGGAGGTTGCTCAATGTAAACCTCCTCTTCTAAATATCCATTTAGAAAAGCTGATTTTACATCCATCTGATAGATTTTCCATTTTTATTGGGCTATCATAGATATAATTAATCTCATAGTTTCTAAGCGAGCAACTGGAGCAAATACTTCATCGTAGTCAATGCCTTGATGTTGCTTGTAACCCTTTGCAACAAGTCTAGCTTTATACCTCTCTATTTCTCCTTTAGAATTCTTCTTGGCCTTGTAAACCCATTTGACTCCAATTGCATTATGCCCTTTTGGAAGATTCGCTAACTTCTAGATCTGATTCTTTTCAATGGTTTTTATCTCTTCATCCATAGCCTTCTTCCATCTCTTGTCTTTGGAAGCTTCAATATAGTTAACAGGCTCTATATATCCAAATAAACAAATATATGTTACATCATCAATTCTCACTGTCTCATCATATATATCAGCTAGACTTCTTGTGCGAGGATGTTGTCTACTTGTTCTTGCTTCTGATGTGCTAAACTCATTGCGCGGTGGTGATGATGGTGGAGTACTTACTTCAGGTGTATCTTTCTTTTCTTCTTCACCAGTTAAGAGGGAAAATTCATGATCATTAGTCTCTACTTTCCAATCTCAGTTTGTTTCTTCATCAAAATCAACATCTCTGCTCACAAAGATCTTCTTTGTAGTGGGATTAAAGAGTGTATACCCTTTTGTCCTTGAATCATAGCCAACAAATATGCACTTCCTACTTTTATCATCTAACTTTGTACGATTGTTGTCAAGGAAGTGAGCATAAGCTATACTGCCAAAAACTTTAAGAAATGAGACTAAAGGTTTTTTTTCCACACCATGCTTCAAAGGGAGTTTTACGATTCACAGATTTAGTTTCACAACGATTTTGAATGTACACTGCACAATCCACTGCTAGTACCCAAAATTCTTTAGGCATCTGTTTTGTCTTTACCATACTTCTTGCCATATTCATGATTGTGCAATTCTTTCTTTCAGCTACTCCATTCTGCTGTGGTGATCCTAGAGCAGTTAGGAATCTTCAAATTCCTTCTGTTCTATGATAGTCTTCAAATTCTCTTGAGGTAAATTCTCCCCCTCTATCTGATCTTATAGATTGTATTCTACATCCCTTTTCTTTTTCAACAAGAGCCTTAAAATTCTTGAAAGTTTTGAATACTTCTGATTACTCCTTTAGGAAGTATACCCAAGTCATTCTACTAAAATCATCAATGAATAGAAGGAAATATCTATTCTGACCAAAAGAATTTGGTGTAATTGGCCCACATACATCAGTGTGTATCAGTTGGAGAGGTCTTGAAGACCTTGATTCAAACTCCTTTGAAAAGCTCTTCCTTGACTGCTTTCCTAGCATGCACCCTTCACATAGATTATTAGGCTGATTGATATATGGTAGTCCTCTCACCATACATTCATGTGCCATCTTCTTAATGCTTCCAAAATTTAAATGGCCAAGTCTCAAATGTCATAGCCACAGTGAGTCTTTATAGCATGCAGCCAAGCATCGTGCTGCATCTATTTGAATGTTCAGTGAGAAGAGTCGATTTTCGGACATTGGTACCTTTGCAAGTAATTTTCCTCTACCATTCTTCAGATATAGGTTATACCCTTTTGTGTAGAAAGAGTACCCATTTTCTAACATTTGTCCCATACTGAGTATGTTATTTTTCATAGCAGGGGCATAATACACATTTGAGATAAAATGATGACTTATGTCCTTCAACTTGATCAAAATCTCCCCCTTTTCATGTACGAGAATCTTGGATGAATCTCCAAAAGTAATATTGCCTTTTATTTTCTCATCAATATCGGTAAACAATGATCTATCTCCACACATATGATTGCTAGCTCATGTGTCCAGGTACCATGTAGTTTTAACTTCTTGTTTTATGTCTTTATATGCAATAAAGACATTAGAATCTATCTCTTCTATCTCCTCCTCAATCTCCTCCTGAGATAGATTAGCTCTTGGAGTATATCTAGAATTACATTCTGAAGCAAAGTGTCCAAATTTATTACAGGCGTAACATTGGACATGAGACTTGTCATATCTATTATGAGTTCGATATGATCTACCTCGACCTCCTCCTCTTCCTCGTGTCGAGGTAAACTGAGAAGTATCTTCTTAATTTTGTGTACTTCTTCCTCTTCCAGGACTTTGACCTTGTCCTTTTCCACGGCCTCGGCCTCGACCTCCATAGTTGGCATTATCTCTCCTTGTTGTCTCTCACAGATTGAGTTGTGACTTAAGAACCTACTCCAATGGTTCTTTCTTTCTTCTATTCAGTGTCTCTTCATGTGCTTCAAGAGATCCTGACAGTTCCTCTAAAGTCATTTCTTCTATCTCCTTTGACTCTTCAATGGCAGTCACTATATAATCAAATTTTTTAGTGAGTGATCTTAGAATCTTTTCAATTACTTTTACATCAAAAATATTATCACCCAATCTTCTTATTTGATTGGCGGTTGATGCAACTCTTGAAATGTAATTTGAAATCTTTTCAGACCCATTCATCATGATGGCTTCAAACTCTCCTCTTAAATTCTGAAGACGAACTCTTTTGGCCTTCATACTTCCTTTGCAAATAACTTGCAGCATATCCCATACTTCCTAAGCTGTAGTTGCATTAGAAATTTTCTCAAATGTGGAATCATCTAGGACTTGATGAATCAAAGACATGGCCTTTTGATCCTTCTTTCTCAACTCTCTTTTAGCTTGAGTGAGATTACTTCTTTCTCAAAGACATGGCCTTTTGATCCTTCTTTCTCAACTCTCTTCTATCTTCTTATTTGATTGGGTGATAATATTTCTGATGTAAAAGTAATTGAAAAGATTATAAGATCACTTACTAAAAAATTTGATTATATAGTGACTGTCATTGAAGAGTCAAAGGAGATAGAAGAAATGACTTTAGAGGAAATGTCAGGATCTCTTAAAGCACATGAAGAGAAACTGAATAGAAGAAAGAAAGAACCATTGGAGCAGGTTCTTAAGTCACAACTCAATCTGAGAGAGACAACAAGGAGAGATAATGTCAACTATGGAGGTCGAGGCCGAGGCCGTGGAAGAGGACAAGGTAAAAGTCCTGGAAGAGGAAGAAGTATACAAAATTATAAAGATACTTCTCAGTTTACCTCGACACGAGGAAGAGGAGGAGGTCAAGGTAGATCATATTGAACTCAGAATAGATATGACAAGTCTCATGTCCAATGTTACGCCTGTAATAAATTTGGACACTTTGCTTCAGAATGTAATTCTAGATATACTCCAAGAGCTAATCTATCTCAAGAGGAGATTGAGGAGGAGATAGAAGAGATAGATTCTAATGTCTTTATTGCATATAAAGACATAAAATAAGAAGTTAAAACTACATGGTACCTGAACACAGGAGCTAGCAATCACATGTGTGGAGATAGATCATTGTTTACCGATATTGATGAGAAAATAAAAGGCAATATTACTTTTGGAGATTCATCCAAGATTCTCGTACATGGAAAGGGGGAGATTTTGATCAAGTTGAAGGACAGAAGTCATCATTTTATCTCAAATGTGTATTATGCCCCTGCTATGAAAAATAACATATTCAGTATGAGACAAATGTTACAAAATGGGTACTCTTTCTAACAAAAGGGTATAACCTGTATCTGAAGAATGGTAGAGGAAATTTACTTGCAAAGGTACCAATGTCCAAAAATTGACTCTTTTCACTGAACATTCAAAATAGATGCAGCACGATGCTTGGCTGCATGCTATAAAGACTCACCGTGGCTATGACATTTGAGACTTGGCCATTTAAATTTTGGAAGCATTAAGAAGATGGCACATGAAGGTATGGTGAGAGGACTACCATATATCAATCAGCCTGATAATCTATGTCAAGGGTGCATGCTAGGAAAGCAGTCAAGGAAGAGCTTTCCAAAGGAGTCTGAATTAAGGTCTTCAAGACCTCTCCAACTGATACGCACTGATGTGTGTGGGCCAATTACACCAAATTCTTTTGGTCAGACTAGATATTTCCTTCTATTCATTGATGGTTATAGTAGAATGACTTGGGTATACTTCCTAAAGGAGAAATCAGAAGTATTCAAAACTTTTAAGAATTTTAAGGCTCTTGTTGAAAAAGAAAAGGGATGTAGAAGACAAGCTATAAGATCAGATAGAGGGGGAGAATTTACCTCAAGAGAATTTGAAGACTATTGTAGAACAGAAGGAATTTGAAGATTTCTAACTACTCCAAGATCACCACAACAGAATGGAGTAGCTGAAAGAAAGAATCGCACAATCATGAATATGGTAAAGACAAAACAGATGCCTAAAGAATTTTGGGTACTAGCAGTGGATTATGCACTGTACATTCAAAATTGTTGTGAAACTAAATCTGTGAATTGTAAAACTCCCTTTGAAGCATGGTGTGGAAGAAAACCTTCAGTCTCACACCTTAAAGTTTTTGGCAGTACATTATGCTCACATCCTTGACAACAATCGTACAAAGTTAGATGATAAAAGCAGGAAGTGCATATTTGTTAGCTATGATTCAAGGACGAAAGGGTATAAACTCTTTAATTCCACTACAAAGAAGATCTTTGTGAGCAGAGATATTGATTTTGATGAAGAAACAAATTGGGATTGGCAAGTAGAGACTAATGATCATGAATTTCCCCTCTCAACTAGTGAAGAAGAAAAGGAAGATACACCTGAAGTAAGTACTCCACCATTATCACCACCACGCAATGAGTTTAGCTCATCAGAAGCAAGTACAAGTAGACAGCATCCTCGCACAAGAAGTCTAGCTAACATATATGATGAGACAATGAGAATTGATGATGTAACATATATTTGTTTATTTGGAGAAATAGAGCATGTTAACTATATTGAAGCTTCTAAAGACAAGAGATGGAAGAAGGCTATGGATGAGGAGATAAAAACCATAGAAAAGAATCAGACCTGGAAGTTAGCGAATCTTCCAAAATGGCATAATGCAATTGGAGTCAAATGGGTTTACAAGGCCAAGAAGAATTCTAAAGAAGAAATAGAGAGGTATAAAGCTAGACTTGTTGCAAAGGGTTACAAGCAATGTCAAGGCATTGACTACAATGAAGTATTTGCTCCAGTTGCTCGCTTAGAAACTATCAGATTAATTATCTCTATGGCAGCCCAACAAAAATGGAAAATCTATCAGATGGATGTAAAGTCAGCTTTTCTAAATGGATATTTAGAAGAGGAGGTTTACATTGAACAACCTCTAGGATATGTGGCAAAAGGACACGAAGACAAGGTCCTTAGACTCTCAAAGGATTTGTACAGTTTAAAGCAAGCACCTAGATTATGGAACTGCAGAATCGATAGTTATTTTTAGATAAATGGTTTTAAGAAGTGTCCTTATGAACACTCTTTATATCTGAAGTCTAATGAGGATGAAATCATGATAGTATGCCTATACGTGGATGACTTAATATTTACAGGAAACAATCCAGAAATGTTTGAAGATTTTAAAAGGAAAATGAATCTTGAATTTGAGATGACTGATTTAGGGCTGATGTCTTATTATCTTGGCATGGAAGTGAAACAAATAAGTGAAGGGGTTTTCATCTCACAAGAAAGTTACGCAAAAGAAGTTCTGAAGAAATTCAAAATGAACAACTGCAATTCAGTTAGTACTCCAGTCGAGTGTAATATAAAATTGTTCAAGCATGATGACAATGAAAAAGTGGATCCAGCTTTGTTCAAAAGTTTAGTTGGAAGTTTGAGATATTTGACCTGTACTAGAACAGACATTCTTTTTGGTGTGGGACTTGTAAGTCGCTATATGGAAACTCCTACTTCAGTACATTTGAATGCAGCAAAAAGGCTTCTTCGGTATATAAAAGGCACTCTTGACTTGGACTGTATTACACTACCTCCGATGAATTCCATCTTACTGGATATTGTGATAGAGATTGGGCTGATGATGTAGATGATCAAAAGAGTACAACATGTTTTGTGTTCTACTTGGGTAATACTGCTTTTACCTGAAGTTCGAAGAAGCAACAAATTATGGTCTTATCAACTTGTGAAGCAGAATATGTTGCTCTAAATTCTTGTGTGACTCAAGCAATCTGGTTGAGACGTCTGATGGAAGATCTACATGCTGAGGAGAAGAACCCAACTCAAATCAACATAGACATGCAATTGTGCTAGCAAAGAATCATTTATTTCATGAACGAAGCAAGCATATAGACACGAGATTTCATTATGTTCGAGAATGTCTTGCAAACAAGCTAGTAGAGTTGAATTATGTGAAGACCCAGGATCAAGTTGCTGATATTTTTACCAAAGCTCTGAAGATTAACGATTTTGTAGAATTAAGAGATATGCTGAGGGTTTGTAAGTGTCGTGTTTAAGGGGGAGTGTTGAAATTGGTAAACACGTCATGTGTTACCATATTTATTTTATATTAATTAGAGTTTACTATATTAGATTATTGGCTACCATATAGGGTGATTAATCCATATTAGTTAGATAAGTTACCTAAATAGATTAGGATTGCTTTTCTTTAAATATGCTTGTAATTCTCTATTTTAGATTTCGATTTCCCTTCTTTCTCAGTTCTCTCGAGCAGCAATGATACAAATTCAAATTGGAAGGAAAAACCCTAGATGGTAGATGCACCAGCGGATGGAGTCACCTCGCAACCATCTTTGCTCAACGACAACGATTTTCTGAGAATGCAATGTTATGATACCACATCTGCTGTGATTAAAAATGAAGAAAGATTTAACTAAGAAAATTTAGGTGGAGTAATATTTGAATAGTGTGGTTGAGAAAGAACAACTACTCCTCTTTGTTATAGGGCGCATTTGGCATAATTTAAATTTTTAATTTTTGCTTATTGAAAAAATGCTAGTTGAAAAGGAGCTAACTGAAAAAGTTTTAAAGTATTTGGTAAAATTAACTTTTTGACCAACCAACAACTTTGGCTAGCCATAAGCAAGGGGTAATGGTTTGGCCTAGTTTTTGGGCCTACTTATGGCTTTGCAGCCAGCAGAAATCAAGAAGCTGAGGCATTTGGTTCTTGAGCTTCTTTGTTCTAACCCACAAATTAGCTACTTCTCTGAGAAGCAGAGGTGAAGCTGCTTCTCTGGCCCCCACCTGCTTATGCTCATTAACCCTTATACCTAATAATAATTTTTTAATAGTATATTTGACAATATTTTTTAATAAATATTGTAAGTATAGTTAATTATAAATTTAATCATATAATTTTTATTTTAATAATTTTTTAATAAAAAAATATTTATTATAAATAGGATAACCTCATGATAAGTTATGCATCCAAATACCCTCAAACTTCTTTAGCCAATATCTTTTCAACTAACAATTTTTAACCAGTAAAAACTAAAAATAAAAGCTGGGCCAAAGGAAGCCAATCAACTACTTCTTGATTCTAAACCCAGAAACTAACAAACAAATATTTTTATCAAAAATATACTCTTTCACCCATAATATTTTTCAACCTCCACAATAAAATACAGTATCCATTTTAACATATATCATACATAAGTCCTGTGACATGCCACAAATCTAAAGTAAAATATTACAAATTACTGGCTGACAATCTTTACAAGATTTTCTCTCCACAGTAAAAACGGCGGCTGGTGCATACATCACTCTAACGTCATCATGATCTTGCCTGCTGACGTATACGGATTGAGATTTGAGATGAGTGAGCTGATATTCCTTCGGATTACAAAA
Source organism: Costus lasius (assembly GCA_027563935.2). Lineage (NCBI taxonomy): Eukaryota > Viridiplantae > Streptophyta > Magnoliopsida > Zingiberales > Costaceae > Costus > Costus lasius. The sequence goes on along the minus strand of CM050450.1, from coordinate 115,897,159 downwards.
TAAGACCAGAATCATGAATAAAAGTTATATGGGGTGCTGGTGGCACCATCCACCATACACACTTGTATTGGGATGTGTAATTTGCACACATCTTGTTAGAGAGCAAATGGTTGCAGTGGCACCACATATCACTTCATTCCCAGAATCAAAGTGGCTACTAGATCCCCCTACAACACAAACGATAATCAATGTGGTAGGACCAAAATAGAAAAAGCATTTAGAATTACGTCATCACGCCGACTACAAAGATTCCAATGTCAGGTTCACGGTGAATTTAGAGCTCGTTTGGAGCTGCCGTGCCTGCCAGCAAAAGCAGCAGTAATAAGGTTGTTTGGGGCTGATCCATTGGGCACAACCCCTAAAAAATAGCTGCCCGGTGGAAGCAGCTCCTTACTTGCTTCCCAGAGAATCTGTGGCAATTTTCACTGTTCAACGCTCGTCCCTCGCGCGGAAGAAAAAACTTTCCTCCTTCCGCGCTACGCCGCCGCTCCGCCGCTCAGATCTTGCCGGTAGGCCAGCGTCGCCATCCAAATCCGCGCTCCTTCTAGCGACCTCCGGCTCTAGCTCCTGTGCCAAGACCTCCGGCTCCAGCTCCATCGCTCGCCTCTGCCGGTTCTACACTCCAAATTCTGCCGGTAGGCTACCGTCGACGCTCCTTCCGCTCTAGCTCCAAGTCCTGCTCCTTCCGACGCTCCAGCTCCAAAACATCGATTGCAGCCTGGTGCTCTTAGGCCAGTGAGATTTCCAAGTTAATTGCAGTCGCCGAATCAGTTGGATTTCTTAATAAAACATCGGTCTTATTAGGAGAAATTTTTAAGAATCAAGCATGTATTTGGTTAACGCTTCAGTTTCCTATAAATTTTTATCATCAGAAAGAGAGAGAAAGATAACTGCACTAAAGATTTATAATTCCATAAAAGTTTGTTTTCAGGCGACTTCATATATAATTTTCTTACGACTTATCTTATTATTTTGAGGATTATTATAGCATAATGCCTTGGCATTGACACTGTTGAAAGAAAATCTTCCTTCTAGGCTATGCATCTGTTAGTTTCCAAATTTTAATCTCAGATTTTCTTATTTTTAATTTTATTTCAAACAAGGACTAAAATATTATTTGTTTATTTCTTCTTGAATGTTTCAGAGTGGAAAAAGAGAGATATATTGCGTGATACGTATTTCTTTTTATATAAAACGTACGTAAAAATTCTTTAGCTCATAATTTTTTTAATCAGCGCTTTTAATTTTCTAAATAATCTAAAACTTTCTTAGTCAGCTAACTTTCAACCAACAATTTTCTAACTAACAAAAGCTAAAAATAAAATCAGTTCCAAACTAACCCTTTATCATTCTTCTTCATCATTCAAGCTCTCTTAATTTGGCTACCTAGTTGTGTTTCTACATCCAGTGAATTTAGTTGTGTTTCTACATCCAGTCAATTTGACGTAGTCCATTCCAAATTATTTAACGTAGTCCATTCCACACTAGTGTTGTTCAAATCCTTTCAAATCCTTCAAGAACAGCTGGGCCAAAGATAACGACATCATATAAAAATAGTTAATATATATAAACCAAATTATTTAAATCAAACGGTTAATTTGAGTATTTTTGATGTTATCGTGTACAGCTCATAGGAGTAATAGCAGATTCAATAGAATTAATTTAATCATTATATATTATAATAAATAAAATTAAATTAGTTATCAGAAGGATGAGCTACAAACAAAACTGATAAATCCTAGACTAAGTATGTTCCTCGCCAAAAATTGATATTTTTTTTAAAAAAATTATAAAAATAGTATATGGAAAAAAAGTTTTGCTCTAATTTATGGCCGTCAACAAATTATAATAATTTAATCTCTTGCAAATTAGATTGACATTCAGGTTGCGGCAAGTTGCGTTTTTGCATAGGGGCGCCCCTACGCAAAATTTGCAGGGGAGTGGGGCGAGATTCAAAGCACCAATCTTCAAGCAGCCAGCGCACGAATCCCCAAGCAATCCTTACTTAAGTGCGCATGAACCACGATATATACGAAAATCCTATATAAAAGTGTGGTGTTATACGATCTCCACTCTGTGTTATCCAAAAATCTGATATAAACGCCGCCCGTTACAGCTGCCCGAACTAACCATGGTTAGAAAGTAAATTTCACTACCCGCCTAACCCGCTCGAATTTTCACTACCCGCCCGACTTGTGCTTACTCTCTAACCCTAATCTTTTCTCTTCTCTAACCGTAACTTTGCTGTGACGAAGGTTTTGTCGCCCGATCCTCTCCGACGATCTCTAGGACTCTCCGACGGCCTTTTATTCTGTGTTTACGACTTCCGACGGCCTCCGACGTTCCTGGTCGAGTCGACCCCTAATTATGTCTTTTTGTGCAGTCGACCTCCGACGTTGAGCGGGTAACTGCAACGACCTACACGAACTACGACGACCTCGGATGACCTATGGCGAAGTGCGACGACTTCCAATGACGTCCCATTTTGTGACGACGACCTATGACGGTATACGACTTGTTCTTGGTTGGCTTAGGGTTCCTAATCTTGATTTCTTTTTTGCAGTTGACCTCCGACCTTGAGCAGGTAACTGCGACAACATCAAATAACCTACGGCGAAGTGCGACGACCTTCGACGACGTCCCATTTTGTGACGACGACCTATGACGGTATACGACTTGTTCTTGGTTGGCTTAGGGTTTCCTAATCTTGTTTTCTTTTTTGCAAGATCTCATGGCAAGTTCCTCCGACGACTCCAATGTTCCTTTAAGGTATAATGTCGTAATTTCTTTTCTTATTACGTACATTATTGTATTAATGACATAATTTTGGTATAACATGTCTCAAACTTGGTACATTAGCGTCCCATTTTGGTATAACATGTCTCAAACATAGCATCCCATTTTGGTATAACATGTCTTAAACATAGTATAACAGCATCCCATTTTGGTATAACATGCCTCAAACATAGTATAATAGAATCCCATTTTGGTATAATATGACTCAAACTTAGTATAACAGTATCCCATTTTTGTATAACATGCCTCAAATATAGTATAACATGTATCCCATTTTGGTATAACATCTCTCAAACATAGTATAACAACATCCCATTTTGGTATAATATGTCTCAAACATAGTATAACAGCATCTCATTTTGGTATAACATGACTCAAACTTGGTATAACAGCATCCCAATTTGGTATAACATGACTCAAACTTGGTATAACAGCATCCCAATTTGGTATAACATGACTCAAACTTGGTATAACAGCATCTCATTTTGGTATAACATGCCTCAAACTTGGTATAACAGCATCCCAATTTGGTATAACATGACTCAAACTTGATATAACAGCATCCCATTTTGGTATAACATGCCTTAAACTTGGTATAATAACATCTCAATTTGGTATAACATGACTCAAACTTGGTATAACAACATCCTATTTTGGTATAACATGCCTCAAATTTGGTATAACAGCATCCAATTTGGTATAATAGCTTCACCTTTTGAGTTCTTCATTTTAATTTAGTTTTAACAAATTTAACAGTAGGTTTTATACAATGAGGAGGGCTACGAATGAAAGCCATCTAGTAGCTCTTCAGATGAAAAGGAATATCACTGCAAGGGCATCAAACCTCGTCGAGTACTCAATAGATGCTCATTAAGCCGGATGCACACTTTTGTCAACACAGTGCAAGGGGGTGAGGCTATTAAAGGACAGCTCCTAGAAACCCCCCTTGGACATTTGCTGCAAAGGTCATCTGTTGCCCTAGATATGATTGCAGTGGAATATTTTCAATCTATATGGGATGGAAATAGAAGGGGATTCAACATTAATAGCAATTTTGTGCCCTTCTCAGTGAAGGATGTATCAATCATCCTTGGTCTCCCACGGGTTGGGGAGTTAGTTAGATGGAACACTGACAGACCATCTACTACATATTACAAGGAAGAATTTGATGAGAAGTTACCGAATAGAAATGTAATTGAAGGAAAATTGAGAGTTTTCTGCTCACAAGGCCTGGCGGGAAATGAGGAGAGGCTCACAAGATTGGTCGTTTTGTATCTCTTTTATTATTTTTTATTCAGCTGCCTGACACACAACTTGGATGCGGGACTTGTATATTTTGTAGAAGACCTCTCAAAATTGGCTGATTACAATTGTGGAGAGGCTGTATATAATTTTCTGTGCGTGGAATTGACCTCCACCTCAAAGAAGCAGGGACGTGGATTTACTGGTTGTGCCATAGTTCTTGGTGCAAGTATTCTCAATATCTAAACTTGTATTTCAAACATAGTTAAGTTAATGATAAGTTATTATTATTTTTCTTCTTTTTTATAGATTTGGTTATATGAGCATACCAAATTGTATATAGATAGCAAGGTGGAGGGAGTACACCCTCGGTTATTCCATTGGACCAATGTGAAACTACCTTGACGGACAACGTATTTCAAAAATTATGCCAATTTAAACTAAGATGCGGTAAGATGTTTATTTGTAAGTGTAGTAAGTTGGTTGTCGTTAGGGTTTCTAAGTGTATTTACAATTGTAGATTATTTTTGAACTTGAGGAAGGAGGTGAAGTGGAGCGTGATGTTGTAAATAGTCCACTTGCATTAGATGCAGCCCTTGAGGAAGCTAGTGATGTGGGCCCATCACATAGTCAAACAGACATCCATTTACTTGGCCCTATAAGTATGTTATATGAAAATATACATGTGTTATACGATGTTAGTCATGTGTTATACGATAGTAAAGGTTTTGTGTTAATTTTGTGCGTAGAACCATGAAGAAATTTTGAACTTGAACTCGGAATTGTGCATAGTTATAGAGGAAAATAATAAATTAAAGAATGAAATAATTCATTTGGAGGATGAAAAATACTTGTTTAAAGATGAAAGTGCTGTGAAGGATGCTGAGATTAATAGCATTAAGGCCGGTTTCATATTAGAGGTGGCTGAATTGTAAAAAAGAATTGATGAGCTAGTGGAGGAAAATAAAAGACTGAAAGCAGAGATCGAGATGCTACAAAATAAGAATGAGGAAGAATTAAGCTGAAGTGATGAAGATGATAAGGCCCTAAGGAGTGAGGAAGAAGAAGAGGCCCCGAAGATTGGGGAACTGAAAAAGAAAAGATTAAAAAAGGCTTCATATCTTCTTCTCAGCTCATATACACAACAAAACAAGAAGAAGAAGACTATAGAATCAGAGGTAAGACCATTAAACTTGGGGATACATAATTGTAAACATAGGCCTATACATTATTTTTAACATAAGAATTTCTAATTTTCTTTCAGCCAGTGGAGGTAGATGAGAAAGTAGAATCTGCACCCACATTTGATAAGGTATGGTAGCATAAATAGTTTTTAACATAAGAATATCTAATAGCGTTGACATATAGAAGATTCTGATAGATTTTTGTTGCATCTTTAGTATCTAAATAGACAGGACTATTGTGATTGGGATGTAATACCTGACAATATTAAATCGCATATGGAGTTTTATGTATCCTTAGAAGATCATTCTATTATCCAGAACATTGCGAAAGCCCATGTATGTGACATTCTCTTCGGAGACCTAGTTGGTGATGAGGTAAGCATATATCGAATACACCATCTTTGTATATTTGGTTTCTTTTCCCTAATGAACTTGTATAATTCAATTGTAGGCTATAGATTTGTATGCATCACTTCTCATCCGTAGATGCATGACTAATAAGAAAAAGTTTAAGGCTTTTGCTTACATTCCACCGCATGTCCTTCCTTATTATGTGGGTGGCCTATGTGGGACGGCTTTCAAAAACTTAGAGCATTTGAATAATAAGACAATAAGACATGTTCGCACAATATTCGCCCCCGTATGCGACTCAAATCACTGGTTTCTGATTGTATTGGATATACGTGGAAAACGAGTACTGTGCTATAATTTATTGTCCCCTTCGAAGGTAGTTGTGGGCGTAGTTAAACGATATGTGAGTATCTATCATCTAATAAGGCTTCATACCGTATTCCTTTGCTATTCTGTTGTTATCTCTCATGAGTTATAACAAATTATTTTGTGCATTTTTTGGTACACCAGCTTGAGATACTGCAATTTCATATCTCCTTCCAATCTGGTAGAAGGAAGGAAATTGCTTCCTGGCCATTGGCATGGGAGGTCTGCCCGCAACAAGATGGTGAAAGTGTAGATTATGGGGTATTTGTCTTAAAATTTATGGACTACCTCTCTAGAAATGTACCGTTTGATTTCACACTACAAGACATGCTAAGATTGAGGGCCCTTGTTAGTTTGGAACTATTCGAAGTATAATTACTGGCAGTTGACTAAAAGACATTGCAATTAAAACACCTGTATATTCATATTCGAAGTGTATTCATTCTCCTGTATACTTATATAATTTTATATTTGTATATGCAATGTTATACGATGTATGTGCCTTGTTATACATTGATCAGGTCGTATTATACCATGTTTGTGTCATGTTATACCATGTCTGTACCTTATTATATAATGATCAGGTCTTGTTATACAATGTTTGTGTCGTGTTATACCATGTTTGTGCCTTGTTATACGATGATCAGGTCTTATTATACCATGTTTGTGCCGTGTTATACGATGTTTATGTCATGTTATACGAAATGTGTGCTTTGTTATACCATGTTTGTGCCGTATTATACCATATCTGTGCCTTGTTATTGATCAGGTCTTGTTATACCATGTTTGTGCTGTGTTATACGATGTTTATGTCATGTTATACGAAATGTGTGCCTTGTTATACCATGTTTGTGCCATGTGGTCAGGTATTGTTATACCATGTTTGTGTTATGTTATACGAAATGTGATCAAGTGTTATTATACCATGTTTGTGCCGTGTTATACGAAGATGATCAGGTCTTGTTATACCAACTCTGTGCAGTGTTATACAAATGTCAGATAATGTTATACGATGTCTACGCACTGTTATATGAATTTAAAATATTGTTATACGAAATCACCTTCTCAGTGTTAAACAAACTCTTTTCTCCTTGTTATACAATATAAGATTAAAAGTACATAAACATAATGGTTCATACATCAGAATTTACATAATCAATCTGGTACAAGATTCTGATCTCCTCATAATATAAAAAATTATTTTTCATTTGTTGGCTAAGACCTATTACACATATCTTGAGAAAAATTTGTAGCTTCTTCCTGAGAAAATGCATAACTACGCAACTTACATGAAAAGAGGATGCTCCCACCATTAAAGCTGTGTAAGAGTAGAATGAGGCTGTTGGCACTGATTGGTGGAATATAGGCACCTGCTATAAATTTAATGGTTTAGGTAAGAATGTCATTTAGAATTAAAGATATGGCCTTGTTAGTCATACTTGTGTGCTTGTATATTCACCCATAGGTAGCCCTGTCATGCGCGACATTTGGACATCAGTAGGTGGATTAGAATTGGATCCTTTGGATGTAGTAGTGCTCTTATTATGTCTTCGCTCCAGCACTTCTTTCTTACGTTTCTCTTTCCGCCCCTTTTGCACAGGAGGTGCTTTTACCTGCATATTTGGTTCCGATCCACTATCAGCATCATTAACATCAATACTTTTATTGTCAGTGCGCAAGATGTCCTCAACATTTATACGTAAATCCTTCATTGTCTTTTCTATGTATTCTAGTGCTCTCCTGGACTACAAACTCATGGTTGCTATACAGTCATACTCGGTTATAAATAGACCTCAAACTTTCTTGCCCGGAAGAATCTAAGCTATGCGGATTGACAATGGATACATCACCTTCTCTTGCGTACTTTGTCCATCTTTTCATTATGTACTGCTTCGGTATATAAATCACATTGTTCGATAAGAAAACCTTTATTACATGCATACACAAGATCTCATTGCTCTCAAACATTTTACATGAGCTAGTAACTTGTACAGGAGAATGACTGAAAATGACCATTTCATCTCTACCACAAGCTGCGTTGGTTACCTTATATGTAATACGTTGTGGTTCGGCCCTAATAAAGAACATAAGACAATCTAAACTACTTTGATAGCATGCCTCAAACTCGTTATACATGACCCTAGTGTAGATCGAGGCAGCTTGTTTACACAGGTTCCCAACTACATTGGCTGGTGTACTATTTTGATACTTGAAATCAATGTTTATTTCCTTTTCTCGAAAGAAGCTAAGTGCCTTGTCATACTGTTCTAAAAATTCAAATAAACTCAATTTCTTTCTAAAAAAACTTTTGAAATGGTGGTTCATACTTTCACTGCATTGGGTTGTGGTCATATCAGCCGAAAAAGTCTCTGTATGATAGCATGCAGCCCACGTTGACCGTAGTTTCCATATATTTACCATCCATGGATGTTCAACTAGATTATACTTCAATAAAAGATCTTGCCATAGCTTCTCAAAAGTATCCACTGTACATCGCTCGTATATGCAATGTTTAAAATCTTTAGCAAATGTACTATTATTATAAATCACGTGAGTTAGATGTAATGCTGCATTTTGAAATATATGCCACAAACAAAGACGGTGTGCTATATTTGGTAGCACCGTTTGTTTTGCTCGGGCTATCGCAGCTGATTGATCCGTGAAAATCGTAATTGGATGCTTACCATGTATGGCTTCCAAAAAAGTCTCAAATAACCAAATAAATGATTCAGTAGACTCATCATAAAGTAATACAGCTCCTAATATAATGGTTTGTTTATGGTGATTCAAACCTACAATTGGTGCAAAGGGCATATTGTATTGATTTGTTTGAAAGGTTGTATCGAAACATACTACATCTCCAAAGTATGCATAATCTATTATAAATTGACCATCAACCCAAAAAAAGTTCTTCATCTCCCCTGATTCCTCACAAGCTTCAATAGCATAAAAAAATGAAGGATCTTTGGCCAATCTTTCCTTTAGGTACCTAAGAATACCCTTGCTTTCCTTGCCATCCAAAGTCTTTCTTCTACTTCTTTCAATATAATTGCTATTATCTTCTCTTATGAAACCAACATTATTATTGCTTACACCAGACTCAAAATAATTATATATATGATGGGCCTTCATACCTGACTTTGTCATCTGGTCTATAAGTGCACATTGAAATGACAATATTTTTCTATGAGATCTAAGCATGTGCACCTTATTTGGACTTGTCATGGGATGATTATGCTCTAATTCAGCTTTGGACTACGTCCATATATCATTCTTGTTAATCTTGAACTCTAACTGAGCCATGCAATCTGTTCGGATCTCTGCATGTGGTTTCTTAGTGGGATGTCTAGGGTCAACTTGTCTCATCCCTTGTTTGCTATAACAATATGTGCGCTATTTCACGCTACCATCCTTTCGACATTCAAGATGAGATTTCTTTATACTGAACTCCATTATTCTAGCATAGTCATTATAAAACTTGTATGTTGCATCATCACTAATAAATGTCATACCAACTATAGGGACTTGGGATGCAGCTCCTGATTTGTCATGTTCCATACATACCATTTCATCTGTCTTTCCAGATGTTCCTATTATATCTTCATCATCTTCGCTATTTGGTAATAAATACCCTTCGTCATCTGACGATGACCACCCTAACATCTCAGAACAAGTCGCCTTCTTCTGATCTTTCTCCATCTCAAATTATAGGATTCAGTAAATGACAAAAAATTTGACAAGTTATACGTTGTAGTGATGCTGTTATACTATATTTGAGGCATGTTATGCCAAAATGGGATGTTGTAATACTATGTTTGAGGCATGTTACACCATAATATGATGCTGTTATATGAATTTCAGATCTTGTTATACCAAAATAGGATGCTGTTATGCTATGTTTGAGGCATGTTATACCAAAATGTGATGTTGTTATACTATGTTAAGGGCTGTTATACCAAAATGGGATGCTATTATACTATGTAAAATGACTATTATACCAAAATGAGATGCTGTTATACTATGTTAAGGGGCTGTTATACCTAAATGTTATGTTGTATACAACAAATTATGTCATTAACACAACAATGTACGTATTAAGAAGACAAATGACGATATTATACCCTAAGGCTGTTATACCAAAATGCGATGTTGTTATACTATGTTAAGGGGCTGTTATACCAAAATGGGCTGCTGTTATACTATGTGAAGGGGTTGTTATACCAAAATGTGATGTTGTATATAATAAATTATGTCATTAATATAACAATGTACGTATTAAGAAGACAAATGACGACATTATACCCTAAATGACACGTAATACACATGAGCAAATATAGGGAGAAGAGGGAGACCTTACCTCAACTTTTGGTAAATTTTTATTGTATAATAAGTAACTGGATGAAGAGAGTTGTATACAATAATATATCGGAGGCCGTCGGAGGTCGTCAGAGGTCGTCGTAGGCCGTCGGAGAGTCTCGGAGATCGTCGGAGGGGATCGGACGAGCAAACTATCGTCACAGCAAAGTTAGGGTTACAGAAAATATTATGGTTAGAGAGTATTCGAGCGGGTCGGTAGAGAAAAGATGAGGGTTAGAGAGTATTCGAGCAGGTCGGGCGGGTTAGGCAGGTTGGGTGGGTAGTGAAAATTCGAGCGTTAACCATGATTAGTTCGGATGGCTATAACGGACCGCGTTTATATCGAATTTTCGTATATATCATGGTTCATACATACTTAAGTAAGAATTTCTTAGGGATTCATGTGCTGGTTGCTTGAAGATTGGTGCTTTGAATCTCGCCCCACTCTGTTGCAAATTTTACATAGGGCGCCCTCTGCAAAAACCGCGCGCTTGTCCCTTTCAACGTATCTTCTCTAGATTGTCTTGAGTACCACGGAGGCAGCTGAAGTTTTATGCAGACGGGAGTATCCCTGGATCAAGATTACTCTTTTACAGGAGAAAAGACTCAAAATATTAAACAAAGACAACAAATTATATCAAATTAATATTAAAATATAATGATAATTACTGATAAAATATCAACTGAATCAATCTCAAATGGTACGTTCTTTGCACGTAGCCATGTAAAATTTGTTGCCAAGTTTGCAATTTGGGACAATCACGTCTTCTTGAATCCTGGAATAGTTATCTTCATTTTTAGGCTTGTGCATATTTCGGCTGTAGTAGGATTTAAATTCTCGACTTAATCTTTACAAGTCAAGTCCTTTAACCATATGAACTGCAATTTAATTTAAGCTTAAGCTGACTAAGTCCATTATTATAGCACCGGATTCAATTTGCTAATTGCTACGGCCCATTCAACAGGTAGTTTTGACCTAAGTCTATTTAGCCCATCAACCCACTGCCGTAATAAACAACAGCCAAAGAAAAGAAAGAAAAAGAGATAGGAGGAATCAAATGAAAATGCACAAAATTGCATGAAAAAGGGAATGGCGCTGGATTCATCTAGTTGAGTCCTTCTAATAAACTCAGGCCAATTTCAATTTGACAACACCCCAATCTAACTAGCTGCTCACACGATCCTACATTGTAGCGAACCAAAAAAAGAATTGGAGGAAGAGGGTCAATTATATACTTGACTCGGATTTTCCCCAACTTAATCATGTTAAATCAAACAAAATACTCGTGAGCCGCAAGTGTTTGTCAAGATTTTAATATTCACAAGCCGCTAAACATTTTATAATTTTAAAATACTAAAATTCTAATACTCACTAAATTTAATTGCTCACAAGCCATTAAGATTAAGTATATACCAAACTTAAATACTTTTAAGTCATCAAGATTGATACATATCTAATTCAAGTATTCAAAAGCCATTTAGGCTAATTACATACCAAACTTAAATATTCACAAACCATCAAGACCCAGTACATTTCAAATCTAAATACTTACAAGTCATCAAGCCGAGTATATACCAAACTCAAATACTCAGAAACCATTAAGACTAATTACATACCAAACCCAAATACTCAAAAGTTATTAAGGCCAAACACATACCAAACTTAAATACTTATAAGCTATCAAGACCGAGTATATTTTAAATCTAAATAGGCTAAGTATCTATGAAGTTCGAATACTCACAAGTTAGTAGAGTCAAGTATTTTCCAAATCTAAACACTCATAAGTTATCAAGGTTGAGTATTTCAAATTCAAATACTTACAAACCATCATTATCTTAAATTCAAAATACTCATAAAGTTATTAAGATTGAGTATATTTCAAATTCAGATACTTACAAGTCATTAAGGTCAAGCATATTCTAAATTCAAATATTCACAAATCATTAAGGCTAAGTATATTCTAAATTCAAATACTCATAAGCCATCAAGGCCAAGTATATTCAAAATCTAAATGCTCATAAGTGATCAAGATCGAGTATCTTTCAAATCTAAATATTCACAAACTATTAGAGCCGAGTATCCTCTAAACATAAATATTCAATAAAGATTTTTTTTTCATATTATGTTCGTTGACATGATATTTATAAATTATTTTTTTTCCAATTATGTGTGATATTGTATAAATTTTGTAATCAAATGTGCTCTAATTTTATGAGTAATTAATAATGAGTGCTTGCATATATTGGAAGTGAGAATTTATTAAATAAAAAATCTTATTATTATAAGATGAATTTTTTAAGATAGTATTACATTAAAAATATAACACTTTTTGACCCATATCAAGCTTATTATGATAATTGTTTACACATTTTAGTGGGTTTTTATGTGACCAAGAAATTAGACAAACTCATGTCAGTTGTTTCTTACTGGAACCTGATTGGGATTGAATCATCCTGCGAACTATGAAATAGTGACCATAATATGTTCCAACATGCAGAGAGGTCGAAATAGGTTTACAGTTCAAGTATTTAAGCAATAATCCTGCAGATTTTATACCAATAAGCATACACACAAACACAAGTTGAATTCAAGAACACAACTCAAAATCTCGTAACTAGAGGGTTCAGAGCTCATCATTTATTTGGCAATTTGAAAGAATAATGGAAGGACAAACAAAAGTGAATATACATTCTCTTTTATGCTTAAGGCTCAAGCAATTCTAGCAACATCAAATCATTTTATCTTGGAAGTATCATCACTACTATGCATCAAGGAAAAGTAAATAAGGCATTGTAAGTCTGCATCCAAACTCCAGAGAGCTGTCCAACTTATATCCACACGCGTGAAAGGTTTAAGAGTTGCACAGCATCATTATACTGGGTGAGCATAGCACTCGATTCCAAGAACATATCCAAACTAAAAAGTCAGAATGAAAGAAATTTTTACAGCTGATCTTCCACAATTTTCTCAATTTTACCATTTTCCTACAAATTTTAGTTATATTCCATTTTTTTTCCCATTAGTTTTTGGTTGCACTAACGTTGCTTCTTTGACTTTTTTTTTCTTTTATACGTGTGTTGTCACATGACTATTTTGGTCACATATCAGACCAATTATTTGTGAACGCCTTTCCAGAATGTCAAAATCTGAAGCACATCACTTGCTCAAACCAAAAAAATGCTCGCTGTACATTATTAGAATGTTGACTCAGCATAGCATGTGCGAAGATTTATATTTGCCAACTAAAGCACTGATCCATTCTGAACTTAAATAGAAGCAGAGATCACATAGCCAAATAACGCTAAACCATGTTGTTATTTCAGCCACGAATTCACAATTTCCAAGCCATAACTGCAGATACACATGCTAAAATTAGTTCAGCTGCAAACAACCTTCCAGATCCATAATGTTGTTAGTGGTTGAGGTTAAAACCTATATAATGGATTATATTGTAATAGTAACGATGAAATTTGAATGAATTAATAAAATAAAATTTTATTTCCTGTATCACCAGCATCATATGATATGGGGATGTAAACCAAAGCCGAACAAGCTAAAACAGAAGACAACAAAAAGCATTTTTTAAAGCTCCAAGTACTTGTAATGATGCCTTTATTAAAGAAACGATAATACGGAATCAGATGGACACGAGAAAACAGAAAGCAAATCAATTGCATCTATTAAACGACTGTTTAAGCTCTTTTATCTTTTGTTGAGTCATCTCTCCCCTTGAGAAATCAAACACTTGTTCACTCAAAAGCTGCACATTGGACGACATAAGCATAACAACTGAAAAACATGGCCACGTAGAAAAGTGATAAATGCCTTTAGTATAGCCATGCAATTTTCGCAAATGATTTCAATACTCTTTGCAGCTGAGACAAGATCAGGAACAAAGCTCGGCCATTTGGCTGGCCACTCATGCTTTAGCACCTATTTTTTTAACAAGTGGTTATGAATAAAGCACAAAATACATGGTCTACAATTTTATGTGATATGGAAAAATTCAGTAGCTTCACCTGCACTAATATGACATTTAGCTTATTGAATGTAGAGCCTTTCCTTTCGAAATGAAACTTCGAAATGAAACTTCATTGCTAGCAAGCTGATCACGCGAAAAGCATGTCTTACTTTCTTGGTATTGAAGTGTAACAACATTGACAAGGTATATTTTAATTTCACATAGAGCCTATGCATATTTCGGTATTTGAAAATGGAATATTGTTAATTAGCATGCCAGTTGCTTGTGGAGTTAAACTTTCAAAAAAGATGAAGGAAGGTAATTATGCAACAATATAAAAGTTTAGTAGAAACTTAAGATATTTAATATATACTTTATGATGTTAGATTAATGAGTCAATTTATGGAGGAGCCTAAATCTTCTGAGTAAAAAAGGCCACTAAAGGAATTTTGACATACATCAAAGGTATTATCTTTTAAGAATTACTTTATTCACATTCTAATAAATTTAAATTGGATGCTATATAGATACTGATTAGGGTAGCGACTTGATGATAAAAAGAGTATCAATAAATTTGTGTTTTATTTGGAAGACACTACTTTTCATCAAATTGCTAGTAGGGGTTTAAATATTGATGTTTCTTGTTAAGACAAAAAGTCTATAGACCTACTATGAACAAAATGAAGGGGCTCCTATGGCCCAATAAAAATATTTGAAAGTTATTGATTTCGCACTTGGGCATGCCGTGAGTTTGTTCGTTCTCGTCCAAAAATAATTATTGCTTCATTAAAAAGGTGGGTTGGTTCTCAAAGGGCATACTACTTCCTCCATTTTAAGTTACTCTACGGACAATTTTCTTTCACACTTGAGCTCCTTTTCATCTCCAAGTTCTCAGATAAGCTGAATCCTAAAGGTTGAGAAATTTGTCTTCAGGATAGCGACAATTTTTGTCACGCCTCAAGGCTTGTTGCGTACTCTCTCGATTCATTTTTTGTAACACGGTATGGGATGTATGGACGATGCAGGCACAAGTAGGTATCTGTTGGATTATTACGTATAGTAAAAAAAAGACGAAAATTTTCTAGATAAACACAAGTAGATATCTGTTGGATTATTACGTAAGGCGCAAATCATGCACGGAGTTCGCCGGCGATCGAGGACGTGTCGATTTGCTCTCACGGCCGGTGCTGCGGCAAACAGAAAGCCTGCGGCGAACAGCAAAAGGGAGCCCACGTCGAAGGCCCCGACGACGGCGTCTGCTTTTGTCCCCACGACGAGGTCGGGGAAGGAGGAGAAGAAGACTGCGGAGGCTACAACGTTGACGCAGAGGAGAGCGTGCACGGCTATCTCCGATACGGTTTGTGCACGGCTGGCAGAGTGTCCCCCGCCAATGGCCCAGACGCGTGCGAACAAAAGCGCCACTGCCGCCAGGAAGAGCACGAAGGCGTCCAAGCACAAGCGCAGGTCCGCGGAGGAGGGAAGGCCGTCGGCGACCCGCATAATTAGGAACACGAAGACTATAGAGAGCATAGATGGTGAGGCCGAGGAGAGGAGCAGGATATGATGAGTGACCATTCATGCAAATCAATTTATAAGCGGACATACTTGTGTAGGATTTTACTATTTTTGATTGGATATATTTTGGAAACAATTTCAGTGCGGCAAGCTTGTCGTCAACCATCAACTTCTTGTAAATAGTACCGACGTTACTACGTGGTAATTAATAAGGATTATTATTTAATAATAATATTAAATATACTCATATTTTTAATATTTTATTATTAAATAAATAAAATATTATTAAATAATTAAAATATGGGGTATAATTGATATCACCCATGTTTCTAATAATATTATTTAATAATTAAAATATAGGTTAGTGGTCCACCAAAATTAGATCCGAATTGTTTATAAATTGAGATTTTGTTGTGACATTTAAAGAGATAGCAAGAACTTCAAGTGATTAAGCAACTTAGTGTGAGAGAGGTTCTGTGCTTAGCAAACATTGAGGCTACGCCATCTGAGCAGTTTGCTAGAGCCGAGTATTTCTTGCATGACGTGAAGTAACGAGAAAAGTGTTGTGTGTGATAAATCAGGGACAACAATGGCCAGAGGTATGTCGATATAATATTATGCTTCCATATTTTTATTTAATTATTAGACATATTTTATTTTTACATGTCTTACAATTGGTATCAGAGCGATTATTTGTCTCTGTCTTGTTGATATAAAAAAAATTGAGATTGATTTTTCATTTTTGAATTATTTATGCTTTAAGGAGATTATTTGCACCACTATACTTATGTTTTTGGGATAGATGCTACCTAATGAAATTTATTTTGGATGTGCGTGATTGGTGCTACCCAAATACATTTTGGACATACGCATAATGCATTACCCAAAATAATATTTGGACGTGCCCAATTATCGATACCTAAAACTTTTTCCTTGGACATGCGTCATCCCTAAAACATTGTTAAGTGTCTATAATAATCTAGGATAAGCATATTTATGTCATTTTCTCTTACGCATATTTAAGAATTATTATGCGTTATTGATGGATATTATGATTTAATGACATATAATAATTGAACTCTGCAAGTTTTTGAGTTTAAATTTTCGTCACATATTTTAAAATTTTAATGTGCATTTTGTTTAATTTATGGATAATTTATTTATGCAAAAAAAATCTAGTGCAGTATCATGTGTATAATTGTTGCTAGAATTTCTTTTTGCTATTTGCATAAATTACTATTCATATAATTTTGATTAATTAAAGAGCAGCCACAACATCTTTAATTATAATAAATTATACATGGGTCTAGGATCATATCTAATAGGATGAGATCAATGGTGATTAATTATATTTAATATAATAAGAATTATCCCAGAGGAATTTTTATTATATTTTGTATGATTAATTAGGATGAAATATTAAATTATTTTTTTTAATTTACCCATAGTGATTAAGAAAAGGAATATAATTTGATATGTTCATTATGAATAATATGTGTGAATTTTGATTAAAAATTAGACTACAAGCAGTTTTAATTGTTATTTAATTCATGTAGGAAAAATATGTAACATGTTTTTACATTGGTAAATACAAGTAATTATGTCTTTGCCTTAAACCATTTTTAATATAGCATGTGTATTTTAATTGATGCAGTTATACAACCTTTCTAATATCCAATGTGAAATTTCTAAACTCAATGATGATAACTATAAAATTTGGAGAGAAAGAATACTTCTCCAATTAGGATGGATGGACATTGATTATGCTATCTGTAAAGATGAACCACCTACACTTTCTAATACTAGCACTCTAGCTAAAATTACTCTTTATGAATGTTGGGAGCGATCAAATCGCCTGAGCATGATGTACATAAAGACAAAAATAAATGCTAGTATATGTGGTTCTATCGGAGAGTGTAATTATGGTAGAGACTTATTGAAGGCTATTGATGAACAATTTGAGTCTTCCGACAAAGCTCTTGCTAGCACCCTAATGACAAAGTTGTCATCAATGAAGCTCACAAGTGTTAAAGGTGTGCATGAGCACATCATGCAAATAAGGGACATTGCGGCTCAATTAAAGTCTCTAGAAGTTGAGATGTCTTATACTCAATTCTCTTCAATCTCAATATAGATGTTTCAAAATAACTTACAACACACATAAGATAAATGGTCAATTAATGAACTTTTGACTATGTGTGTTCAAGAGGAAGGGAGGTTGGTGATGAAATTTGGGTGAAAGTGCACATATGACAGTAAGAGGAAAGAATATTCAAGTCAAACAAAAGAAGAAAAGTGTGGTACCAGTGCAATCTGATGCTAAAAAGGAAATCAAATATTTCTTCTGTAAAAAGAAAGGACATATATAAAAAGACTGTATCAAACACAAAGTTTGCTTGAAAAGAAAGGTAATTATATCTCATTTGTTTGTTATGAATCTAATATGGTAGATGTACATTATAACACTTGGTGGATTGATTCTGATTCAACAATTCATGTTTCTAATACTTTACAGGGCTTTCTAAGCCACAGGAAGCCAATCGGTAGTAAGCAATGTATCTATTCAGGCAATAAGATACAATCACATGTGGAAGCAGTTGGAACATGTCAATTAGTTCTAAATTCTGGTTTTGTATTAAATTTAGAAAAGACATTTATATCTCAAGTTTCCCTAGAAACTTATTGTTTTTTCAAGACTTGTACCGTTTGGATATTCCTTTAAATTTTCAAATATATGTTTCAATTTACATTATGGATCCGATCTTATTGGGAATGGTACAATGATTGATGGTCTTTTTCAAATTAACTTATAAAACAATGCTTCTCACAATGTGATGCATGTTAATGCTGGTATTAAAAGATGTGTTATAAATGAGAATTCCTCTATGTTAATGGCACCAAAGGTTAGGACATATTTCTATTGAAAGAATTAAAAGATTGATAAATAATAGAATACTTAGTGCTCTAGATTTTAGTGATCTTGATACTTGTGTGGATTGAATAAGAGGAAAGCAGACCAACAAGAAAAAGAAAGGTGTCAAGAGGAGTTCAGATATATTAGAAATCATACACACTGACATTTGTAGTCCAGAAATAGATTCTTGTGGTCAAAAATATTTTATCACCTTCATAGATGATTACTCACGATACATGTATCTCTACTTTATAACAAAAGTGAAGCATTAGATGCTTTTAAAGTACTTAAAGCAGAAGTAGAGAAACAATGCGGTAAATAAATAAAAATCGTAAGATTAGATAGAGGTGGAGAGTATTATGGTAGATACACTGAGAATGGACAAGCACCTGATCCATTTGCTAAGTTTCTTCAAGAGCATAGGATGGTGGCCCAATACACCATGCCAGGTTCACCTGATCAAAATGGTATGGCAGAAAGAAGAAACAGGACATTATTGGATATGGTGTGAAGTATGCTCTGTAGCTCTAAACTTCCTAAATCATTATGAACTGAAGTTCTTAAAATGGCAATATATATATTAAACCGAGTTACAACTAAAGTTGTTTCAAATACACCATTTGAATTATGGAAAGGTTGGAAACTAAGTTTGAGACATATACACGTTTGGGGATGCCCTTCTGAAATAAGAGTTTATAATCCAAATGAGAAGAAGTTGGAACCAAGAACTATAAGAGGGTATTTCATTGGATATGTCGAAAAGTCTAAGGAATACAAGTTTTATTGTCTATTAAATAACATTAGGTTTGTGGAATCAAGAAATGCTAAATTTCTTGAGAGTGACTTGGTTAGTGGGAGTGATCTATCTCATGACTTAGTTCATGAGAAAGATATTTTCATAAGAAAGATATTTCTAATAAATAAGCTCCTACTACAAGTGATAGGTTGATTATTGTTCATACCACCCCTCAATGTCAAACGGGTGTTGAACAATCAACTAATGAAACTCCACAAATCATTGCTGATGACAGTCTAGTAGATCTAGTAGTTCCACAATTATTGGAAAATGTGGAGCAACTAGTTGAGCAATATTCTCTTCAGGAAAATGTTAGCACAACATTAAGAAGATTAACTAGAGAGAAAAAATCATCAATACCTAATGATTATATTATGTATCTACAAGAATCTGATTTTAATGTTGGAGTCAAAAATGATCCTAAAACATTTTCACAAGCTATGAGTTGTGATAAATCTCTATTGTGGTATGATATTATGTAGGATGAGATAAATTCAATGGCAATTAATGATGTATGGGATCTTGTCACATTGCCAAATGGTGCAAAAGCCATTGGTTGTAAATGAGTCTTTAAAACAAAAAAGGACTCATTAGACAATGTTGAGAGATATAAGACTAGACTTGTAGCTAAAGGATTTACTCAATGAGAAGGAATTGACTATATGGAGACTTTTTCTCCTGTATCTAGAAAAGATTTTTTTAAAAAAATTATTATGACATTAGTTGCACATTTTGATTTGGAATTACATCAAATGGATGTGAAAACAATATTTCTGAATGGTGAGCATTTATAAAAAACACTATAATGTTTATTGGAGTTATATTTAAAGGCTCAAATATCTCATTCCTAAGATGATTTAGTACTCTTGTGTAGAGTGAGGAAGAGTCTATGACTCAAAATGAGACCCAAAGGTATATCTTAAGAAGTGACTCTACATACTTCCTCATAGGGGATCTCTTATATATGAGTTTTCGTATATGGCTGCGGACTAGAAATTTGATAATTCTAGCAAACTCACACTAACACAAGATACTCGCGCATGGCCAAAAACAGTCTATATATAGATTGAAACAAGCCTCCCGACAAATGGTATTTAAATTTTCATGATATTATCTCTTCATTTAGTTTTGTAGAAAATGTCATGGATCAATGTATATAGCATAAAGTTAGTGGGAGCAAAATTTGTTTTCTTGTTCTATATGTAGATGACATTTTACTTGCTACTAATGATAACGGAATATTATATGAGGTGAAATAATTTCTTTATAAGAATTTAGACATGAAGGATATGGGTGAAGCTTCTTATGTCATTGGCATTAAGATTCACAGAGATAGGTCTCGATGTATTTTGGGATTATCATAAGAAACCTACATCAATAAAGTCTTAGAAAGATTTTGGATGAAAGATTGCTCACCAAGTGTAGCACCTATTGTGAAGGGTGACAGATTCAATTTAAATCAATGTTCGAAAAATGAGTTTGAAAAGGAACAAATAAAAAAACATCTCATATGCTTCTGTTGTGGGAAACCTTATGTATACTCAAGTCTGTACAAGACCTGACATTGCATTTGTCATGGGAATGTTACGAAGATATTAGAGTAATTTAGGTATGGACCATTAGAGAGCTGCTAAGAATGTATTGAGATACCTTAAAGGAACAAAAGACCATATGTTAATGTATAGACGAACTTATCATTTGGAGGTAGTTGGCTACTCTAATTCAGACTTTGCCGGCCGTGTGGATTCAAGAAAGTCCACATTTGTATATGTATTTATGTTTGCTGGCGGTGCTGTATCTTGGAGTTCAAAGCAGACTTTGACTGCTACTTCTACCATGGAAGCTGGGTTCCTTTATTGTTTTGAGGTAATCTCACATGGTGTATGGTTGAAGAGTTTCTTACATGGACTTAGAATTATGGATTTAATTTCTAAGCCTCTAAAGATGTACTATGACAATTCAGCTGTAGTTTTCATGGCTAAAAACAATAAGAGTGGAAGTCGAAGTAAGCATATCGACATCAAATATTTAGCCATAAGGGAATGAGTTAAAGAAAACAAAGTGATAGTTGTTCACATTAGCACTGAATTGATGATTGTAAAAGGCATGCCACCAAAGGGCTTTAAGGATCATGTAGTACAAATGGGAATTGGTCCTATTATGTAATTTTTTGTAATATGAAATATTTCTGAGACTCTTACGGTATTGTTTACTCATTTTATGTGCACATTTTATTTATGTTGAGTACAACAAAATATTGAGGCCCTAGAATAAACATAAGGTTTATTCATCTTATTGCAACTAAGAAATTAAATGCAGTGCGATACATGGAAGATAATACTTATTATTAAAGGACTTATCACCATGATCCATGCAATTAATTTTTTAATAAAGTTTTGATATCCATGTTTAATTTTGGTCGGACCAAGTGGGAGAATGTAAATAGTTATTGACGTTACGACGTGATATCTAATAAGGATTATTATTTAATTATAATATTAGAACATGGGTTACACCCCATGTCTCTAATATTTTATTATTAAATAAATAAAGTATTATTAATTAATTAGAACATAGGGCATAATCGATATCACCCATGTCTCTAATAATATTATTTAATAATTAAAATATGGGTTAGTGGTCCACCAAAATTAGATCTGGATTGTCTAAAATTGAGGTTGTGTTTTTTGATGGTAAGAACGTCGAGTAATTAAGCAACCCAGTGTGAGAGAGGTCCTGCACTTGACAAATATTAATGCAATACCATATGTGTAGTTTGCTATAGCCTAGCATTTCTTGCATGACGTGAAGCAAAAGAGAAATGTTGTGTGTGAGAAATCAGCAATGATTAGAGGTATGTAGATCTAATATCATGCTTTCGTATTTTTATTTAATTATTAAATATGTATTTTATTTTTCACATGTGTTACACATCTATCTCACATATTTATGACAAAAAATATATTGCTAGAAATTCGGAAAAAGGTGACATCGTCACTATCAAGTCATACATTGAATTTCTTAAACTTTTCAAGCTCGTCTCATATTTTGAACTTTCTTAAACTTTTAGGAAAAATGTTGTTACTTTCCTGATTTTGTTCCATCTAAATTGGATGGAAACAGCATAAATGGTTCCATTTTAATTATTTTTTATTACAAGTCAACTCTAAAATTAGTAGTCAACTCCCGCTGATGCATGGATGCCACTCTGTACATATGGGGAGAAGAAGTCTGTCGAAATGGCCCATCTGGGTGTAGGTTTTAAAACATATGTTAAATAAAAAATTTCAATTAAGGTGGGTTATAGATGCGTCGTAATCCTTTGTATCGATTTTGTCGGCCCAAGTGATGACTGGAGAGTTGGAGACGCTAAATTGTGTCGGGAGAAGTACACTTCGATGTCCGCATCATATAGACAAAATCAAATAGCTCAGATATGAGTTTTAATATATTATTCATATTATTCTAAATTCATGCAAGAGATTATATTGGGATATTTGGATTGACCATTCACGCAAATCAATTTATAAGCGGACATTATTTTGTAGGATTTTACTATTTTTGATTGAATATATTTTAGAAACAATTTCAGTGCGGCGAGCTTGTCGTCAACCATCAGCATCTGTCTCACATATTTATGAAAAAAAATATATTGCTAGAAATTCGGAGAAAGGTGACAACATCATCACTATCAAGTCATACACTGAATTTCTTAAACTTTTCAAGCTCTTGTCTCATATTTTGAATTTCCTTAAACTTTTAGGAAAAGTGTTCTTACTTTCCTGATTTTGTTCCATCTAAATTGAATGGAAACGGCATAAATGGTTCCATTTTAATTATTTTCTTATTGTAAGTCAACTCTAAAATTAATAGTCAACTCCCGCTGATGCATGGATGCCACTCTGTCTGAAAATGGAATTTATGCGGAGAAGAAGTGAAGCAGGAGGAGATTTTGGTGTTTTAAATTGAAGATAGTCTGCAGATAAGTAGCTTAAAAATAACATAATCCTAAGTATAGGATTCTAGCAAAAGTAAGCAAATAAATAAGAGGGAAAAAGGAGGGAGATCATGATCCCTATTAGGGAAGGGGGCTAAATCCTTTTTTTTTTTTTTTCGATGCTCACAGGATCTAGGCGATGAAGCTTAAAAAGGATATTTAAATGTCCTATAACTTTATCAAACAAACAAAGTAAGGGGAGATCGGTTTTAAGTAGAAAGCCCGATTTGGGAGCAGCTTTTAAAACATATATGTTAAATGAAAAATTTCAATGAAGGTAGGATATGGATGCGGCGTATCCCTTCGTATCGATTTTGTCGGCCCAAGTGATGACTGGAGAGTTGGAGACGCTAAATTGTGTCTGGAGAAGTCCACTTCGACGTCCGCATCAGCATCACCGCTCACTGCCAAATGCCAGATAGGATACATATGTGCTTCGACGCTGCCCATCGCCTTCCCTCGTCTCGTCTGCAGATCAGCAATGTCACATCAAGTTTGCTTCTTTAGATGTGCTTGCTGCTCCAGTCGCTCCGGGGCTGCAGAAATCAGATCCCTATCAGAGTCAAGTGCGTTGCAGAATTTTTAAACCCGACAGGAGGGTGCAGGAGTCAAAGTCGGTTTAGCACTATCTGCACTCTCCCAGTCAGCCAATCTGTTGTCATTTCTACTTACGAGGCAGCCTCCTGCATAGCAAGATTCTTATTTACTCGAAGCTCACTGTTTGCTTAGCATGTGATGTTAGGTTGTTGACTTGGTTTCTTCGGTGAACATTTTTCTGGGTTGTGCAACGAGGTGGTTTATCGAGGTTGGCCTATAGGATAACTCCTTATATGTGAAGTACTAGGCTGAGCTGTACTTGTTGAAGCTACTGTCGGTATTGGATTATTATATACATGGGTAATATTACTGGCTTGTTGTTCTTGGCCAGTCATTATTGTATCCATCAAGTTTTGTGGTATACTTTGTACACTTTGAGAATCTTCATCAGAGAAGTCTCTGGTGTCTTCTAATTCTAAGAAAGAAGTAATTATTTCTTCCTCTTCAGAGGTAAATATTAGGTCTTGGTGGTTTTTAGTACCATGACAGACTCTAATCTTTCCTTCATTGTCATATATAAGCTTATGGGAAGTAAGTAATCTTCCTTTATTAATAAGCGAAATTTCTAGACCTATCATTTCTTCAAATGTAAAGTCTAATTCTTTAGATACTATAAGGCTACCGTCTTCTAGTATCATTGTTCTAGGAATTTTTCTAATCCTGATGTTGAAGCCTCATTTTCATTAAGAAGTTGCTTCTTTTTATAATTTGAAAATCTCAAATTATATGTATCATCAGAATTCTTGAACATAATGCTATCCTCAGGGATAAGCATTTGTTCACAGTCTAAATTTTTGGATATATTCCAATCTAAGCCTCCTAGGTCATCTGGGGAGATGGCCATAGGTTTTATCATTTTTATTCCCTTACTGGCTAAAGCGTCTATAACAGAAGAGATATACAGCTTGTATCCAGTATTAGAATTATTCGTTAATTTTCCTAAAAATCCTAATCCAATAAGAAGATTGGAATCTCCAGAAAAATCTTCATATCCACGTGTTTGGATACCAATTTCTAATTCTCCTAAGTCTTTAATACTTATGAGAAAATCTGGGGCACAATAAAATATACCCTTATTTTCAGTCATATCTACTTCCATGCAGGCAATAATTGCTTTTCTTGCATCCGATTTTCATCTTTTGTCAAGAATCGCAATTAGTATTTTTGTTCATAGCTTCTTACGTGCTAGTCCTTTTACTGAAACAACAATCATTCCTATATGGGCTAATGTTTTTCCTGATTGTCTCAGTTTTGTCAAAGAATCTCTCGAAATAATTTTTAGATTCCTTGGTTCTGTTGTGACAGAAAGATGTTCTTCACGTGTTATTCTTAGAAGTTGGGTTCTAATATTTAATGGTCCAATCCTATAAAGGAGTTGGGGACGTAATATTTGTAACCTATTATTTTGATAGGCTTCAAATTGTTGATCTATATCAACAACTTCTTCTAAGACTTGTGCTAGAATCCCTTGTCCATCAAAAATCCTATTTAGGATATTTGGGATAGGGTTACTTATTGATAACCTCTCATTTTGGTTATTTTCTCTTACTGTTGTAGTACCAGTAAGCGTATTAGAGGTTCCTGTAAAAGGTCTTGTACTCATTTCCAAAGAAACTGAGTACTTCTTGGTTGTCTTCTAGAAGTAGTGGTTTGTGAAGTAGTTTGAGATGTCCCGGGTTGATTTGAAGAAGGCATCTGTAATACTCGATGTAGTTGTGAAGTTAATTCATGGATCGAGTTCTGATATTGTTGAGTCTGTATGACCAACAAATTTTCTAATCTTTGGATTATCTCATATTGTCTTGTAATTAGATCAGCAGAGATTTTAATTAAGGAGTTATCCTATAGGCCAACCTCCTCGAGAACCTTATACTCAGTACGAAGGAGAACGAGAAGGTATTAGAACTAGAGGTAAAAGACTACCTCTAGAAACCATAGATAAACGAAAACTTCTAGATGAAGGAAGGATCCTTAATCTAGCAGCCCATGATCCACAAACATGGAGCACAGTTCTTGATAACTGGGCTTCAATGGTTTCAATGAAAGTAACAAAAATGGACGGAAACTTTTCTGCAGAAGAAATGTATTCCTACTTAGAAAACTTTTTAGGAGAAACTGCTAGAGCCATGTGGGAATCTTATAAATTAAATTGTCCCACAGATTTTCAGCAAGATATTTCATTAGGAGTGAATCCTTATAATTTCACCAACCGAATGAAAATCATGATTTTAGGGTCAAATCCTAATATGGGATTTAATACCCAACAAAAGGAAGCTATTCGTAAGCTTGAAATTATCCAAATAAAAAATTGGAAATATATAAAACCTTTTTTGCAAGACTACCTTTATTACGCTTGCAAAGCAGGAGGATATCATGACCAAGCCTTAGGAGAAAGGTTATTCTTAAAATTACCTGCTCCTATTGGACATGAAATACACCAAGCCTGGAACAATGACCTAGAGAAAGCACAACTTTCTCTTGCCATGAATAACATTACAACACGAATACAATTTATAATTGATAAATTGGTAGAAAGATGCACCAGATTAAAAGGTGATCATCATCTTAAAGGTGAATTTAGTTTTTGTAATGAAATCTATACACCTCAAACATATGTTAAAGAAGAGGTTAAACAAAAGAAGAAACCTAAAAAGGGTAAACCTTCTAAGAAATATTTTCTTAGAAAATCTTCTGCAAAGAAACCCTACCTTGCAAAAGAAAAGCATGTTAGGAAATATAATCCTAAATGAGATTATAAAAATAAACTTTCATGTTTTACCTGCGGAAGTCAAAACCACTTAGCACGTGATTGTACTAAGCGGCAAAACTTATATAGTAAACAATCAATTCTAGTTGATTGTGTACAAGAAGATCTACTTCATGTAGATGAATATATTTCTGATACAGAGTCAATATATAGTATTGTCTCTATCCCAGACATCAATTACGGTCCCAATTCGGATAGTGAATTAGAAGAATTTACTTCTGATCTATTATCTAAATCTGATCAGCTCCAATCTCCTTTTGGAACTGAATATCTATCTGGAACCACTCTAGGTAAACTAGATATGTTAACACCTTATCTAGAACAATTAGAATGAATATGGATAAACCTCCGTATCAAATTATGACTCCAAAAATTATGCCAACCCATAACCATACATGGAGTCCACGACAAGGAAGTCAAGATCATGCTTGTGTATATTGCTTCAAATATCCAAGCATGGACCTTCGTTTCCAATGTATTATTTGTTCTATCGAAGCTTGCCGTTATTGTCTTGAAAAACAGCAAGTATCTTTACCTAGTTCTAGTCAACCTGTTGCCCAAAAAACAACAGGGCCAACAAGAACAGAAATAATCGAACTTCGTATTCTTCAACTAGAAAATTAAGTCTATAAACTCTCTCAACGACTTGAGGAGTTAGAGCAAAAGGGTCGTTGCCCACTTCCAGAGAATCTTATTTTCTATGAAAATACAGATTATAATGAAAATACAGAAGAACGACCAACATCTAAACATGTCGAATTCATTCATAAACCAGTACAACCTCCATGGTTATACTCAATCAAAATTAATAGTATTATCCAAATTTCAGATTAGAAACTAGAAATACCTGCTTTAATTGATACAGGTTGTAGTAATACAATCCTAGATATGGATTTAGTTCCACAAAAATATCATGTAAAACTTGATCCTTCGGATAAGTTTTATGCTGAACAAATGGATGGTAAATTATTCTTGTATGAATATATTTTAGCCAAGCATAAACTTTCCTTCGCCTTAGGAAATGCTCATCATACTTCTCCAACTTATATTGGAAGAATTTGTTTAAGACCTTTAAGTCTGGTCAAAACAAAATTTATTATAGGACTTAACATGCTGATTAATTCCTATAAAGGTGTAACTCTCACAACTGAGGGGTTATTTTTTCTCCCTCATACTCTTATTCCTTATACCTCCTCTGCGCCTGTAAAGCGTGGTGGATGTCCTTGTAATATTCCAGGGTCAGATCCCTATCAGAGTCAAGTGCGTTGCAGAATTTTTAAACCCGACAGGAGGGTGCAGGAGTCAAAGTCGGTTTAGCACTATCTGCACTCTCCCAGTCAGCCAATCTGTTGTCATTTCTACTTACGAGGCAGCCTCCTGCATAGCAAGATTCTTATTTACTCGAAGCTCACTGTTTGCTTAGCATGTGATGTTAGGTTGTTGACTTGGTTTCTTCGGTGAACATTTTTCTGGGTTGTGTAACGAGGTGTTTTATTGACATGTTGATATCTTTACATTATGCAAATCAACCATTTTGCAGTTTTGTACCATAAACATCCAGGTTTATGTTGTTTGCATTTGTTACAATTTTGCAATTATGGACCTTAAAGGTCATTCTTGGATCACAAATCCCATAACGTTGGGTTGATGTACTTTCACGTCACAGAGAACGGTGCTGGAGTGCCTAGCTCAAGTTTTTCATGACTTTGCTTTGTATTATCTTTGACTTTGATTGATGGGTTAATTTCACTTGCCCTCTTGTAGTTTTCGAGTGTTACGCTTCGTTCCCTCTAGTTTTTTTAAAAAAGAAATCTATTTTGCTCCTTGTTCTTGAGAAAAAAGGTTTTCTTGATTGATGCTCCTTGTAAATTCATCAACATCATATACAATTATTATATTCTATGATTGCTATGAATTCGGCAGCTGCTGCTAAGGTATTCTACTCCTTCCTCTTTTCTGTTTCTTAGTTTAATTGTTCCATTGCCCTCGTTGACGATTAGCTTCTTTGACTTCACTATATTAGTTGTAGACTTTTTGTGCTCGGCATTTGCTATTCTAGAAGTTCCAACATTCAAATTTCTTTAGCTCTGAACAATCATTCATTTTCTCTCATGTTGCAATTTGCAGCTCCTTTGCAAATTCTGATGGTGGCAAAGAAGAACAAGTTAAGCCCTTCAACTTTGCCATAAGATTTCTGTTGCTACTTCTTGTTGGTCGTATCAGTAATTACAAAGCTTTCTTAGTACTAGGTCATAAAACTATAGTCGACGTGCCACCAAAACATATAGAGACAAAAGAAATGAGAAGAGACACGTTGAATGACATGTATTACTTTTTCTGATTAGTATAATGTGAACTGTCAGTCAGCAGAAGAAGTTTCTCATCATGAATCAACACTTAGACTTTAAATTTTATATTGGTTTTGATTTAAGATTCCTACAACTGAGCTCTCTTCTTCAAGTTGGAAAACCACCAAAAACTGACAAAGCTGTTATTCCAAGTGATGATGTTCGCATGTTAACGGTGCTGAAAAAAAGGACAAAAGCTTAAGGAGATAAAGTGGAACGCTGGATGAGAAAATACAAGAATTGAAGGTCACATATATCCTATTTTCTGTTTACTCTTACTGTATGTGGGTTACTCGATGTTCTTGTCTATTATGATTGTGTTTCTCCTTTTTTGAAGTTTATAATGCTGCCTTTACTGAGTAATCTAGCAATCAGTTTATCGTTTATAGATGCATCAAATTGAGATATAACATACATAACTGCTATCGATTTTGTGGGCAAAAAAGCATCTAATTTTACATGACTTTTACATTACACTTACGGATGTCTAAATGATCTTAGTTTTCTTGATTTTACATGACTTTTACATTACATTAAATTATTGGCTTGACCAAAGTTTATCTAGGATTAGGAAAGTAAAGTTTATCTAGGATTAGGAAAGTATCAAGAGAAATAAGAATAGTTTAAAAATAGGTCTCTGAGTGGTGGAAACTCAACCTCTATGATAGAGGATTCCTTAAAGGAGGTTCAATGTGGTAATAACAAGCTAATTGAATATCTGAGAAACACTTTAGAAAAATAAAAATTATAAATACTATGATGTATAAAAATATTTATTTAATAGAGTTGATACTCTATACTTCCATTCCTAAGGATATATTTTGTACTTCTTGTTGTAGAGGTAAGAAAAACTTTCTGAAATGGTTAATTACCATGAGATGAGTCTTTACAATCATCCCTTGTAGAGAACTTCCTATATGCGAGAGTTTGTATATGGTCATGACTGAGTACATGGACAACTTTTAGAAGCTCTCATGAAGATACACACACACGGGCAAAAATGTGCAACCCCGTGATCGGACAAACCCTATATTGTGTGTGGGTTTGTTGAACTTTGGGTTAAAAGAAAATAGTTTAAGACTAGTTTACTATCTTTCCTTGAGATGAAAATATATTTACTAAGTAAAGATTATGCCTTTAAATGCACTTTACTGACTGCATGATATAGGCATGAGCAACAATTTAATTTCATTTAATCATGATGTTAAGTTTAATTATATTAAATTTTTTTAAATTTTTATGGGAGATTATTGGAATAAAAAATTTTAAAAAATAATTTAATGCACCCAACATTATCAAATTATTGCTAACGTTACCGGCCGCTATTTCAAGCCTTTAAAAAGGCTTAGAAAACCTTGCTGGAGCAACAAAAATTCCTCTTCCCTTTTTTTCTTCTCTCATTTTTTCCTCTTAGTCATTTTTTGTTGCTCGTTGCCGAAAAGGCATTGGATCAACTTCTCTATGATCGTGCCAGTAGGAAAGGAATACTCGATTATATCCTCAAGTATTCAATTTCGGCATTAAGCTACACAAGAGTCCGGATTTTTACCTAATGACAAACCTTAACACACCTCCATATTTTATTTTTTGGATCTCTTCTCTTTGTTTATTTGTATTTTCAAATTTTTAATCTTTCCTGATTTTATTTTTGTTTAAATAAAGGTCTATATAAATTTTTAAACCAACAAAATCTAGTGAAGCTAGGAAGAGAAAAAAAAACTGAAGTTACCAAATACTTACTAGTTAGAGAAAAAAAAATCTAAATCTAGTGAACGGATGAAGAGAATGAACTAAACAAACCATATAAGCCCAACAAATTTGCTTGCATACAAAGAATAAGAAAAACAATCCTGAAAATACTTGATTAATGAACGTGATTAAGTGTCTTGGTTAACGAGATTTTGGTTTTGTAAAAGAAAAAAATAATTAACCAACGTTTGAAGTCAGTGATTAGGTTAGGAATAGAAAACTAACTCTTACAATTAGTGTTTTGATGTTAAACGTAAAATAAAATTAACTGACTCCAAATGTTGGTAATTTACCTATAAATGGTCCTACGATCGTTCATTTTGTGTATCACATGGGCAATGGGCTCGTTGTTGGGCTTGTGGGCCCAAGTGGGTCCAACCCCACTTTAAAAAAAAGGGTTTATTGTAATTAACCCTCTCTCTTTTAACGAACTAATCTCTTAAGGAAAGATAAGTCTTCTACTAATTAATATAATTTCTTTTGTGATTGATTTATTGCTCGAAGAAGATATTTGTTGTAGTGATTTTAATTAGTTAGTTCTTAAGTTTTGAGCAAAAAGCTTAAGGTGTAATTAATGTTGTACTAGCATAACTTTTATTAGTGAATTATTTGATCCGGTTTGCTCTGTAGTTTTTTCGCTTGACGCTGAAGGGTTCTTCACATTAAATCTTTGTGTTATTATTATTGATTGTTGTCCGATATTATACTTATTATTGCTGCAATTTATTGTCTAATATGTATACATAGATCCTATCAAGTGGTATTAGAACCAAGTTATCAAACTTTTGATTTCAATCATGGAAAGAGACACAGTTCTATGATAAAATTAATAGCATCTAATTATTTTATTTAGAAGTCAATGATGGAAGATCATCTATACTGTAAGGATTTATTTAATCATATATTGGGTGATTTAGTTAAGCCAAAGGATATGTCAGATGGTGAATAGATGAGGCTAAATAGAAAAGCATTAGGCATGATCAAAATATAGGTGGATATCAGTGCTCTTCTATTACCTGGAAAAAATTAGCTGCATATTTTTAGAGAAAGACTGCTATGAACAAAACTTTTGCAATTAGTAAGCTTTCAAATCTGAAATACAAGTAGGGACGATCCATTGTTGAGCACTTAAGTGACTATCAAGACATTAAATCAATTGACCACTATGGAGATAGACCTCAGTGATTAGGTGATTGCACTATTTCTTCTAGGATCTTTACCTGATAGTTGGGACACATTTGTGGTCACTGTAATTAATTCTGCACCAAATAGCAAGATGACTATGCATATGGTAAAATACAGTTTGTTAAAAGAAGAAGCAAGAAAAAATAATATGGAATCAAGCTTTTGTTATAGATAACAAAGGAAGAGCTCAGAATAGAGGTCAAGATTATAGAGTCCGTAGCAAATCAAAGAATAAGTTTAAGTCCAGTGAGCCAATGAAATATTATCATTACAATAAAGTTGGTCACATTAAGAGATATTGCAGAATCCTAAAATAAGAACGAAAAGAGGGTAAAAGTAAGAAAGATTCAGAAGAGAATAATGTGATAACAGTTATTTTTGATCAGGAGATGGTGTCACTGCTATATGGGCATGGTGAATGTAACCATGTAAGTGATCCATCTAATGAGTGGATAGTTGACTTAAGTGTTGCATATCACTGTATTCATGGGAGAGAGTTGTTTATAACTTATAGAGTAGGTGATGCAGGAGCACCACTCAAACGATCCAAGAGAAGCAAGAAGCCCCCGGACATATATTGGGCCTCTAGATGATCTACGAGCCATGATGTTATTTTGTAAGCCTGCCTTAACTATGTCTTGTAGGACAACACTTTTGTAGCACCTCAGGTGCCTAGGGGTAGCTTAGGAAGGGTAGCCTAGGCATTTTATTTTCTTTTAAGTATTTACTTTCATAGTGGATGTAGTAGGTTGCATAGCTTAGGTTTGAGTGTGTACTTGTACAAAGCACCTCACCCCTCCACCAGCCCACTTGAAGCAACCCACATGGGGCCCTAAAACCAGCCCAATTGACCAGCCCAAGGCCCACATCATTGCTGCCCAGCTTCAACACAAACTAACAGCAACATGTGGGTCAAAATAGTCAACATTGAGGAACAAATCAGCTCCAAATCCTGCACATGCGACAAGGTAAAAGGCCAAGGGAAGAACCAGCTCATAGAAGACTGCAAGCAAGCTGAATTGCTTGCCTAAATGGGGAAAGCTCCAGCTTCATACACTTCAGGAAGGTCAAGTTCAAGGCAGCCCAAAAACAGGGCTGATTGCCTAACTCAAAGAGGCAACAAAACTACAAATGCGCCAGCCTGCTTACCTCAGCTTGTTTGAATTCAATTTCTGCCGAATAGGAGTGGAACGTTGGAGGGGAAGGTTAAAAGGCTTTGTACATTGGTTTGAGAAGATTATCTTATCTTTTATGAAAAAAAATTATGGAAACATGAGCTTGTGCTTGTGTAGTGCTTGTCACCGAATACCTTCTCTCCCCCCTTCTCTTCTAGCCCACCCTCTCATCTTCTTCCCTCTTCCTCTTAGTGACTGAGATTCTAATCCTCCTCTTTCCCTCTTCCCCCTTAAGTGACACTTACATGGAGGCATCTTCCATTGGACGTGAAGCATCGAAGATCACAGCTGGAAGACATCTTGAAGCATTCGGCTGTTGGAGTTGAAGAACTGATCAAGACCCTTTCTTAAGGACATTTGTTAGTTTACAAGGTCCTTGGGGTTGTATTCTCCCAGCCTTGATGCTTATTGTTCTTGTAGGCCATTTAATCTCCCAATCTTAGCCTCAACGCCAAGATACGGGAGCTTGGAGCAAAGAAAGGGGTTTTGGCCCCCTTCCCTAAAGTGGGCCTCAGGTAATCTCAATTTTCTCTAAGGTTGCATGCTAGTTTCCTTCACTGCCACTTAGATAAACTGAACTTGCGCATGCCTGATTGTAAACCTATTGAGCTCCATACCTTAGGTCTTTCCTTGGGAGTTTCATCCTAAGGTGCTCTTTTTGCTTGCGCATATCGTCCTGTAGTGATTTGTTTCTAACACTGTGCGATCTCATTTGCTGGATTCTTGGTTCTCTGTTCTTAACTTATGAACCGTGGGAACTCTTACAAGCTATCTCACTAATAGATAGCTTAAGAGGGTTTTCCCCTTACATTGCTCTTGGTCGGAGTGAGAAGCAGTTGACCAAGCTCTGCGCTGTTTTTCAAGTCGCAGCTGATCTGATTTCTTGCTTGAGCTTGTTGAGATTCTGTCCTTTAAACTTGCTGTGTTCCTATCAAGACCTTGAACTTTGCTGACTTTTGGTTCACATTTTTGCTGCAAAACTATTTGGAAAACCTTTGCTGAATTCTGATTTCACTCTCGCTGAACTCTTGCTAAAACTCTGTTTGCTATACTCTGTTGCTGACCTTTACTTGGATTTCTGCTTGAACTTTCTGAACCGAGAGGGTCCTTGAACTATCTAACTGATAGATAGCATCCAGGTCCTCAAGTTACATCAGTTTCGGGGATAGCAGGTTCATTGTTGTGGCTGAAAACTGGAACCAACAGAAGTCAAGATTTAAGTTATTGTTGATCTGCATTTTCTTTGCTTTGAGCTCGCTGGTATTTCTACTCTTGGACTCTGCCTATACCTTCTGAACTGATCGGCCCAACAAACTATCCAATTAATAGATAGATGTCAGGCCCTCTAGCTGCACAAGCTTAGGCGCAACAAGATCATTGTTGTGACCGAGCTGGAGTTAACAAAGGCTGGAATTCTGTTTTACTATTCCTTACCCATTGTTGTCTAGATTTCATTTGTGGAGTGGTAAGGAGGTTAGGGGCTCTCTAAACCATCGAAAGTCCTCTGATCTTCTTTAGTTGGCTCACCTCTTCAAAAGCTGCAGTAAACCAAGTGTTGTTAGCTTCCGTGAAGGGCTTTGGAGCAAAACCAAATTTTTCTGAAATTACTGTTCCTTACCAGATTTCGGTGTCTCCGCTTGCGTTGTGTAAACCTGGTGGGGTGGAAGCTATCCAATTCACTGATAGCCTTGCTGACCTCTCCAAATTAAGCTCATGGCATATAGATCCCCAGCAGATTCATTGCTGTGTGAAAATAGAAGGACTAAGCAAAGCTGCAATTGCAGGATTTTTTACTTTAGCTTACCCAGGATTTAGTTTCTACTGCTGAGATTTCTAGGAATGTTTGAAACTGTCAGTCCTGATTGAGTGGGACTTTCTGATCTTTGAGTCATTGAGGATTTGAATCTTGGGGATCAGTAGCCCTGGTATAGCAAGTCAAACAAAGAGCATTTTCTGAATTTAGCCACTATGCACTCTTGATTGTTCAGAATTTCAATTTGCTGTTTGGTTTAGGAATCTGAGTTTCATCTTCAAATTGCTATTTATTTGACTTTCCGAATTCAAATTGCTAAGTTCCTTTAAGAAGCTATCAACTACACATAGTTTACCAAACTGAATTTCTGCTCTTGCTGGTAATTGCTGGAATTTGGCATTACACTGCTGAAATTATGCACTTACCATCTGAATCTACTAGATTGCAGATTACGTTGCTGATTGTTTTTCAAAACTGAAGTCCAGATTTTTGTGTTGATTGTTTTTCTGAACCTTCAGGATTTACATCAGGTTGTTTGCTGTTTGTTTGCTAAGCTAATCCCTTCATTTACATATCCCCATATTCCTACTGCATCTCCAGTGTCAAACTCGCTACTTGTGCTACATGCTGTTTTATGCACCTGAGATTTGCATGCTGTAGTTGGTTATATTCTTGTTCACTACAACATCCTTCAAAGTGCTATTACATTAAACAATATGTTTAGGGGACCAAATCAATATCATGATCAAGCCTATACCCAATCTAATGAACAAAACTATGCTTACAATCATGAATACACCCCTAGGGCAACCTATGCCCCAAGAGGTCCAAACCAATATAGGAGTGATCTTGGTTTTTATGATTCAAAAAGGGATCAATCTACAAATTCTGATATCCTCAACATGGTAAAGGATATGTTATCAAGAATGGACAGAATTGAACATTTTCAAAATCTAAATCTATAAACCCCTACCCCATGTAATGAATTTGAACATAGTTTGCCTACTAGGATAAGCCCTCCCTTATTTGATGGTAGTACCGATACTCAAAGATATCTAGAGTGGGAGACCTTAGCAGAACAATACTTTGAATTCTATGGCATATCTAAGAGAAGTAAAGTTAAGTATGCCCGATCCTTTCTTGAAGGCTCAGCCCAGCTATACTAGAATGGAATAGAAAAACAAATGGAGAGAAAAAGCCTAGCTCCAATAACCAATTGGGAAACCATGAAGCATAGGCTTAGTGACAAGTACATCTCACCTCACTATAGGCCACCACATACTAAAACATATCATCATAGGAAAGGCCTTGAACCATGTTGGGACCCCCCGACAAACTATGACATAATCAAACACTCACAACGTGATCACTATTGGCCAAGTAGGTATCATCAAGATTATGAGGAGTACGCCTATGGTCAAAACTCTAGATCAACCCAGGATAGTGATACCATAGTGGAGTACATGGACACATCAGACTTTCCTCCTCAAATTCGACAAGTCTTAGACTTAGCTGCCCAGAACCTTGGAAAAGAAGTAGAGGAAGAACTCTTTGATCCCAATTATACTAGTGAGGATAAAACAACAGGAATGGAGACTGACAATGAGGAACTTAAGGGAACACATCTTCGAGAACCGTCTCAAGCCTTTACCACTATCTCTATGCCCAATATAGAATTTAAAGTGGAAGTGCTTGTGATTGACCATGTCAAAACCCCCCACTTCAATGAGCTGAACCACGATTTGACTCCTCAAGGACCTATACTTTGCCATAGGTATCCTCTAGGACCATCCTTGTTGCCATCACTCTTAGGCCCTAGACCTAAACACCAAAGAACCCTATCCTTAGACTTACCTCAGCTCACTCCTAAGCTTGAATTAGTTGAAACCCTTGAAAAGGCACAGGAAGACATTACACCACTAGCTTTGTGCCCACATTTACCTTTAGATTGTATGGCTGAAAGTCATCACACCATAAGGATAGAATGACCAACACTCACAGGGATTGAAATTCATGATGGGCTTCTCGACCCACCTAGGGTCTTAGTGCTATACCATGATCAACTCTTGCCTCCCCATGCCTCGAGTCATTCCTCCGGATGCCTGCCTCCTCATGTCCAAGCCTACGCATTGATTGGCCCGGCCCCATGCCTAGGTGATTCTATGACACCATATACCTTGTTAGGCCGGCCCCATGACATTATGTTTGCTAACTTAACCCATACACCAAAAATGTCATTGCTTTGTTTAAACATCCCACAAGACTTCTTAGTTTGAATGGTGCTCCTGCATCATCCTCCTCTTTGTTTAAATATCATTTGAAGCTTACATATCTGGGCTGACATTTTCATATCATGTTTTCAAATTACAAATTACCCACATACATAAGAAGACAAGTACTTTCAAGTGTTTGTATTTTATTCGTAGGGCTAATGAGAATTTTCATACTTTAGGATGGCCACCAGAACCAAAGCAGGGTTTCAATTTCTATTCTATGAGGGAGAATCCTTTGTCGCCGGGGAGAGCTGATGTAGAGTCATGGACGCAAGATGACCTCCTCACCTTAGGCTTGCCTCCAGAGCTTTGTTCAGACATGCTCCACCTCTTCAAATTAAATTCTCCGGAGGAGAATTCCCTCACCCACGAGGAGGATGATGCAGGAGCACCACTCAAACGATCCAAGAGAAGCAAGAAGCCCCCGGACATATATTGGGCCTCCAGATGATCTACGAGCCATGATGTTATTTTGTAAGCCTGCCTTACCTATGTCTTGCAGGAGAATACTTTTGTAGCACCTCAGGTGCCTAGGGGTAGCTTAGGAAGGGTAGCCTAGGCATTTTATTTTCTTTTAAGTATTTACTTTCGTAGTGGATGTAGTAGGTTGCATAGCTTAGGTTTGAGTGTGTACTTGTACAAAGCACCTCACCCCTCCACCAGCCCACTTGAAGTAGCCCACATAGGGCCCTAGAACCAGCCCAACTGACCAGCCCAAGGCCCACATCATTGCTGCCCAGCTTCAACACAAACTAACAGCAACATGTGGGTCAAAATAGTCAACATTGAGGAACAAATCAGCTCCAAATCCTACACATTCGACAAGGTAAAAGGCCAAGGGAAGAACCAGCTCATAGAAGACTGCAAGCAAGCTGAATTGCTTGCCTAAATGGGGAAAGCTCCAGCTTCATACACTTCAGGAAGGTCAAGTTCAAGGCAGCCCAAAAATAGGGCTGATTGCCTAACTCAAAGAGGCAACAAAACTACAAATGCGCCAGCCTGCTTACCTCAGATTGTTTGAATTCAATTTCTGTCGAATAGGAGTGGAACGTTGGAGGGGAAGGTTAAAAGGCTTTGTACATTGGCTTGAGAGGATTATCTTATCTTTTATGAAAAAAAAGTTATGGAAATGTGAGCTTGTGCTTGTGTGGTGCTTGTCACCGAATACCTTCTCTTCCCCCTTCTCTTCTCCTGGCTAGCCCACCCTCTCATCTTCTTCCCTCTTCCTCTTAGTGATCTGAGATTCTAATCCTCCTCTTCCCCTCTTCCCCCTTAAGTGACACTTACATGGAAGCATCTTCCATTGGACATGGAGCATCAAAGATCACAGCTGGAAGACATCTTGAAGCATTCGACTGTTGGAGTTGAAGAACTGATCAAGACCCTTTCTTAAGGACATTTGTTAGTTTACAAGGACCTTGGGGTTGTATTCTCCCAGCCTTGATGCTTATTGTTCTTGTAGGCCATTTAATCTCCCAATCTTAGCCTCAACGCCAAGATATGAGAGCTTGGAGCAAAGAAAGGGGTTTTGGCCCCCTTCCCTAAAGGGGGCCTCAGGTAATCTCAATTTTCTCTAAGGTTGCATGCTAGTTTCCTTCACTGCCACTTAGATAAACTGAACTTGCGCATGCCTGATTGTAAACCTATTGAGCTCCATACCTGAGGTCTTTCCTTGGGAGTTTCATCCTACTTCAGTAGGTGACTTTGGTGATACCAAGATGGGAAATCAAAGTGTATCACACATTGAGGAAATTGGTGACATTGTAGTTCAGACTAGTATAGGGTGCACATTGACATTGAGAGATGTGCGACACATTCTAGATTTCAGGATGAATATACTTATAGTGAGTGTTCTTGATAAAGTAAGATATGATAGTTGGCATAAAGATGGACAATGGAAGCTTCTGAAAGGGTCTATATTAATTTTAAAAGGAAAACTATGTTGCATAATATATGAAGTATGATTAAAGCATTACGGGAATCAAATCAACGCGGTGCAGGATGATGCTTCACCAAATTTATGGCACAATAGGCTAGCACACATGAGTGAGAAAGGGTTGCAGCTTTTGGCAAGACAGTCTCTCATTCCTATTTCCTCTGCTAATAGAAAAGGTATAAATATTAACTCATGTGATTATTGTTATTTGATAAACATCACAAAGTTTCTTTTTCTATATCTGCTAAGAGAAAAGAAAATAGATTAGAATTAATTCATTATGATTAGTAGAATCTTTAGGTGGCAATAAGTATTTTATTACTTTTATTGATGATGATTCATGAAAAACTTGGATGTTTTGTTGGAGATATAAAAGCCAGGTACTAGAAATGTTTCAAAATTTTTATTCCATGGTGGAGAGATAAATAGGGTTGTCTTTGAAGTGTATGTTGGTGTATATACCCTAGGACCTATTGTTGGTCCGATATATGTGTACTACATATAGTTGTGATATCTCATATATCATGGCTTTATCGTTGTTATGCATATGGTACATCTGCGCCATATGTACATTTGCATAAATAATGTCTCTGGAGATAAATTTTATCTAGTCTCAAAGGATTATCCTCGGTCGAGTATTATAGTGGATAACAGAGAACTATGATACATGTGAGACTAGTATATGTGCTGGTTGTGCACGCGTTGCTAACACAGACATATAGGTATATTGAGGTAGGTATACTGGATTGACTCTGCGATGAGGATTCAACTTGGTATCACAAGTTAATCTCACAATAACAGAGGTATATTTATCCTTGACTTGAGGTCATTGATATATCTATATGGTAAGTGATGTACTTTAATACAACATAATGCTCTGTAGTAGCATGAGAGTGATGCGTCCGCAAGTGCACGAATTTATCGAAATAATAAAAAAATTTATTGTTCCCAACGAGGATCTGGTGGTCAAGTACCAATTACACAGTCAATCTATAGATAGACAATTCAAATGGTGTTTTTGTTTGAAAGCTTCTAGTACGAGAAAACAAAAAAAAAGTAGTTTTTAGGGTTTAAATCAATTTGCAAAAGGTCAGGACTCGGAGTTTCACCACACTGACAATTATGAATTATAGCAAAATAAATTCTTTGAACAGAAAATTATAGTGTTGAAAGGGATTTTTCCTAAGGTATAAATTACCTCCTCCCGAAGCGTAATCCAGTATCTATTCATATCAATCCCCTACTCTCGTGACAATCAACATGAATAGACCCATTAAGTTCTGTGAAAAATCACGACATCTTTCAAACGAATCCAAACTACTCTCGTGATTGGATTCATAGGTTTGAAAAGAATAGTTCTAACATTGCGATTCACCTCTCGGTCCTTCTCACAACGTCTAAGACATAAACATACTTGATCAGAGTAAATCATGTAAATAAACATAATTCTAATCAAATCAACTCTATAATAATCATGACAAAGAGTAAGAAATATAAAGTTTAATTCATGAATGTCAGTGGGCTACACCCCTAATCCCGAAAATAAGTTTACACGCTCATGTTCAAAGTAAACAGCATGTTCATTGATGAAAATTACATGAAAACTCAATAAGATTACAAGAAAATACTAGAAAGGTAATTGAAAATCCTTATCCTTGATTTCGAGATGAAGATGGAATGTCTAATTCCTCCTTTACATGATCTTCCTATTTGAATTTTGCCCAGAAAGTTGATTTTCGCCCTAGCTGCCGCCTCTGTTCGTATTCGTGTGTAGAAGCCCCTCTTGCCCTCCAAAAATCCCACCTTTTATAGTTTAATCAGTTCGGAACCCATTAAGGAAGAATTCTAAAGAGTTTGGTTTAATTCTGGTTCGATTTGGAGTCGAATCGAGTGAAAAACTCGAAGGGGCGAAAAAACTCACAGCCTGTAAATAGTTTACGGATGCGGCTGTAAATGTTTCTATGAATAAAGTTCTATGTACACAGAATGATTCACGGCCCGTGAAGGATTTACGGCCTCACTCGTGAAAGTTTCTATGTGTTGGGAAACCCCGGGGATTTTAAAATTTTACAAACAAGCACAGCGGAAGCAATCCCCGAAATAGGCCAGTCCCAAAAACCCAGAAGATCGAGTCATGCGAAGGAATCGACATGGTGAGTAGGAGATGATACCATGTAGCGAAGAGAAGGATGCGATGTAGGCGCCCAAATGTTCGCCCTCTACAGTCTCGCACATAGCCGACGCTCGAGTTCTCTTCTTCCACGCCCGGTGCTAGCCTCGGGAAGAAGATCCATGCCTCTTGGGAGTCCTCCTCAAGAACTTGCACCGCTCACAAGTAGAAGGCACCAAGGAGAGGGATGATGGAAACTCGCCAAGGTCCAACCTTGCGAATGCCAAGAGGAGAGGAAGAAGGAGAAATCGCCAAGCTCCAAGCTTGCGAATCAAGTCTTCAAGTGAGAGTCTCAAAGGGGAAATCGCCAAGCTCCAAGCTTACGAATGAAGTCTCCCCGCGCGAGTCTCTTGGAGACTTCTCCTCGTCCAGAACCCTTTCCTCTCAACCCTCCTAGCCCTTATATAGAAATCATGATGACCTCTAGTATTCTGAAATAAATTCTGAATTAAAGTCTCATAATGACTCATTAAAACCTTAAAATAAAGTCTCATAATGATCATTAATAGCATGACTCTTCAAATTCAGAATTAAATTCATAATTAATTATAGAATTAAATACATAATTAATTCCCAGAATTAAATGCAGTATTTAATTCTCATGATTTCCATTGGGCCCAGACGACTTACCATCATGGCCCATTGGGCCTTATTGCTAATTGGGCCTCACGGCCCATTGGGCCTCACCGCCCAATTAGCCTCGCTCAACTTCATTAAGCTGCTGATTAAGCCATCGAATCCAATCCGATGCAACCCTTAGTTAAATACAGCTAACTGTGGTTAACTCAGGGTCAACATGCCAAAAATAAAGTTTAGCTCCGGTAAGTCCCTTCCATCTCATCAGGCATAATGGCGTTGATGAATTATCCCAAATAGATCCGAGTTATCTAATAACTCGACCATTAGGCTGATCGATCAATACGAGAAACCGAGTTTCAAGTTGTGCGACCCTATAGGTTCCTCTGACGTTGGCAGTGATGAACTTAAGTCATCACAAGTGGTGAGTGGCACCTAGCTGTGCATCACTGCTACCCAAGTCTTCGAAATGGATATCAAGATCGACATCCCCATCATCGCAACAAGATACTGATGCATTACAGTCTCTTTGCCAAACTGATATCTGATTGGACAAAGTGTGTCACCACTTTATTTTCACCCAATCTCATGGTCATGACTAGATCAGGCTTTCACCTGGGTATGGCCATACACTTTCAGTAATGCAACCATAGGGGGGCCCCATGGATATCAAGCTTCCCGCAGGAAGGGGCAAATCCTTTGTCTGTCCATTGATATTCTCATATGGGTCGTGACATACCCAATGACAACCGTTATGACCTCCTTGCTACGACGAGGCGTTAGGTTGTATCAAAGTATATCCCTAACCATATAGAAGAGTCAATGACCTCAAGTCAAGGGATCAATGCATCTCCTTTCACTTGTGAGCTTAACTCATGACACCAAGTTAAATCCTCACAGCGGGTCGGTCCAGTATATCCACTATTGATATACCCATATGCCTGCATTAACACCCCGTGCGTTACCAGCCCATATACCAGTCTTACATGTACCAGAGTTGTCCCTTATCCACTCAGGTACTCGATCGGGGACACACCATTCGAGCACAGATACAATCTGTCTCCAGGGACATTATTATCCATGTACATAATCGCAGATGTAAACACAGCATAATAACGACAATGCCAGAATGACATATAAATATCAATATCAAGTAGTACAAGATAGACCAACAATGGGTCTAAGGGCATATACACCAACAATCTCCTACTTGCACTTCGACTTAGTTGTTGAGAAAACTCAACCCCATGTCCCTCGTATGTCCAACACGCTTCTACAACGGGTCAGTGGGTCTACCAGATTGTTGTCTGTGTCAACTCTGCTTATTCTGACATCACCTCTGTCAATGATCTCTAAGATCAGGTGAAAACTCCTGAGTATGTGTTTGGATTTTTGATGAGACCGTGATTCCTTTGCCTGTGCCATCACTTTATTGTTGTCACAATAGAGCTCAATCGGATCCACAGCAGTTGGAACCTCCTGAAGTTTAGACATGAACTTCCGAATCCAAACAGCTTCTTTGGCTGCCTCAGAAGCA
Source organism: Costus lasius (assembly GCA_027563935.2). Lineage (NCBI taxonomy): Eukaryota > Viridiplantae > Streptophyta > Magnoliopsida > Zingiberales > Costaceae > Costus > Costus lasius. Next base: position 115,853,614 of record CM050450.1, on the reverse strand, counting down.
ACGACATACTCAGCCTCGGTCGTAGAATCAGCTACAATGGACTGCTTAGAGCTCTCTCGGCTCATAGCACCTCCACTTAATCTGAACACATAGTCTATCTGCGATCTTAAGTCATCAGGGTCAGACTGGAATGATGCGTCAGTGTAGCCCTGAACACTAAGCTCTTCCTGTCCCCCATAGACCAAGAACCATTCCTTAGTTCTTATCAGAAACATAGAATGTTCTTTACAACCACCCAGTGCTACAGACCTGGATTGGATTGGTATCGGCTGGTTATGCTCACAGCATAAGCCACGTCTGGTCTAGTGCATAACATCACATACATGATCGAACCTACTGCCGAAGCATAGGGCACTCGACTCATGTCGTCCCTCTCAACCTGTGTGACGGGACACTGGCTCTTGGAGAGAATAAGGTCATGTCTCACTAGAAGGTATCCTTTCTTAGATTGCTCTAAGCTGAACCTCTCTAGGACCTTATCAATGTAAGTACTCTGACTAAGGGCTAGGAGCTTCTTAGATCTATCCCGGTAGATCCTCATGCCTAGGATATAGGCGGCCTACCCTAAGTCTTTCATCTCAAAACACTTCCCCAACCATGTCTTCACAGCTTGAAGACTAGGGATGTCGTTTCCGATGAGTAGTATGTCGTCGACATACAAAACCAGAAATATCACCAAGCTCCCACTGAATTTACTGTAAACACAGGCGTCATCTTCGCTCTTGATAAAGCCGTAATCTCTTACTGTCTCATCAAATCGAAGATTCCAACTTCGAGAAGCTTGCTCTAATCCATAAATAGATCTCTTAAGCCTACAGACCTTATTGGCCTGCAGGATGGATGAAGCCATCAGGCTGTGTTATAAACACATCCTCAGTCAGCTTTCCGTTAAGGAATGCTGTCTTCACATCCATCTATCATATCTCATAATCGTGATACGCAACTATAGCAAACATGATTTGAATGGATTTGAACATGGCAACTGGCGAGAAGGTTTCGTCATAATCCACCCCGTGGACTTGTCTGAATCCTTTAGCCACTAGTCTACCCTTATAGGTAACTATGTTGTCATCCATGTCAGTCTTCCTCTTGAAGACCCATTTACACCCTATGGTTTTACCCCATCAGGTAGCTCAACCAAATCCCAGATTTGGTTAGCCGACATGGAATCCATCTCGGATCTCATGGCCTCAAGCCATTTCTCGGAGTCCGGTCCAGCGACCGCCTCATCATAGGTCCTGGGTTCATCCTCAATGATGAAGATCCCGTCGTGTTGGGTCGGCAGCGACCCGTACCTCTCAGGTGCATGACGAATCCTCCCAGACCTATGCAGGGCCTATGTCTGAGCCTCTGGTTGCCCAACAACCGGTGCAAGTGGCTCAGGTTCCACCTCAGTGTCTTGTGGTTGCACTTGGACCTCGTCCAAGTCAAACTTCCTCCCACTGACTTCTTTCATGAGAAATTCTTTCTCTACAAAGACAGCACCTCGAGCAACAAAAACTTTGTTCTCGCTGGGAATATAGAAGTAATATCCTTTAGTTTCCTTAGGATATCCCACAAACACACATTTATCAGATTTGGGTTCTAGCTTGCTAGAATCCTGACGTTTGACATAAGCCTCACATCCCCAGACTCTGATAAAAGAGAGATTCGGGCATCTCCCACTCCATACCTCGTACAGAATCTTGGAGACACTCTTAGATGGAACATTATTCAGTATGAGAGAAGTTGTCTCAAGTGCATAGCCCCAGAACGACGGAGGTAGAGTTGCATGACTCATCATAGATCGAACCATGTCCAACAAAGTGCGATTTCTCCTTTCAGACACACCATTCCACTGAGGTGTTCCAGGAGGAGTAAGTTGGGATAGAATCCCACACTCTCTAAGATAGTCAAAGAACTCACCGCTCAGGTACTCTCCACCACGATCTGATCAAAGAGTCTTAATAGATCTACCCAGCTGGTTCTCTACTTCATGTCTGAACTCCTTAAATTTCTCAAAGGATTCGGACTTATGTCTCATCAAATAGACATAACCGTATCTACTGAAGTCATCAGTAAATGTGATGAAGTAGTTGTACCCTCCTTTGGCTTATTTACTGAATGGCCCACACACATCACTATGTATGAGATCCAACAAACCTCCTGCTCTCTCACCAATCTTGGTGAAGGGTGCTTTTTTCATTTTCCCTAATAAACATGGCTCGCAAGTATCAAACTCCTCGAAGGAGGTTGAATCTAACAATCCATTTGCATAGAGTTTTTGAATGCGATTCTTGTTTATATGGGCTAATCGGCAATGCCAAAGGTACGTACCAACTGAACCATTTAGTTTGATCCTTTTATGATTTATGTTACATATAGAGTTATCCATGTCCAAGACATATAATCCATTGCACAAGGTACCCTTCCCATAAAACACATTTGCAAATGAAAAAGAACAAGAGTCCTCTTTTATTTCAAATTTAAATCCTTTCCTTGCCAAGCAAGGGATAGATACAATGTTTTTGGTAAGAGAAGTTACATAATAGCAATTATTTAACTCTAGTTGAAGTCCAGAATGCAGGGAGAGCGTCAAAAATCCTACGGCAACAGCAGCAACCTGTGCTCCGTTTCCAACGCGTAGGTCAATCTCTCCAGCCCGCACCAATCTACTTTTCCTGAGCCCCTGCATATTTGTACAAATATGAGCTCCGCATGTGGTATCCAATACCCATGACATAGAAGTAAAAAGGTTGACTTCGGTAACATAAATACATGAGCCAGAAGACGAAGCCCTACTTCTCTTCTCCTCGTTCTGAAGTCGCAACATGTCCTTCAACATGTGAGGTGGCCCTCCACATGAATAGCACCTGTTATTCCTGATCCTTTCCATCTTTAGTTTCAGTTCCTTGGTTAAACCTTTCGGTTCACCACATTGAATGACTACTTTGGGAGGGTTGAGCTCAACCAATTCATTGAAGAGCTGCCTTAGATTATAAATAATCTCAAAAGCACTCTTAGATTCATATTGCCCTCTAAATTTGGGCGACATGTTGGTTAGCATCAAATTAGCAACCTCCAAAGTATCAGCCTGATGCTTATCAAAAGCATCCTTCTCAGCCGCTGAGGCCGAGCATGGAAGTGGCTCTGGAATAGGCTGCTCAAGGACATAGAGCTTCCTCTCGAGCTTAAGGACAATCCTCAAGTTCCGATACCACTCCATCAAGTTGGATCCAACCAACTTGTCCTTTTCCAGGATAGATCGCAGTGACCATCTGCTATTATTCGTAGCCATTGATCTACAACAACCAAGAAAGCAGATTAGTACTACTTCGAATTATTTAATCTGGACTTGCATTAAATGATTATGGCTCCCACTATTTTAATCGAATTGACAACCCACAAAGTCAATCGGAAAATCCGAGATTTCCTAGTGAGATGAGATCCTTATTCCACATAAGGCTTCGCGTCCCACGAGGGTGGGATGAGATGCACAAAGTGACTCATGCTTCGTAAGGTAGGCACGCCGGCCGATTGCACCCAGGTAATTCCCCTTCTCAAGACAGTTCAAGCATTTTGTGCCCAGTGAGGGCTGGAACAACACAAAACCCTAACTTCTCGAGGCCGCCTCTAGAGTTCTATCATGTGGCCACCACATATGAAAAACTAGTCAAGTCTATCCTGACCGTTATGCCCAGGGCCAACAATTTCCTTGCGAAGGCACGCTCAGAGTTTTAACTGGACTGGGGAAACCATTGCCACCACACGCCTTCTAAAGATAAGTGGGTGTGTCCCACGAGGGTGGGAAACAGTGCACAACACCACTGATCGATAGCTTGGCGAGGGCTACGCGTCAGAAGGCTACATACTTGATATTGTTTTGAGGGTTTTTGAGGTCTCATCCTCTTAGTTTTATCTTTTGTCTAACATTACAGGCATGCAATCCTATAGTGATAACAAAACGATAAAACACATCCAGGCATGCATTAACAGATATCAAAAGCAGTAAACAAGCGATGTGGCCATAGCCTAATCAACACATTGAACCATCATATGCCAAAGGATGTTCAATGCTTGACCTAGGTGACAAGCCCCAACAAGACCTAACCTAGCCGCCACTAAGCCATATCTTGAAGTGCGGCTCCAAGGTCCTTCACACCAAGGCATAGCACACAAACCCTAGGGTTCGGCCAAGACCTTGATGGCTCCTCCATGCATGATGTGCCATCATACTTGTGTCAAGAGGGATAGCTCACGAACCCTTGGTTCTGCCATTCCCTAACTTGCACCACCAAGCAAGATGCACCATCATGGTTGATGCGCCAAGATGTAATCTCCAGGAGGGATGCGCCCTTAATCTTCTTTATGCGTTTACAAAATAAAAAGAAAAGGCGGCACGCAGGCCTCACAATAATACATCACAGGCATACAAGGGGCTTGACTATGACCACAACACGATGCACAATCATCTCATGCTTTTCTATATGCTTATGAAAACATAAAACTTCAATTTTAGTTTCTTAGAAAACATGTCTTTCAACCTCAACGTCCGTTCACAAATCTAGGATTTTTCGTTTCTCTCAGGAGTCTACAAGTGACGCATGCATGCTCCAGGCACGCTTGTCATCTACCCTTGCAATCCTTAACCTGCCAAGATTAGGACAATCACCATGCCCCATAATCTTTGACAAGTCCAACACAGTAGGTCTATCCTACATGCGTGGGGAGAAATTAATTCTCTCACATATGGGTCTAACCCACCATGTGAAGAAAGCGAAAAACAAAGAGATCGAATAGATGTTAGAAACGAAAAACTTATAATTTTTCTTACTTAGAAAAATCCATGCGCATATGCAAATTTTCAAAAAATTTCAGATGGCATGTGAGCATACAATCAAAGCATAAAACACCGTTCGAGTTCGCAAGATGGCTCTGATACCACTGTTGGGAAACCCCGGAGATTTTAAAATTTTAGAAACAAGCACAGCAGAAGCAATCCCCGAAATAGGCTAGTCCCAAAAACCTAGAAGATCGAGTTATGCGAAGGAATCGACACGGTGAGTAGGAGATGATACCTTGCAGCGAAGAGAAGGATGCGATGTAAGCGCCCAAATGTTCGCCCTCTGCAGTCTCGCACACAGCCGACGCTCGAGCTCTCTTCTTCCACGCTCAGTGCTAGCCTCGGGAAGAAGATCCATACCTATTGGGAGTCCTCCTCAAGAACTTGCACCGCTCACAAGTAGAAGGCGCCAAGGAGAGGGATGATGGAAACTTGCCAAGGTCCAACCTTGAGAATGCCAAGAGGAGAGGAAGAAGGAGAAATCGCCAAGCTCCAAGTTTGCAAATCAAGTCTTCAAGTGAGAGTCTCAAAGGGGAAATCGCCAAGCTCCAAGCTTGCGAATGAAGTCTCCCTGCGCGAGTCTCTCGGAGACTTCTCCTCATCCAGAACCCTTTCCTCTCAACCCTCCTAGCCCTTATATAGAAATCATGATGACCTCTGGTATTCTAAAATAAATTCAGAATTAATCTCTGTAATAAATTCATCATTAATTGTAGAATTAAATTCAGAATTAATTATAGAATTAAACTCTGAATTAAAGTCTCATAATGACTCATTAAAACCTTAAAATAAAGTCTCATAATGATCATTAATAGCATGACTCTTCAAATTCAGAATTAAATTCAGAATTAATTACAGAATTAAATACATAATTAATTCCCAGAATTAAATGCAGTATTTAATTCTCATGATTTCTATTGGGCCCAAGCGACTTACCATCATGGCCCATTGGGCCTCACGGCCCATATGGCCTCATGGCCCATTTAGCCTTGCTCAACTTCATTAAGCTGCTGATTAAGCCATCGAATCCAATCCAATGCAACCCTTAGTTAAATACAGCTAACCGTGGTTAACTCGGGGTCAACATGCCAAAAATAAAGTTTAGCTCCGGTAAGTCCCTTCCATCTCATCAAGCATAATGGCGTTGATGAATTATCCCAAATAGATCCGAGTTATCCAATAACTCGATCATTAGGATGATCGATCAATACGAGAACCCGAGTTTCAAGTTGTGCGACCCTGTAGGTTCCTCTGACGTTGGCAGTGATGAACTTAAGTCATCACAAGTAGTGAGTGGCACCTAGCAGTGCATCACTGCTACCTAAGTCTTCAAAATGGATATCAACATCGACATCCCCATCATCGCAACAAGATACTGATGCATTACAGTCTCTTTGCCAAACTGATATCCAATTGGACAAAGTGTGTCACCACTTTGTTTTCACCCAATCTCATGGTCATGACTAGATCAGACTTTCACCTGGGTATGACCATACACTTTCAGTCATGCAACCATAGGGGGGCCCCGTGGATATCAAGCTTTCCACAGGAAGGGGCAAATCCTCTGTCTGTCTATTGATCTTCTCATATGGGTCGTGACATACCCAATGACAACCATTATGACCTCCCTGCTACGGCGAGGTGTTAGATTGTATCAAAGTATATCCCTAACCATATAGAAGAGTCAATGACTTCAAGTCAAGGTATCAATGCATCTCCTGTCACTTGTGAGCTTAACTCATGACACCAAGTTAAAGTCTCACAGCGGGTCGGTCCAGTATATCCACTATTGATATACTCATATGTCTGCGTTAGCACCCCGTGCGTAACCAGCCCATATACCAGTCTTACATGTACCAGAGCTGTCCCTTATTCACTCAGGTACTCGACCAGGGACACACCATTTGAGCACAGATATAATCTATCTCCAGGGACATTATTATCCATGTACATAATCGCAGATGTAAACATAGCATAATAACGACAATGCCAGAATGACATATAAATATCAATATCAAGTAGTACAAGATAGACCAACAACGGGTCTAAGGGCATATACACCAACACTATGAACTTTTTTACTTAGCCGCATTTTCACCCTTCGAATGCAAAACTCACGGCCAAGGCCGTAAAAGTCGCATTTGACACTATTTTCACTCCAAATTTGGCCTGCTATCTTGTAATTTTCTCAAGAATCGTGCTATGGCTTCAAAACTCGTGAAATCCATCAATTTTATACCATTTACCTATATTTTCAATAAAACCAAGAAAAGTAAAGATTTCATACAAAGTAAAACAAAAATACTGAAAATTGGTATAAAATCATGAAATTAAGCCTAAATATCATATAAAATATAGACACAAATATGATGTAAATGCAACTCATCAAAATACCCTAGACTTAAAGTTTTACTTGTCCTCAAGCAATATTCTGATATGTATGGAGAATGTAAAGATAAGGAACAATCTTATTTGTTCTCTCCATAATAATGTTCCTAGTCCACAATTCAAGCAGTCGATCTTTTAGAGCTCGAGAAATTTTAAGAAAAATTATAATAGAGATAAATTCTCAAGAGTTTACAATCTAAGAAAGATAAAATTCATAGTTCATGTCATAACATTCTCACTAAGTATCAAATACTCTCATCTTAATAAATCCACTTCACTTAATAGATAAAATTTCTACTTCAAGAATTTCAGTGATGTTAAAGATAAGAGACTTTTACTGTAATTTGGTCTTTAAACTGTAATGCACTCTTTTCTATTAGCATCATAACATTATTTAAAGTATACCACAGAGCAGTATAATTTAACTCATAGTCTCAATCTTAAAGTCAACGGAGTTGTCCACTTGACCTACAGCTCCCTCTTTTTCTATGCTTTTTATTCTTTTCTCTCTTTTTTTCTTTTATTCATTTTTTTATTTCTGGAGAGAGCCAGTCAAGGGCATGATACATAAATCTTTGTTGATCTTTCTACATGAGGGATGAATATTTACTTTTAAGATTTTCCCTCTGTTATTTGATCGCAACAGACTTAAAGTATACCAATTCATGGCATAATATAACTCATGACTTTAGAATCCTCAACCAGAGGAGTTGGAGCAAGTCTCAGTTAAAGAAATATCACTGAATTTCTATTTATAAAAAGTTCTCCATCAAGCAAAGTTAGATAAATTAATACTTCAAGTAAATTCTACTATGCACGTGTCTCATAAATGTATAACAGTTCACTTATGTATTTTATTAATACCAGAATTGAATTTACTCAACAATTTAAGTCTACATGAAATTTCAAAAATTTTCTAAGTCATCAAATTAATCACTCAACATGTTTCCTAAGTTCAGAATTAAGGATAAAATAAATTTGATTATCCTTAACAATCATAAACATTTCAAATACATATCTATAAAGCTTGAATATAATCAAAATACATGAAGACACTCTAGACTTAATTTGTTGCATATACTATATCATTTAATCCACAATTATCAATGAAAACCAAACACGCATCATCCCACAAAGAAAAGTATGCATCGTCCTCGATGTATATAAAAAGAATAAAACAATAAAATACTCACAAAGATTATCAATCAATCTCAGTGTCCTCAGAGTCCTCTAGTATATCTACGTGTAAGTCCGGTAGAATATCTGATGACAAATCAGCAAAAGCCTCAGCTGGCTGTGGTGAAGGTATATCCTCTAGAAGCTCTAGTGTAGTAGCTAGTAGATCTGGTAAAATGTCTGATGGGAAATCAGTATGAGTCTCAGTTTGAGCTGATGGTGGAGTAGGCATCTCTGGCATCTGAGTTGACTGTGATACTAATGTGTCCTCTTTGGTCTCATAATTTTTCAAAATACACAAAAATCGTGAAGCTATAGTAACTCTATCAAACCTTCAATCACGATTTTGCATAAATCTTACTCAAGAATCAAGTAATCTCGGCTCTAAATCGGTGCAAAAGCATGTAAATCGAGTGGAGAAACCAAATGTAACAGCTAGGTAAGAGACTTCTCACAAGTCTGAGCGAAAATCAGGCTGAAATTAAGCTTCGACATTTAAACTATGTTCTTGAGGTCATCCGGCGATCTCTGAGAAAATCCGGCCGAAATTTCGTCGGAGGATCAATGGAAAGGGCTGCTGGTGATGAAAGAAGGTCTGGAAGAGGGATTTGTCACCTGAGAAGAGAAGGATCAGGAGGAAATTTGGATTCATGAACAAAGGCGTGAACCCTAACTTTCGCTTGTGATGTGTGATACTGGGTCTTCACGGCCCGTGAGTCATTCACGGCTGTTGCCGTGAATATTTCTGTGACTTAAGTCTCTTTTGCAAAATAAAACTCACGGCCCGTGAGTGACTCACGGTTGTGACCATAAAAGTTTTTGTGGACTTTTGGTCTTCTCGCAAATTCTTTAGATGTGTCATTCATGCCCCGTGAGTGACTCACGGCCACACCCGTGAATGTCTCGTTTGACACCTATTCTTAATATAAGAATTTCTAAAAATTTCTTGCACATAAAACAACTTTTAAAAGATTTTCCATCAATAAAAATTCAATAAATAATGCTATAAAAATTTCTAAATTTTTTTTAAAAAAATCAAAAGCTATAACTAAGAGTAGTAAAAGTCAAAAATTTGGGTTGCCTCTCAAAAAGCGCTTGTTTATGGTCATTAGCTTGACCATAGCTTCATGTCATGGTGGAGTTGGTGAATCAGTGGCATAGTAGAGAGCACATAATCTTCTACTTTTCCTTCGTCTCAAGAGTATGTCGTTGTGGCCATTACTTACATACAAAAACAAAAGTTAAAGTCATGAAAAGAATACTTAATAATTTTTCTACATTTATCCAAGAGTAATATCATGCGTTCTTCTTTTAAATTTATATAAACAATTGGAAGAAAACTGAAATTAAGATAAAAAAATTCATGCCTTAGATTGCTCAAGAAGTTTTCAAATTTCACATTGGATTTGGTTGGATTTGAATCAAATAATATTTCAGCTACCTCATCATCATTATCCTCTTTATCATCTATCATGCAAATTCCTAATGGATTTTTCTAGAGAAAAGGAATTGATGGTTCATATGGTGATGGTGGTAGAATATGCACAGGATCCTCTTCCTCCTCAATTTCTTTCTCTTCAATAGGGTATTCCATCCTAACACTATCAAATTCATCCCCATCTATCTCGCTAGTTCTTACATGAGGCTCCTCAAATTCTTCATCCTTCTTCTCACAAGTCTCCAAAAGTTCAAAATTTTCTTTAAATGTGTCCCAAATATATGTGTTGCAAGGCACTATGTTATGTGAGAGGGGACTGGATGGCTTGTAAAGTGCTGAGGGAAGGTTAATGGGGTATTTAGAATTTTTAAAATCATCAAAATTTGAAGAAGATATATCATAATCCATGACTAAAGTCATGACTAATGATTGTTCCAACTCTACAAAATTTTCAGATTCATCATGGATTCCTTCCTCTATGTCGTTTTTATCAGTGTCATAAATTATACTATGAAGATCCTCACCTTGTTTGTTCATAGCAACTATAGAGATTTCAAGCATGGCTTCAAAGTTGGATTCTTGAGGTTGACTAAAGTTTGATTGTGGAATAAAAGCTGGGACATTATGATAAAGTAAGTTTTGATGGTTCTCCCAACTTAGATTGTAGGCACTAGGGCATGAGTCAAAGGATGAAGGAATCCCTAATTGACATTCAGTATAATGATGCACATGATATCCACAAATATTGCAAATAATAGATTTCAACATAGAATATTGCATGCTTAAATAATCAGTTTGTTGAATAAAAGAATTTATCTTTGCTGAAAGTGATTCTAATGCATCCATCCATGTCATATTCTCTTGTCATTATCGGAGGCACATACCTCTGATTTGACCATTGACATTGGTTAAACATCATATTTTTAATTTATGAAATAAAATTCAAAAATACAAAGTGTAAAACAGGAAATGCAAAATAAAGCTTAAAATATCTAGTCAAGTGATTTTTGAGTTCTCTTATTCATACATCGTGTTAATCCAAAAAGATAAAAATAGCTTAAAGTAACTATAAAGAAAAAGAAAGCGAAAAACAAACAAAAAAAATAAAACAAAAATAAAAATAAAAAAATGTCTAGTCTATAAATCTCACGATTAAATCGATATTGGATGGCTTGATCCCTGGCAACGGCGCCAAAAACTAGATGCGTCCGCAAGTGTATGGATTTATCGAAGTAATAAAAAAATGATCATTCCCAACGAGGATTTGGCGGTCAAGTACCGATTACACAGTCAATCTATAGCTAGATGATTCAAATGGTGTTTTTATTTGGAAGCTTGTAGTACGAGAAAACAAAAAGGTAGTTTTTAGGGTTTAAATCAATATGTAAAAGGTCAGGACTCGGGGTTTCACCACACTGAGAATTATGAATTCTAGCAAAATAAATTCTTTGAATAGAAAATTATAGTGTTAAACGGGATTTTTCCTAAGGTATAGAACCTTCTCCTGAAGCGTAATCAAGTATCTATTCATATCAATCTCTTCCTCTCGTGACAATTAACATGAATAGACCCATTAAGTTTTGTGAAAAATCATGAAATCCTTCAAATGAATCTAAACTACTCTCGTGATTGGATCCATAGGTTTGAAAAGAATAGTTCTAATGTTGCACTTCCCGGTCCTTCTTGCAACGTCTAAGATGTAAACATACTTGATTAGAGTAAATCACGTAAATAAACACAATTCTAATCAAATCAACTCTATAATAATCATGACAAAGAGTAAAAAATATAAAGTTTAATTCATGAATGTTAATGGGCTACACCCCTAATCCCGAAAATAAGTTTACACACTAATGTTCAAAGCAAACAGCATGTTCATTGATGAAAATTATATAAAAACTCAATAAGATTACAAGAAAACACTAGAAAGGTAATTGGAAATCCTTATCCTCGATTTAGAGATAAAGATGAAATGTCCAATCTCTCCTTTGCATGATCTTCCTGCTCAAATTTTGCAAAGAAAGCTAATTTTCGCCCTAGCCGTCGCCTCTATTCGTGTTCATGCATAGAAGCCCCTCTTGCCCTCCAAAAATCCCACCTTTTATAGTTTAATCGTTTCGGAAGCCATCAAGGAAAAATTTTGGAGAGTTTGGTTCAATTTTGGGTCGATTTAGAGTCGAATCGAGTGAAAGACTCGAAGGGGCAGAAAAACTCATAGCCCGTAAACTATTTATTTCTGCGGCCGTAAATGTTTCTATAAATAAAGTCATGTGTACACAGAAAGATTTCACGGCCCGTGAAAGATTCATGGCCTCACCCTTGAAAGTTTTTGTGAACTTTTTTACTTTGCCGCATATTCACCCTTCGAACGCGGAACTCACGGCCGGCCAAAAAATTCACGACCAAGGTCGTGAAAGTCGCATTTGACACTATTTTCGCTTCAAATTTGACGTGCGACCTCGTAATTTTCTCGAGAATCATGCTATGGCTTCAAAACTCATAAAATCCATCAATTTTATGTCATTTACCTATATTTTCAATAAAACTAAGAAAAGTGAAGATTTCATACAAAATAAAGCAAAAATACTAAAAATTGGTATAAAATCATGAAATTAAGCCTAAATATCATATTAAACATAGGCAAAAATATGATGTAAATGCAACTCATTAGAGAGTCATAACGATTAATGAGCCAATATAGGATTTGCTCCTTCCTCAATTGGAAGCTTGATGTCCATGGGCGCCTCACATATGGATGTATGACTGAAAGTGTATGGTTATACCTAGGTGAAAACCTGATTTACTCATGACCATTGGATTAGATTAAACAAGTGTGACATACTTGTCCAATCTGGATATCAGCTTGGCAAAATGACTATAGTGTACAGATACTTTGTCGCAAATTTAGGGGATATCGATGGCGACTCCATTCCGATGACTTGAGTAGCAATGATATACTACTAGGTGCCACTCATTGCTTGTGATGATATATGGTTATCACTGCCAACATCTGAGGAACCTACAGGATAACACACCTAAACATTTGAGATCTCGTATTGATTGAGTAACCTATGATCGAGTCATTTGTTTGATTTGGATTAGATTGGGAGTTTGATGTATCACAGATGCATCTGATGAGTTGGAGATGACTATATAGAGTTAGGTTACGTTTTGATATCAGTTGAACCTACAGGATCACACACCTAAACACTCAAGATCTCGTATTGATTGAGTAGCCTATGATCAAGTCATTTGTTTGATTTGGATTAGATTGGGAGTTTGAGGCATCGCAGATGCATCTGATGAGTTGGAGATGACTATATAGAGTTAGGTTACGTTTTGATATCAGTTGACTTTGGTTGACATTCGGATGACCATACTTGACCTCAATTGACTAGGTCTAGTCAACGGGTCAAGTGACGTAAATTGTGCCAGATTTATTCGAAGACTTGTCAACTTGATTTAAATGTAATCTGTAGGGGTTCATAGATTAAGTGCATACTGAATGTTTACATTCAATAAATGGGAATAAATTTATTAGATTTATTCCGTGACTTAAGTAGTGGGACCCATGATTTAACTCTATATGGGCTAAGAGGGGGCACATATGACATGCCATCTCTTGGAGAAACCCAAGTCGCCTAGGATGATCTCTCCCCCCTTTCAACCCTAGCCGCCCATAGCCTATTGGAGCCACCTAAGCATGGAAGTTGTCACCCATCCTCAAAGGGGTGACAAGACTTCTTCTCTAGGGGCGATAAGAGGGTTTGAGGGCTTCTTCTCCTTCCTTGGCACATTCTCTTGGAGATTGGCGCTTGTCATGAAGGAAGAAGGAATTGATCATCTTCATGGTGGTGCAAGCCTTGAAGAAGAGGCTTGGTTCAAGATTGGCGCAAGTGGTAGATCTTCCCTCTCCTTGCTGACAATCCCCTCTCATCATTGTACCTTGGCGCTTTCTTCTTGGAGAGTGGCGCAAGTTAAAGAGGATGTCTCCCTTTTCTTGGTGCATCATTGAGCTGGTGCAAGCAAGAGGAACCCATAGGCATGGATCTTCTTATTGAGGCTAACTCCGAGCGAGGAAGAAGAGATCTCAAGGAGCCCGTGTGTGCACGAGTATAGAGGATGGGCACTTGCACATCTCAACATTGTCATCAGCTGCTCCTGACATTGCTTAAAAGATACTAATTCTATCACATCTGATGAATCACTCGTAAGCCAGTCCTATTGAATTAGGAAATTATTTCGGGCATCGCTTCTGTTATGTTTTATAAAAATTTTAAATTGCCTAAGATTTTCGACTAGTGTATTCATTTAGATAATGGTAGTGAGTATATATCTAAGGAGTTCAAGACTTATTGCTCCAAGTATGGGATAAGACATGAATTAATAGAGCCTAGCACACCTCAGCAGAACGGTGTAGCTACAAGAAGGAATCGCACCCGTGTTGAAAGAGTTCAAAGCATACTAGGGATGGCAAATTTGCCTAAGGCATTCTGAGGTGAAGCAAGCAAAACTGCTTGCTACCTAATTAACATATCTCTATCAGTTCCATTAGGCTTTGACATACCAGAGAGAGTATGACAGGTAGAGATCCCTCATATTCACATTAAAGATATTTGGATGCAAGGTTTTTGCATGTACATAAGGAACAAAATTCAAAGCTTGATAGCAAAACTACTCCTTGCCTATTTATTGGCTATGGTGGTGAGGAGTTTGGTTATAGATTTTGGGATCTAGGATAGAATGAGACAATAGAAGATTTTGAAATGAAAAAGAAAACTAGTCAAGTTAGTGATGATTATGATGATATAACCCAGACAACCATTCCATCTAGGAAAATCATAGATGATGAAAAGATACATGGGAGAGAACTAGGTACAGATGAGCCAGTCACATTTAGTGATGAATTAGAAGGTACGAATGACAGTGCATAGTCAGATGCAAAGAGTCTTAAGTAGGGGGAGCAGCCACCCCTATCTAATGTCATAGAGACTCATATTAGAAGATCTACTCGAGAGCACATAACATCTACCAAATATCCTAGTTCTAAATATCTTTTGCTTACTGAAGATGTAGAACAAGAAAATTATCAAGATGTGCAGTCTGCTTCAGATAAGCAGTATTGGTTAGAAGTAATGAAAGAAGAAATGAATTTTTTGTATAAAAATAATACATATGAATTGGTTGAGCTTCCATCAGGTAAAACACTACTCAAAAATAAATGGGTATTCAAGTTGAAGACAGATGGTAATAAACTGATCAAGTATAAAGCTCATTTAGTGGTAAAAGGTTTCGAGTAGAAAAAGGCTACTGACTTTGATGAGATTTTTTCTCTAGTTATCCAGATGTGTTTCATTCAAGTTATACTTGGGTTGGCAACTAGTTTGAATCTTGAGATAGAGTAACTTGATGCAAAGATTGTATTTTTACATGGTGACTTGGAAGAAGAGATCTACATGAACCAACTAGAGGGTTTTGAGATTGATGAAAAGGAACACTTGGTTTGCAAGTTAAATAAGAGCTTGTATGACTTGAAACAATCTCCAAGGCAGTACAAAAGTTTGACTCTTTCATGGTAAGTCAACTTTTTAATAGAACTTTGATAGATCCTTGTGTTTATTTTAAATCATTTGATAATAGTGATTTTATTATCTCTCGTTATATATTGATGACATGTTGATTGTTGGATGAGATATAAAGTGGATTTAGAAGCTGAAAGATGATTTGTCTAAGTCCTTTGACATGAAGGATTTAGGACCAGCTAGGCAAATCCTTGGTATAGATATTATTTAAGATAGGAAATCTAGAAAGTTGTAGATATCATATGAGAAGTATGTTGAAAGGATACTCAGGAGATTTAACATGCAACATGCTAAATTAGTTAGCACCCCACTTATAAATCATTTCAATTTGAGTAAAAAATCTAGTCCAGTAACTGAGCAAGAGAAGTATGATATGTCATTTATTCCATATTCTTCTACAGTCGGTTCTTTAATGTATCTTATTATTTGCACATGACTTGATATATCTCACGCAGTTGGTGTTGTAAGAAAATTTCTTTTTGATCTAGGGAAAGCTCACTAGGAAGCAGTAAAATGGATCTTCAGGTATTTAAGAGGTACACACCAAATGTGTTTAGGATTTGAAAGTTCTCAGCCATCACTAGAGGAGTTCACAAATGTGGATATGGGAGGAGATCTTGATAGTAGGAAGTCTACTTTAGGATATATATTTACTTTTGCATAAGATATAATTTCTTGGCAATCTAAGTTGCAAAAGTGTATTGCCTTATCAACTACAAAAGATGAATATATTGCAGCAACTGAAGCTTGCAAAAAATGCTATGGTTAAAAAGATTCCTTACTGAACTGGGGTTGAGTTAGAAAGAATATGTGATATTTTGTGACAGTTAGAGTGCTCTAGATTTGTGTAAGAATACCATGTATTATGCAAGGACTAAATATATTGATGTTAGATATCATTGGTTATGTATAGTAGTTGAAGATCAAGAGCTATTGTTGAAGAAAATTCACATAGATGACATTTGTTGAATATGATTTCTTTTAAGATTGATTTGTTACTCAAGGAAGATATTTGTTGTGGTGATTTTAATTAGTTAGTTTTTAAGTTTTGGGAAAAAGCTTAAGGTATAATCAATTTTCTATTGGCATATCTTTTATTAGTAGATTATTTGATCTAGTTTGCCCTATGATTTTTTCCCTTCACACTGAAGGATTTTTCACGTTAAATCCTTGTATTATTATTGTTGATTGTTGTCCGATATTATACTTATTATTGCTGTGATTTATTGTCTAACATGTATACATAGATCCTATCAAGTATCAATATATTTTGCATTTGAGTCCACTTTTTCTATAATTTTTGACATCTTAGTTATTCTATTTTCCTCTATTGCACAAAATATTATAATTTCTAAAAGATCAAGATAAAGAATTATTGGGTTCATTCACATAGAGTATAGTCAATTGTCAATGAAGACTATGAATGAAGCCCCAAAAAATGGAAGCCACCTCTTCATACTGGAAAAATAGCTGCTCAAGATGAAGCGCATCAAGGTTGCCCATCCACATTATCTAGCTCAAGCCATAGCTAAAAACATATTTCCTAGAATTATGATGATAAAATTTAAAAAGAAAACTTCAAAGGAAATAGCAAGGTACAAAGTATTAAACTTCAATCTTTCTAAAGAGAACTAAAAGTTTAGAGATAAAAAAAGAAAAAAAAAAGGACTTTTTGACTTTTTTTTGAAAAAATAATAAAAATAATAAATCAAATGTGTGAATCTCATTGAAAATATTTTTGATAAAAAAATAATAGTAAAAACCTTTAGCCAATCTTCCAAAAAAAAATTATGATTACATTGTTACTGTAATAGAATCAAAAGATTTGTCCAAATTATCCATATAAGAATTAATAGGTTCTTTATTATATCATGAGAAAAAAAGAAAGGCAAATTGATTTATATGTTGAAAGTGCTTTCCCTTCAAACGTAAGTTTCAGGTCTAAAAAACCTTTGAATAAGAGTAGTGTAGAAAGCTAAGATATAACAAGAGGAGTTCAAGCACTAGTGAGTAATATGGAAGAAGGGATTATTAAAAGAGGTAAGAGTTCTACCTTCTCAAAAGCCGCCCCATGCAATATTTGTAAGAAAACCAATCATATACTAAAACATATCGGTTGGTGGAAAGGAAAGCCCCAATATAATATACATAAGAAATTTAGCCATACTAAAACATAATTGTAGATATAAGACTAAGGCAGCAAAATTTAAGTAGTAAAGAAGAAAGATAAATTATTTTACATACACTTCTGTGACTAATGAAGATAGTAATATTGGTATTTAGATAATAGTTGCAGTAATCATAAGTCTAAAAATAAAAAATATTTATCATGGCATTCGCACATTGATACTACTATTATATCTAAATTACATATGGGAAATGGGACACTAGTGGAAGTAAAAGTTATCATAGTTCTTAAAACTAGAAAGAGTAATAAAATACATTAAAGATATACCATTGGCATTTGACTTATCATAGAATCTTCTTAAAGGTTGTTGGTCAATTAGTTGAATATAGTTATAATGTTCAATTAAAAAAAAGGAGCTTACAAAATTTTTTACATAAAAAAATCAATTAATTACAAAAAATATATATGGAGGGAAATAAAAAAATTTCTCTTCAGCTCCAAATACCTCCTCATGTTGCTATAAGAAGAGAAGTTTCCGTTGAAGTTTCATGGTTATGGCACAAAAAATATTGTCAACTTAACATAAAGATTTGAAATTACCGAAACAAAAAGAAATAGTATACGGCTTCCATAAATTTTAGATACTATAGATACATGTGAAGGCAATATTATGGGAAATCACCATAGGACGCCCTTCCGTACAAGCAAGAAGCACAAAGACTTTACTTGAGCTCGTCCATACATATATATGTGGCATAATGTAGACTCCGTCTTTAAGAGAAGAGGTGTTTTATTACTTTTATTAATGATTTTACAAGAATGACTTTGGGTACATTTTCTGAATGAAAAATTAAAAGCATTTGAAGCTTTTAAGAAATTTAAAGTATTTGTAGTAAAACAAAGCAAATAATTTCTCAAAGCCTTAAGTAGCAATAGAGGAGTACAATATACATCCTGACACTTTAATAAATTTTGCTAAGATGAAGTTATTTATCAATCCTTAAATAGCAATAGAGGAGTACAATATACATCCTAACACTTCAATAAATTTTGCTAAGATGAAGTTATTCATCAATAATTAAGATGAAGTTATTCATCAATCCTTAAGTAGCAATAGAGGAGTACAATATACATCCTAACACTTTAATAAATTTTGCTAAGATGAAGTTACTCATCAATAATTGACTACAACATATAATTCTCAACAAAATGATATTACTAAAAGGAAGAATATAACTATTGTAGAGATGACAAAAGCTATATTAAAGGATAAAAGTCTTCCTAAAAGGCAAAGAAGATTATACTAGAATATATATTATTAATTGGTGCACAACTGCACCAACAAAAGTTGTGTAGAATAAAACTCCTATTGAAGCATAGAGTGACCGTGAACAATTTGTAAGACATTTTAAAACATTTAGCTCAATTTGTTATTCTTATATGCTTGACAAAAGAAGATACATATAATAAAAGTAAAAAATTGTATATTTTTATTGGCAATGACTACAATACAAAAGGGTATATACTATATTATATTCAAAGAAAGAAGCTTGTTATTAGTTGAGATATGATATGTAATGAAAAGACATTTTGGGATTTGAAAGAAAAAGATATACACATTATTCTTATTATTGTCAAAGAGCATAATTATAACCTACAAGACAACCATCATGTTTAAGCTCAAACTTAAAAGAAGATGAGCCTCCATCAGAAGCACCTCCAAGAAGAGTTTGAATTAAGGGTCTGTTTCTTTGGAGAGAATCTACAGCGGAAAGAAGAGAAAATACAATGAATCTGATAGCTTTTGCATCCAAATTCATTGTATTTTTTTTTCTCTCCACTGTGGATTCTCTCCAAAGAAATAGATGAGAAATATGGGATGATAAATTTTGTCATATTAGAGCCAAGAAATTTTGAAGAGGCATCAAGGAGTATATATAATGGCAATATAAGAATTAAAACAATAGAGAAGAACAAGACTTGGAAATTCTTGGTTTGTTTAGATAATAAAGAACTTATTGGTGTTAAGTGGTTTTATAAAATCAAAAATAATATAGATGGCTCAATTTAAAAATACAAGGCAATATTTGTTGCAAATAGATATTCTCAACTAATAAGAATTGATTATAATGAGAAATTTGCTCCAATCGCATGACATGATACAATACAAGTGCTTATTACATTTGCAGCCTAGAAAAAAATTGGAGTATATATCAATTTGATATTAATGTTGTACAGAATTAATGTGACCCCACATATATATTATTTAATTATATATGATCAAATAAGGAATTAAATAATAAACTGAAATATCTCAGGTTGTATGGAATATTTAATGTGTAGAGATTAGAAAATTATTTTTATTTTTATGATAGGCCAGAAATAAAAATAATAATCTAAATATGTCATGGTCCACAACACATGTGTTTTGTTTTATTTAAATAATAGGGAACATTTTCTTTTATGCAAATCTGTTTTTCGCATATAAGGAGAAGTATCCCATCAATTGGACTCATCCCAAGTTTGACAGACAATGCTCCCTTGTCTCTCTTAAAGTTTGGGGGAAGTCTTGAAAGATCAAGGCAAAGCTTATTCCAGAGGTAAATCGGTAGATTTTATTAGGTACGCTTCAGCTTAATTCTCTGTTCTCGATATTTCGACATAAAAAAATTTTATTGTGGCTAATTATAAAAATATTAGTAAATTTCTAACAATTAAATCAACTTTTTTCATAGATATTTAAACTAAAAAATATATGTGCAGAAGCCACAAGGATTTAAAAACCCAAATAGTGAAGATAAAGTTTCAAAATTGAAGAATTTTTTATATAGATTAAGGTAAGCTTCAAGAGTTTCAAATAATAAAATTGACAACTATTTTAGCCATCATATATTTAAGAGGAGCAAAAGTGAATCAACACTTTATATGGAGACCCAAGATAAAAATATTCTTATTATTTTTTTACTTAGTTTAATGATTTAATTTACACACGTGACAATGAGAAAAATGATAAAAAGAGTTAAAAAAGATACAATGAAGAAATTTGAAATGAGTGATTTTTGTGTACTATATTATTTTCTTGGAATAGGAGTCAAACAATAAGGTAAAATTTTTATTTCTAAAAAAAATATATTGAAGCTCAAGAAATTTGTTTCAAATCTTATCTCCGCTCCATTAATTCAAAATGAGAAGCCATGGAAAGAAGATGAGTCCCCATAAGCAAATGGCTCACACTATCAATTTGTCATTGGAAGTTTACTTTATTTTACTACCATAAGACTATATATTTTATATGGAACAAGTGTACTATCAAGATTCATGATTGATCCAAGTTAAATTGATTAAGGTTAGCTAGAAGAATTCTTAGATATTTACATGATACTAAAGAGTATTATATCTTGTATAGTTTGACTGAAAATCCAAAGTTATTTGACTACATTGATAGTGATTGTATTGGTTCAATCAATTATATAAAGCGTACATCTTCACTCCTGATTTTGGTGTATTTTCATGGGTTGATGAGACGTTCGCATTGACTCGGGCGAGGTCGGAGAAAAAGCGGAAAATGAGGAGAGAGAGAGAGAGGTACTTTCGCTCTCGCTCGCGGTGATCTCGCTGCCCTCCGCCGTTCAGTTCCCCTTTCAATCATCGTTCTTGTCGGATGTCCGTCGGTCGAGTTTTCCAGCGTTTCAGTGGTGCGAGTGGAAGGTGGAACGTCGCGGAAAACTCCACCCTCTCCTTGTTTCCTTCTGTCATCCGCATCCTCTTCTCCATCGCCGATCTCGCCGCCGTCGTTCAAACCGCCTTGGAAGGCATGTCTGCATTAGCTTCACTGACTCGACGGAGCCGGCGGCCTGAGTGATTGCTGAGGTACTCTCTCGCCGTCTCCGGTGCTTTCTCGGTCTCCGTCTCGGTGGCTCGTTCTGCTCTGGTGACGTCTTTCTTTTCGGCTCCTACGCTACACGCTTGCTTGGCCAAACCCGTGCTCCCTCTAGCGAGCCCTCTCCCCTTTCTCTTGCGCCTGTCGGTCCACCTACGTGCGGGAACTTCCGGAGGCGCTTCTCGCCTGTCCGCGAGCTTCCTCCGTTACCTTTCGTCGCCTGCGTGCGACGCCTCTCATCCTAGTTCGTGGAGCAGCTGCTGGGACACGTCTTCTCCATCGGCGGGGAGAGCAGCGGGGCGATCTCCTTCGCCAGTGGGTGTTGTGCCGCCACCTCCCTCCGCCTCAAGTCGCAGGTGCTCGAACCCTCGAGTAGTGAGGTCGTCGCCCCCTTTCGCCAACGTCCAGCTTCCCTTCATCTGCCAGGTCATCTTCCCGGCGCATCCAGCCACCGGAGTCGACCTCTCGTACGAGCTCTCCAACGCATGCGAGAACCGCCGTTTGGTACTCTCCTTGCTGCCTGTGGACGCGTTCATCCGACGGCCGTGCTGAACGATGGCTTCGCCGTCCACTGTCAACATCCACGTGCACGTGGCCGGTTGCCTCTGGGCAGCCTGTTCTTTTCGGCCGATCTCGTCTACGCACGAGAAGGATGAGGCCGCAAGCTTCCTCGTCACCTACGAGTAACGTAGCTTGCGGGGCGTCGTCCGGCCTTTTCGCCTATGTGCGAGAGAGGAGCCAGCTGAGTTCTTCCTATCACCGGTGTGCGACACCGAGTGGACCTTACTGCGTGACCAACGTGCGACATTGTGTGAACAGTCGTCTGCGATTGCCGGGCACCGGCTTGACTCGTGGACGTGTGGGTGAGTCTAGGTCCCTGGTAGGGAAAATTCGATTACTCCCCTCCATCCTCCCCGGTACGTGAGCGTGCTCGGAAGTTGTTGTGGACCCCGTCCGACACAGTCGATTACGGGTGCGTCCCTTTTAGGTTCGGGTGAACTCGATTCAACTCTGCGACACCGGTTCTCGGTGAATCGCGAGCGTTGATCTGAACCGTGTTGGAACGACAGCGATCTTATGCAGAGTCCATAGTCGAGCTAGGAGTTAATTCGAGGAATCGTCTCCGCCAGTCGCGCCCAATCCAGTGGTTTCGACCGTTGCGACCCCTGTGAGGGTGTATTCGAACTCGAGTCAAGCGTTGACTCACGGGTAAAAATCATAAAAAAAATATTACCGTAAACAAGGGCGTGACAGCTTGGTATCAGAGCCCAGGTGTCTGCACGTTCCAACTTATACGAGTGTCGTGGTCGTGATTTGTCCAACCCAACTGCTTGTGTGCTGATGGGGTCTTCGACGGACACCAGACTATCGTCCCTTGAGGACATAGTCAGAGATGGGGTTTTGGATCCCCTCATATCAATGGAGATCATCTCCATGCTGCTCGTCTCCAACGAGCGCCTCGTAGCTTAGGTGACTCGGCTCACCGAGGAGCTAGTGGCATCCTAGGTAGAGGTCGCGATGCTGAGGCGCACTACTGCGGCTTTGATAGCACTGACCACGGTTGATTTGGCCGGGAGACCGTCGTGCGACGACGTGTCTCGGAGCCTGTCCCCTTTCAAGAGGTACACTGCTCCACGGGAGTTGAGAACTCCATTTTATATATGGAAACATATTTCCAGGATATTCAGATCCCTGAGGGGGAGCAAGCCCAAGCTTGCATCGCATATCTCTCTGGAGATGCGAAATTGTCGGGGTGGATACAGGCTGCTCCTAACTTATTCGGGATCAATCTAGCCCGTAAGCCCTCTTAGGAGAGGCTTAAAACAGAGATCGTGTCTCAGTTCCTTCCAAGGAACTTGAGGTGTTTTGCGAGGGGCGCCCTCGAGAAAGTCCAGCATGTTGCGAACATCCGGGATTATGCATAGCAGTTGTATCGAGCTGCAGAAGCTATGATGGACCACATAGGGTTCGGGGAATATGTCCCCTTCTTAGCCCCGGCCACTGCGAGTGGTACGGCTTCTACTTCGCGAGCGAAGAGTTCGTTCGCCGTGAAGGGCAAAGAGCCATTCACGCGGGAGAGTCGGCCAACGACACCAAAGCCGACAAAGACGGTCGGAGACTGCCCACCTTCTGCAATAGTAGAAGAGGAGAGCAGTGTAAAGGATCATGAGGCGCTCCTGAATCCCCCGGTTTTAAACACTACCTCTACTAGTAGTGAGAGGCCTATGTTGCTATATGTCGCCTCTTTTATAAACTCTCCGCCGGTGAATGCTATGATTAATACAGGTGTGACCCACCTTTTCATAAGCGAAGCCACAGCTAAGAGAGTTGGACTTAAGATGTCCCCAACACAGGATCGAGTGAGGTCGGTTGGTGTAGTAGACCCCGATGTCTAGGGGTATCGTACGATGTGGATATCGTAATTGGTAGTTGGCAGGGCTGCTGCCATGCGAAGATTCTGAAACTACCAGACTATGAAGCAATCTTTGGCCTCGAAGTTTTGGTCAAGGCAAAGATAGCTGTGATGCCTTATCTGTATGGGATACAGATATACGATGAGGATTCCCCTTGCCTCGTGTTGTGCATTGGGAGCACGGAGCCGAGGAAGAGAAAGAAAAGGGACTCCTGGGGAGTGCCCTTGTCAGCGAACACCTTGGCTGCAAGGTTGCATCAAGGAGATCTGACGCTTATGGCCATTTGGGTAGAGGGCCCCCACCCGACAAGGAGTGAGACTCCCATGGCGGTCAAAAAAGTGTTAGAGGAGTTTGCTGATGGGATGCCTTTGGAATTTCCGAAGCACCTCCCACCTAGGAGAGGGATCGACCACAAGATAGAGCTTGTGGCAGGATTTACTCCCCCATCTAAGGCACCTTATAGGATGCCGCCAGTGGAGTTGGCCGAGCTCCGCAAACAACTCGACGAGTTGTTGGAAGTAGGGTTTGTTCGGCCAACCGTGTCACTGTATGGAGCCCCGGTCCTATTCCAAAAGAAGAAGGACGGGTCTTTGAGGTTCTGTGTGGACCATAGAGCCCTGAATAAGATAACAGTCCAGGATTGCTATCCTATTCCACTGATCCCAGATTTGTTGGATAGACTAGGAAAAGCTAGGATATTCTCTAAGCTTGACTTGAGATTGGGCTATTGGTAGGTTCGTATCGCCGAGGGCGATGAACAGAAGACAGCCTGCGTAACCCGTTATGGAGCATTCGAGTTTCTGGTCATGCCCTTTGGGCTGACCAACGCTCCGGCGACGTTCTGTCATCTGATGAACCATGTGTTAGCACCTTTTCTTGATGACTTCGTCATGGTATATCTAGATAATATAGTGGTATATTCCTCAAGCGTTGAGGAATATTTGATACACTTGAAGAGGGTTCCTCAAGTTGTGAGGGAAAATCAGCTTTATTTGAAGCTGGAGAAATGCACTTTCATGTTAGAAGAGATATCCTTCCTTGGACATGTGATAGGCCACGGCCAGGTGCAAATGGACAAGGGCAAGGTCCGAGCCATTGTGGAATGGCCGATTCCCTCAAATTAGACCGAGTTGAGGAGTTTCCTCGGCGTTGTGAACTTTTATCGAAAGTTCATTCGGGGTTACTCGAGAGTAATTGCACCCCTCAACAATTTGCTGAAAAAGAATACTAACTGAGGTTGGGATGATCGGTGTCAGTCAGCCTTTTAGGACTTGAAAGAGCGCATAGCTTCTGAACCGATCCTAAAATTATCGGATTTCAGTAAACCTTTCGAGGTTCACACCGACGCTTTGGGCCAGGCGATCGGTGGTGTGCTGATATAGGATGTGCATCCTGTAGCTTTCGAGAGTCGAAAGCTGAATGAGACAGAGCAGAGGCACTCTGCGCATGAAAAGGAGATTGTAGCAGTGGTGCATTGCCTCCGAACATGGAGAGTTTATCTCCTGGGTAACGCCTTCGTGGTAAAGACCGACAATATGACGAATACTTATTTCACCACACAGAAGAAATTGTCGGTGAAACAGGCCAAATGATCCGATGATATTATTTGGGCGCCGATGACGTTGTCATGGCCCATGGCGAGAGGCCACTAGTCCCGCATCCAGTGGGTTGCAACATGAGCTTCTTAGGGAGCTCCATGATACCCCGTGGTCGAGTCATCCAAGATAAAAGAGAATGTTCGCCCTGTTGTCCAGGTCATGTTATTGGCCGGATATGCGTGCCGACATTGAGATGTATGTCCGCACGTGTCTTGTTTGTTAACAAGACAAGGTCGATCGGAGACTACTAGCTGGGTTGTTACAACCTTTGCCTATTCCCGAGAGCCCCGGAACAAGTGTGTCCATTGATTTTATCGGTGGGTTTCCCAAGGTCGAGGGGAAGACATCGATATTCGTGGTTGTGGATAGATTCACCAAGTATAGAGTTTTCATTCCAGCACCCGAACTATGCTCAGCTGTGGTGGCTGTAGAGTTGTTCTTTCAGAATGTGGTGAAACACTTTGGGATCCCGGAGGATATCATGAGCGATAGGGATGCTCGGTTCATCGGACGTTTTTGGTCGATATTGTTCGATAAGCTGGGGATGAAGTTAAACTTCTCCACAGCGAATCATCCCTAGACGGATGGACAAACAAAGCGGGTTAATGCCCTTGTGGAGGACTACCTCCGTCATTTTGTGACTGCGAGTCAAAAAGACTGGGTGAAGTGGATTGATTTGGCACAGTTTGCCTACAATCTCCACAGATCATCGTCTACTGGGCACAGTCCCTTTCAGCTGGTGTTAGGGAGACAACCCCTAACTCCACAGATCATCGTCTACTGGGCACAGTCCCTTTCAATGTGTTGAGCCGAAAAGCTTAACTAAGACATTGAAGATAAAGATGAAAAAGGTCAGGAATAATAGGCGCTATTCATGTGGAGTGCCAACTCACATGATTGACATGGTGCGACTTCAAAACGAGGAGAAGAGAAGCAAGGCTTCATCTTCTGGCTCAGGTATTTATGTTACCGAAGTCAACCTTTCTACTTCTATGTCATGGGTATTGGATACCACATGCGGAGCTCATATTTGTACAAATATACAAGGGCTCAAGAGAAGTAGATCGGTGCGGCCTGGAGAGATTGACCTACGAGTTGGAAACGGAGCATAGGTTGCTGCTATTGCCGTAGGACTTTTGACGCTCTCCCTGCCTTCTTGACTTCAATTAGAGTTAAATAATTGCTATTATGTATCTTCCCTTACAAAAAATATTGTATCTATTCCTTGCTTGGCAAGGAAAGGATTTAAATTTGAAATAAAAGAGGACTTTTGTTCTTTTTCATTTGCAAATGTGTTTTATGGGAAGGGTACGTTGTGCAATGGATTATATGTCTTGGACATGGATAACTCTATATGTAACATAAATCATAAAAGGATCAAACTGAGTGGTTCAGTTGGTGCGTACCTTTGGCATTGTCGATTAGCTCATATAAACAAGAATCACATTCAATAACTCTATGTAAATGGAATGTTAGATTCAACCTCCTTGGAGTAGTTTGATACTTGTGAGCCTTGTTTATTAGGGAAAATAACAAAAGTGTCTTTCACCAAGATAGGTGAGAGGGCAGGAGGTTTATTGGATCTCATACATAGCGATGTGTGTGGCCCATTCAGTAAGCAAGCCAAAGGAGGGTACAATTACTTCATCACATTTACTGATGACTTCAGTAGATATGGTTATGTCTATTTGATGAGACATAAGTCTGAATCCTTTGAGAAATTTAAGGAGTTCAGACATGAAGTAGAAAACCAGCTTGGTGGATCTATTAAGACTCTTCGATCAGATCGTGTTGGAGAGTACCTGAGCGGTGAGTTCTTTGACTATCGTAGAGAGTGTGGGATTCTATCCCAATTCACTCCTCCTGGAACACCTCAATGGAATGGTGTGCCTGAAAGGAAAAATTGAACTTTGTTGGACATGGTTCGATCTATGATGAGTCATGCAACTCTACCACCCTCGTTTTGGGGCCATACACTTGAGACAACATCTCTCATACTGAATAATGTTCCATCTAAGAGTGTCTCTAAGATTCCATACGAGGTGTGGAGTGGGAGACGCCCGAATCTCTTTTTTATCAAAGTCTGAGGATGTGAGGCTTATGTCAAACGTTATGATTCTAGCAAGCTAGAACCCAGATCTGATAAATGCGTGTTTGTGAGGTATCCTAAGGAAACTAAAGGATATTACTTCTATATTCCCACCGAGAACAAAGTTTTTGTTGCTCGGGGTGCTATCTTTCTAGTGAAAGAATTTCTCATGAAAGAAGTCAATGGGAGGAAGTTTGACTTGGACGAGGACCAAGTGCAACCACAAGACACTGAGATGGAACTTGAGCCACTTGCACCATTTGTTAGGCAACTAGAGGCTCAGACACAGGCCCCACGTAGGTCTGGGAGGATTCGTCGTGCACCTGAGAGGTATGGGTCGCTGCCAACCCAATACGATGGGATCTTCATCATTGAGGATGAACCCAGAACCTATGATGAGACGGTCGCTGGACCAAACTCCAAGAAATGGCTTGAGGCCATGAGATCCGAGATGGATTCCATGTCAGCTAACCAGGTCTGGGATTTGGTTGAGCTACCTCATGAGGTAAAACTCATAGGATGTAAATGGGTCTTCAAGACTGACATGGATGACAACATAGTTACCTATAAGGGTAGACTAGTGGCTAAAGGATTCAGGCAGGTCCACGGGGTGGACTATGATGAAACCTTCTCACTAGTTGTCATGTTCAAATCCATTCGAATCTTACTTGCTATAGCTGCATATCACGATTATGAGATATGAAAAATGGATGTAAAGACAGCATTCCTTAATGGGAAGCTAACAGAGGATGTGTATATGACACAGCCTGATGGCTTCATCCATCATGCAAAGGCCAACAAGGTCTGCAGGCTAAAGAGATCCATTTATGGATTAAAGCAAGTATCTCGAAGTTGGAATCTTCGATTTGATGAGGTAATAAGAGATTATGACTGTATCAAGAGCGAAGATGACACCTGTGTATACAGAAAATTCAGTGGGAGCTTGGTGACATTTTTGGTCTTATATGTCGATGACATACTACTCATCAGAAATGACATCCCTAGTCTTCAAGCTGTGAAGACATGGTTAGGAAAGTGTTTCAAGATGAAAGACTTAGGAGAGACCGCCTATATCCTAGGCGTGAGGATCTACCAGGATAGATCTAAGAAGCTCTTGGCCCTTAGTCAGAGTACTTACATTGATAAGGTCCTGGAGAGATTCAACTTGGGGCAATCTAAGAAAGGATACCTTCTAGTGAGACATAGCCTTATTGTCTCAAAGAGCTAGTGTCCCACCACATAGGCTGAGAGGGACAACATGAGTCGAGTACCCTATACTTCGGCAATAGGTTCGATCATGTATGTGATGTTTTGTACTAGACCAAACATGACTTATGCTATGAGCATAACTAGCAGATACCAATCCAATCCAGGTGTGCAGCACTGGGTGGTTGTAAAGAACATTCTGAAGTATCTGAGAAGAATTAAGGATTTGTTCTTGGTCTATGGGGGACAGGAAGAGCTCAATGTTCAGGGCTACATTGACGCATCATTCCAGTCTGACCCTAATGACTTCAGATCACAGGCTAGCTATGTGTTCAAGATGAATAGTGGCGCTGTATGCTGGAAGAGCTTCAAGCAGCCCACCATAGCTGATTCTACGACCGAGGCTGAGTATGTTGCCGCTTCTAAGGTAGCCAAAGAAGCCGTTTAGATAAAGAAGTTTATTTCTGAACTTCAGGTGGTTCCATCAGCAGTGCATCCGATTGATGTCTATTGTGACAACAATGGAGCGATTGCACAGGCAAAGGAACCACAGTCTCATCAAAAATCCAAAAACATACTCAGAAGATTTTACCTGATCTGAGAGATCATTGACATAGGTGATGTCAAGATAAGCAGAGTTGACACAGACAACAATCTAGCAGACCCACTGACCAAGGCTTTGGCGCAGCAGAAGCATGATGGTCATACGAGGGACATAGGGTTGAGATTTCTCAACAACTAAGTCTTAGTGAAAGTGAGAGATTATTGGTGTTTATGCCCTTGAACTCATTGTTGGTCTATTTTGTACTACTTGACATTGATATTTAATATATCATTCTGGCATTATTGTTATTATGATATGTTTACATCTGTGATTATGTACATGTCTGATAATGTCCCTAGAGACAGATTGTATCTGTGCTCAAATGGTGTGTCCCCAGTTAAGCACCTAAGTGAATAAGGGATAGCTCTAGTACATGTGAGACTGGTATATGAGTTGGTTAGGCACGGGGTGCTAACGCAGACATATGCGTATATCAATGGTGGATATACTGAATTGACCTACTGTGAGGCTCTAACTTGGTGTCATGAGTTAACCTCACAAGCGATAGAAGATGTATTGATCCCTTAGCTTGAGGTCATTGACTCTTCTATATAATTAGGGGCATGTTTTGATACAACCTAACACATCGCTGTAGTTGGAAGGTTATAAAGGTTGTGATTGGGTATGTCACGACCCATATGAGAAGATCAATGGACAAACATAGGATTTGCCCCTTCCTACGGGAAGCTTGATATCCGCGGGGCCCTCCTATGGTTGCATGACTGAAAGTGTATGGCCATACCCAGGTGAAAGCCTGATTTATTCATGACCATGAGATTGGGTGAAAACAAAGTGGTGACACAACTTTGTCCAATCAAATATCAGTTTGGCAAAGAGACTGTAATGCATCGATATCTTATTGCGATGATGGGGATATCGATATTGATATCCATTCCGAAGACTTGGGTAGCAACGATGCACTGCTAGGTGCCACTCACTGCTTGTGATGACCTGAGTTCATCACTGCCAACGTCAGAAGAACCTACAAGGTCGCACAACTTTATACTCAGGTTCTCGTATTGATTGAGTAGCATAATGATCAAGTTATTTGATAACTCGGATCTTTTTGGGAGAATTTATTAGCGCCATTGTGCCTGATGAGATGGAAGAGACTTATTGGAGCTAACTTCATTTTTGAGCCAGATGGGCCAAATGGGCTAAATGGGCCAAGTGGGCCAAATATGCCAAATAGGCCAAATGGGCCAAATGAAGTCTAGCATGACGCATGGGCCAATGGGCCTCCAAGCCCAATAGGCGTGAAGCCCAGTGGGGACGTGAGGCCTAATGAGCTTTGAGACCCAATGGGCTATCAGGCTGGATGGGCCAGGACAATAAGTTACCTGGCCCAATAGACATCATGGTAAATTAAATTCTGTATTTAATTTTGGGAATTAAATTATGTATTTAATTTTGCATTTAATTCTGTAATTAATTCTGAGTTTAATGATGAATTTAATTCTGAATTTAAATCTGAATTTAATTCTAAATTTGAAGAGTCATGCTATTAATGGCTATTATGAAACTTTAATTTATAGTTTTAATGGGCCATTATGAGACTTTAATTCAGAGTTTAATTCTATATTTAATTCTAACATTAATTCTGAATTTAATTCATAATGCGAAAGGTCACCACGATTTCTATAAAAGAGAGGGAGAGTTGAGAGTTGGCGCCTACTACTTCATTTACTTCTCCTTGGCGCCATCTTTCTCTCTTATTCCCTCTCCTCTGGGCGACTGCAAGTTTGGAACTTGGAAGCATTTTTTTTTTCCATCATTCTGTTTCTCTTGGCGCATTCTCCATTAGAGGGTGGCGCAAGCTCTTGAGGGATTCTCCCAATGGTGTGGATCTTCTTCCCGAGGCTAGCACCGGGCGTGGAGGAGGAGAACTCGAGCATCGGCTATGTGCGAGACTGCAGAGGGCAAACATTTGGGTGCTTGCATCGCATCCTTTGCTTCGCTTCAAGGTATCATCTCCTACTCACCGTGTCAATTCCCTCGCATGACATGATCTTCTGGGTTTTTGGGACTGGTCTGTTTCGGGGATTGCTTCCACTGTGCATGTTTGTAAAATTTTAAAATCCCTGGGGTTTCCCAACAATAATTTGGTCCCTAATGAATTAAGATTCAGTCTTGTGGCTTAATTTTATAGGTTCCTCTCTTTCTCTTAAGTGATATTAAAGTACTCTTAGAGCTTAAATCACTTGTTCAATTTAAGATTTCTAATAATATAATTCACTTATGAGTGCAACTATTTTGTATGAAATAATGTAATTAGAAAAACTATATTTGTCACATGTATAATTAACTTTATTAATTGGATCACTAAGATCTATTTTTTCCTTTAGGCTGTGTTTAGTAGAAAAGAAAGAAAGTTGGAAGAAAAAAAAAAAAAGAAGAGATAATAAAAAAGAAATGCAATAATTAGATTTTTCTCTCTTTGTATTTATTTAGAGAAAAAAAAAGTTAGAAAAAATTGATAAACGCACTTCATTTTTTTTATTTTTATGTTGATGATGATGATGAGAGGCAACGGTAAAAAGACAATGACAGTGAAGAGGCAGCGACAATAATGATTATGGCAACTATAATGACGACGATGACGGCAACAATAATGACAACAATGGTAAAGAAGGTTGCAAAAGAAGCATGAGTGAGAGAGCCGACATAAAAAAAAGATGAAAATAGTCATTAGAAAGACAAATTTAGTTGTCCGCCCAATTTAGACAAAAAATAAATAGAACTATTTTCTCTCTTTTTTTTATTTACTCTCTCTTATTTTTTAATATGTGCTACTAAACACGATTTCATAACTCTTTTTTAACTTTTTTTCATTTATTCTCTCTGTTTTTTCCTTTCTACTAGATAAATTCCTGTTTTATTTTTTCTTTTTCCTTCTAGTCTCTGGCACCCCTAATGCACTTGTGAAATCAGTTTCTCCTTTCCCTTCTCAAATTCTCCCTTCTCTTTGTAATCTCGGCCCTTCTAGTTTTAAGTGTGGAATTCCATTTTTTTTCAAACGCAGCTTTTGATATATATTTTTTAAAATGCAGTGATGTTGTTCTCTCCCTTTGTCTTTTTCCAAATGTCAAAAAGCAATTTGCCAGAATGAGCGATTGGGCAGCAAGAAAAGGAGAAGCGGCGAAGCAACTGAAAGCGAATTCTAAATCGATTTCCTTTTTCTAGGGTTCCTGGATGACTTTGATACAAATTTAAATAGGAAGGAAAAAACTCGCGGATGGAGTCACCTCGCAACCCTCAAAAACGCGGCCCCCTCTTTGCTGGGATCGAAAATGAAGGAAAAATTTAACTAAAAAAGTTTGGGCGGAGTAATGTTTGAATATAGTGTGGTTTAGAAGGACAACTACTCACTGTTCCAATATTACCCAAAAGTCTAAATTAAAAATATTACAAATTATAATCTTTATTAGATTCGCTCTCTACAGTAAAAGGCGGCGGCTCGGTGCAAACATCACTCTGACGTCATCATCCCCTTCCCAGCTGACATGGAGTGAGACTACATCACATTGACGTCATTATGGCCGGCTGACCTATACGGATTGAGACTCTGAGATGAGTGAGCTGTTTGTCAGTCCATCCGACAACAAAATAAGACCCGAATCAAAGTGGCGACTCGATCCCGCAACAAGACAAACGATAATCAATGTGGTAGGACCAAAATAGAAAAAGCATTCAGAATTACGTCATCACGCCGACCACAAAGATTCCAAGGTCAGGTTCATAGTGGTTCTACATCCAGTCAAGCTCTTCTTCATTCATCATTCAAGCTCTCTTAATTTGGCTACATACTGTTTCTACATCCAGTCAATTTGACATAGTCCATTCCACACTAGTGTTGTTCAAATTCTTCAAGAACAGCTGCGCCAAAGATTGCAACAGCTGATTTCAGTATTTTTGATGTAATCAGCAAGTGCACAGCTGATTAGGAGTAATAGCAGATTCAATATATTACATATTATACTAAAGAAAACTAAATTAGGTAGCTTAGGCTGAGAAGGATGAGCTGCAAACAAAACTGATAAATCCAAGACCTATACATGTTCCTCGACAAAAATTGATTTTTTTTTTTAAAAAAAATCTAAAAATAGTACCAGGACAAAAAGTTTTGCTGTAATTAATCGCCGCCAGCAAATTATAAGCATTTAATCTCTTGCAAATTAGATTGACTTTCAGCTTGCGGCGTCCCGCTTTTCCCTTGCAACATATCTTCTCTTGATTCACTTGAACCCCACGCAGTGGCGAAGTCACAGAAGTCTCTAGTACAGAACAAAGAAAAGAAAAAAAAAACAAAACAAAGAGAAGGCGGATCATTGCCTATTCTTGTTATTTTACTAATTCATGCAGAGGCCGCACGGTAATCGTAGTAAAAAGGGACAAGCATAGAGTTCGCCGGCGATCGACTACGCGTCAATTTGCTCTCACGGCTGGCGCTGTGATAAACAGAAAGCCGGCGGTGAACAGCAAAAGGAAGGAGACGTCGAGGGCCCGGAAGACGACATCGGTGCTCGTTCCCTCGACGGCATCGGGGAGGGAGAAGAAGACTGCAGAGGCTACCACGTTGACGCAGAGGAGAGCGAGCACGGCCAGCTTCGATACGGCATGTGGGCAGCTGGCAGGGTAGCCGCCGGCGGCAGCCCAGACCCGCGCGAACACAAGTGCCACCGCCGCTAGGAAGAGCGAGAAGGCATAGAAGCACAAGAGCAGGTCCGGAGCGGCGGGGCGACCGTCGGGGATCTGCATAATTAGTAACAGGAAGGCTATGGAAAGAATGGATTTTGCGGTCGAGGGGCGAGAGAGAAGCGATATTTATAGAGAAAAAAAACTTGTAATGAGTATTTTCACAGGATAAATGATTAAATTCTCAAAATATAGAGAGAAGTTTGAAGGTCGACTAATGAAGCCACGGTTATCAAGTCAAAGTGTTGACTAAGTCAAAGTGTTGACTAAGTCAAAGTGTTGACTAAGTCAAAACCGGATTGTGAGCAAATTTCTAGAAATTTGTGCTATTGACCCACAAGATCAGATCATCCCTTTCCCACAGTGACCCGGGCAAAAATTTCTCAACTCGATTACGGTCCCCATCAAAGATATCAGGAATAGATTTTTTTTTTTTCATTCGTTTGTATTTTGAAACGCGGAGGACCAAAGAAATAATATGTGTAATATAGATAAATAAAAGAGATGTGAAAGAGTGCGGAAGAGCTCAGCTCAGAGGACCAAAGAAATAATATGTGTTGAAAAGTCTTACTTATAGTAAGACAAAATACTATGTAGTAAGACAAACAGTCAAAACCATCAGATTGTCGAGGCAACGATGTGCCCGACGTTCACATCATAATACTAGCTGTCACCATGCTTCATGTGCGAGCACTCAGATCCAAACATTATTCACCTAGCTTGCGTGCGGCCGAAGCTTTTGTTCGCTACCACTGCTCCACACAGCCTCGCTGATTTGCCCTCTCCGCTATGCCAGCTCAACGTGGCCACGCGCGAGATGTCGGTGATGCAGCCACCTGCTGGAGCTGAAGCGCCATTGCCGTTTGACGCAAATCAAATCGACGTTGCTACGTCTAGTTGCCGTCTGCCGTATCCTCACCAATGCATACATAGACACCTCGGTGTCCCCTCATTTGCTGCGGGACTGCCATCTAGCAGCACATCACTGGTTGGCGTCATCTCCCATCAGCATGCTTGCGAAATCCGGCCCCCAGCAGCCAGCCACCGGCGTCGCTCGTTTGCATGGGTGGGAAAAAGGGGCTGGGCCAATTTTCACTTAGTCAAAGGCTAGGTTGACCCGCCCTAATACAATGGGTGGCCTTTGGGCTTTGGGCTTTGAGGTCGTTCTCAACTCAAAAAGCCTAAATATTTGGTGATACAAAATATCACTTATCTCTTAAAAAAATTCTGTTTGTATTGCATGAGGGGTTCAACAAGACTTGCGATCGAGATGGATCGCTGAAAGCCTGGTGAGAACCTCCTTTACTTAAGAAAGTCATGGGATGAATATTTGCATACTTCTTGGAGAGTTTTGATCGATATAACAGTGGAGCCTTCTTGCCTCATCTGGACCAACGTATCTCCGAGTAAAAACCTCGGTGAGCTTTACTTGCCAAGATTTACTTCTAATTTTGAGCTTGTTGTTGTCTTTAAATGATTCTCAACTTCTTTTGTCCAACTTGGTTTGTTGCGCCTAAGTTTATCTTTATGTAAGTGTCTCATACTACCCTCATATAAGAATAACTTAGCTCACCCCAAAATTTATAAGTTGTCCCTAAGTCCTCCCCACATAAAGGTGTCCTCATATAAAGAGAAACTTATCTTGGACCGTGTTCACAAGGAAACTCCTTGTCGTTCTCGTAAATCCCCCTCATATAAATGTGTTGCCTTATGTGAAGGTAACTCAGTTGAACAAACAACTAAGAAGAGAGATCCTTTATTTTAGTTGGAATCATTACTTTGGATGATAAATGACCTCTCTTCTTACCCCAAAATAACAGTTTTAGAGTTCTGTTAACTCTTTTCCTTAAACAATCTACAAATAACAATTTTAGAATCTACTAACTCTTCATGTTTAGTGCATGAATAGTAGTTTTAAACTCTGCTAACTTTTTTCCACATTAATCATATATATATTTGTATCATACCAACGCATCATGATAAACAAATTCATAAAATCAAAGTGCATAGATAAGTTTTGGTGATGCATAAGAGCAATCACCCAAAATTAACCCATAGGGGTTTATAAAATATCCCAAAGCATTGTCGAAAATATGGGATTTCCACTATATCCCTTACAACAATCCATCAACTAGCTAAGACAAATTACAGCAATTTAGGAATATTGACCAAGGGGTTCATGGCCACTTCTTTATTTTTGTCTTCAACAGCGATCAAGGCAGCAATCTTGCTTCGTTTAGGGTAGTTCCTCATAAAATGAGGTCCCCCACAGATATAGCATATTGGCGCAGTTGCTTGTTTCAATTGATTGGCTGGCTGATTTCAGGTCCCTTGAAGCCTTAAAGTTTAGCTTGCTAGTCACTAAGGGCTTCTTCCCTCTCGGATAGGGTGTCCCTCGATGGTGATTAGGAGCTGCCGGGACCACATTGTCTAGTACCTAAAGATCTACTAGTGCGTCTGCCACTTGCATAGCCTCTTTTAAAGTCATAACTTTCTGACAATGCAATTCTGTCTATGCCCAGTGTTCTTGTCCAATGAGGAAGTGGTACAATCGATCTTGTTCAGCCATATCATCAATTTCCAGCATCAAGGCAGTATAGCTTTTAACATACTCCCTTATGCTCCTAATGTGCTTGAGTTTGAATAGGGCCACCCATGACGATTTTCCAGGCTTGAACTACTTATTTAGTTCTACTTTAAACTCTTCCCACGAGAGTCGATGGTTTTGTTGTTCCCCAAGGAGTGTTGATGAGCCTAGGTTTGCCACTACAACTTAGCATCCCCTGATAGATAAGCAACACACGACAAGGCTTGTTTAGTCCTAGAGAAGATTGGAAATATATCTCCATGTCCCGAGAAAAGTTCCAGGTTCAGGGACTTTATGGCGCGGGGCAATACTCAAGTTTGCCTCAACCAATGCTCGCCGCTGAGAAGCAACCCATTGCTTTAATTTAGCCAGTACTATCTTGTAGATTTTCATATCCCCAAGGATGTTTCCACCAGAGTTTTCAACTCAGCAGTTGTGCACATTAGACTTTTAAGCATCTCCACCACAGTCTCTGTGGGGAGAGCAGCCATATCTCCTAAAGCTTCCTTAAGCTAGACAATGCTATCTCCATTAGACAACACCATCCTTCCCTCTCCCTTTTAGCAAAAGCAAATGTACTTCTACGGGTAACCTAACCTCTAATACTAGTCTATCACGCCTTGAATTAAGATAATACAGATTTTAACTGAATGAATTTTCAAAACAAAAATTATAACCACGTAGGGCTCAAATCCCCAAAAATCCTATGCAGTGGATGAATCAATTCGTTCAAATAGGTTTGGGCGCGATCTGCAAGAACGCACCCTCACGCGCTCTCCTCAGCCTAGATGAAGGGTTCCAACCTTCGTACTAGACCAGGAAGAGGGGAGGAGGAAGAACCAAATTACCGCTGCCCAATCGGATCCGCACCCTGAATCTCATCAATGCCCGCGTCCGAAACCCGAGCCCATGCTTGCTAAATACGAAATGGGTCCCGCTTTCATCTTCCAATGAGCACGTATCAGTCAAATTTTCCCACCATCAAGCGGTCACCTCCCCACGCTTGAGCTCTCTGTCCACTCAAGGACGTCGACCTGTGGTCATCGGAGCTGCACTGGAGAAAGGAGTCAATGAGAGGAAATGAAGGGAGTCCGCAGAAGGGACCAGACATCAGAATTGCTCCGAACCACATCACCGGAGCATGCTGAACGAGAGAAAGCCACTCGCCCTCGCTGGAATGTTCAATGCCGAGTCCAGAAGGCGCAAAAGAGGGAGCGAAGAACTTTTGTCCTACGTATTTCTGCTACCTCTCGGACAAGCTTGGCCACCCTATATGTAGGTAGCTCGGTTTTATCTTGTCCCTGCCTAGCTGCTCATCCAGATGCCTGCACTTGCGCCAATGACATGCAATGTCTACCGGAGGTCAGACGGTGCTCTGCCCCTAGCCTGTTCTTATCCCGATCTCTCTTCTTGATCGCATTTCTCTCACGTGAAGATCGGTCTCGAGAGCCCCTCGCCACATGCCACACAGCGCCACTATCATCAAGCTTCATGTGTGGACCCTCAAATTCGAATGCTGACACCTCATTCTTCATCGAGCTTGTGTGCGGCCAAAACTCGCGTCCGCCACCACCTCTCCACGTGGCCTAGCTGATCTGCTCTCTCAACTGCGCCAGCTGCACATGGCCACTCGCATGTTGTTGGTGACGTAGCTGATGCAACTGTAAGTGTACGAATTTATCGAAGTAATAAAAGAAGATCATTCCCAACGAGACTCTAGTGGTCAAGTACCAATTATATGACTTGTTTATATCTATATGACTCAAAATGTGGTTTTTGTTTTGAAACTTCTAATGCGAAAGAACAAAAGCTAGTGTTTCGGGTAGAAATCGATATGCAAAAGGTCGGGACTCAGGATTTTGCCACACTAACAATTATGAATATAGTAAAATAAAATCTTTGAATAGAAAATTACAGCGTTGAAATAGATTTTTTCTATTGTACAAATTACCTCCTCCCGAAGCGTAATCCGGTACCTAATTACATTGATTCCCAACTCTCGTGACAATTAGCGTAACTAGGCCCTTTAAGCTCTATGAAAAATTATGAAATCCTTCAAACAAATCCAAACTACTCTCATGATTGGATTTTTAGATATGACTAGAATAGATCCGACATCGTGATTCATCTCCCGGTCCTTCTTCCGATGTTTAAGACGTAAACATATTTGGTCAGAGTAAATTACGAAATAAGTTCAATTATGATCAAATAAACTCAATAAAATTCAATTCAAAGATCTAAAATAACAAGTTTAATTCAAAGATTTTCAGTGGGCTACGCCCCTAATCCCAAAAATAGGTTTAAGCATTCATGTTTGTAGAAAACAACATATATATTGATGAACTTTGCATGAAAACTCAATAAGATTACAAGAAAGCACTAGAAAGGTAATTGGAAACCTTTATTCTCGATTTGGAGATGAAGATAGAGCCTCCAATTCTTCCTTTGTGTGATCTTTCTACTCGAATTTTGCCTAGAAAGTGATTTTTGCCCTAGCTGCTACTTCTGTCCGTGTTCGTTGGAAAAAGTCACCCTAAACCCTCCAAAAATCCTTTCTTTTATAGTTTAATCGGTTTAAAACCCATCTAGGTAGGTTTCTGCAAAGTTTGGTTGAGTTTCGACTCGATTCAAAGCCAAATCGAGCGAAAAATCGAGTGAGGCGGAAGTACTCACGGTCTGTGAATCGTTTACGGCTGCGGCCATGAAAGTTTCTAGGAAAACTCATAGCCCCACCCGTGAAAGTTTCTATGCACTTTTTTACTTAGCCGCAGAATTGCTCCCTGAAGCGCGAAACTCACGGCCGGTGAAGGACTCACGACCATGACCTTGAATCTTGCGTCTGGCTTCCATTTCGCTCCAAATTTGATTTACGACTTTGTCTTTTCCTCGAAAATCATGTCATGACTTCAAAACTTATGAAATTCATTATTTTTATGTGATTTTACTTGTATTTTCACGAAAACCAAGAAAAGTGAAGATTCCTATCAAGTGAAGTAAAAACACTAAAAATTAAAATAAAATCATGCAATTA
This sequence comes from Costus lasius, assembly GCA_027563935.2. Classification (NCBI taxonomy): domain Eukaryota; kingdom Viridiplantae; phylum Streptophyta; class Magnoliopsida; order Zingiberales; family Costaceae; genus Costus; species Costus lasius. Next base: position 115,813,976 of record CM050450.1, on the reverse strand, counting down.
AGCCTAAAATACCATATAAAACATAGGCAAAAACATGATGTAAATGCAACTCATCAAAATAACCTAGACTTGAAGTTTTGTTTGTCCTCAAGCAAGATTATGATATGTAAAGAGAATGTAAAGATAAGGAATACTTATTCATTCTTTCCTCGATAATATCATTAGTCTACAAATTAAGCAATCATTTTTTCAGAACTTAACAAATTTATGAAAAATCATGATAAAAATAAACTCTCAAGATTTAACAATCTAAGATAGATAAAAGTCATAATTCTTGTTACGTTATTCAATCTTCACATACTAGGCATCAACTACTCTTACCTTAATAAATCTATTTTACTTAACAAATGAATTTCTGATTTCAAGAAATTAAAGATATAGAGACTTTTAAAGCAATTTAGTCTTTAGTCGGTTATATGCCCTTTCTTATTAGCATGATAACATTGTCTAAAGTATACCGCACAACGGTATAATATAACTCGTACTCTTAATCATAAAAAGTTAACGGAGTTGTCCACTTGACCTACAACTCTCTCTTCCTTTTTTTTTTTTCTAATTTTTCTTAGAGAGAGACGGTCAAGGGCATAGTACTTAAATCGTTGTCGATCTTTCTACATGAGGGATAAACATTTGTTTTTAAAGTTTTCCCTCTGTTACTTGATCGCAACAGATTTAAAGTATACTAATTCATGGCATAATATAATTCATGACTTCATATCATGTCTCATTTAAAGAAATGTCACCAATTTTTCATTCATAAAAAAATTCTTCATCAGACAAAAATAGATAAATTAAACTTCTAGTAAATTCTACTAAGCATGTGTTGTATGAACGAATAACAATTCACATATATATTTTATCAATATCAGAATTGAATTTACCCAAGAATTTATTCTACATGAAATTTTAAAAATTCCCTAAGCCATCAAATCTATCCACAAGAAATTTAGTCATACTGAAAAATAATTGTACATAAGAGTAAGGGATCAAAATTTTAGTAGTAAAGAAGAAGATAAATTATTTTATGCATGCTCTTCTATGACTTATGAAGATAGAAGCCTATGGTATTAGATAATGGTTGTACTAATCATAAGTCTAAAAATAAAAATATTTATCAAGACATTGATACTACTATTATTTCTAAAGTACATACGGGGAAGGGACATTAGTGGCAGTAAAAGGAAAAGATATCATAGTTGTTCAAAATATAAAGGAGTAGAATAATAGTTTAATCTACTATACAAGCTGAATATATAGCATCAATAAAAGCTACGAACCCATCTATATGGCTAAGGAGAATCTTATTATCTGATATGGGTAATAACAACAAAAGGACCCAACCATTGTACATATAACAATTAAATATCATTACATAAGAGAAGCAAAGCACACTCCATTTTGTTGACTCTTAGAGTCAGTTTACAAAAATAAATAAATTAATTAATAAAAATATTAATCAATCGAAGTTTGTGATTATATTAGGAATAAAAAAACCAACTCTTAAAGTCGATGTTTTGATGTTAAAAAAATAAAATAAATGAACAAACTTCAAATGTCAATTATTTACCTATAAAAGGACCTTCAGTCCTTCCATTTTGTGTACAAAGAAATTTCGGCACATGTATTAATATATTTTTCCGTTGAGTTTATCTTTTATATTATTTTATATTTTAGTCCTTCAATTTTCTCTATTTGCAATTTAATCCCTACTATTTCTCCTTCCATGTTTTTTCACCATAGAAACGATTGAAATAGGAAAAACCTAAGCAATAAAAAGAATCATCATTGACTTCGCCTATCGTAAAAGGAACAACAAATCAGATAGAATCAGAATAAGGTCTGCTACAGAGCCTTTGTTCTAATTAGTTTGTGTTGGTCGTCCTGAAACCCTAAACAAAAGATCACAGCCCCACAAACTTAACATTAGAAAGATGAACATATATCCTAATAAATAAATGAGTTTAAGCGCATAGAATTATGCAAGAAGGACAGTTCTAAACAATAATAAGCATCATCATCATGGACTTCAAAAAGCGCAAAAAAAGCAAGACAAGCAAGAAAGAAACCTAAAAAAACTGCTTTGAAACTCTAGTCATCAATTGTCGAAGAAGAACACAACAATGTTGCTCAAAGAGGAGTCTTTTGTCTTTTCAAGAAGGTCGAGGCAAGATACAACGTAATCCTTGTTGGGGATTGAAATTGGAGAAGGATTTAATTAAGAAAATTTGGGTAGAGTTGTTGCTCACTGTTCCAATGTTTTTCAACTTGCTTAGTTACAAAAATACAATAAGTCATGTGATATACTCAAAAGTCTAAAGTCACTATATTAAAATATTACAAATTACCTCTTAACACCCCCCCCCCCCCTCTTAATTTCTAGTTTTGAGCTGATGTTTGAATCTTTCAAACATGTCTTTTGTAATTGCTTTAGTGAGAAAATCAACTATATTTTTCATGTGTTGACATGCTCCAAATGAATTTGACCTTTGCTTATAAGATCACGAATGAAATAATATCGTAGCTCTATATAATTGCTTCTAGCATGAAAAACTAGATTATTTGTCATAGCAATTGTTGACATATTATCACAAAATATTGTTGTTGACTTTGAGATGTTTGATTGCAAATCCTTAAGAATTCTTCTTAGCCAACTTTCTTCATATGTTGCTTTTGTTGCAGCCATATATTTACCTTCGGTTGGTCACAATGCCACTATTTGTTGCTTCTTGGAACTCCAAGAGATCACATTAAATTCAAGACAAAAGGTATTACCAGAGGTACTTCTTCTATCTTCAATAGTACTTGTCCAATCACCATCAATGAATCCAAATAATTTAGATTTAGGATCTTTCACATACTAGATTTTTATTTTTTTCTTTGTTCCTTTCAAGTACCTCAAAATTCTTTTTTGTTGTAAATATATGTAATTTGCTAGGATTGCTTATAAATCTTGAAATAAGACTCACTGCTTGAACAATATCAGGTCTCTTGTTTGTTAGATAAATAAGAGAACCAACAAAGCTTTGATACACATTTGCATCTACATCCTCCTTGTGCTCAATTTGCTATAATTTTTCATTCACATTCATTGGAGTAGCAATAGGATTGCAATTAGCCACACCAAATTTTTGCAACAAGTCTTCAATGTACTTTTCTCAAGATATGAAGTTAGTCAGATCAAACTCTTTCATCATTGCCTTCTTGAAGTCTTCAACCATTACATCCTTTGTTCCTGCATATGCCGTTATCAACATAAAGGAACAAAATTAGGAAATATCCATTTTTTCACCTTTCTTTATATAAATTGATGGCCCATTTTGGCTTCTATGGAATTCATAACTCAAGAAGTAAGGGTCAATCTTGGTGTTCCAAGCTCATGGAGCTTGCTTGAGCCCATATAAAGCTTTGTGTAGCAGATAGATTTTATCTTCCTTGTCTTTGATACAATAACCTTCAGGTTGTTTCACATATACTTTTTCTTACAATTCTCCATTAAAAAAAAAAGGCTAATTTCACATCAAATTGATGTACTTTCATCTCTATTTGTGCTGCTAAGGCAAGTACAGTTATAATTATTTTCATACTTGCAACAAGAGCATAAGTCTCATTGAAATCTACCCTAGGTCAGTGTAAATAACCTTATGCAACCAAGTGAGCTTTTTATTTTTGAATATTTTCATCCTCATCATACTTGGCCTTGTACACTCATTTCAAATCATTTGACTTCTTTTCCATTAAGAAGATATATCAATTCCCAAGTGCAATTTTTCTTGATGCTTTCTATTTCTGCATTCATAGCTTTCCTCTAATTTTCTGCCTTCTGTGCTTCCAAAAAGCTATTTGGTTCACACATTGAGAAAATTGTATTGCATGAAAAATATATATTTGTCAAAAATCAATATCTTCGAGGAGGAGTTTTAATACCGTAATTATCTTTTTGTGGTTGTACTTAAATATCAGGAACAAAATCAGAATTCTCAACTATTTGTGTAGGATTTTATTGTTGATTTGATGCTGAACACTCGAGTTGTATTGTTAATGTCTTACATTTATATAGTATTTTTAATATGCTTTTATTTCAAAATATCTCTAGTTTTATCATGTTTATACTTATTTTGACTTAAATTCTTGTAATTATTCGAAATCTTCACCTCTATTTGCTTTTATCATATTTTAGGAAAAAATGACTATTTTTTATAGATTTTGAAAGATCTAAGCACACTAATGAATTCTAGACATCAAGACGATATTGACCATAAAATTTTATGTAAATCGGTGATTTATGAAAATTATGGCCCCCTTGTGAAAATTATCACGGCCATAATCTTCAGAGGACCATTGACACAGCTAATGTATAGGAGGGGTTGTCCTTAGCTCAGTACTCTAAGGGGGGGGGGGGAGGGGTGGAGACGATGATGCGAAAAACCGTTAGAGGGTCTTGAGATGAGGGAAAGAAAATCACGTCGGAGGAAAACCTGAGAAAACCGATGAAATAACGTATCGCTGAGACGTGACATGTGCAATACCAGCGAGCCGAAATGCCGACGAACAATATGCTAACTTGAAAATACTAACCATGCATGTAGAGCCAATTTTCACTGCATGCACACGCAACTGGTTCCCTTCACAATGCTGTGAATGGGAGGGCATTCGCGCGCCCTGGACGAGGCTGCAGATGACACGCTCCTGGCTGGGCGCCAAGGGAGGTGAGGGCAAGAGTAACCATAGGACTCTCAGGGAACAATAAGTGAACGAGAAGAGGTGCCCGGGGCGATTCGGTGTCGCTTCGGCCATTTTGATTTAATGAAAATTGCAGTATAGTGGTAGAAGGCACGAGAGGACTCACAGCCGAGTCTCCCGGAGTTTGTTGGATCTAGACCTTCGCGTGGGGGAAGGTTTCTACTACAACAAAGCTGAAGAAGAACTAGCCCTCAGCCCTCTTTTATAGATCAAGAGGGAGGGGAAACCACATGCAAAACACCTGAGGGTTGCTGGATAAGACAACAACCTCTAACTTCCTAAAAGAGAGTCAAGATACCCTCTAACAAACTAAAAGTAGATGCTATCAACTCCAGCTGGGCATCTTGAGGGGGAAGTTGGCGCATGGGCTAGGCTTCATGGGCCGTTGTCTGGGCCGAATTTGACATGCTAGAGCATCTCGAAGCAAGCTGCCATGAAACAACAAAACTTGCTAATCGTGGGAAGATTCTATACATTGTTGGCCGTCTCTTAGGCTAAGTTGAGAACCTGGTTGTGGCAACGGTCCGTCATGGACTCTTGCGGTGGTCCTCAGGGAAGATTTTCCATGGGAATAGGGTGGAGGGACTCCGTTGAGGTGATAGATGCACTGAAGATCCCCACATATCGGTCAGGAGGGCATGAAGAACATTGTGAGCGACGAACAGCAGGCAAAATGGAGCTCTTTTGCACTTCTGGGCACTTCCACGGCCGTAATTTTGGTTGGAATCTAGGCAGAAGTTTTTGGGCATTTCCACGGCAGGGGTATGAAATTTTCCACAGCCGTAATTTCAGCTAGAATCTGGGCAGAAGTTTCTGGGCATTTCCACGGCAGGGGTGTGGAAATTTCCATGGCTGTAATTTTGGCTAGAATATGGGCAAAAGTTTCTGGGCATTTCCATGGCAGGGGTGTGGAATTTTCCACGGCCGTAATTTTGGTTAGAATCTAGGCAGAAGCTTTTACGCCAGGGGTGTGGAAATTTTCACAGTCGTAATTTTGGCTGTTGTTCTCCATTTGAGGAGAATTTTCTAGAGCATCCTCATCAGGCTCTGGGAGTCTTCCCAAGTGTCTTCTAGGGGTGTTTTATCACACCCATATATGTCGTTCACTCCGTCAATTCCCCCGGGGTGGGGAGAATTCTCCTCTGAAGAAGAAGGGACTGGCGTATCGTCGGACGGGGCTCCGGAAGGCAATGGTGTATGCAATGGAAGGAGGTCGGCAATGTTGAAGATGGGGTTGACAAGGGCGTCCTCCGGCAGGTCGAGGACGTAGGCGTTGGCACCAACCCTTCACATAATCATGTAGGGCCCATCGCAATGCGCATGCAGTTTCAAATTGGCTCTATCCCTCACACGCTCAAGGTGGAGACGCACTAGCACTTGCTCACCTACTCGAAAATGGTGTGGCCTACAGTGCTCGTTGGCCTCAGCTGCATACCGGGTATTGCTCAAGAAGATCGAACGGCGAATCTCATCGTGTAAACCTGCAATGTGGGATGCAAATGCATATGCAGACTCGTGGATGGAAGGGGGAGAACAAATCTTATGCATGTCGATGGGTTTTCTAGGTTGATGCCCGAGCAGAATTTGGAAAGGACTCAACCCGGTAAACCGGTTGAAAGCACTGTTATACGCAAATTCAGCGATGGGGAGGTGATCAGCCTAGTGGCATGGAAATTCGCCGACTAAGCAACGCAGAAGGTTGCCCAAACTATAGTTCACGACCTTCGTTTGGCCATTGGTCTACGGGTGATACGCAAATGAGTACTTGAGTGTGGTGCCAAGTAAGGACCAAAGGGACTTCTAGAAGTGACCGACGAAGCGGGTGTCAAGGTCAGACACGATGGTGAGGGGTAACCCATGGAGTTGGACGATCTCTTCGACAAAGAGATGCGCACTGTGTGAGGCATCGGCTGTTTTAGAACATGGCACAAAGTGTGCCATCTTAGAGAAGCGATCCATGACAGCGAAGATGGAATCGTGGTGCGAGGCCGTGCATGGTAAACCTAGGATGAAGTCCATGCTAACCTCAAGTCATGGACCATGCGGGATAGGTAAGGGGGTGTAGAGGCCGGGGTTTGGCACGTTGACTGTGCCACAATGGTGGATGACTCGTTCAACATCCTTATGAAGAGTGGGCAGTCCACGTACTCATCGTGGATGTGGTCCAAGGTGGGGATGGACATGGTCAAGACACACAGGAGGGAGCAGACGTGACTAAGTGCGTCAGCGACCACATTCTCCTTGCCAGCCTTGTGGTTGATGACAAATGTCTATTGTTGAAGAAACTCAACCCACTTCACATGGCAAGGGGCTACCTTCTTTTGGGCATTAAGGAAAGAAAGGGCCTGATGATCACTATATAGGATGAACTCGGTATGGAGGAGGTAGTGACGCCATTGCCGAAGGGATTGGACAATCGCGTAGAACTCCTTATCATACATAAAGTAGCGTTGTCGCACCTCGTTCAGCTTCTCACTAAAGAAGGCGACGGAGTGGCCCTCTTGACTCAGCGTGCCGCCGATGCCAATGCCAGTGGGATCGCAGTCGACCTCGAAGACTTTTGAAAAGTTGGGGAGGCGAAGGACTAGGGCAGAGGTCATGATGTCCTTCAAGGCTAGGAATGCATGTGTAGCCGCGGGGGTCCAGGAGAATTCCTCGTGTTCAGTGCAGGCCATCATAGGGGAAGCGATGGTGCTGAACCCCTTGATGAAACGATGGTAGAAGGCTGGGAGGCCGAGAAAGCTATGGACCTCGATGACTGACTCAGGTTCGGGCCATTGACGAATGGTCTCTATCTTGGCGGGGTCGACCATAAGACCCGGGTCGGACACGATGAAACCCAGGAACTGAACTTAGGTGTCCAGAAACGTACACTTCTTTGCATTGAGGAACAAGTGCTCCTTACACAAGATGTCAAAGGTCAAGCGGAGGTGCTCAAGGTGGTTGGCGCGGGTGCGGTTGTAGATGAGGATGTCGTCAAAATAGACGATAAGGAATTTCCCCATGTATGGTTTGAGGAATTGACTCATGAGGCGCTTGAAGGTGGAGGGGGCATTGGTGAGGCTGAAAGGCATCACGAGCCACTCGTAGAGGCTATCCTTCGTCTTGAAGGTCGTCTTCCACTCATCCACTTCGCGGATGCGGACTTGGTAGCAGCTGCTCCGAAGGTCAAGTTTGCTGAACCAACATGACTCGGATATAACATCGAGCATGTCGTCGAGTCATGGGATGGGAAACTTATACTTGACAGATGCGATTGATTGCCTGGCAATCAATACACATCCGCCAAGAGCCGTCCTTCTTAGGTGTAAGAAGTGCTGGAACAGTGCATGGGCTAAGGCTTTCATGGATGAAGCCCTTGGCAAGGAGGTCGTCAACTTGCCTCTTAAGCTCCGTGTGCTCAGTGGGGTTAAGGCGGTGGTGAGGCAAGTTGGGCAAAGATGCCCCATGGACTAGATCAATGACGTGCTGAATGTCACGATCCGGTGAGAAGCTGGTCGGAAGGTCGACGGGAGAAATGTCCGAGAACTTAGTGAAGAGGGCTGCGATCTCCTCGGGCACCGCGGGTGCCGGAGGAGGCGGGTCGCAGAAGCCTCGCACACCATGAGAGGATAAACCACCTTGGTCTCATGGGCCTTATGGACAAGCGAGCTCGGCCGCACAAGGGCGACGGTCGTGGGTGTAGGATGGGCGTGATGATGCCCTTGGATGTGGAAGCACGCAGCTCTTTGGGTGGAGTTGGGGTCAAGCAGATCTTGCATCCCCCGTGCTAGAAGACGTAGGTGTTGGAACGTCCGTAGTGGACTATGTCACAGTCATAGAGCCATGGACGGCCAAGGAGGACATGGATGACATCCATAGAGGTGGCGTCGTACCACACCTTGTCAGAGTAATCCCCAAAGTAGATGGGGACTTGGCAGCGGTGGGTGATGGGAAGACTAGAGGTGTCGACCCAAGCAATGGAGAATGGCTTAGGGTGCGGTTCTAAGGTGAGGCCGAAGCGGGTGACCGTGGATAGCGACACAACATTGAGGCTACTGCCCCTGTCGATCACAATCTTACACGAGTGATTGTTACACTTGATGTAAGTGTAAAAGATGCTCGTGCGTTTCCAGTCCTCGGACAGAGGAGGGGTGTGGACGAGGGTGCAACGCACCACTGCCATGGTAGGTCGAGGACTCAACTCATCATTCGAGTAACACTATGGGTCAACCTCTTGGGCTGTAGGTGGGCCACGAGGTGCAGGGGGCTGGGGGTTGCGACGCTCGGGCGCGATGTGCAGGGAGTGACATGGGCAATCCCAGTTGAAGTGGCCGGTTTGGTTACAATGTCGACATGGGCCAGGTGGGATGGCTATGAGAGGAGCCTTGCCCTTCTCATCCTAAGTCAAGCGAGGCCGGGGTGCCTCATGGGGCACATCCCAGGGAGGTCGGCGAGGGCCAACGTGGGTAGGTTGTAGTGGAACCTTGAAAAGAGGGGGCTGGTTTGGTGCCAACGGCGCATAAACTAGTCAGTAAGCGGGCAAAGGCTCAGCGCAATGGGAATGAGAACGCAGGTCCTACTCGAATTCACAAGCATGGTGGAGATCGAGGATGATCGTGTCAAGGCCGTAGGTTGGGAGGGCACGCTGGATCTACTCACAGAGAGCATTCCAGAAGCGGGAAAGGGTAAATGCAGGGTCCTCCTTAAGATTGCAGCGGATACCGAGCTCGTCGAAGCGAGTGTGATACTCATCGACAGTGTCGGACCCTTGGGAAATGGCGCAGTAAGAATCTAGGAGGTGTTGACAGTATGTGGGAGGTATGTACTTCTCCTTAAGGCAGTAACATATCTCCTCCCATCAAGTGATGGGGGGAAGATGCTAATCGACCAACTGATGCTCGACGTTCGTCCAAGACAGCCATGTGGAACCGATGAGTAAAAGATGAACGTAACTAACCTTAAGGTGTTCGAACATAGCACTCCACTTGAAGTAGTTGTCTACGGCAGCAGCCTAATCAAGGAAGTCATGAGGGTCTAGGTTGCCGTTGAAGATCTACAGGTCAACGCGCATGAGCCGGTGGATCTCATCATCCTCACGGCTATGCAGAGCGGGGCGTCGTGGGGGAGGGACATCCTCAACACATGTAGACTCTTTAGCAACGGGGTAACTCGTTGGCATGCATCTGCACTGGAGCCAACGGAGGGGGAACACTAAGTGAGGGTCGGCCCTCTACAGGCTTAGGCCGGAGTTCCACAATGCGATCTGTGAGGTCCTGGACCGAGGTCATAAGGCGCTGAAGCACCACTTCCATCGCTTCGAAGCGTATGGACAATGACTCAACTGACTCTACCCTAGGCAGAGCACTTTTGTCACTCGCTATGGGCATCTGGGTAGTGGGGTTCTGGTATGGGGCTCCTGATCTAGTTGTCATAATGTAGGGAGTATGAGATGTATGCTGGAAACAAAATCAAGACATCCGGTATGAAATGCGAGGAGAGACTGGCGAAGCTAGACAAGAGTTAGCTTCAACCTGCTCTGATACCAAAATTGACGCAGCGGATGTATAGGAGGGGTTGTCCTTAGCTCAGTACTCTAAGGGGGGTTGGAGACGATGATGCGAAAAACCGTTAGAGGGTCTTGAGATGAGGAAAACTCAAGAAAACTAATGACATAACATGCCGCTCAGACACGACTTGAGCAATACCAGCGAGCCGAAATGCTGACGAACACGATTCTAACTGGAAAATACTAACCTTGCTTGTAGAGCCAATTTTCACTGCATGCACACGCAACTGGTTCCCTTCACAACGCTGCAAATGGGAGGGCATTCGCACGCCCTGGATGAGGCTATAGATGACACGCTCCTAGCTGGGCACCAAGGGAGGTGAGGGCAGGAGGAATCATAGGACTCTTAGGGAACAATAAGTGAACGAGAAGAGGTGCCTGGGGCGATTCGGTGTGGCGCCAGTCCTTTTGATTGAATGAAAATTGTAGTACAATGGAAGAACGAACGGAAGGACTCACAGTCGAGTCTCCCGGAGTTTGCTTGCCCTAGACCTTCGCATGGAGGAAGGTTTCTACTACAACAAAGCTGAAGAAGAACTAGCCCTCAGCCCTCTTTTATAGAACAAGAGGAAGGGGAAAATACATGCAAAACACCTGAGGGTTGTTGGATAAGCCAACAACCTCTAACTTCCTAAAAGCAAGTCAAGATACTTTCTAACAAACTAAAAGTAGATGCTACCAACTCCAGCAGGGCATCTTGAGGGGTGTTGTGTCTGCAAGTGTACAGATACTCTAAGTAATAAAAGATATCGAACCCACAGGGACCTACGTGTTACGTACCAAATTGTTGTGTTCTCACTAACTAAGCAAATCGATTTATAGTTAAATAAGTCATAAGCAAACGATAGAAAACTGTTACAGATTATCAAAGAGAGAAAGTTGGGACTAGGGTTTCATCCTCCTTAATTTCAATGACTAGACAAAAATAAGTGTTCGTCAGTTTATTCTTATCATGATAAAGATGAATTTTTACTTATAAAGAAATTGCTTCCTTTTGGACGAACAATTTACACCGAACAACCTTCACTCTCGTGACTTGCTATTTAGTGTTTTAAAATAAGTAAACTGACATGGAAAGTTAAAATCACTCTAGTGGCTTAACTCTCGGTGTCAACATCTCAAACAAAATTAAATATTCTCATATCTTAATTTCACTGGTTTTACATAAGGGGTTCCAACAATCCAAATCATCTCTTCGTACATATTTTCATGTCCATCCCAATAAAAATTCCTAGATTAGATTATCAACAAGAATTTATGCATCAAAAATTAGGAATTAAGAACAAATCTATTCTCATAGCATAAGTTCCTAAAATATAATTTAAGGGTACTGAGTTTTGTAAGTCACCTCTCAGTACATGTTACAAACTCTAAAACATGCTGATATTCTAAATCTAGAAATGATTAAAGACAATTATCACAGAAGTAAAATTATCATATCAAAGAACAACTAACGAAATAAAAATTATCTAGTCATTAAGAAATTAAGAGGATTACACCCCTGTCCCAAAAAGGTTTTTACGCATTCATGATGAAAGAATTACAATAATTGTTCATCTCAGAAAATTTAGAATTTGAAGAAAAAGAAAATAATATTACTGTGCACGGGGTGTAAAAAGATTTCACAGCCCGTAATTTGATGATGAACAGTCGCGTCTAACGATGAACAGCAGCTGCCACTACTCTTTTGCTAATTTCTCCATCATTCGAACTCCTCCAGATCTGAGACTTTCTGGATATCTTCTCTTTCACTAAGTGCAGCTTACCTCAAAATTTCGTTGTCGGAGATGGTCTGAATGCTTCACGGTGATGAACCCTAATGTGGCGGTGCTTCTCTGATTTCTTCTTCTGTTGTGGATCAAAATTTGGATTGTTGTCCTGAAGTCTTCTCCTCCTCTTATAGATCACTCCTCTTCTTTCTGATTCTGAAATCGTGTCCTAAATCTCCCGAAATAGGCTTCAAAAATCCAGCTACAATAACTTGTGGAAGACTCGACCAAAGTTGGCTGATAAATCAGAATTACAGCCGTAATATTAATTACGGTTGTGTCGTAAGTCGTTCTGTGTTAATTTCTAAATAATTATAGTCGAGGAAAATTACTACAGTAGTGCCGTAATTGCTTCAAATTCTCCTCTGATAAAATTACGGTCGTAATAAATTTTACAGCACTGCCGTAATTTGCTCTGTGCAAAATATCCCAACATTTACAGACAAGGAAAATAATCACGGTGGTGTCGTGATTCATTCTGTAGATTCAAGTAAAACCACGACCGTAACAACAGTTACGGCACTACCGTAATTTTGCTTTAAGCTTAGAATTGTTTGAAAATTGGTTGATAACTCCTTCTTGATGACTGGAATTTGTCCGTGCACTTAGATTACCCAAAATCCATCGAAATTAAGCCTTTTTTTGCCTGAAATTAATCAAAAACAAGAAGAGGTATAGATTCTAAAATATTTGACAAATAAGGCCTAAAAATAAGTAAAAGAACATGAATATGACTCAAAAAGACTAAACAATTAATAAAAAATATACTATAAATTTTTGAGTCATCAAGGGGGAAGCTGGCGCATGGGCCAGGCTTCATGGGCCGTTGTCTGGGCTGAATTTAACATGCTAGACCATCTCGGAGTAAGCTGCCACGAAAACAGTTGTGGTAATTCTGTACATTGTTGGCCATCTCTTGGGCTAAGTTGAGGACCCAGTTGTGGTAACGGTCCGTCTTGGACTCTTGCGGTGGTCCTTAGGGAAGATTTGCCATGAGAATAGTGTGGAGGGACTCCGTTGATGTGGTAGATAGACTGAGGATCCCCACATATCGGTCAGGAGGGCTTGAGGAACGTTGCGAGCAACAAACAACAGTAAAACAGAGCTCTTTTGCATTCTAGGCATTTTCACAGCAGGGGTGTGGAATTGTCCACGACCATAATTTTGGTTGGAATCTGGCCATTTCCATGGTAGGGGTGTGGAATTTTCCACGGCCATAATTTCGGTTGGAATCTAGGTAGAAGTTTCTAGGCATTTCCACAGTAGGGGTGTGGAAATTTCCATGGCCGTAATTTTGGCTGGAATCTGGGCAGAAGTTTCTAGGCATTTCCACAGCAGGGGTGTGGATTTTTCCATGTCTGTAATTTTGGCTGGAATCTGGGCTGAAGCTTTTACGGCAAGGGTGTGGAAATTTCAATGGCCATAATTTTGGCTGCTGTTCTCCATTTGAGCTGAATTTTTTGGAGCATCCTCATTAGGCTCTAGGGAGTCTTCCCAAGTGTCTTCTAGGGGTGTTTTGTCACACCCATATATGTCATTGACTCCATCAACCATACAAGAAATTATGGTCGGGCCATGATAGATATCATGGCCATGAAGTTCTTGGCCTACAGATTGAAGGAATTTGCATAGTAGTTTTTATCATGGTTATAATTCTCTTAGTACGCTTCGACAAAATCCCACCAACAAGATTACAGCTTGCATGTGATAATTATGACAATCGTAATTCTTTTGGACATGCTTCACTAAAAGCCATTAACAAGATTATGGACCACCCATGATAATTATCACAGTCATAATTTCTTCTACCAGTTGCGATTTCAAGCTTGTTTCTTGCCCAATTTTGCTTATTTTCGAGCTAGATTTTAGGGAAACACTTATAGAAGGTCCTGAAGGGATTTAGGGAGTTTTTGAAAGGTTTGGAGGGACTTTTGGCAACTTTACAGATGTAATTTAGCAAGGAGGTGATGGCTAGGGCATCTAGGCGGCAATGATGGCTGATTCTTCATCGGGGGAAGCTTTTCTTCTTTGTTTTTTGCACATTTTTTGCATAGTTCCTCATGAGGCGCTCTAGTTTTGTCTTTCCTTATTGATTTCATCATTTATTTGTCATTTGTAATCAAAATATTAAAGTTTTTGTGCTGGAATAATGAAAATGATAGCGTAAACTCTATTTCAAGATTAGGGTGTAGCCTCTATGTCGTTTATGACTTGAAACATGATTATTATCTTTCAAAGTAGTTTACTTGTGCTTGATTCAAATATTTTTGTGCTTACTATATGTTCATCTCTAGCCAAGATTATCATGTTGTGAGACATCGCAAGATGAACTAAGAGGTGAATTGCGACGTCAGATCTACGGTATTTAAACATATCGATTTGATCATGAAAGTAGATTAAACTAATATGATGGTTTACAGGATTTATCAAGGATTCAGTAGGTCTATTTTTAGTTAATGACCACAAAAGTACGAAATTAACTCCGGTTGACACCGGGTTGTGCTGCTGAAAGGGGGCAATTCATACACTTTAGTAAATCTCCTCTAGCACAGTAAAGTTCTTTGATAAGATAAATTTTGATAATGATGTCATATAATATAGAGTGGTGAACCCAAAGTCCTAATTCTTCATTAACTTCATTACAATACTTGTTGCCTTCTGCTAGTTAATTTAGTCAGACTCTAAATAACTCCATTTTAATCCATCTAGCTATCAATCTTCGAATTAGTTGGTATTTGATCATTGGTCCTTGTCGAAAAGGAATTAACACATAAGAGGGTGGTGAATTGTGTTTAGAGCAATTTTTTTTAATTTTATGATTTTCTTCTAATCTAGATAAAAGAGAATAAAGATAATTATAATAATTGAGATAAAGCTATGTTATGAAAAAGAACTACACTTATAAGCAATGCAAATAAGTGATTTATAGTAGTTCGCTCCAATGCCTACATCCACTACCAAAGCTCCTCACCTAGGATTTCAAAACATCACTAATTTTATTTTCTTCTTTAATTGAGGTGTACACTAAGCGGTTTCACCCTTCTCCCAAGAGAACCAATTCTCCAAACCCTAAATACAAGGGGTAAAATAAACTAACAAACTATGTCTTTTCAAAGATCACCTCCAACACTTACAGCCTATTTCAGTGAAGGGAAATAGGGAGAGAAAGGAAAGAAATCTAATTCTTTCCCTCCATTTCCTTGGTTTCAGTGAAGGGAAATAAAAGGGGAAAGGAAAAAATAGGGTTTCCATTCTCTCCAAAAATGTTCCCTCGAAATAAGAGGGAAACCTCATTTCCATCCGCTGCTCGCGTCTCGCCACTGCGTCTTCGACTGAACCCTTTCGCCGCGCTACTCACGTCTCGCCACTGCGTCTTCGACCTCGCCCTCTCGCTTCTTCCACCCTTGTCCTCGACCATTGCCAGCCTTATTCGACCTCGTCTTCTCGCCGCAACCTCGCCCTCTCGCCGCGACCTCGTCCTCTCACTGCGACGCCTTGCTCTCGTGTCTTCGCCCTCTCGTCCGCGGCTCTCGCGTCGTCGCCCTCTCGTGTTTAGGGCTTCGATTTCGCAGCCCTCTCTCCTGACGGAAGCCTGAAGCCGCCGCTGCATCCTCCCTCGCCGCTGCATCCTCCCTCGCCACTGCGTCTTCGATTGCACGCCGCTGTGTCCTCTTCCTTGCCTCCCTCACGACTGCTGTTCAGAAGGTATTCCATTCTGCGCATGTTTAGGGCTTGTGTTTAGGGCTTGTTCACGATTGATCCTCAAGAACACGATTGCTGTTTAAGAACATGGACCTACTATTATTACTTCGGGCCTAAGTATTTTAAGCCATGTGCAAGTTAATTAGTAGCTATCTCTTCGGGCCTGGTCCTAGCTAGCATTTTGATACAAATTATACTCTCAGTTTGATATGTTCTTTCCATACAAGCTTGTATGTATTACCTGCAATGCATCCATTAAGTATAGAACATTTCTCCAGTACTGCACATGATTAACTTCTTTCTGCCTTTCAGGCCATTTTTAGTATATATTGAGTACCATTGTGTTGGGAAACCCCGGGGATTTTTTTTAAAAAAAATTTTACAGACAAGCACAGCGGAAGCAATCCCCGAAACAGGCCAGTCCCAAAAACCCAGAAGATCGAGTCTTGCGAGGAGATCGACACAGTGAGTAGGAGATGATACCTTGCAATGAATATGATGGATGCGATGCAGGCGCCCAAATGTGCGCCCTCTGCAGTCTCGCACACAGCCGAACCTCGAGTCCTCTTCTTCCACGCCCGGTGCTAGCCTCGGGAAGAAGATCCACGCCTTTGGGAGACTTCCTCAATCACTTGCGCCAAGTCCAGAGGAGATGCCAAGGAGAGGAGGTGGAGCTTCGTTGGAATCCAACTCTTGAAGCACTTCACCAAGATCCAAACAGGAATCAACCAAATCCAAAGTCCAAATTTGGAGAGGAGGGCGCCAAGGAACTTGCAGGAACTGAACCAAGTAAGGAAGAGAGTCCAACTCTCTTAATGGCCGAATACCTCAAGAGTGGCAACAAAGGGAAGAGGAGAGGAGAGTGTAACCCGACAAAAGGGGGGCTAGGGGGTTTATATACCCATGAATAGGTGCACCTCTTCACGAAGAGACACACCTCTTCAAGAGGTAAAACCCAATTCGCCCATTCCAAGTCCCATGCGCCCAAGTTCATTCACCTCTTCATGAAGAGACACACCTCTTCAAGAGGTAAAGCCCAATTCGCCCAAGTAGATTCATCCTCTCCAAGTGAGAAGCTCCAAGCTTCCTACCTTAAGAAGATGCCAACTTGGGTTTGTCCACCTTATGGAAATGTGCCAAGCTCACTCCAAGTTGCTTGTGCCATTCCACTTGGCCCATTTGGCCCAAATGGCTCATTGAGCCCATTTGGCCTATTAGCCCAACTTGGTCTATTGGGCCCATTGGGCCCATTTGGCCTACTAGGCCCAAAAAACAAGTTAGCTCCAAATGATTCCTTTCATCTCATCTAGCACAGTGGTGCTGATGGATTCTCCCAAACAGATCTGAGTTATCCAATAACTTAATCAATAGGCTACCCGATCAATGCGAGAACCCGAGTTCAAGTTGTGCGACCCTGTAGGTTCCTCAGACGTTGGTAGTGATGAACCTAGTCATCACAAGTAGTGATTGGCACCTAGCAGTGCATCGCTGCTACCCAAGTCTTCGGAATGGATATCACATCGACATCCCCATCATCGCAACAAGATACCGATGCATTACAGTCTCTTTGCCGAACTGATATCCGATTGGACAAAGTGTGTCACCACTTTATTTTTACCCAATCTCATGGTCATGACTAAATCAGGCTTTCACCTGGGTATGGCCATACACTTTCAGTCATGCAACCATGGGGGCCCCCGTGGATATCAAGCTTCCCATAGGAAGGGGCAAATCCTGTGTCTGTCCATTGATCTTCTCATATGGGTCGTCACATACCCAATGACAACCGTTATGACCTCCCAGCTTACGGTGAGACATTAGGTTGTATCAAAGCATGTTCCTAACCATACAGAAGAGTCAATGACCTCAAGTCAAGGGATCAATGCATCTCCTGTCACTTGTGAGGTTAACTCATGACACCAAATCAGAGCCTCACAGCGGGTCGGTCCAGTATATCCACCACTGATATACCCATATGCCTGCGTTAGCACCCCGTGCGTAACCAGCCCATATACCAGTCTCACATGTACCAGAGCTGTCCCTTATCCACTAAGGTACATTGACTGGGGACTATAGTTCGAGCACAGATCCAATCTGTCTCTAGGGACATTATCATGTTAGTACATATGCGCAGATGTAAACAAACATAGATAACGACAATGCCAGAATGATATAAATATCAAAGTCAAGTAGTACATAAGTGGACCAAAACTAGGTCCTAGGTCATATACACCAACAATCTCCCACTTGCACTAAGACCTAGAAGTTGAGGAATCTCAACCCCATATCTCTAGCGTGACCATCATGCTTCTGCTGCGCCAAAGCCTTGGTTAATGGGTCTGCCAGATTGTTCTCTGTGTCAACTCTGCTAATCTTGACATCACCTCTGTCAATGATCTCTCTGATCAGGTGAAATCTTCTGAGTATGTGTTTGGATCTTTGATGAGACCGTGCTTCCTTAGCTTATGCAATTGCTCCATTGTTGTCACAATAGAGTTCAATGGGATCCATTGCACTAGGGACCACCTGAAGATCACATAAGAACTTCCTTATCCAAACGGCTTCCTTGGCTGCCTCAGAAGCGGCCACAAACTCTGCCTCAGTTGTAGAATCTGCTATGGTGGATTGCTTGAAGCTCTTCCAGCATACAGCGCCTCCATTTATCTTGAACACATAGCCGGTCTGCGATCTAAAGTCGTCAGGGTCAGACTGGAACGATGCATCAGTATAGCCCTGCATACTGAGCTCTTCCTGTCCCCCATAGACCAAGAACAAATCCTTAGTTCTTCTCAGATATTTTAGGATGTTCTTTACAGCCACCCAGTGCTGCAGACCTGGATTGGATTGGTATCGGCTGGTTATGCTTACAGCATATGCCATATCTGGTCTAGTACACAACATTGCATACATGATCGATCCTACTGCTGAAGCATAAGGAATTCGACTCATGTCATCCCTCTCAGCCTGTGTTGTAGGACACTGGCTCTTTGAGAGAGTAAGACCATGTCTTACTGGAAGGTATCCTTTCTTGGATTGCTCCAAGTTGAACCTCTCCAGGACCTTATCAATGTAGGTACTCTGACTAAGGGCCAGGAGCCTCTTGGATCTATCCCGGTAGATCCTTACGCCTAGAATATAGGCGGCCTCCCCTAAGTCTTTCATCTCGAAACACTTCCCCAACCATGTCTTCACAGCTTGAAGACTAGGGATGTCGTTTCCGATGAGCAGTATGTCATCAACATACAAGACCAGAAAAATCACCAAGCTCCCACTGAATTTTCTGTATACACAGGCGTCATCTTCGCTTTTGATAAAGCCATAATCTCTCACGGCTTCATCAAATCGAAGATTCCAACTTCGAGATGCTTGCTTTAATACATAAATGGATCTCTTTAGCCTGCAGACCTTATTAGCCTCTGCAGGATGGATGAAGCCATCAGGTTGCGACATATACACATCCTCAGTTAGCTTCCCGTTAAGGAATGCAGTCTTCACATCCATCTGTCATATCTCATAGTCATGATATGCAGCTATAGCAAGCAGAATCCGAATGGATTTGATCATGGCAACTGGCGAGAAGGTTTCATCATAGTCCACCCCGTGGACTTGTTTAAATCCTTTAGCCACTAGTCTACCCTTATAGGTAACTATATTGCCATCCATGTCTGTCTTCCTCTTGAAGACCCATTTACACCCTATGGGTTTTACCCCATCAAGCAGCTCAACCAAATCCCAGACTTAGTTAGCCGACATGGAATCCATCTCGGATCGCATGGCGTCAAGCCATCTCTCGGAGTCCGGTCCACTGACCGCCTCATCATAGGTTCTGGGTTCATCCTCAATGATGAAGATCCCATCGTGTTGGGTCGGCAACGACCCGTACCTTTCAGGTGCACGACGAATTCTCCCAGACCTACGCGGGACCTGTGTCTGAGCCTTAGGTTGGCTAGCAACCGGTGCAGGTGGCTCAGATTCCATATGTTTGTCTTGTGCTTGCACTTGGACCTCATCCAAGTCAAACTTCCTCCCACTAACTTCTTTCATGAGAAATTCTTTCTCTAGAAAGACAGCACCCCGAGCAACAAAAACTTTGTTCTCGGTTGGGACATAGAAGTAGTATCCTTTAGTTTCCTTAGGATACCCCACAAACACACATTTATCAGATCTAGGTTCTAGCTTGCTAGAATCCTGACGTTTGACATAAGCCTCACATCCCCAGATCTTGATAAAAGTGAGATTAGGGCGTCTCCCACTCCACATCTCGTATGGTATTTTGGAGACACTCTTAGATGGAACGTTATTCAGTATTAGAGAAGCTGTCTCTAGTGCATGCCCCTAGAATGAGGGAGGTAGAGTTGCATGACTCATCATGGATCGAACCATATCCAATAAAGTTCGATTTCTCCTTTCAGACACACCATTCCATTGAGGTGTTCTAGGAGGAGTGAGTTGGGATATGATCCCAAACTCTCTCAAATAGTCAAAGAACTCACCACTCAGGTACTCTCCACCTCGATCTGATCGAAGAGCTTTAATGGATCTTCCAAGCTGGTTCTCTACTTCATTCTTGAACTCGTTGAATTTCTCAAAGGACTCAGATTTATGCCTCATTAAGTAGACATAACCATACCTACTGAAGTCATCAGTGAAGGTAATGAAGTAGTTGTACCCTCCTCTGGCTTGTTTATTGAAAGACCCACCACACACATCAGTATGTATGAGATCCAATAAACCTCTTGCCCTCTCACCAATCTTGGTGAAGGGCGTCTTTGTCATTTTCCCTAATAAACAAGGTTCACAAGTATCAAATTCCTCTAAGGAACTTGAATCTAACAACCCATTTGCATGGAGTTGTTGGATGCGATTCTTGTTTATATGGGCTAATCGACAGTGCCATAGGAAAGCACCAACTGAACCACTCAGTTTGGTCCTTTTATTACTTATGTTACAAATAGAACTTTCCATATCCAAGATATATAGACCATTGCACAAAGTACCCTTCCCATAGAACATATTTGCAAATGAAAAAGAATAAGAGTTCTTATTTATTTCAAACTTAAATCCCTTCTTTGCTAAGCAAGGAATGGATACAATGTTCTTAGTAAGTGAAGGTACACAAAAGCAATTATCTAGTTCTAATTGAAGTCCAGAAGGCAAGGAGAGAGTCAAAATGCCTACAGCAACAGCAGCAACCTGTGCCCCGTTTCCAACGCGTAGGTCAATCTCTCCAGGCCGCACCGATCTACTTTTCTTGAGCCCCTGCATATTTGTACAAATATGAGCCCCACATGCGGTATCTAATACCCATGACATAGAAGTAGAAAGATTGACTTCTGTAACATAGATACTTGAGCTAGAAGTTAAGGCCAAGCCTTTCTTCTCCTCATTCTGAAGCTGCTTGCAGTCCCTTCTCCAGTGACCTTGTTCACCACAGTGAAAACACCTCTGGTCCTTTGACTTCTTTGCCTTTTTCTTTAGTGCCTTGGTAGGACCTCTGGCACTGCTCTTAGCACGTGCCTTACCCTTCTTCTTTATCTTCTTAGTCGCAGGGACCAAAAGAACAGAATTGGGTTTGGTCTTACCCATCTCACGCTTGGCTGTTTGGAGCATATTCATTAATTCCTCCCGTGTGCACTCAATCCGGTTCATGTTGAAATTAATAATAAACGGACTGAAGCTAGGGGGCAGGGAATGCAAAATAAGATCCACAACCAGCTCGTTGTCTATGGCTTGTCCCAGTCTCCTGAGATGATCCACATTCCCAATAAGTTTGAGAACATGGGGTCTCACTGGTGCACCCTCAGACAACTTACACCGAAAGACTGCTTTGGCGGTGTCAAATCTCTCAGTTCTAGCCTGAGCCTCGAACATCTGTTTTAGATGAGTGATCATCTGAAAAGCGTTCTGCTCCTCATATTGCACCTGTAGTTCAGGTGCCATGCTGGCTAGCATAAGACATGCAACCTCCAAAGAGTCATCCTGATGCTTTCTATAAGCATCTTTGTCTGCCGTTCGGGCATTAGGCGGAGGAGCCGCAGGAAGAGCCTGTTCAAGGACATACAGCTTCTTCTCGAGCTTGAGGACTATCCTCAAGTTCCGATGCCAGTCCATAAAGTTAGTTACAACTAACTTATCCTTATCAAGGAGTGATCGCAGTGATAATCCGTCAGTGTTCGTAGCCATTGTTCTACAACACCCAGGAAAAACAGATTAGTACTACTTCGAATCATTTAAACTGGACTTGTTTTAAATGATTGCTGCTCCCACTATTTTAAATTCAAATTGACAACCCACAAAGTCAATCGGGAAGTTTAAGACTTCCTAGTGAGATGGGATCCTTATTTCACATGAGGCTTCGCGTCCCACGAGGGTGGAATGAGATGCACAAAGTAACCCATGTTTCCTAAGGTGGGCGCGCCGGCCGGTTGCTCCAAGCAACTCCCCTTGTTGAGACAGTCTGGGCATTTCATGTCCAGCGAGGGCTGGATACAACATGAAATCCTAACCTCTCAACGATGCCTCTAGACTTTCACCATGTGCCCAGCACATGTGAACTTCTAGTCAAGTCCATTCCTAACCGTTATGCCCAGGGCTAACGAGTTTCCTTGCGAAGGCACGCCCAGGTTAAAACTGGACTGGGGAAACCATTGTCACCACACACCTTCTAAAGATAAGTGGGTGTATCCCATGAGGGTGGGAAACAGTGCACAACACCACTGATCGATAGCTTGACGAGGGCTACGCGTCAGAAGGCTACAGACTTGATATTATTTTTGAGGGTTTTTGAGGTCTCATCCTCTTAGTTTTATCTTTTGTCTAACATTACAGGCATGCAATCCTATAGTGATAACAAAACGATAAAACACATCTAGGCATGCTTTTGCAGATATTAAAAGCAGTAAACAAGCGATGTGGTCATAGCCTAATCAACACATTGAACCATCACATGCCGAAGGATATTCAATGCTTGACCTAGGTGACAAGCCCCAACAAGACCTAACCTAGCCGCCACCAAGCTTTATCTTCAAGTGCGGCTTCAAGGTCCTCCACATCAAGGCATAGCACGCAAACCCAAGGGTTCAGCCAAGACATTGATGGCTCCTCCATGCATGATGCGCCATCATGCTTGTGCCAAGAGGGATAGCTCACGAACCCTACGGTTCGGCCAAGCCCTTACTTGTGCCACCAAGCAAGATGCGCCATCATGATTGATGCGCCAAGATGTAAGCTTCAAGAGGGATGCGCCCTTAATCTTCTTTGTGCGTTTACAAAACAAAAAGAAAAAGCGGCACGCAGGCCTCACACAGAATACATCACAGGCATACAAGGGGCTTGACTATGACCACAACACGATGCACAATCATCTCATGCTTTTCTATATGCTCATGAAAACATAAAACTTCAGTTTTAGTTTCTTAGAAAATATGTCTTTGAACCTCAACGTCCGCTCGCAAATCTAAGATTTTCGTTTCTCTCAGGAGTCTACAAGTGACGCATGTATGTTCCAAGCATGCTTGCCGTCTACCTTTGCAATCCTTAACTTGCCAAGAAGTCCCACATAGTAGGTCTATCCTACATGCGTGGGGAGAAATTAATGCTCTCACATGTGGGTCTATCCCACCATGTGAAGAAAGAGAAAACCAAAGAGTCGAATAGATGTTAGGAACGAAAAACTTACAATTTTTCTTACTTAGAAAAATTCATGCGCATATGCAATTTTTCAAAAAAATTTCAGATGGCATGCGAGCATACAATAAAAGCATAAACATCGTTCAAATTCGCAAGTTGGCTCTGATACCACTGTTGGGAAACCCCGGGGATTTTTTTAAAAAAATTTTTTACAGACAAGCACAGCAGAAGCAATCCCCGAAACAGGCCAGTCCCAAAAACCCAGAAGATCGAGTCTTGCGAGGAGATCGACACGGTGAGTAGGAGATGATACCTTGCAACGAATATGATGGATGCGATGCAGGCGCCCAAATGTGCGCCCTCTGCAGTCTCGCACACAGCCGAACCTCGAGTCCTCTTCTTCCACGCCCGGTGCTAGCCTCGGGAAGAAGATCCACGCCTTTGGGAGACTTCCTCAATCACTTGCGCCAAGTCCAGAGGAGATGCCAAGGAGAGGAGGTGGAGCTTCGTTGGAATCCAACTCTTGAAGCACTTCACCAAGATCCAAACAAGAATCAACCAAATCCAAAGTCCAACTTTGGAGAGGAGGGCGCCAAGGAACTTGCAGGAACTGAACCAAGTAAGGAAGAGAGTCCAACTCTCTTAATGGCCGAATACCTCAAGAGTGGCGACAAAGGGAAGAGGAGAGGAGAGTGTAACCCGACAAAAGGGGGGCTAGGGGGTTTATATACCCATGAATAGGTGCACCTCTTCACGAAGAGACACACCTCTTCAAGAGGTAAAACCCAATTCGCCCATTCCAAGTCCCATGCGCCCAAGTTCATTCACCTCTTCATGAAGAGACACACCTCTTCAAGAGGTAAAGCCCAATTCGCCCAAGTAGATTCATCCTCTCCAAGTGAGAAGCTCCAAGCTTCCTACCTTAAGAAGATGCCAACTTGGGTTTGTCCACCTAATGGAAATGTTCCAAGCTCACTCCAAGTTGCTTGCGCCATTCCACTTGGCCCATTTGGCCCAAATGGCTCATTGAGCCCATTTGGCCTATTAGCCCAACTTGGTCTATTGGGCCCATTTGGCCCAAATGCCCCATTGGGCCCATTTGGCCTACTAGGCCCAAAAAATAAGTTAGCTCCAAATGATTCCTTTCATCTCATCTAGCACAGTGGTGCTGATGGATTCTCCCAAACAGATCTGAGTTATCCAATAACTTAATCAATAGGCTACCCGATCAATGCGAGAACCCGAGTTCAAGTTGTGCGACCCTGTAGGTTCCTCAGACGTTGGTAGTGATGAACCTAGTCATCACAAGCAGTGATTGGCACCTAGCAGTGCATCGCTGCTACCCAAGTCTTCGGAATGGATATCACATCGACATCCCCATCATCGCAACAAGATACCGATGCATTACAGTCTCTTTGCCGAACTGATATCCGATTGGACAAAGTGTGTCACCACTTTATTTTTACCCAATCTCATGGTCATGACTAAATCAGGCTTTCACCTGGGTATGGCCATACACTTTCAGTCATGCAACCATGGGGGGCCCCGTGGATATCAAGCTTCCCATAGGAAGGGGCAAATCCTGTGTCTGTCCATTGATCTTCTCATATGGGTCGTCACATACCCAATGACAACCGTTATGACCTCCCAGCTTACGGCGAGGCGTTAGGTTGTATCAAAGCATGTTCCTAACCATACAGAAGAGTCAATGACCTCAAGTCAAGGGATCAATGCATCTCCTGTCACTTGTGAGGTTAACTCATGACACCAAGTCAGAGCCTCACAGCGGGTTGGTCCAGTATATCCACCACTGATATACCCATATGCCTGCGTTAGCACCCCTTGCATAACCAGCCCATATACCAGTCTCACATGTACCAGAGCTATCCCTTATCCACTAAGGTACATCGACTGGGGACTATAGTTCGAGCACAGATCCAATCTGTCTCCAAGGACATTATCATGTTAGTACATATGCGCAGATGTAAACAAACATAGATAACGACAATGCCAGAATGATATAAATATCAAAGTCAAGTAGTACATAAGTGGACCAAAACTAGGTCCTAGGGCATATACACCAACACATTGTATTGAACATATCTCGAACTAGTACATATTGGGTTTATTGAACAACGAGTTTTATGTTAAATTAGCTTTATATGTGTGATACAGCATGACACACATTTTGATACACATCTTTTACTTTGATACAATTTATTTGTCTATTTATAGGTCTTCTTATGGCTCCGAGCAAGAATATGATCCTAGCTATTCATTTTCTTAATTGTCAATACACATGCATAGCTGCATGGATTCTTATAGAAGAATTGATGGATAGACTACAACAAACATGGGTCGAAAAACCATTACGAGTTAGTGATGAAGTTAAGCATGACATTCGAATAGAAATATTAAAAAACTTGACTAGTTCAGATGAACAATCTTATAACATGATAAGAATGAGAGTACATGCTTTTAAGCATTTGTGTCAGTTACTAAAAGGGAGGCGCGGGTTGAGAGATACAAAGCAGTGTACAATGGAGGAAAAAGTGTTCACATTCTTGTATTTAGTATCTCACAATGTGAAATACAGAGAAATATGCTTTTTCTTTTGTCGTGGTACTAGAACCATTAGCTATCACATTCATGAGGTTTTGCGAGCTATCATTAGCTTGCATGAGCAATTTATCTCACAACCTGATGGCTCAATAGTTCCTCCTGAGATATACAATAGCAGCCGACTTTTTCCTTATTTTAAGGTATGTTCGATCATAAGTAATTTCTATAAAATATCATAAAAATTATACTTAATGCTAGCATTATATAATATATGCAGGATTGTCTAGGTGCAATCGATGGTACACATGTTCGAGTTAAGGTACCGTCTAGCGATGTACCTAGGTATTGGGGAAGAAAGGACTGGCCAACTATAAATATTTTGGCAGCCTGTTCATTCGACATGAAGTTCACATATATCCTAGCTGGGTGGGAAGGGACGACATCAGATTCACGAATAATAAAAGATGCTATTAGTAGAGCTGATAACTTAAAAATTATGGAAGGTAAACTTATTATATACTTAGCTACTTAGGTTACCATTAATTCTAATATTTCATACTTTTACTATAAGGAAATACTATTTGGGTGATGCCAGTTTTGGTATCAAAAGTTGGCTTATGACACCTTATAGGGGAGTACGATATCACCTGAAAGAGTATTCCAGAAATGCTCCTCGAAATGCGAAGGAATTATACAATCATCGACACGCAGCTGCTCGAGTTGTCATTGAAAGATGTTTTGGTATACTAAAGACGAGATTTTCTATTATTGCAAGTGGAATAGAACCTCATTTCCCAATACGTACACATGTCCAAATTATTACAGCTTGTTGCATTTTACATAACTACCTAATGGGTATTGATCCTGATGCTAATATTATTGCCGAAGTTGATGAAGAATTATCAAACACAATGAACAATGATGCATCTATAGTGGAGAGGCAAGACGAAGATGCTAGGAAAGGTGTTCTTATCAGAGATGCTATGGCAGATGCAATGTGGAATGATTATGTGCTATAAGGTTCTTGTATTTGTCATTGTTGTATTAGACTTGTTGTTTTGTATTGAACTTTTCCTATCATAGACTTGTTGTATTGTTGAGCTTTTCTTATCATTGTTGTATTGTATTGAACGTTTCTTATCATTGTTATATTTCATTGTGCTAACAAATCTTTTTATTTCCCTATAAGATGAGTAAAAGAGATCACATCAAATGGACTGAAGACATGGATAATGTCTTCATTGATTCAATGCTAGACCAACAAAATAAAGGATTTAGGGTTGATGGTACCTTTACCTCAACCGCATATAAGAACATGCTAGTGATATGTGCTGAGAGCTGTGGTTTACCATTAACGAAAGAACATCTAAAGAATAGAATTAAGACTTTGAAAGTCAATTTTAATCAATGCCACGAGTTGTTCAAAAACAAGAGTGGTATAGCATGGAGTTCATTGTCCAAAATGTTTGAAGCCGACAACAATGTGTGGGACGAACTAATTGCGGTATGTCTTGCTTTATAATAGTTTGTTGTATGGTGATTGTTATATATGTACTAATTATGGTTAACATTTTACAGGCCAATCCTTCAATGAAAAAAATGGAGAAACACTCCTGTTAACAATTATGACAAACTAGTGGAGTTGTTTTCAAAGGATCGTGCAATTGGAAACATGGCTGGAACTCCCAAAGATATCGACATGAACTTGAGCACTCCTGTTCGTGAAGAACACAATGATGATATTGCATTTGATGTGCAACAAGATGATAATATTGAAGATGTAGCAAGTCCATCCTCTATCCCACAAAGCCAAGGCAATAACACTACTGCAACGTCGTCAAGGACTAGTAAAAGAAAATATGATGATTCTGTAGTGAAAGATACAAATGAAAGCATTCAAATGTTGATGAGCTCCATGGAAAAGAATACTAATGTCTTGGTAAATGCTGTCAATCCTGCACAATTGGTGGAAAAAGAGTACACAAAGACTGAAATATTTGAGGAGCTAAATAAGCTTAATCTTCCTCGAGAGACTTTGATAAATGCATATATCTTATTGGGTACAAACAAAGAAAAAAACACAACTCTTCTTCTCAGCTCCAGATTGGCTACGGGGTGATGTTTTGAGTCGCTTGATGAATTAACATATCCATGTTAGTAGATACTTGTGTTGGACTTTATCCATATTGTATTTTAAACCATCATTGTATAGATGGTATAGACATGGATATATTTTATTTGTTGTTGAACTTGATGCTATTTATGTTATGGTACTTATGTGTTGAATTGATGATATTTATGTTTTGGTGGTAGTGTATTTATATTTTGTTGAATTTATTATATTGTATATACAGGTATTGTGTTATATTATAGAGGAAATGCTGTCAAAAATTTTTATAATTTTTAATAAGAATTTATAGTACTTTATAATTTTTATAATTTTTAATAAAAATTTATACAATTTAATATGAATTTTATAGTATTTTTATAATTAACAAACTATATTATTTATAATATTACTAATTATTTATGTATTATGTATAATATAATTAATTTAAAATTTTTTTACTCTTTTCTTATTTCCTTTCCTTCCACTGAAACACAGGGCCTATAAGGGAAAGCAATGATTTCTTTCCCTCCTTATTTCCTTTCTCTCCTTATTTCCTTTCTTTGCTGATTTCTTTCCTTCCACCGAAACACAGGGCCAGTAAAATATAACAAATTCAATCCAAGAACTAAAAAATAAATCAAGAGGGGAAAGAAATGCTCATTCAAACCCAAGGCTCCTCTTGATAAATTTCTCCTAGATTGCTTAAACTACTCATTTGAAAAAGCTCTTTTTGGATGATGACGGCGTCAAAAGGATTTCTAGGTTTCAAGAACGTCATGAATGCTATTGAAAAGCTTATAAAACACTTTCGGGAAAATAATAGCATTCTGCTACAGGCGATTCATCCGGTGACTCATCCTATCCAGCAGCTTCTAATGAGTTACATTTACATCATATTTTTCCCAGTATTTTATATGATATTTTGGGCTTATTTTATGATTTTATATCAATTTTTAGTATTTTTATTTCATTTTATATGGAATCTTTACCTTTCCTAGTTTTGATGAAAATGCATGTAAAATGGCATAAAAATGATGGCTTTTGTGAGTTTTAAGGTCATGGCACAATTCTCAAGGAAATTATAATGTCGCACATCAAATTTGGAGTAAAATAGAGGCCAGACGCAATATTCACGGTTGCACTCGTGAGTCATTCATGGGCCGTGAATATCACTCAAAATAATGGATTCTATTAGTTTTGATGCCACGAGGTGATTCGTGATGAAAAGACGAGGCCGTACGTCAAATTTGGAGCAAAACAGAGGTCAAATGCAACTTTCAGGGCCGTGGCCATGAGTGTATTCATGGCCTGTGAATACACTTATGTGCAGAAATAGAAAAACTTAGGGCCATGGCCATGAACAGTTCACCACCCATGAGTTTTTCCGCCCCCTTCGATTTTTCATTCGATTCGACCCTGAATCGAGTCAAAACTTAACCAATATTTGCAGAAGCTTCCTAGATGGGTTCTACACTGATTAAACTATAAAGGAAGGATTTTGGATGGTTTGAGCGGGCTTCTATGGACGAATGCGAACAGACGCGGCGGCTAGGGCAAAAATCAATTTCTGGGCAGAATTCTGACGAAAGATCACGCAAAGGAGAGATTTGAATGCTTCATCTTCATCTCCAGATCGAGGGGAAGAGTTCTAATTACTATCTTAGTGTCTTTTTGTATTATTTTTGAGAGATTATGTCGAGTCCATCAATATACATGTTGTTTTCTATAAACATGAACGTGTAAACTTATTTTCAGGATTTGGGGAGTAGCCTGTTGATTGATTTATGAATTAAATTTTTTTGCATAAATCTTTGTTAAGAATCTTATTGAGTTGATTTGATTAGAATTGTACGTATTCCGCTTTAATACTCTGGACAAGTTTTATTGCATTTGAGACGTCGCGAGAAGGACTGGGAGGTGAATCGCGACGTCAGATCTATTCTTTTCAAACCTACGAATCCGATCACGGGAGTAGTTTAGATTTGTTTGAAGGATTTACATGATTTTTCATAGAATTTAAAGTATATAATTGCATTAATTGTGAAGAGAGTAGGGAATTAACGTAATTAGGTACCAGATTACGCTTCGGGAGGAGGTAATCTATAGCTTAGAAAAAATCTCTTTCAATGCTTTAATTTTCTGTTGAAAGGTTTATTTTTATTAAATTTATAGTTGTCAACGTGGTGAAACCCCGAGTTCAGATTCTCTCCATATGAATTTTTACCCTAAACGTTTGCTTTTGTTTTCTCATACTAGAAGCTTCCAAACAAAAGCCACACTTTGAATCGTCTGGCTATAGTTCGACCGTGTAATCGGTACTTGACTACCAGATTCTCGTTGGGAACAATAATCTTTTTATTACTTCCATAAATTCGTGTACTTACGAACGCATCAAGCTTTTGGCCCCGTTGTCGGGGATCAGACCAGCTAATATTGATTTAATCTTGAGATTTATAGACTAGACATTTTTTTATTTTTATTTTTGTTTTCACTTTCTTGTTCTTTATAGTTATTTTAAGCTATTTTTATCTTTTTGGATTAATATGATGTATGAATAGGAGAACTCAAAAATCACTTGACTAGATATCTATTCTTTATTTTGCATTTCCTATTTTAAACTTTATATTTTTGAATTTTATTACATAAATAGAAAATATGAAGTTTAACTAATGTCAATGGTCAAATCAAAGGTATGTGCCACTGATAATGACAAGAGAATATGGTACTAGGGATGACAAGAAAACCTATCCCCGGCCCGCCCAGATCCAATCGACCCGAAGTCAACGAGGAAAACCCGAGTTGACTGGGTCTCGGGTCAGGTTCGGGGAAAACCCGACGGAATAAAGTCGGGTAGGGGTCGGGTATGGAAATTCAGGTATTTGCCCCGAACCCGCCCTAATCATTAAAATGATAAATTTACCCCTTCTAAGTCATAAGTTAGGTACTAAATTTATTGTAGTTTGATGTAAAAATGATTATGTAGTTTATGTAAAATATTTTTTATTTATATATTATGAATATGGAATAAAAAACAATTATAAAATATTATTTATAATGTATATTTATTTTTTAGGCCGGTCGGGTTCGGGTTTCCCTACGAGGTCGGGTATGGGGTTGGGTTTTCTAAACCCATCGGGTTCGGGGTCGGGGATGGGTTTGGGGAAGTCGGGGTCGGGTCCCCGACCCGCCCCGTTGCCATCCCTATATGGTACGGTTGAATTACAATCACTCTCAGCAAAAGTAAATTCCTTTACTCAACAAACTGATTATTTAAGCATGCAATATTCTATGTTGAAATCTATTACTTGCAATATTTGTGGATATCATGGGCATCATTATATAGAATGTCAATTAGGGATTGCTTCGTCCTTTAACTCATGCCCTTGTACCTATAATCCAAGTTGGGAGAACTATCAAAACTTATTTTTTCAGAACAACCCAACATGTATTCCACAATTAAACTTTAGTCGACCTCAAGAATCCAACTTAGAAGCCATGCTAGAAAACTCTATAGCTGATATGACCAAACAAAGTGAGAAATTTCATAGTATAATTTATGGCACTAATAAAAATGACATAGAGGAAAGAATCCAGGATTAATCTAAGAATTTTGTAGAGTTGGAACAATCATTAGTCATGACTCTAGTCCTGGATTATGATTTACCTTCTTCAAATTTTGATGATTTTAAAAATTTTAAATAATCCATTAAGCCTTCCTCAGCACTTTACCAGCTATCCAGTCTCCTCTCACATAACATAGTGCATTGCAACACAAATACTTGAGACATATTTGAAGAAAAAATTGAACTTTTGGAGTCTTGCGAGAAGAAGGATGAGGAATTTAAGGATCCTCAAATAAGAAGTAGCAAGATAGATAGGGGTGAATTTGATAGTGTTAGGACGGAGTATTGTTGTGTCTGCAAGTACACGGATTCTCGAAGTAATAAAAGATATCGAACCCACAGAGACCTATGTGTTAAGTACCAAATAATTGTGTTCTCACTAGCTAAACAAGCGGTGCATAATGAAATAAGTCATAGGCGAATGATCGGAAACTATCACAGATTATCAGAGAGAGAAATTCGGGACTAGGGTTTCATCCTTCTTAATTTCTATAACTAGACATAAATAAGTGTTTGTCAGTTATTCTTGTTATAATAAAGATAAAATTTACTTATAAAGAAATTGCCGTCTCTCGGATGAACAATTTACACAAAACAACCTTCACTCTCGTGACTTGCTATTCAGTGTTTAAAATAAGTAAATTAGACAAAGAGAGTTAAAGTCACTTTCGTAGCTTAATTCTCAGTGTTAACATCTCAAGCAAAATTAAATATTCTCATATCTTAATTTCACAGGTTTTACTTAACCACCTCCAACAATCCAAATCACCTTTCGGTACATATTTTCATGTTTAACTCAATAAAAATTTCAAGATCAAATTATCAACAAGAATGTATGCTTCAAAAATTACGATTTAAGAATAAATCTATTCTCATAGCCTAAGTTCCTAAAACCATAATTTAAGGGTTCCAAGTTTTGTAAGTCACTTCTCAGTACATGTTACAAACTCTAAAATATTCTGATACTTAGAAACTAGAAAAGATTAAAGATAATTATCACATAAGTAAAATTATCATATCGAAGAAAAATTGACAAAATAGAGATTATCCAATCATTTCAGACATTAAGAGGATTACTCCCCCTTGTCCCAAAAAGGTTTTTATGCTATCATGGTAGAAGTAGTACAATAATATGTCATTTTAGAAAATTCAGAATTCGGAAGAAAGGGAAAATAATGTTACTGTTCACGGGGGTGTGAAAAATTTCACAACCCGTAATATCTATTATGAACGCTGTGAACAGTAGCTGCTTCTTGAGTTTTGTAGATTTCACCTCCCATCGAGCTCCTTTTGATCTGAAACTTTCTGTGTACCTTCTCCTCATGAGGCGCACTTTCCCTCCAAATTTCGTCATTTGAGATGCTCTGTACGTCTTTTAGTGAAGAACCCTAAGGCAGTAGCGATCTCTCTGATTTCTCATTCTGTTGTGGATTAAAATTGGGGATACTTGTCTTGAAATCTTTTCCTCCTCTTATAGATCACTTCCCTTCTTTCTGATTTTGAAATCATGTCCTAAATCTCCCATATTTGGCTTTGCAAATTCCGGCTACAGTAACTCGCGGAAGACTCTGGCAAACTCGGCTAGTTAATTCAGAATTATGGCCGTGGAATAAATTATGGCAGTGTCGTAATCTTATCAGTGCAAAATCCTAGAATAATTACGGCCTATAATAATAAGAACAGTAGTACTGTGATTTGCTCTTTGTAATTCTCTAGGATAATAATGGCTGGTGATAATTATTACGACAGTGCCGTGATTACTTCAATTTCCCCCTGATAGAATTACAGCTATAATAAAATTTACGGCAATGCCATAATCTTCTCTGTGCAAAAATCTCCAAAAATCATGGTTGAGAAAATTAATCACGGTGGTGCCGTAATTCATTCCGTAAGTTCAAATAAAACCACGACCATAATAATAATTACGGCCCTGCCGTAATTTCGCCTCAAACTCGGAATTACTTGAAAATTGGCAGGTAATTCCCCCTTGATGATTGGATTTCATCCATGCACTCAGATTATTCAAAAATCCATCGAATTTTAGCCTTTTCTACCTGAAATTGATCAAAAATGAGAAGAGATGTAGATTCTGAAAAATTTGACAAATAAGGCTTCCAAACAAGCAAAAGAACATGAATATCACTCAAAAAGGCTAAACAATCAATATAAAATTTACTATGAATTTTTGAGTCATCAAGTACCCCATTGAAGAGAAAAAAATTGAGGAGAAAAATGAGAAAGAGGATCATGTGCATATTCTACCACCACTACCATATGAACCATCAATTCCTTTTCTCCAAAAAAATTCATTAGGAATTTGCATGATTGATGATGAAAGAGATTATTATAAGGATAATGATGCTGAGGTAGCCGAAATATTATTTGATTCAAATCCAACCAAATCCAATGTGAAATTTGAAAACTTCTTGAGCAATCTAAGGCATGAATTTTTTTATCTTAATTTTAGTTTTCTTCCAATTGCTGATACAAATTTAAAAGAAGAACGCATGATATTGCTCTTGGATAAATGTAGAAAAATTATTAGGTATTCTTTTCTTGACTTTAACTTTTGTTTTTGTATGCAGAAAAATTATTAAATATTCTTTGGTGGGCACACTCTTGAGACGAAAGAAAAGCTAAAGACTATATGCTCTCTACTATGCCACTGATTCACCAACTCTGCCATGACATGAATCAATGGTCGAGCTAATGACCTTAAACAAGCGTTTTTTGAGAGGCAACCCAAATTTTTAACTTTTACCACTTTTAGTTTTAGTTTTTAATTTTCTTTAAATTTTTAGAAATTTTTATAGCATGATTTGATGAATTTTTATTGATGGAAAATCTTTTCATAAGTTGTTTTATATGCAAAAATTTTTGAAAAATTTTTACTTGAAGAACAGGTGCCAAACAAGATATTCACGTGTGTGGCCATGAGTCCCTCACGGGCCGTGAATGTTGCCTCTGAAGGAAACGCGAGAAGGCCAAAAGTCCACAGAAACTTTCATGGTCATGGCCATAAGTCACTCATGAGCCGTGAGTTTTATTTTGCAAAAGGGACCTAAGTCACAAAAATATTCATGACCGCAGCCGTGAACGACTCACCGACTATGAAGACTTAATTTCACACATCATGGGCTAAAGTTAGGGTTCATGTATTTGCTGGTGAATCCAAATTTTTGCCTGATCCTTCCCTTCTTAGGTGACAAATCCCTCTTCCAGACCTTCCTTCATCATCGGTATCCCTTTCCGTTGATCCTTCGACGAGATTTTGGCCGGATTTTCTCAAAAGTTGTCGGACAACCTCAAGAACACAATTTCACCATTGAAGCATGATATCAGCCCGATTTTTGCCCAGATTTGTGAGAGTCTGTTACCTAGCTGTTACATTTGGTTTCTCCACTCGATTCACATGCTTTTGCACTAATTTGGAACCGAGATTACTTGATTATTGAGTGAGATTTATGCAAAATCGTGGTTGAAGGTTTGATAGAGTTACTGTAGCTTCAAGAAATCTCTGAATTTTCGTCTTTATTAAGAAGTTTCTACCAGATTTGTTGTTTTACCAAGAGGAACAATGAGAATTAGACCATATGGGGTAGTTAAAAAAAATAGAAGACTAGGAGCCTATCCTCCAGGTATCCGAGATATAGGATGATCCATGAGATTCCACTGACTTCCAATATGCATATTGATTCGTAGCCTGCAGAGGATATTCTAGAGGACACATTAGCATCATAGTCAGCTCAAATGCCAGCGATGTCTACTCCACCATCAGCTCAGACTGAGACTCATACTGATTTTTCGTCAAACATTTTACCAGAATTACTAGCTACTACACCAAAGCTTCTAGAGGATACACATTCACCACAGCTAGTTGAGGCTTTTGCTGATTTGCCATTAGATATTCTATCGGACTTACCCGCGGATATACCAGAGGACTCTGAGGACACTAAAATTGATTAACCTTTGTGAGTATTTTATTACTTTATTATTATTATTATTATTCTTATATACATCGAGGACGATGCATACTTTTCTTTGTGGGATGATACATGTTTGGTTTTCATTGATAATTGTGGATTAAATGATATAGTATATGCAACAATTTAAATCTATAGTGTCTTCATGTATTTTGATTGTATTTGAGCTTTATAGGTGTGTATTTTGAATGTTTATGATTTTTAAGGATATACAAGTTTATTTTATCCTTAATTCTAAACTTAGGAAACATTCTGAGTATTTGATTTGATGACTTAGGGAATTTTTGAAATTTCATATAGACTTAAATTGTTGAGTAAATTCAATTCTGGTATTGATAAAATACATATGTGAATTGTTATACATTCATGAGACACGTGCATAGTCGAATTTACTTGAAGTTTAATTTATCTAACTTTGCTTGATAGAGAACTTTCTATGAATAGAAAATTAGTGATATTTCTTTAACTGAGACTGACTCCAATTCCTCAGGTTGAGGAATCTAAAGTCATGAGTTATATTATACCATGAATTAGTATAATTTAAGTCTGTTACGATCAAGTAACAGAGGGAAAATCTTAAAAGTAAATATTTATCCCTCATGTAGAAAGATCGATAACGATTTAAGTACCATGCCCTTGACCGGCTCTCTCCAGAAATTAAAAAAAATGAATAAAAGAAAAAAAGAATAAAAAGAGGGAGTTGTAGGTCAAGTGGACAACTCCGTTGACTTTAAGATTGAAACTATGAGTTAAATTATATTGCTCTGCGGTATACTTTAAACAATGTTATGATGCTATAGGATAGGGCGCATAACCGTTTAAAGAACAAATTGCATTAAAATTCTCTTATCTTTAACATCACTGAAATTCTTGAAGTAGAAATTTTATATGTTAAGTGAAGTAGATTTATTAAGATGAGAGTATTTGATAGTTAGTAAAGATTGAATGTTATGACATGAATTATGAATTTTATCCTTCTTGGATTGAGAACTCTTGAAAATTAATTTCTATTTTGATTTTTCTTAAATTACTTACATTATGAAAGATTGATTGCTTAAATTGTGGACAAAGGATATTATTAAGGGGAAAACAAAAAACGAATGTCCCTTATCTTTACATTCTCCATACATATCAGAATATTGCTTGAGGACAAGCAAAACTTCAAATTTAGGGTATTTTGATGAGTTGCATTTATATCATATTTTTGTCTGTATTTTATATGATATTTTGGGCTTATTTTATGATTTTATACCAATTTTTAGTGTTTTTTACTTCACTTTGTATGGAATCTTCACTTTTCTTGGTTTTTATGAAAATGCAGGTAAAATGACATAAAAATGATGGGTTTTGTGAGTTTTAAGGCCATAGCATGGTTCCCGAGGAAATTACGAGGTCGCACATCAAATTTGGAGTGAAATAGAGCCTAGACGCAATATTCACGGTTGCACCCATGAGTCTTTCATGAGCCATGAATATCACTCAAAATGATGGATTTTATGAGTTTTGATGCCACAGGGTGATTCGTGATGAAAAGACAAGGTCGTATGTCAAATTTAGAACAAAATGGAGGTCAAATGCAACTTTCAGAGCCGTAGTCATGAGTGTATTCACAGGTTGTGAGTACACTTATGTGCAGAAATAGAAAAACTCAGGGTCGTGGCCGTGAACAGTTCACCACCCGTGAGCTTTTCCGCCCCCTTCGGTTTTTCACTCGATTTGACCCCAAATCGAGTCAAAACTTAACCAAACTTTGCATAAGTCTTCCTAGATGGGTTCTACATTGATTAAACTATAAAATAAAGGATTTTGGAAAGTTTGAGGGGACTTCTATGGATGAACATGAACAGACGTGGCGGCTAGGGCGAAAATCAATTTCTGGACAGAATTCCGGTGAAAGATCATGCAAAGGAGGGATTTGAATGATTCAACTTCATCTCCAGATTGAGGGGAAGAGTTCTAATTACTATCTTAGTGTCTTTTTGCATTATTTTTAAGAGATTATGTCAAGTTCATCAATATACATGTTGTTTTCTATAACCATGAACGTGTAAACTTATTTTCGAGATTTGGGGAGTAGCCCGTTGATTGATTTATCAATTAAATTTTTTGCATGAATCTTTGTTAAGAATCTTATTGATTTGATTAGAATTGTACGTATTCCACTTTAATACTCTATACAAGTTTTATCGCGTTTGAGACATCGCGAGAAGGACCGGGAGGTGAATCGTGACGTCAGATCTATTCTTTTCAAACCTACGAATTCGATCACGAGAGTAGTTCGGATTCGTTTGAAAGATTTACATGATTTTTCATGGAACTTAAAGGATCTAATTGCGTTAATTTTCACAAGAGTAGGGAATTAACATAATTAGGTATCGGATTACGCTTCGGGAGGAGAAAATCTGTACCTTAGGAAAAATCTCTTTCAACGCTTTAATTTTCTATTCAAAGGTTTATTTTTATTAAATTCATAGTCATCAACGTGGTGAAACCCCGAGTCCGTACTCTCTCCGTATTGATTTTTACCCTAAACACTTGCTTTTGCTTTCTCATACTATAAGCTTCTGAACAAAAACCACACTTTGAATCGTCTAGCTATAGTTCGACCGCGTAATCGGTACTAGACTGCCGGATCCTCGTTGGGAACGATAATCTTTTTATTACTTCAATAAATTTGTGCACTTGCGGACGCATCAGCTCCCACAGGCAGGCCACTAGTTGCTGGTTCTAGTTGTTGAGCTCTCCTAGATGTCATCCCTATGGCATTGATTAGTGTGCTGCTATTCCTTCCCTTCACCACGAGGTGGAGTTAAATACCCTAATCTAGGGTCTGGCAACTAGTGGAGTGTGATCTTCCTAGGCTCCGTGGATCTTGTGCCTTGTTTAGTTTGTTGGGGGTCTTGCAAATGCCTCCAGAATCCACTTCGGTGACTTTGGGTAAGGCTAGTAGGATGCCATTCAAATTCTCGTTGCCTCCCCCATTAGTGGCTGTCCTAGCCAAGTCTAAATCTAAACCATAGAGCTCCTTATTCTCTAAGCATATAAGCTGCTCTACAAATTGCTCCTTGATTTCATCTATTGTGCAAGTGGTGAATGATTCCATTGAAACTAGTGCTCTCCCCAATGAGTTGGAGGAAAATCTTCTCTAAGCATATAAGCTGCTCTACAAATTGCTCCTTGATTTCATCTATTGTGCCAGTGGTGAATGATTCCATTGAAATTAGTGCTCTCCCCAATGAGTTGGAGGAATATCTTTCCTATTGGAAAAACTCGATTATAGGCTACTTTATTGGGTCAAGGATAGCTTTCTTAGCCATGAAGCAGCGAGTCCTCTAGTTATGGGATATTAAGGGTGAGATGAATGTTTTCTCCTTGCCCTCTGGTTTCCTACTGTTTAGATTCAATGATTAAGAGGAAATGCACTCCATCATTGAATGGGGGTTATGGTTTATTTTTGGACGCTTGCTAATTTTGAATGCTTGGACTCCCGGTGTTGCACTGGAGAAGATGAATTTGTCCTCTATCCCAATCTGTGTCTAGATCCATAATGTTCCTCTTCATTGGTGGTCTTTAGGCATTCTTGGTCAAATTTCATGTGCTTTTGGTACTCCTCTATACATGGACCAAGCAACTGCTGTGAAGTCATGCATTGGTTTTGCACAGGTGTGTGTTGAAATTAGTGCAGATACAGTTCTCCCTTGGTCTCTCTCAATCTCTCCCTTAACAGCGAGGCAGGAGTTTCACTTGATTTTGAATATGAGTGGACCCCTCTGAGCTGCATAACTTGCAAGACTTTTTGGCCATGTGGATAAGATGTGCATTACTATGGATTGAGCTACAAAGGCCTGTGTTCCCAGGTCCACCCACTCAACCATTTCTAATCCTTTGGATTGTCTATGCCAATTGACTCAGCTTTAAAATAAGGATAAAGAAAAGGACTCTGGTCCCTTGGTGTCTATCTTGCAGCTTCTCGAACCCTCTTTCCCTGCCATGCAAGTTGACCTACCTAACCTATGTTATAGACAAGTCGATGTGGATATAACAAGGAGTGTCTCCCAAGATCCTCTAGCTCTTACATCTATACAAGATGTGGAGCTCATGCCCCTTGATAAGGGGATTTTGGCATCTGACCTGCAGCAACCCACCTTCCAAACTATGATGACTAATGCGATGAAAAAGAAAATAAGGAAATAGAAGAAGCTTCAAATAGGGAAGGCATTACTTATTGATGGTAGCCCATCTAGTCTCGTACCTCAAGCTGAATTCCCAAAGGATCCTAAGAGTCTTGATCCTTCTCCTTTTGTTGTGCCATGATAGACAACCTACACACTATTCTATGTTAGAACATTAGAGGACTCAACTCAAAAAGAAAATAAGATATGCTTCTGATGTTCATTAAGCAACATTCTATTAAGATGGTGTCTTCTCGAAACTAGAGTTAAAGAAGGAAACACACTCTCAGTTATACAAAATATCTTCTAAGGTTGGAATTTCTTTTCCAACTATCCTAACAACCCAGGTGGTAGGACTTGGTGGGGTTGGGATCCTACAGTTTACCATGATGAGGTTGTGGACTCTTTTGACCAGGTCTTCCATGGGTTAATTTCCTCCCCCCCATGGTGAACATCTCTTTCATATGTTTATGGTCTATGGGCATTATACAAAAACTCATCGGCGTTGGATTTGAGAGTTCATTTGTTAGCATATCTCAAACACACCCTCAATTTTCCTTGGAGAGTTTAATATGGTTTTCTATCAAGATGAAAAACTCAAGGGACAAGAGCCTAGGATGAATGCAATGCAAAATAATCAAGATATGTTATCGACACTAGGGTTGAATGACATAAAGTGGTGGGGTGCATATGACACGTGGTCTAATTCCAAGCTTGGTGTGGACCGCATTTGGTGCAAGCTAGACAGAATTCTGGCGAATCAACAATGTATCTATAAGTTCTCCAATGCTAAGGTAATTTTTTCACAACCGAATTTGTCATATCATTCTCCTGAAATGATTCACTTTGGTGGAAGACAAAGTTAAAGGGGACTATATTCCATTTTTTCAACTTGTGGAATTCATATGAGGAGATGCATAATATGGTTCGAAGCACATGGAACTCTACTACAGCCCAAGATACACCTATGTACATGTTAATGCAAAAACATAAAAGGGTCAAAGGTGCCCTCAAAAAATGCGCAAGCGACATGATAAAAATTAGAGAAAATCCACACTCTTTGTTATGTCTCAAGAGTTGGAGAAAATCCAGGAGGCCATGCAAGCCTCCCCCATACAAGATAGCCTAATGGAAAAAAGAAAAAACGTGTAGAGAGGCTCTTGCTAAA
Source organism: Costus lasius (assembly GCA_027563935.2). Lineage (NCBI taxonomy): Eukaryota > Viridiplantae > Streptophyta > Magnoliopsida > Zingiberales > Costaceae > Costus > Costus lasius. Next base: position 115,772,970 of record CM050450.1, on the reverse strand, counting down.
TACTGGGATTAAGAGGTGGCTGCTATGAAACAAAAGTCTAGGAACATGCTCATTACATTAGGGTATGCAAATACAATATTTTTATAACCTTATGAAAACATGACAATGCAAGAACTCAATTTTATCTATCAAAACCCCCCAAAGGATAGTTTGTTTATGGCGAGGATGTTTGCTATGAAGCCATCACATTCTACAGATCCCTCCTAGGCCCCTAGTTGGAGGAACGTGAGCTCCAACCTATCCCTGTTAGATGTAGTTTAGCAAACACAGCATACCATCTATTTGATGGCCCTATCACCGCTCTAGAAATTGAGAAGGTAATCTTGGGTGAAAATATCTCTAAGGCCCCAGGGGTTGATGGTCTGAATGCGGGGTTTTTTAGAGGCTATTAGCCCATTATTAAAGATGATGTTGTAAAGACAATTTTTCATTTCTTCAGGAATGGTTCTCTACTCAAGGAAATTAATATTACCTCCTTGTCCCTGATACAAAAAATACTGAACCCTTCATCATTTGCAGAATTTAGACCCATCTCTATGTGTAGGATGATCTACCACTTTATTGCAAAGATTATTGCTGATCAAATTAAACTCGTTCTGCCATAAATTGTTGGCCCCAACCAACATGCTTTTATCTCGGGACGATCCATCCATGAGAACTTCATGTTGTGCTATGAACTTATCCATCATTACCAAAAGCCTAAGAAAGGATCAGATATGGCGATCAAAATTGACCTCCACAAGGCCTATGACACAGTAAGATGGATTTATAGAAAGCATGCTCAACTCCTACTGCTTCCCTCCATGGATGTCAGCAAGAATTATTTCTTGTACTAGATCACCCACATTTACAATAAACCTAAATGGCGAAGATACTGGGTTCTTTAGGGGTACCAGAGGACTCAGACAGGGATGCCCCATGTCACCATACCTATTTATAATGGTCATGCAAATACTCACAGACCTCTTACAACATGAACTAGATCAAGGAATTTTTCATCTTCACTGCAAATGTCAGAACCCCATAATCACTAACCAACAATTCGTCGATGATGTGATAATTTTCTCAGAGGCTTCAGCAACATTAGCTCATGCAATTGAGAGAGCTTTGGCTCAATTTGCAGAGGATATCTTCACCTAAATAAGTCAAAATCCCAAATTTTCTTCTCTACCTCTTGTAGTCAAATTCAGGATGATATCTATACGACTCTTGGCTTTGCCAAGGGTACATTGACCTTCACATACTTGGGAATCCCCATTGTCAGCAAAAAGTCATCTATTAGAGAATGCTTGCCCTTGTTGGAAAAAGTCTCTAAGCATCTAGCTTCATGGAAGAGCAAATTACTATCATATGCTAGTAGAACCGAACTCATCAAATATGTCTGCTATGGGAACATTATGTATTAGTGTGGCACATTCCAATTACCAGCAGAGGTGGTTACTAGACTCAACACTTTACTCTCAAGTTTCCTTTGGAACAAGGGATTGCAAAGATCTATACCCAAGGTATCATGGAAAAATACTACTAGACCCTATATGATGAGTGGTCTTGGGATAAGGGACATGAAAAGATTCAACTCTGCTTTGATATGCGCCATTTATGGTACATGGTCTCTAAGAAACCCTCTCTTTGGGTAAAATGGATTCATGAAAGTTACCTACATGATGATTCCATTTGGTCCCTTCGCATACCAACCCAAGTTTCCTGGTGTATCCAGAGTTTTCTAAATGTAAGAGAGGTCTGTGTTAATATGGTTAGCTTTCTGATAGCTAATGGGAACTTCATACAACTATGGTTAGATCCCAGGCTAAATTCTAAGGCTCTCTACACACTGGTCGTGGACCTTGGACTTACAAATCTCTAGGAAGAAATGTCTTAATGACATCTTGCATTTATATAGTATTTTTAGTATGTTTTTACTATAAATTATCTCTCTTTTCTATTTTGTTCTTACTCATATTTTGACTTAAATTCTATTATTATTCAAAATCTTTACCTCTATTTGCTTTTGTCATATTTAAGGGGAAAATGACTAATTTTTTATGGATTTTAAAAGATCTAAGCACACTAATGGATTCCAGACGTCAAAACAAAATCGCCCATAAAATTTTATGCAAATCAAAGCTTCGTAACAAAATTATGGCACCACTATGAAAATAATCACGATCATAATCTTCGGATGAACACAAAAAAATTTATGGTTGGCCTGTGACAAATATCATGGCCATAATTCTCTCAGCACATTTCAACGAGCTTCATCGATAAGATTACGTCCTGCCTATGATTTTATCACGGTCGTAATTCTCTTGGGTATTCTATGCTGAAAACTGCCAACAAAATTATGGCCCACCTGTGATTTTTATGACAGCCATAATTTTATCCGCCAGCCACAATTTCAAGCCTGTTTATTGCCCGATTTGGCTTGTTTTCAAGGCAAATTTTGGAAAAAAAAAAATATATTTGGAAGGTTCTTAAAGTTATTAGCATGTTTTGGAAAGATTTTGGGGGACATTTGGTAAGTTTTTGAATGGGATTTCACAAAGGGGCGGAACTAGGGTGACTAGACGGCAACGAGAACTGTTCTTCTACATCAGAGGGCTTCTTTCTTCGCCTTCTGGACCGAGCTTCATGAGGGACACTTAGTTTCATCATACTTGTTGATTTCATCATTTATTTTTCAATTGTAATCAAGAACATAAATTTTTCTTATGTTGAAACGATTAACAGGTTAGCAAAAACTCTATTTTAGAGCTAGGGCGTAGCTCTCTATGTTATCATAACATCATATGTGATTTTTTGTACCCTTTTGAAGTAATTTACATGTGTTAGATTTGAATATTGTTGTGCTTAATTATGTGTTGAAATACTTAAAGGTGAATTATGACATCGGATCTATAGTATTTGGACATATCGATTTGATCACAAAAGTATATCGAATTGATCTAAGGGATTATATGGTTTTTCAAGAGCTCAATGGGCTTATTTCGAGTTAATGACCATGAAAGTAGAAAATTAACTCAGGTAGACACTGGGTTATACTACTGAAAGGGGGGCAATTCACACACTCGAATAAATCTCCTTCAGCTTAGTAAATCCTTCATTTGGTTGATTATTGCTATTGTTGTTATATGACGTAGAGTGGTGAACCAAAGTCCTGATCCTTCATAACTTGATTACAAAACCCATTGCATTCTATTAGTTAATTCAGTAGCTTAGTTCAGTTAGATTCTAAATCAACTCCATTTTTATCCATTTTTATTCATCTAGCTAAATCAACTCCATTCTAAATCAACTACGTTACCATCCATGTCTTTCTTCTTTCTGAAGATCCACTTACAGCCTATAGGGATTACTCCCGGAGGTGGATCAACCAAATCCCAGACTTGGTTATCTGACATGGAGTCCATCTCGGCTCGCATAGCTTCAAGCCATCTTGCTGACTCCGGTCCACATACCGCATCCGCATAAGTGAGGGGTTCATCATTAATGATGTAGACTCCGTCATAGCGCTCAGGCTGACGACGAATCCTTCCCGATCTACGCGGTTCCCGTGATGTCTGAGCCTCAGGTTGAACATTAACCTGATCTATTGGCTCACACTCATCCAACTGTGCTTGACTACTTTGTCCCTCTTCTGGAATTTCATCCAGCTTTATTTCTCTCCCACTGGCCTCTTGCAGAAGAAACTCCTTCTCAAAAAAAATAGCCGTTCGAGCAACAAATACTTTATTCTCTTTGGGATCGTAGAAATAATAACCCTTAGTTTCTTTAGGGTATCCGACAAAGATGCATTTATCAGATCTGCTTTCCAGTTTCCCAGAGGCGAGCCTTTTGACATAAGCCTCGCAACCCCAGATCTTGATAAATGTCAAGCTCGGCTGTTTCCCATACCATAACTCATATGGCGTCTTTGAAACGGCCTTGGATGGCACTCGGTTTAGCACCTTTGCAGCTGTTTCCAGTGCAAATCCCCAAAAGGAGTAAGGTAGAGTAGCTTGACTCATCATAGAACGAACCATATCCAATAAGGTTCGATTCCTCCTCTCGGACACACCATTCCATTGCGGTGTCCCCGGCGGAGTGAGCTGTGAGATGATCCCACACTCCTTCAGATAGTCAGTAAACTCATGACTCAAGTATTCTCCACCTCGATCTGATCGAAGTGCCTTGATATTTCAGCCTAACTGATTCTGTACTTCATTTTTGAATTCTTTGAACTTGTCAAAAGATTCACTCTTATGTCTCATTAAGCAGACATAACCATACCTACTGAAATCATTAGTAAAAGTAATGAAGTATGAATAGCCACCTCTGGCATGTTTACTAAATGGCCCACACACATCACTGTGAATAAGGTCAAGTAAACCTGAAGCCCTTTTACCTTTATTAGTAAAAGGAGTCTTCGTCATCTTACCCATTAAACAAGCTTTGCATGTATCAAGCTCCTCATAGGAGAATGATCCCAGCAGTCCATAGTCATGCAACCGCTTAATGCGCTTCTTGTTAATATGGCCTAGACGACTATGCCATAACAAGGTGCTGTCATCAGCATGCTTGGCTTTCTTATTATCAATTTGTTGTACAGAACATTCCATGTCCAACATGTATAACCCATTGACAATCGACCCAGTTGCATAAACAATACTATCAAATGAAATACAACACTGTGAAGTTTTGCATTCAAATAAAAAACCTTTCCTGATAAGAGCAGGAATAGAGATAATATTCTTTGTTATGCTTGGTACGAAATAACAATTGTCAAGTTCTAATACAAATCCAGATGGTAAAGAGATGTGATATTCTCCTACAGCAACAGCAGCAACTCGTGCCCCGTTTCCAACTCGTAGGTCCACCTCATGCTGTCCCACCTGTCTTCTTCTCTTGAGTTCCTGCACATTTGAACAAATGTGAACTCCACATGCAGTGTCCAGCACCCATGAAATAGAAGAAGCAACCATGACTTCAGTCACGAAAATACCTGAGCCAGAAGTGGAAGGCTTGCTTCCCTTCTTTTCTCCTCGGAGCGCTCTACAGTCCTTCTTCCAGTGACCCAGCTGGCCACAATGGAAGCATCTGTTGTCCTTTGACCGCTTCACCTTTTGTTTCAAAGCCTTGTTGTAGCTCTTGATAGGGGTTTTGCCCTTCTTTCCCTTCTTCTTATTCCCAGAAGGGACCATCAAGACAGAGGATGAAGGCTTTCCCTTCTCAAGAGTCTGCTCTGTTGTGCAGAGCATATTCAGTAATTCTGCCGGAGTACAGTCGATTTTGTTCATATTAAAATTAATGATGAATGCATCGAAAGAAGCCGGAAGAGACTGCAAGATGATGTCTACAACAAGTTCTTGATTGATGGTATGACCCAGTTTCTCTAGAGCTTCTTTGTACCCAATCATCTTGAGTACGTGAGCTCCCACTGGACTCCCTTCAGCCAGCTTGCTATGAAAGAAAAGTTTCGTCAAGTTATAGCGTTCTGTCCTTGCCTGTGCAGCATACAGCAATTTCAGATTTGCTATAATATCAATAGCAGATAAATCCTTATGCTGACGCTGGAGCTCGGGCGTCATTGACGCAAGCATAAGGCAAGCGACATCAGTACTATCACTGACGTGCTTTTCATAAGCATCTCGAACCGCCCTTGCGGCGTTCGCAGCGGGTTGAGCCGGCATTGCCGACTCAAGGACGTATAACTTCCTCTCAGCTTTGAGGACAATCCTCAGCTGTCTGTACCAGTCTGAGAAGTTTGGCCCAACAAACTTCTCCTTTTCCAATATGGATCGCAAGTTGAGCCCTGTGGTGTTCGTTGCTGCAGGAATCTACAACATAGCAAGAACAACAAGGTCAATATCCATGTTAGAATCATTCCAGGACTTAAGAGTGATTCTTTTCTCACTATTTTATCTGACTGAAAATCCAATAAAACAGCCCGAAAGAGTAAAACTCTTTTAGTGAGATGGGATCCAGATTTCATATTTGATCTCCGCGTCCCGCTCAGGCGAGATAAGATGCACAGAGAGTTCAAGCACTAATCACTGGTAGGCAATCCATGCCAATCGCCAACCCGTGCGATTCCCCTTCATCTAGGCAATCTAGAAGACTGTGCCAACTGAGTTGGTACAACACAGTTTCTGATTCCTCAGATGGCTGCCTCCATATAGCTATCATATGCTCAACTTGTAGCCTATATGGTCAACCTGACCTGACCTACTTCCTGGATCACCACGTGCTATGCTGAGCAACGAGAAGCGATAAATCCCTTCTCTATAGCATGTAGGTGTAATCGCTCACCGTCTGAAAATAGCTGGGCGTGCCCACTGAGTGGGTACAACACGGCCCCAACGATAGTCAGAACAGTGAGGTTTCGCGTCAGAAGGCAATCGATAGCTTGATATTTACGTTGGATTTTAACGGTCTTTTATCTTCTTACTATCATGCAAATTCTATAGTGATAGCTGAAGAATAAAACATGCATGTGCTAATATTACTTAAAACAGTAAATAGAAAGCACAATTATCTTATGTGGTAAACGCCCATAAAACTTAAGTAAAACCCTAGTTTAACAAAAGTCTTTACTTGAGCTCTTTATGGGACTCTTGTACCTCATCCGGCCCAGCCCGGGCCCAAACACCATCTGCAGCCCAAATGTGCCCACAAGACAGAATGGGCCTGTTCTAGAGTCAACCTCTAGACCACCCACCTAGTGAAGCCAATTGCTGCAAGCGCTTCTGCCAAATGTGCTGTGTGCTCATGTCTGATCAAATTACATTTTAAACTATCTAGACATGGTTTGACACGCAGGTCAATTATACATTCATATAATTTCAAATGTGACTCGCAGATCACATCAAATATATATTAATTTCCAGGCACGCAGGCCCCAGCACAGCATACAAAAAGGGCAGCCCACATAAGATTAAATAAACACTCAATATACTCAATGCAACATATTAAACATGTACTACATGTGATCCAAACAGAAATAAAATTTTAGAAAAACCCATGGCATCAATTTTATTTCCTTATGTGCCCCACTACCTTACAACGGTCCATTAACAGATATCCACTCGTCAGACCAAGTCAGACCCACTACCCTTGCATGCACCCAGTCATAACTGACTTGCGTCGACCCAATGGTCGACTATGCATGCCTTAAGAGCTGAACGTCCCACATGATTTCCGGCAAGCGGGTGTGACCCCGGGCCATAATCATGATCGTCCACTAGGCGCCTCAAACAGACATCGCTACACTCCCTTCTGCAGTCGGCTTATAGCCACTTGTACTTCTTGCGCACAGGTGCTATCTAGCCGCCCATCCAGGCTGTCAGATAGTCTGAGTAGGCTATTGGGTTCAGACTTGACTAACGACTTCAAAACTGTTAACCCGTCTAAGTATTTAATAATAGGCGCACAGATAGATCTAATGGAGTCGCGCATGAATATAATTTTGTTTGAAAAAACAACTATGATATATGCGCAAACTATGTATGCAAAGCTCCATCTTACATCACATGCGCAAGCTATGTATGTAAACTCTCTGTGCATCATGTAGTCGCATGTGAACATAAACAAGATCTACCCAATTACTCAAGCATGGATCACAAGAAGGCAACCATATGCATCAAGTCAGATAACCTCGCTCTGATACCACTAATGGGATACCAAGAAGTACAAGTGACTTCAATGAAAAACTTGTAGCAAAAACTAGGAATCCATAGAATCGCATGACATGAGCACATGATCAACCTTGTATAAGTTGCATAAAACAAGTTAGAGTATTACCTGTGCCATGATGTGAGAGGCGACTTGGAAGATGAAAGGGGCGAGTGCCTCTTCTCCAAAGATGTCACACACAAGATGAGAAAGACTTTCTTCCTTGTGTTCCTTGTGCTAGCAAAGACACCAAGGAGTCTTGATCGTTTCTTGGAAAGGATGATGTGTGTCCCCTTGGCTGGTCGAACTTCTCTTCCTTGCGTGAAGATGATCCACACGAGAGAGCGAAGAGAGGAGAAAGCGAGAGGAGGAAGCGAAAAACCGTGGGTCTCCAAAAAGGAAAATTCGGCCACCACATATGGTAAGAACCGAATATGTAACTCCCTCCATAACTCCCCTTTAAATGATCGAAAACTCCTCTTTGAATTGAACCATCTGTTCACAAGTGAACCGGTTCAATCTCAATTTGGTTCAAGCGCCAAATCAAACCAGCCCTGGTTATAATCTTCTTTGAACCAAATGGCTCAAGATCTAACCACACATCACATTGAACCCCTAATCTTTACGATCAAGCATCAATCCTCCGATCAAAGCTTACCGATCACATGTCCTAATCAATCAAACATGATTAGACTAGATCTCACTTTTAATTAGAGCTTAAATTCCTTTAAACTGAACTAGAATAATTCCAGTCTACACGATCTGACATAAGTAAGCCATATCATCAAATTGTGCGACCCTAAGGGTTTCCTTCAATGTCGGTAACGATAACTTACGTTATCACGACCAGTGAGAGGTATCTAGCAACACATCACTGTCTTCCAATATGAAGAAAAGAGTCTTCCAAGACTACTCCCAAACCACAGCACAAGTGTGAATCTTATTCACTTGGCATACATGTTTCCCTTTGCCACTGGATGTTCTCGTCGGACAAGCGTGTCAAGCCTGTGATTCCAACATGATGAAAATGGTTAGATCAGATGAACATAGTCATCTGGGTATGGCCATACACATTCTCAACCATTTCATCCATAGGGCCCCTTTAGAACATCACACTCCAACCATGAGAGGCAATCCTATATCTATCACAAGTACCCTAACATGACTCATGCCCACTATCCAAGATAATCCTTAATCATTATCTTTCAAATGATATGGAACTACCTCAAGATAATGCCAATCATCACTTAGAAACACAAGTGATCTCAAGTCAGAGGGAATATGCCACTTGCTTGTATACAAGGATTATTCACATTGTGACAAACAATTGAATATCCTGAGAAGGGTCAGTCCAGTACATCCAATGCACCTATGTGTCTAAATCTTATTCCATGCTCGAAGCATCCTATAAGATTAGAACACATATTAGTCTCAATCATACCAAGGCTGTCTCACGTTCACCAAGATATCTCGACTAAGGATAATATTGAATGTCAGCTAAACTGAACATCATTGAGACATTACTCAGAAGTATACATATAGCAGCAGATTATGTAACAATCTGAATAACAACGAATGCCTCCAAAAACATATATATTTAGTTTATACATGATACTGAAAATAACCCAAGGCCTCAAACATTAGCCTTAAGGGCATACCCTAACAATTCTCTCGAAGATAACTTTTCCCAGGAACGACCAGTACACTTCACGGCTAGGTGAACCCCACAGGGTTCACTGGTGCTTTCACCGGATGTCCGAAAGTCAACATAACACTTCACCACTTGGTGAACCCGGTGGGGTTCACCCGTGATTCTCTTAGAGGGAGTTTTTGCAGAAACGTATAGTACACTTCACTGGCAGGTGAACCCCACGGAGTTCATCGGTGATTCTTACTCGACATAACTTCACAGCAGACTTCACCACCAGGTGAACCCAGCGGGGTTCACCCGTGATTATAGCCCAGCAGCCCGACTTACATGTGATCAAAAGTGGGCTGATCGACCCCCACTCCGTTTTTCTTCGATTCTGAGCCCAATAAAAATTAGAAAAATATGAAAAAAAATGTTTTGGAAAGCTAACAAAGAGGCAAATCCTTTGGGTATAAAAGCCCTCTTTTTCGTGACATATTTAGAGAGCAATCAAGGGACGAAGCGGCGGGGGCGAGTGGACTGGTGACAAGGGTTTCCGGAGAGGATTTTGGGGCGATTTCGCGACGGATCTTCATCAAACTTGGAGGAAACGTTTGCATCATCTTTTCCTACCTCTCCTTTATCTTTGTTTCTAGTTTTCTTTATCGATTTGAGAGATTTGTGCAGATTTGTATTGTTTTTCTAGCTTAAACCTTTATTCGGGGATCGGATGAAGCCCTTTGACTTGATCTTTTGTATGAATTGAACTTATTTGATATTTTGAGTCTTATCTGAGCAAATTTTATTTAGTTGTGTTTATTTCATAATATTGCCTTGATCAAGTAGTATTGTGTTTTAGCCGACGCGATCCATACCGAGAGGAGGGTCGTGGAGGTAGAACCCCTAGGCAAAACTTATGAATCCATGACACGAGAGTGCTTGGTTTTCGCTCGAGGGTAATTTAATTTTCCATAGAACTCATTGGGTTTATTTGGAACGATCCACCGCGAGAGTAGGAGACCATTCCGGATAAGCACCGGGGTGTACCACCGAGAGGGGGCATCCTGTAACTTAGGGAAGATTCCTTTTGCAAAATGATAAACTCATGTATCAAATAAATTACAGTTCAAATAGATCAATCAATGTGGTGAATTTCGTAGTCCTGATATCTCTTAATTAGACACCCTCCATATTTCTATCACTGTTTTTCCTATTTTATTTATAGTTGAATTAGTTTACTTTATTTCCAAAACACCAAAAAATTGGATTGCTTAGCTTTTAAATATCAGAATAGTTGGTACTTGACCTAGCTCCCTGTGAGATCAACAATCTTTTGTATTACTTCAATAACACCATGCGCTTGTCTGTACTCATGAGGAGCTATTAAAACTGCTAGAGACAACCGAGAAGGAAATGGGAAGTCAAAATCTAAGTCTATTCTTATGGTTTCCAAGACCATTAAGAAGTGGAAAAAGGGTAAGGGCAAGTCCAAGGCTAAGGCACTAAAGAAAGACAAGGTGAGGGAGAATAAGTGCTTCAACTGTGGCTAGGAGGGCCGTTGGTGAAAAGACTGTAAGCAACCTTAGAAAGAGATAAAAAGAAGTGCCTCTTCATCTTTAGGCTTAGGTAATTTTGTTACCAAAATCTTATATAGTTTATTTCTAACCATGGGTATTTTTATATTGCATGATAAGACTGATATTTGCAAAAATATGCAGGTGCTCAATAGAAATAGAGCAAAGATGATAGCGAGAAAACTGAGCTGGAGCACAGGATGCTGCCATAGTCACTCTTTTTGTAATCATAAATGGGATTTTTAATTATTTGCAATAATGAGTTGACATTTTATCTGATCCTTGAGAATGTAATTTTGGAATAAAAAGAATTTGACATTCTTTTCATTTGCAATCTCTTGTCATTACATTGCGCAAAGTAATATGGTAACAAAATAACTAGATGAATTAAATAAGTAGTTCATAAAAGAATACCTCTCTTTTGACTTTGATATTTTATCATAAAACAAGAATAGCATCCATTGACCCCATGCAAATGGACTCATGGACTCAAACTCCTTAGAGGAGATTAGCTATTTCTAATCTCCTTCGAGATGTTGAGAAATGGGCAAAACTTGTTTGATTGATGAAAATACATGTCCTTCCTGAAGTAAGGTGAAGTGGACTAAAAGGTTAAAAGGAAAGGAATTCATTATTATTGAGATATATATATGGAACTAGCTTATTGAATTCATAAGAACTCTTCAGTCTAGAAGAAGAATACTTGAGCCATAAATGACTATCATTATGAGTAGCTCATCCTTCCTAAGACACTTCAGTGAGTGTCATGGGAGGAATTGAATCATGCTGGGCAAGATTCAATAAGTGATGAGTCATATACCTTTTCTAAGTTGATGCAATAAGATAACTTTTCCCAACACTAAATTATTCTCCATCTGACATGTTATCAGGATCTAGAGATGAGAGACTTGAGATCGTACATCTGAGTTCTAGTGGATAAAACCAAGATCTGATAAAGTGTAAGTGGTGTATCTTAAGGAGACTAAAGGATACAAATTTCAATAAAGCCACAAGAGAACAAGTTATTATTGCTCTTAGTGCTATTTTCCTGGATATGTCTTTCCTTGAAAAAGGCTAGTAGGAGGAAGTTCTGACTTGGATCTAGTCCAGGGTCAAACCACTTGACATATGTGGTCATGGATGGAATATCTGAACCGTGATATAGGTTGTGAGCAACCTGGATTCAGAATAGTTAGGCTAAATAGGTTGAATGGATTCAAGAGTGTTTGAGTTATGGATAACTCCTAACTTAGGCAAAGAATCTTCACCATATAATACCTAAGTTCAGTGGGAGCTTGATGACTCAGTTTATGCTAGGGGAATAATTGAATGGTACCAGGTCCAATCCGGGTGCAAGGCACTGGATAAGGAGAGAAGAACAACCTTAGGTTCTGAAAAGAAATAAGGGATGGTTCTTGGTCAGAAATGATAGGAGAAGCTCAGTCTTTACACTTGGTAGCTTGTTCCAGTCAGACCACAGTTACAGTCCGGCAGTTGTGGTAGTAATGTTCGAGCTGTGGGATCTTCAAAAGCAGACTACTAAAAAGCAGAGTATGTTGATACTTTTGGGAAGTAGTTTGAATAGTGGGAGTTCCTTACTAAACTTCACAAGATTAAAACAACATAATTAGATGCTTATACCTTGTCTTGGGGACAGATAATATTGACATAGCAGATATTGGCATTGACATAGTGGACCAATTGACCGATGCTCTAGCGCAGCAGGAGCGTGGCAAATCGAGCTTGGGACATGGCATTGAGATTGCTCAACAAGCATGGTCTTGATGCAAGTGGGACATTGTTAGTATTTTTGCCCTAGGACCTATGGTTAGTTCGGTGTAGTGTGTGTCACATCTATGTATGACATATACTGGCGTAGTAATTGTTATGCACCATATACATCTGCCGCCACTAGCGGATCTACATAATGGCCATTGTGGGCAAATTGCAACACACGCTGGAGCAGACTTAATTCTTTTCATGACAGAGAGAGGAGAGAAAACTATACACTAAATGTCCTATTTGGATACAATAGTGGGGCAGCCTTGGAATCAAGTTTCGTGAGAGAGAGAGGAGAGAAAATTATACACTAAATGTCCTATTGGATAGAGTAGTGGGCCAGCTTTGGAATCAAGTTTCGTGAGAGAGAAGGTAAAATTATGCCTTGACTAGTTGACTTACACAGTGACAATAAAACAATATTTTAGGATGTTACACAATATGCACGCTTCTTCAAATTTTGGAAAATTTCCAAGCTGTTCACCATCTTCGGTGAACTCTCGGCTCTCACTTCCTCGGTGCACTTTCCGAACTTCGACTCTCAACTTTCTACCTTTCAGCCTTTCAACTTTTGCTCCTTCATCTTCGATAAGCGATAGGTGATTCCGGTGGCCAGTGGCCGGCGTGTAGGCGGACCTTTCAGCCTTTCAACTTTTGCTCCTTCATCTTCGATAAGCGATAGGTGATTCCGGTGGCCAGTGGCCGGCGTGTAGGCGGGCAGTGACTCCATATTTTGAAAAGTTTCCAACAACCGAAGAAGGTGAACAATGACTGCAATTTTTTTGGGCAAGTCTACAGACTACAGCCTACAAGAGCTTCATATGTTTATACGAATTTTTTGTTATAATAATAATTATTTTTATCAATTATTATTTCAGGTAGTTAGTTTGGTAAAGAAGGAAAGAGCAAACAAAAACTAAGATATGCGCAAGGGACTATAAAACAGGTTTTTTTTTTACCTTATAAAATTTGTCATTTAATTATATAAATTTTTTCTAGACTCTTAATTAATTATGCTTATGCATTTTATCATTTAATATATTATATAATTTTGATGACAAATGACAAATATAATGCTATATCTATGACTTTTTTTATTCTCTTTTGAAAAGGACATGGATAAATTTCTTAAAAGAAAATCTATTCTAAATGATGAACTTAGTCTTAAAGAAAAAAATTGTAAAGCTAAAGAAGAACCATCTAGGCAATCATATGCTGATATTAATATGGAAGATCTTCCAGCTGATCGGGGTTTAAGAGTGAAAATTTCTTAATATCATCCAAATGATCGAGATAAGATACGAAGAGCATATTTACAAAGGGGACCATGTCAACCTCGAAAACATGATTTTCCTCAAAAGAAAATTGGAAATACATTTAGAAGATTCTGTCCTTCTTGGTTTAAAGAGTTTGAAAATTGGTTGGAGTACAGTATTTCTAAAGATGCAGCTTTTTGTTTATGTTGTTATCTTTTTAAGCTAAATTTGAGCAATCAAGGAGGTGGAGATTCCTTTGTTACAGAGGGGTTTTCAAATTGGAATAAGAAAGAAAGATTTAGAATACATGTTGGTGGTCCCAATAGTGCACATAATCAAGCTTTAAATAAATGTTATGACTTGATGAAGCAAAGTCAGCACATAGAATCTATGTTATCTAAGCAATCTAATCAAGTTCGATGCATGTATCATACTCATTTAAATGCATCAATTGATTGTGTAAGATTTCTTTTGCGCCAAGGTTTGGCTTTTCGTGGACATGATGAGTCTAAAACATCTAATAATCAAGGTAACATTCTAGAACTTCTCAAGTTTTTAGCTAAGCACAATGACTCAATCAACAATGTAGTTTTACAAAATGCACCAGAAAATCATCAGTTGATTGCCCGAATGATTCAAGAACTTAACGATCGATTTAATGAAATAAATACTGAATTACTGTTATGTGTGGCATGTCTTAGCCCGAATGATTCTATTTTAGCTTTTAATAAGCAAAGATTAATTCATCTTCCTCAGTATTACCCATCTGAGTTTTCTGCCATAGAGTTGATTGTGCTTGAAAATCAGCTTGAGACTTATATAATTGACATGCGCACAAGTGATGAATTCTCAATGATAATAGGAATTCCATCTCTTACAGAAAAGTTAGTAGAATCAAAGAGACATATTGTATATCCATTGGTTTATTTACTTATGAAATTAGCTCTTATTTTGCTAATTGCTACTGCTACAGTGGAAAGAGCTTTTTCTGCCATAAAAATAGTCAAAAATAGATTACGAAATCGAATGAGAGATTGGATAAATGATTGTTTAGTTACTTACATTGAGAAGGATGTCTTTGATACTATTGACAATGAATTGATTATTCAAAGATTTCAGTCTATGAAAACTCGTCGAGGGCAACTGTAATCTCTATCACTCTTTGTAAGTATATTCAAACATATCAACGAAATTTTTTTTTGTCTATTTATGTTTTAATTTTGAGTCTATATTAATTTTTATCATCTCATTCTTATATTGCCCCCACTGGCTTCGGGTCCTGTATCTGCCACTGTCTACCGCATATGTACATTTGCATAGACAATGTCCCTAGAGATAGATATTTTATCTAGTCTTAGTTTTGTCCCCGGTCGAGAATCATAGTGGATATAGGACAGCTATGATTCATTTGAGACTAGTATATACACTGGTTGAGCACAGGTTGCTAACACAGGCATATGGGTATATCTATATGGTGAGGGATATACTTTGATGCAACCTAACGCTTTGCCTTAGTAGGGGATTCATAACAGTTGTCAATGGGTATATCATAAGCCATAGGAGAGATTCAATGTGCCAAGAGAAGATTTGCCCCTTCCTTGTGAGGAAGCTTGATGTCCATGGCGCCCCTATATGGATGCATGACTGAAAGTATAGGGCCATACGTCCATACCCAGGTGAGAACCTGATTTAGTCATGACCATTTGATTGGGTAAACAAGTGTGGCACACTTGTCTAATCTGGACATTAGCCTCGCAAAAGGACAAATGCATTCTTGTACTTTATCGCAGTTTTAGGGGATGTCGATGAGGACTCCATTCTGAAGACTTGGGTAGCAATTATGTACTACTAGATGTCACTCATTGCTTGTGATGATTTGTGGTTATCACTGCCAACATCTAAAAAACCTACAGGATCGCACACCTAGACACTCGAGTTCTCATATTGATCGGATAGCCTAGATCGAGTCATTTGGTAGATTCGGATCTGAGTGGGAGTTTGATGCATCTTAGATGCATCTGATGAGACTGAGGAGATCATATGGATATTAGTTGCATCTTGACCCTGGTTGACCTTCGGATGACCATGGCTGACCTTCGGGTGACCTCGATAGACTGTGTCTAGTCGATGGGTCAAAAGTCGTATTTGAACTCTAGATTGTTCGGAGGCTTTAATGACTTAATTAAACATAACTCATGGGGGCCTACAGCTTATGCGCAATTATGAATATTTATATTCATAATTATTCGCAACTTAAGTCGTGGGGGCCACGCACAACTAAAATGAATATTCGTATTATTTATATTCATAACTTAAGTTGTAGGGCCCCCTATAACTTAGGGGATTATCACAAATATTTATATTCGTAACTTAAGTGACAGGACCCGCCTCTATTCTCTATATATAGAAGGGCATAGGCGCATATCACATTGTCTCTCAAGCCCTAGCCGCCTAGCCCCCCTCTCTCTAGACCTAACCGCCTCCTCTTGCAAGCCGCCACCTTCTTCCTCTTGGAGTTGGTGCAAATTGCTTATAGAGGGCAGCAAGGTGTTTGAAGGATCTTCACAAGTTGTAGAGACTTCCCCTCTCCTTGGTGATCTCTTCCTTCTTCCTCCTCATCAAGTGGCGCAAGTGGGAGTGCTGCCCACTCCTTGCGGCCATTAGAGGACAGCTTGTTGGTGCAATTATTCGAGGTTGGCACAAGCAACAATCTTCTTTCCCATAGGCATGGATCTCCCTCCCGAGGCTAGCACCAACCGTGGAGGTTGGAGAGAACTCGAGAAGCCCGTGTGTGTGAGACTACAGAGGATGTTCACTTGTGCATCTTCATCATCAGCTTGCTCTAGAAATTGCTTGAAAGATACTACTCTTCACATCCTTCGATTTTCACTCGTAAGTGATCCTAGCGTGCTCTGGTAATTCTTTTTAGGGCCCATGCTTCTGCTGTAAATTTATTTTAAATTGGCTCGGGGATTCCCAACATATCTATTCTTCCAATTCATCAAAGATAACATCATGTGAGACTACTAATTTGTTATTACTTGTATTGAGTAGTTTGTAGACTTTTGATTCATCACTGTATCTAATAAAGATATACTTGCCCCCTTTCTTATCAAAAATCTCTCTTGCTTGAGAAGTAAGTGCATTAGCAATACATCCAAATATTTTGAGTTGATTAACAACATGTTTTTTCTTGTTGAGAACAACTTTTATTGGGGAGAGATTTATGATATATGCATCTACATTAACTACTTCAACCCAAAATTGATTAGGAAAACTTTTACCTTTCACCATGATTCTAGCCATTTCAATAATAGTTATGTTCTTGCTTTTGCAATGCCATTTTGTTGAGGGGAATGGCTTACTAATAGTTGTCTTTGAATTTCATTTCTCTTTGCAATAATCAAGAAACCATTTGAAAATGAAATCTCCATCATGATTAGTTCTAAGAGTTTTTATTTGACAACCACTCTACATTTTACAAGAGCTTTGAAAAGAAGAAAAGTTGTGAAAGCATCTGATTTTGCTCAAAAAAGTAAAGTCATATCATTCTTGTATAATCATCAATAAAAAGAATAAAATAGCATTTGTTACTAAATGATGTCATTTGTGTTAGGCCACATATATTTGCAAATACTTGTTTAAGAGGACCAGAAGCTTTCCAAGCTATTTTTGGAAATGGAAATCGATGCAATTTTCCATGAATGTAACCTTCACAAGGTTTTTCACAACCTTGTATTTGTGGTAATCCAACTACTATTTTCTTTTGTTGAAGAAGTTATAGACCTTTGTAGTTCAAGTGCTCATAATCTAAATGCTAAAGTTGATATTCATCAACAACCTCACTTTTTAAAGCAAAACTTTGCCTTGTCTCTAAATTGATAGAGACAACCTCACAATAACAATTATATGCTTTGTTTTCTTATCAAATATCTCACACTGATCATTATCAAAAACTAACTTATAACCTCTTTGCAATATTTAACCAACACTAACAAGGTTTTGAGTAATGTTTGGAGAATGATTATCATTATGAATGTACTTCTCTTTATCTTCTTGTGTGTGAACTCAAATTACACCTTTGTCTTTTATATCCAAATGATTGCAATCTCCAAGTTCAACCCATGAATTAAAACTTTAATCTAGCCATGAAAAAGCAATTTTATTTCTGGTGATGTAATTACTACATCCAGGATTCAATAATCAAGCTTTTAAACTTTTTGTTAACCCTGAATACAAAACATGATCACTTTCAATACACATAAAGAGTTGATTTTGTTCTTCTTCTATCTTTTGAGAAGTGAGTTGCTTGTTTTACATCATTTCTCTATTTTTTATCTTTATACCAACAAACACTATATGAATGGTAAGAGTTTTTACAAATAGTGCATCTAAAGTAACAATCCCTTCTATGATGATTTTGTAGGTGTTGGAAGTATTTTCTTCCTTTACTATGTTGAAATTGTCTTAATCCTTTATAATGTTGAAATATTCTTCCTTCTTCACCTCTACGCCAGCCTTGATTTGGATTTGCATAACCTCTTGCATAAGCTCCTCTTCCTTGAGAAAAGGTTCCTCTTTGTCCATAATCGGATCTTGTTGCTTTCCTTCTTGAAATATTTATCTTTGCTTGAAATACTTGCCCTAATGGTTGATCAAAATACTTGTTTACCCTTTATTTTTGTGCTTCAAGAGAACTAATAAGCTCATATATTGAATGTAATACCCCGAGTATAGTCCCACATTGCAAGTGGGAGAAACTATTATATGGTATATAAGGCTTAGTGGGCTTGCTATTGTTAACTTGGGCTTAAGCATTTTAATAAATTGGGCCACGTTGCAAATCGGCTCACCAAGTTAATGAATAGTTTGCTTACTAAGTGGGTTATAACAAATGGTATCAGAGCAAAACTTAGTCCTAAGCATGGTGAGAGGCCAATAGGAAAGGGCTACCGAGGATGGTGGAGCCACCTTTGGGCTGACCTCACATGCTGCCGACTAAGGGATGATTCTTGGGCATGTGTTAAGGTTTGGGCTTGACGAGGACGTCAAGTCTTAAGTGGGGGAGATTGTAATACCCCGAGTTTAGTCCCATATTGGAAGTGGGAGAAGAGATTATATGGTATATAAGGCTTAGTGGGCTTGCTATTGTTAACTTGGGCTTAAGCATTTTAATAGATTGGGCCACGTTGCAAATCGGCTCACCAAGTTAATGAATAGTTTGCTTAGTAAGCAGGTCATAACATTGAAAGTTTTGAAAGATCCTTGCTGCAACATTATGCTCAAAACTTTTAAGAATCTTCTCCACAATCTTCTTTTCTAGAATAACATTACCAAAGCTTCTAATTTGATCCTCGCTACAACAATGTTTAACACATTCACCATCTCTCATTCTCATGTTATCAAAATTTCTCCACAAGTTTTGTAGCTTGATGGAGATTACTTTTTGTAATCTTTGAAATTTATTTCTCATGCATCTTTTGCCTTTTTTATACCAAGAATGCTAGAATAAATAGACTTACTTATACCTTGTTGTATAATTTTCAATGTTGTAGAATTCCTTTTGTATAATTCTCATTGTTGTAGAATTTCTTTTTATACATTCTTTATACT
Source organism: Costus lasius (assembly GCA_027563935.2). Taxonomy (NCBI): domain Eukaryota; kingdom Viridiplantae; phylum Streptophyta; class Magnoliopsida; order Zingiberales; family Costaceae; genus Costus; species Costus lasius. The sequence continues at coordinate 115,753,471 of CM050450.1, read as the reverse complement.
CTTTCATATTTGCTTTTGTCCATAAAGAGTTGCTTGATGTTTCAGGACAATCTTTATAACCATTTTCAACAATGTCTCAAAAATTTTGCGATATAAAAATTATTTTCATTTGGGTATTTATATATCATAATGTTCTCCATCAAAAAAAAAAATTTAACTAAGAGAATAAACAAAGATATATATTTTGAGAGGCCATATTACCAACTATTTTTGCTGTAAGATTTGGGTTTCTCTAGATGTTGCTCCTCAGTGTACAATCCCTCTACTATCTTTTCCTTTAAATTTCCCATTTGTTTCTCTTTTTCCTTCTGATCTCTTGTGCGAACTGTGAAATCAGTTTCTCTTTTCCCTCTCTTCATGCTCTCCTTTTTTTCTTGTATTCCCGGCACTTGTAGCAATTGAAAGCGAACTCTAATAGGCTCTTTGGCCCCGCTATAAATTAGCTATAGCTATGCTTTTAAACTAAAAATTAGTTCAAAACCTAAAAAGGCTAAAAAGATATAACTTTTCAAATTTTAGTTTTTATTACCTTTGGCTTTTGAGCTCACCCAACCTTTTAGGAAAGCCAAATAGACCCTAAATCCATCTCCTCTTTCTATTGTTCCTGGATGCACTGATTTTGATTTCCCTTTCTTCCACTTTTGCTCGAGAAGCAATGGATACAAATTCAAATAGAAAGGAAAAAAAAACCCTAGATGGCAAATGCATTGGCGGATAGAGTCAGCCTTGCAACCATCTTTGCTCAGCAGCAATGATCTTCTTCAAATGGACGAAAAGAATGCAATATTTTGATACCACATTTGCTAGGGATCGAAAATGGAGAAAGATTTAACCAGAAAAAATTTTGGCAGAGTAATATTTGAATATAGTGTAGTTGAGAAGCAACAACTACTCATTGTTCCGCTTTTAAGCCGGCTCAATTACAAAAATACAATAATCAATGTGGTAGGTACAAAATAGAAAGAGCAGTCAGAATTACGTCATCACGCCGACCACAAAGATTCCAAGGTCAGGTTCACGGTGGATTTTATCCTTCTTCTTCATCATTCAAGCTCTCATAATTTGGCTATCTAGTTGTGTTTCTACATAAAGTCAATTTGACATATTAGTCCATTCCACACTAGCGTTGTTCAAATCCTTCAAGAACAGAACAGCTGTGCCAAAGATAACGACATCATATAAAAATAGTTAATATATATACACCAAATCATTTAAATTACATGATTAATTTGAGTATTTTTGATGTTATCATGTACAGCTGATAGGAGTAATAGCAGATTCAATATATTACATATTATACTAACTAAAATTAAATTAGGTAGCTTAGGCTGACAAGGATGACCTGCAAACAAAACTGATAAATCCAAGACCTAGAGATATGTTCCTCGCCAAACATTGATTTTTTTAAAATAAAAATCTAAAAATAGTAACTGGACAAAAAGTTTTGCTGTAATTTATCGCCGCCTGCAAAGTATAAACAATTAACTAGGTTCACCACACTGAGATAGATCATCACACCAGGCTGAATTGTTGTAATGAATTAGGAAAAAAAAAGTACTAAGCCAGACAACTATATTTTGCTAGATCACCCTGTTAGATTGGACAACTGATTCCTAGATAGTTGGTTACTATGTGAGTTGAGTTGGGTAATTGCATATTTGTATTGAGCCATACTATTATGACATACCAATAATCAAAATTTGCAATACTACACTGTACCGGTAATTCCTTTTTCAATATATATATATATAGATATATATTATAGTTATATAGTGGTGCCGGTCCATGATTGGATTGGTATGTACAGCTTATACCATCTGCTATAGAATAATACTTTAAATCTTGCCATTAACTAAACAACAATATTATGCCGGTCAATTTTTTTAATTTTTTTTGGAAAAGGAAAGGAACAGAGTAAAGAAAGAAAACTGTCACAAGCTGAAAGTAAAAGTAAAGTCCCTTTTTTTTATATACAATGAAACGTACATTTATACCCTTATATAAACAATAAACTAATAATATTCATTTACAAATAATATTATACAGTTAAAAGATAATTTGTACAGTTAATTATCTAATATCTAAACAATAAACTAATAATTTTTATTTTTATTTTTTTACATCACGCAGAGGCCGCACGGTAAAGGGGGAGCATGCGTAGAGTTCGGCGGCCATCGAGTACGCGTCAATTTGCTCTCACAGCCTGCGCTGCGATAAACAGAAAGCCGGCAGTGAACAGCAAAGGGGAGGAGACGTCGAGGGCCCGGAAGACGACATCGGCGCTCGTTCCCTCCACGGCATCGGGGAGGGAGAAGAAGACTGCAGAGGCTACCACGTTGACGCCGAGGAGAGCGAGCACGGCCAGCTTCGATACGGCATGTGCGCGGCTGGCTGGGTGGCCGCCGACGCGCGCGAACACAAGTACCACCGCCGCTAGGAAGAGCGAGAAGGCATAGAAGCACAAGAGCAGGTCCGGAGCAGCGGGGAGACCGTCGGCGACCTGCATAATTAGGAACAGGAAGGCTCTGGAAAGAATGGATTGGGAGGTCGAGGAGCGAGAGAAAGGGGCAATATTTATAGAAAAAAACCTTGTAATGAGCGTTAATATTTTCACAGGATAAATGATTAAATTCTCAAAATATAGCAATGAGTTTGAAGGTCGACTAATGATGACACAGTTATCACGTCAAAGTGTTGAAAAAGTTAAAACCCAATTGTGAGCAAATTTTGTACTATGTGTGAACATTAAAATTGAGACTGAAAAGCACTCGACCCAAAATCAAGGAATAGATGAGAAAAAGTCCTGCAAAGGCCATCAAAATGAGTCTGAAAAAATAAACAAAAATATTATAGGAATTTACTTATTGAGATCTATCCAATTGTATTAAAATCTTTGCAATTCAAATCTTGTACGTTGAGAAAAAAATTAGAAAAGATATAGTAAAATTTATATTTCTTAAATTCTACTAAATCTTCTTTAATTTTTTTTTCAACATACGAGATTAGATTACGACGATTTTGATATAATTGAATAGATCTTAATAAATAGATCATCGTGATATTTTTATTTATTTTTTAAAATTTATTTTAATGACCAAATTGAAATCTTTCTCCACAAGCTAAGAAGAAGGACCCTTTCCTGAACTTTTTCTCGGATGAGATCCTCCCGTTTCCAGTTTTCAAGGCACCAGGCAAAAACTTGTCGCCTCCTGTGTCAAGTCTATTTCTTTTAAGAGTATTCTAAGAAAAAATTATAATCAACCTAAATACAAAAGTTATCAAATTTATTATATTTTTTTCTTCTTTCTCATGTAAACTTTTTGAAAGAAGAATCAAGCTGAGCTAAAGCATATGTTAGATTCATTATATTTTTTTTTTCATTATAAATTCTCTTTAAAGTAATAGGTCAGTAGAGTATGGGACAGCTCAGAGGAAAAAAGGAATAATACTTGTTTAAAAGTCTTACTATGAGCCAAAATAATAAATAATGCCAAACAGTCTAAACTATCACATTGATGAGCTAAAGACGCTTGATAGGAGCTCCCAACACGGGATAACTCTTGGATCACTAACGACATTATGTTGACATACACTGAAATATATGAATCAGATTTTCTCTCTGATCCAATCGCGCCTCTCCTTAAAAAAAATTTTCCGAGATGCATTGGCACAACGATAAATTAAGTTTAAAATTTTAATTTTTTAAATGATTATAATTATAACTTTTACTTTATTTAAATTTAGTTTAATCTCTTAAAATAATATATCTCTTTATTTATTTCCAAGAGACATGTTTTAAACTTTAATTTAATTAATGTATCTCCGTTGTCGCCAAATCTTTACCATAGTACAAACTTTATCCCCTCTTAGTTTTATCTCCCAAGTTTCTCTATTTAGTTTGATTTTCAATTTAGATCAATTATAAGTTTAATTCTAATGATATTCAGTAATTTTACCCTAATATTATCTAAGTACAAGATCAAATGGTAGAAAAATTTAATTAATCCAAAATAAAGAAAAAAATATAACTACATTTTTAAAATAAAATATATTAGTTTTTATATAATTCATTTTTTCCAAAAAAAAACTTTTTTTTGCATAATTATTACAAATCCACATGACACAAATTCTTCCTTGTTCAATCAAATTTTGTACAATTCAAACTCAAAACTGTAATATTTTAACTAATTATTCTAATTCTATTTTTATTCAATTATTTCAAAATTACAACATTTTAAATTTTATATTATTTAGAATTTTAAAATTAATATATTACAGATTTTTCTATATTAAAATATTTTCAGTTTTCAAAAAAAAATTCAAAATTTATATAACTTTGCTATTTTAAAATTATTGCAAAATCAAACGCTTTCAAATTTCCTGAAAATATTTTGAAACTGAATCATTATGATTTTTAAAAATAAATATATTATTACCATTTAAAAATAAATATATTATTACTGTAATATAAGAAATGTTTTGATTTACATGTTTTTGTAATTTTACCATTTTACAATGCACTTATCTTTAATGAGACTGGTCTATTACACTACACTAATTATAAATTAGGTTTTTTTGGCTCAATATATATAGTACTTCAATTATCAAATTGAAAACAATCTAAGATGTCATACAAATTAGAAATTTTTATTTATAAACTAAATTAAATAATATTTATAGTGGATTTCATTGAAAAATTTATTAGAACAAATAATTTAGTACATTATTTAAAGATTAGTCTACTAATGAGTTATATTTACATCACATTTTTACTTATATTTTATATAATATTTTGGGCTTATTTTATAATTTTCTACTAATTTTTAGTATTTATATTTCACTTGGTATAAAATCTTTACTTTTCTTGATTTTTATGAAAATACAGTTAAAATGGCATAAAAATAGATTTTACGAGTTTTGAAGCCATAACACAATTTCCGAGAAAATTACAAGATCGCACATCAAATTTAGGGCGAAAATAGTATCATACGCAACTTTCACGGCCGCGGCTGTGAGTTTCGAGTGCGAAGGGTGAAAACACGACTAAATAAAAAAGTTCACATAAACTTTCACGGGTGAGGCTATGAATCCTTCATAGGTCATGTAAATCTATAGCCAATCTCTACATAAACTGAAGGACACACCACCGCAATCTCCTCTCCATATATGTTGGCCATTCTCGACTGCGTCTAAAGATAACCTATAGGGAAGGAAGTCAACTAAAACAGGCGCCGCCCCATCTAGCCCTTGAGCCGAGAGATGCCAAACAAATTTCAGCCATGTGGCACTCTCTTGAAAGGGATTGCATGGCTTTGTACTTCTTGAGTCAGGTGGCAAGCTCTCATACACTTAGCTGATTTCTCTCTTGCGAGAGAAGCTAGTTCGCTGGTTCCTTGCGTGAGATCTCTCGGGCGACTTCAATGGCGGTTTTCTTTTCCATCTTGTTGATTCTTCCATCTAGCTGCTGAAGGTCACGCTGCTTGGTTTTCTTATGGGATTCCTGTTGGATTTCTTTACGGTATTCTCCAGTTGAGGTCTTCTCTTCATAGCCGCTTGATTCCTGCATACGAGCTCTCTCTTCTCTAGTTTGTGCCGACGACCCAGGTTCCTGACCTGGGGAATGGCTGTCGCCATCCGCAAGACTTCTCCATAGCTCCTCTTTGAGCTGTATTGGAGAGCCTCGTAGCCAACGTGTTTCATCACACGTAGCTGGGTGTGCGTCGGACTCCTTGTAGAGTCCACGTTGGGCGGTAACGCCTCTTCTTCTACTACCCGTGGGGGGCTTAGTTCTTGAGGGAGGTTCTTAACCTCCAGCTTCCTCCTTGGTCTTCCCTTGGAGGCTCCATTCTCCCTAAACGCAACCCCCAAGTTTCTCCCTTGGGTTGGATGGCCTGAAGGGAGGCTGGTATCTCCCTTGTTCTTCTTTGGCAATTTGGAGACGTGAGCTTGCTAGCTGATTACACTTCCTCTTGAAGTGTGGAGCTTCTGTACCAGCCCACTTGCTGGGTTAGGTAATTCTCCTTATCCTTGCTTGATGCGTGAATGTGGTTGACGATTGGGATTTCTTGGACTTCTCTTTCGGTATGAGGATGCATGCGCTGTCTTGATTCTCTTATATTGATTATTAGATTTCATATGCTGATTATTGGGCCAGATCGTGCACTCACACTCTCAGTATTTCTGGTTGATTTTGGGCCAGGTTGTGCCCAGGCTAGGTCGTGCTCTTGATATTCTCTTACTGATGTTTCCTTGCTTTGGTGCTTAGTTGATTCTTGATTTGGCATGCACTTGTGACTGAGCTTGCTGTGGCTGGACTTTACTTGCTTACTAAGCTATGATGGAATATGTGATGTATGTGCTTGTTGAGATTCCATTGCGCTGAGTCCACGCAGGTACCTGAATACCCGTCTTCTATTCTATAAGGTTGTCCCATAGTTGCTTGTAAGGGAAGAGTGCTTGTGAGGTTTGTATCTTGTGCGTGGCATGTAAAAGAGAAAGAAATATATATAAAAGAAAAAGAAAAAGAGGGGAAAGAAAACAAAAGGGCTCGGTTTGGGGTGTGCATGTTGTGAGGTCGATTCGTTGGCCGGGATTTAGGGAGTGAGCGAGGTTTTATTTTGTTCTGGGACAGTCTTCCCTTCTCCTTCCCGCTCTCTAGCATACGATTCTAGTCCCCCTAAGAAGTTTTTATTCACAGAAATTTTTATAGCCGCAGCTATGAACAGTTTACAGGTCATAAATTTTTTCACCCCTTCGAGTTTTTTATTCGATTTGACCCCAAATCAAGTCGGATTTGAACCAAACTCTCTAGAATTCTTCCTTGAAGGGTTCTGAACCGATTAAAGTATAACAAGAAAGATTTTTAGAGGGTAAAAGAGACTTCGACATGCGAACACAATCAGAGGCGGTAGCTAGGGCGAAACTCGGTTCTAGGGCAAAATTCCGATGAAAATTCATGCAAAAGAGAGAATTGATCACTTCATCTTCGTCTCCAGATCGAGGAGAAGCTTTTCTAATTATTTTCTTAGTGAATTCTTGTACTTTTGATAGGATTTGATATAAGTTTAATATATAAACATGCTGTAAACTTCGAACATGAGCGAATAAACTTTATTTCGGGATAAGAGATGTAGCCCACTGATGTCTATGGATTAAAAATTATATTTTTACTCTTTGTTATGATAATTATAGCATTGATTTGATTTAAATTATGTTTACTCTATAATTTACTCTGGCCAAGTATAGTTGCATCTTAGACGTTGCGAAAAGGACCGGGATGTGAATCGCAACTATGAATCTAATCATGAGAGTAGTTTGGATTCGTTTGAAGGATTTCATGGTTTCTCATAGAACTTAATGGGCATAGTTACGTTAATTTTCACAAGAGTAGAGAATTAGCGTAGCTAAGTACCGGATTACGCTTCGGGAGGAGGTTGTCTATACCTTAGGAAATATCCCTTTCATGACTATAATATTCTGCTCAAACAATCATCTTTATCAAATTTATAAGTGTCAGTGTGGTGAAACCCCAACTCCTAACCTTTTTTAAAAAAAACAGAATTTAACCCAAAAACGTTACTTCTGCTTCTTTTTGCACTTAAGAGTTCACATAAAATCATAAATTAAGTCGCTTAGATATAGACGAGTCGTGTAATCGGTACTTGACCGCCAAATCCTTGTTGGGAACGATATCTTATTTTATTACTTTGATAAATCCATGCACTTGCGGATGCATCAAGTTTTTGGCGCCATTGCCGGGGGTCAGGCCAGCCAATATCGATTTAATCGATAAGTTTATATACTAAGCATTTTTATTTTGATTTTAACATTTACTTAGTTTTTCTTTTATAGTTATTTTCTGTTATTTTAATTTTATTTTTTATTGATTAACACGTTATATGCCAGAGATTGACAGGTACTCTATTTTCTGAAAATCCAGAGATTGAACGCACTTTCCATCTTCGCAGAAAACTACAAATCCAAACTCAAAGAGCTACATAAGAGGGTGTGATTAGGGATGTCAACGGGTCGGGTACCCGCCCTTTTTGGCCAAACCCGAACCCGACACGACCCAAACCCGAACCCGGTTAAACCCGAGTCGGGTATTTAAGCGGGTACCCGCGGGTACTCGTTTAAATTAAAATATTTATTTTAAAATTATTTTTAAAAAATATAACTATAACATAATAATAATAATAATAATAATAATAATAATAAATATATTTATAAAAAATCATGTTATTATATAATATATATATATATATATATATTATATAATCGGGTACCCGCGGGTACCCATGGCAGTAAACCCGAACCCGACCCGATTAGCTAATCGGGTACTCGAACCCGCCATAAACGGGTCGGGTACCCACGAAGTTGGGTACCCATTGACACCCCTAGGTGTGATGGCGAACAATCAGTCATTGAGGGATTTCACAGTACCAAACATTCAGGGTTTTAATTCTAGCATCGTTCGACCTAATGTGGAGGCAAATAACTTCGAGCTCAAACCAGCACTGATGACTGTAGTGCAGTAGAACCAATTTGGGGGTTCCCCAACACAGGATCCTAACCTTCATCTTGCTGTCTTTTTATAATATTGTGACACTGTTAAGGTAAACAGTGTATCTTCTGATGCAATTAGACCGAGATTGTTTCCATTTTCTCTCAGGGATCACACATGGGCTTGGTTGTATTCTCTTTCCACTGAATCAATTACTACATGGGATGAGCTTTTACGTGCTTTTCTAACCAAATACTTCTCACCAAACAAGACAGTTCAAATGAGGAATATGATAACTTGCTTTGGACAAAAAGAAGGAGAGTCGTCTTATGATGCTTGGGATAATTTCAAGGAGCTCCAGCACATGTGTCCTCATCATGGACTTGAGAAGTGGGTCTTAATCTATATCTTCTATAATAGATTGGACTACATCACAAAGCTCATGGTGGATGTTGCTGCTGAGGGAGCTATCATGAGTAAAAACATAGAAGATGCGATGACTTTGCTTTAGGACATGGCCATGAATCACAACCATTGGTCCAATGAGCGAGGTACTACATCCACAAGTATTGGTAAGTATAGTAGTGACTCCTTGTTATCTCTAGCTGCAAAGGTGGATTCTCTAGCTCAAAAGTTAGATTCATTTACTTTTCTTTCAGTTGCAGTTAATTCTGTTTCTTGTGAGATGTGTGGTATTTCAGGTCATACTTTTCTGATTATCAGCTCTTAGGCCGTATTTACTTGGACGAATGGAAAGTACAAAGGAAAGAAAAGAAGGAAAGAAAGGAAAAATAGATGGATGGAATGCGTTATAGATTTTCCTTCCTTGTGTTTACTTGGATGGAAAGAAAGTTTGAATGATTGATATATATATATATATATATATAATATAATATTATTAAATTATTAAATATTAAATACGAGCGATGATGGCGAGGGCAAGCAGCAGCTACATGAACAAGCAATGGTGGCGAGCTCGAGCAGCAACGGCAAGAACGAGTAGTCGAGAAAAGCTCGTAATGAGCGAGAATAAGTAACGATGCGGTGAAAAGTTAGGTGTGAAGTTAGTAAAGTTAAGTCATAGTTTCAGGGGATTAATGACTAACTTTCCCTCTTACTTTCCCTTCTAAACTATCCATCCACCCAAGTAAACAAGCCTATAGTCCTTTCCTTCCTACTTTCTTTTCTTTTCTTCTAACTTTCCCCCCAAGTAAACAAGGCCTTAGCTTCACCACAGGAGGACTCTTGTCAAGAGCATATCAATGCTTTAGGCAATTATAACCAGAGACAGGTGAACGACCCTTATTCAGCCACTTATAATCCAGGCTAGAGGAACCACCCTAATCTATCATGAAAGAACAATCAAGGGCAAGGTCCTCAACAATTTAATCAGCAGAATAATAGGCCGCCACCAGGTTTTCAATCTAGGCAGTTCAATCAGCCTTAGAAGTCCAAATTGGAGTCCCTTTTGGAAGGTTTCGTTGTTGCTCAAAAAAAGCATAACGAAGATTTCTCTAATACTATTAAGCATCTAGCATCCGTGTGAATGCTTTGGCAACTCACAACGAAATGCTAGAGAGCCAAATAGCTCAATAGGCAAACATTTTCAAAGGGCCTCCAGGTAAACTTCTAGGGCAACTAGAGGTGAATTCTAGGGATTATTGTAGCGTAATAACCACAAGGAGTGGTAAGCAATGGGATGAGCCCTAGATCCCTGACGAACAACCTACACCTATAGTTGACGAGGAGTAGCCTAAGGAATCTCTATTTGATAAGGAGAAACCTATGGAGAAAGAGAAGGAGAAAGAGAAGGAGGAAGTTTATGTAGTACCTCCTGCATATGTTCCACCTGTCCCTTTTCCTTAGAGGCTAGCTAAGGCAAAGTTAGATAAGTAATTCGGCAAATTCCTAGAGGTATTGAAAAATTTATACATTAACATTCCTTTTATTAATGTTTTGTCACAGATGCCTACACATGCAAAGTTTCTAAAAGACATCCTTTCCAACAAGCGCAAAATTGAGGAACATGGCACTATGGCGCTTACAGAGGAATGCAGCGCAATAATCCAAAACAAGATACCTCAAAAGTTGAAAGATTCGAGGAGCTTCTCAATTCCTTGCCAAATTGGTGACATGTCTTTTGAAGGGGCTTTATGTGACTTGGGCGCGAGCGTAAGCTTGATGCCTTTGTCAATTTGTAAGAAGCTTGATATATGAGACATGAAGCCAACTACTATCTCATTACAACTTGCTGATCAATCTGTTCAACGCTCTGTGGGAATTTTGGAGGACGTCTCAATTAAAGTTGGTCAATTATTTATACCTGTAGATTTTGTAGTATTGGAGATGGAAGAAAATATTAAATTGCCTATCATTTGGGGAGACTGTTCTTAGCTACTACAGGGGCTGTGATATATGTGAAGAAAGGGAGATTGGCTTTAATATCAGTGAAAATAATATTGATTTTGATCTTTTCTCTTCTCTTCAAAAGCCTTCTTTTGCAGATTCTTGTTTTAATGTTAATGCACTTGAATTGGAGACAAATGAAGAAATTTTTTTTAAAAAAAAAAAATAGATTCTTGTTTTAATGTTAATGCACTTGAATTGGAGACAAATGAAGAAATTTTTTTTTAAAAAAAAATAGACCCTTTGGAGATAAGTCTTCTTAAAGAAAATGGTGAAGAAGAGGGTATTGGGGAAGAAGCTCAAGCTTATGCAAAAATTCTGGATTCAAGATTGACGATCGAGCCACATAAAGCCAAAGCTGGAAAGCTTATTCTGGTAAAACCTAAGCCAAAGCTGGAACTCAAATCACTTCCACGGAATTTAAGGTATGAATTTTTGAGAGAAGATTATACATATCCAGTGATTGTCAGCATTGATTTATATCGAGTTCAGATGAAAAGATTGCTTGATGAGCTTCGACTGCATAGGAAGGTAATTGGTTATTCATCAGATGATATACGTGGTATTAACACTTCTATGTGTATGCATAGGATTTTTCTTAAGAAAAATTGCAAACCCTCCATAGAGTATCAACGTCGGCTGAATCTCGTCATGAAGGAGGTGGTAAAAAAGGAGATCCTGAAGTTACTAGATGTTGGTGTGATATACCTGATTCTGACAGTGAATGAGTTAGTCCCGTTCATGTGGTTCCAAAGAAAGGGGGGATTACGGCTGTAAGAAATGAGAACAACGAACTAATTCCAATGAGAATGGTAACCGAATGGCACATGTGCATTGATTATCGAAAATTAAATAAGGCCACCTAGAAAGATCATTTTCCTCTCCCTTTTATTGATCAAATGATTGAACGATTGGCCACTAATTCTTATTTTAGTTTTCTTGATGGTTTTTCAAGATTCTTTCAGATACCAATTCATCCTGAGGATCAAGAGAATACTACTTTTACATGTCAATACAGGACTTTTGCTTATAGGCGCATGCCCTTTGGTTTATGCAATGCGCCGGCCACTTTTCAAAGATACATGATGGCTATTTTTTCTGATTTTATTGAAAATATTATGGATATTTTTATGGATGATTTTTTAGTATACGGTTCTTCATTTGATGATTGCCTATCTAATTTGTCACGCGTTTTGTAGAGATGTGAGGAGGTGAATTTAGTCCTTAACTGAGAGAAATGTCATTTTATGGTTCGAGAGGGAATGTCCTCGGGTGGCTCTCATTTGATGATTGCCTATCTAACAATTCACGTGTTGTAGCCAGGATGTTTAAAAAGATAATTTTTCCTAGATTTGTTGTACCCAGAGTTCTGATTAGCGATGGTGGCTCTCATTTTATTGAACATAGGCTCGCGTCATTGTTAAAGAAATATGGAGTACATCATAAGATTGCTACACCATATCATCCACAGACGAGTGGACAACCGGAGGTCTCGAATCGTGAGATAAAGAGGATTCTTGAAAAGACTGCGTCAGGGGCAAGGAAGGATTGGGTGCTAAAGCTTGATGATGCTCTTTGGGCCGACAGGACAGCTTTCAAAACACCCTTAGGTATGTCTCCGTTCCAACTTGTTTATGGCAAATTTTGTCACTTACCCGTGGAACTTGAGCACATGGCTTATTGGGTGGTGAAGAATCTGAATTATGACATAAAGAGCGCTGAAGAGAACAAAATTTCAGTTGAATGAACTTGGCGAAATCAGGAATTCTGCTTACGAGAGTGCCCGGATATATAAAGAGCGCGCCAAAAAGTGACACGATCAACGAATTTCAAAAAAAGAATTTTTTGAAGGAGACAAAGTCTTATTGTTTAATTCACGTCTCAGATTATTTCCAAGAAAATTGAGAAGTCGATTTTCAGGTCCTTTTGTTGTTCAGAGAGTATTTCCATATGGCGCAATTAAAATATCAAAAGAAGGGTAAAAAAGCTTCAAAGTGAATGGCCAACGTTTGAAACACTACTTCGAGCACAAACAAGTTGAAGAAGATATGCACCTGAATTTATCTGATCCACCAGGACATTCATAAACTTTGCTATGGTCAAGCTAATGACCTTAAACAAGCGCTTTTGGTAGGCAACCCAAATTTCTTATTGTCATTATTCTATTTAGTACTTTTAGTTTTTTTTTATTTTCTTTGAATTTTTAAAAATTTTAGAATGCATGATTTGATGGATCTTTGTGATGGAAAGTCTTATAATAAATTATTTTGTTTGTAGGAATTTTTGGAGAATTTTTATGTAAAAGAAAGATGATCAATGAGGTAATTACGGTTGCAACCGTGAGATATTCATGGAACGTGAATATTGCGGCATTTTCTTTGTGAGTATATTAAATGAGATTTAGATGATGAAATATGATAGTATTTGATATTTGAAACTTGTTTACCATTTCAAATGTGAGTATCTATGATGTGATTCAATTTCTGGATTTTTTCTGAGTCACGTTTTCATGTTTTGATATAATTGCATAGGGTTTCACTCATATTTTAGAGGGGTGGACTCTTGCAAAATTTTTCTGAAATCTTTCATACTTGATTTTAATGTTTATACATATGCAACAATTTAAGTCTAGAGTGTCCCCATGTATTTTGCTTTTCTTCAAGTTTTATAGGTATGTATCTTAAATGTTTATGATTGTTAAGGATAACCAAGTTTGTTTTATCTTTAATTCTGAACTTAGAAAACTATTTGAATATTTAATTTGATGACTTAGGGAATTTCTGAAATTTCATGTGGACTTAAATTGTTGAGTAAATTCAATTCTGGTATTGATAGCATACATATATGAATTGTTATATGTTCATGCGATGTGTGCATAGTATTTTTATACTTAAAATTTAATTTATCTATTTTTACTTGATGGAAAATTTTTATGAATAGGAAATTGGTGATTTTTCTTTAAATTGAGATTTGTTTCAGCTCCTCTAGTTGAGTAGTCTGAGGTCATGAGTTATATTATGTCATGAACTAGTGTACTTTAAGTCTGTTGCGATCAAGTAACAGAGGAAAATCTTAAAAATAAATATTTATCTCTCTTGTAGAAAGATCGATAACGATTTAAATACCATGCCACTAGCCGGCTTTCTCCGAGAGCTAATTTATGAGAAAAAAAAAAGAGAGAAAACTGTAGGTTAAGTGGACAACTCCAATGACCTTATGATTGAGACTATGAGTTAAATTATACTGCATTGTGGTATACTTTAAACAATGTTATGATGCTAATAAGAAAGGGCATATAACCGTTTAAAGACCAAATTGCTCTAAAAATTCTTATCCTTAACATCACCAAGCTACTTGAAGTAAATTTCTGTCTATTGAGTAATGTGGATTTATTAAGTTGAGAGTATTTGACACTTAGTGAGTAAAGAATGAATCTTATGACATGAACTATGAATTTTATCTTTCTTGGACGGTAAACTCTTGAGAATTTATTTCTATTATGATTTTTCTTGAAATTACTTAAGTTCTGAAAGATTGACTGCTCGAATTGTGGACTCGTGACCTTATTAAGGAGAGAACAAATAAGATTGTTCTTTATCTTTACATTCTTCATACATATCAGAGTATTGCTTGAGGACAAGCAAGTTTCAAGTGTATGGTATTTTGATGCGTTATATTTACATCACATTTTTTACCTGTATTTTATATGATATTTTGGGCTTATTTTGTGATTTTATACTAATTTTTATTATTTTTACTTCACTTGGTATGAAATCTTTACTTTTCTTGATTTTTATGAAAATACAGGTAAAATGGCATAAAAATGGTAAATTTCATGAGTTTTGAAGTCATATCACGATTCTCATGGAAATTACGAGGTTGCATGTCAAATTTGCGACAAAAACACTGTCAGACGTAACTTTCACGGCCACGGCCGTGAGTTTCGAGTGCGAAGGGTGAAAATGCGGCTAAGTAAAAAAGTTCACAGAAACTTTCACAAGTGAGATCATGAATCCTTCACGGGCCGTGGATATTTTTGTGTACAAGAGCTTTTATTCACATAAACTTTCACGGCCACAGCCGTAAACAGTTTATGGGCCGTGAATTTTTTTCGCCCCTTCAAGTTTTTCACTCGATTCGACCCCAATTCTTGTTGGATTTGAACCAAACTCTCTAGAATTCTTCCTTGAAGGGTTCTGAACTGATTAAAGTATAAAAGGAAGGATATTTGGAGGGTAAAAGAGAATTCTATGGGTGAACACAATCAGAGGCGGCGGCTAGGGTGAAACTCAGTTCCAGGGCGAAATTCCGGTGAGAATTCACGCAAAAGAGAGAATTGAATACTTCATCTTCGTCTATAGATCGAGGGAAAGCTTTTCTAATTACTTTCTTAGTGAATTCTTGTACTTTTGATAGGATTCAATGCAAGTTTCATATATAAACATGCTGTTAACTTCGAACATCAGTGAGTAAACTTTATTTCGGGATTAGGGATGTAGCCCACTGACGTCTATGGATTCAAAATTATATTTTTACTCTTTGTTATGATCATTATAGCATTGATTTGATTTGAATTGTATATAGTCCGTAATTTACTCTGGCCAAGTATAGTTGCGTCTTAGACGTTGTGAGAAGGACCGAGAGGTGAATCGCAATATCGTAATTATTCTATTCAAACCTACGAATCCAATCACGAGAGTAGTTTGGATTCATTTGAAGGATTTCATGGTTTCTCATAGAACTTAATGGGCTTAATTGCGTTAATTGTCATGAGAGTAGGGAATTAGCGTAGCTAAGTACCGGATTACGCTTCGAGAGGAGGTAGTCTGTACCTTAGAAAAAATCTCTTTCATGACTATAATATTCTACTCAAGGAGTCATTCTTATCAAATTCATAAGTGTCAGTGTGGTAAAACTCCAAGTCTCGACCTTTTTTTAAAACCGAATTTAACCCAAAAACGTTACTTCTGCTTCTTTTCGCACTTCAGAGTTCACATAAAATCACAAATTAAGGCGCTTAGATATAAATGAGTCGTGTAATCGGTACTTGACCGCCAGATCCTCATTGGGAATGATATCTTATTTTATTACTTCGATAAATCCGTGCACTTGCAGATGCATCATCTACTACATTATAATTATAAATAATTTTGTAAATAGATAAAAATATAAATTTGTAAATTAAAATTTTAGTTGGTTTAAATTATGCAAATTAATTTGTATATGTTTGAATTCTTAATTATATTATTTAAATATTAAAATTTTGAAATGTTGGAGATGCATTCTTAATTCCACACGTCCTCCTTAATGTTGTGTTTAGTAGAAAGAAAAGAAAGTAAGAATGAAAGAAAGTTTGAAAGTAAGAAAGAAAAGAAAGTAAAAAAGATTTTCTCTTTCTATGTTTATTTAGATGGAAAGAAAGTATAAAGGATTGATATATTCACTCTATCTTCCTATTTCTATACTTCTTTTGAAACAAGCATCAGATGCTCGAATCTGAAAACTATGAAAATCCTCAAATTTGGCATGAGAGGGGGCATGGGAGGAGAGTGAGGCGTCGGTGTTGGCGTGAGAGGGGCACAAGAGGAGTCAGAGTTGGCATCGGCACTTGCGTGAGAAGGGCACAAGAGGAGTGTGAGGGCACTGGAGGGCGAGTTTAGGAGACACAAGCAAAATGACAACTTTCTGCCCAATTTGAGCAGAAAATAAATGAATGAATTTTATCCATACTTTTCCTCTTATTTTTTTTTCTTTATTTTCTATCCTTCCTACTAAACACACTTAAAAAGTGATCCTTCTAACTTTTCTTCTTGTCTCTCCTACATTCCTTCCTACTAATCACAGTGTAAGTCTCCTAACCCTGAATAATAAAAAAATCACACTTCAAATTTTATCAAGCTGAGTTCATTGAATTGTACCCATAAATGTGTTTAGTTTCCATAAATGCCTTTTCACCTTGTTTGACCTCACTAAGGCCACTTTTTGGCGTCCTTCAATCTCTCTCAGGTTCAAATTGAGCTATGGATCCAAGACTTTCAAGTCGACAAAGATAGTAGTGACAATGTTGACACTATTAATGGCAATAACATCGATTCTTTTAACGAAAAGGAAAAGCAACACATAGAACTAGATAATGCTAGAGATGGGGCTTTCAAGGTGTGTAAATATCAAGGGACGCACATAAAAACCTAAAGTTTCTCATTATCAAAAAAGTAGATGGAACTGCTAGTATGATGTGTATGGCATCCATGTAGGAGATGGCCCCAAGACAGTAAGGCCCAGTTTAAGACTGATTCTATTTTTAGCTTTTGTTGGCTGAAGAATTGCTGATTGAAAGGTAATTGACTGAAAAAGCAAAAAGTTGTTTGAGAAATTACTGTTGCTTGTTTCTGGTTAGCAGAATTGAGAAAACACATAAAAAAAAAAATGGTTTTTTAAACGTGATTACAAATTGAGAATTCTATTAAGAGGTACTTAGATTATACTAGGTGGAAGGTAACGCCCTAAAGACATTCTACACTTCCCAGAAGAATTCTTCTACGGGAGGCAAAATAACCTACTTCATAAGGTTTCGTCTACATAGCTAGTTGGATATGCTTACCTTTGCAAGGGAACAAATTACCCAACTAATAGTAAAGAATTGGATACAAAACTTGTTGCATGGTTCTTCGGATCAACTACTTCGATATAATATATCATCACCAGAAACAGGAGCCATGCATCTCACCCTTCCCCATGTCCTTGTGTCCTCTCTCCAATTACCTTGAACTGCAGAAACGTCAAAGCATGCATCGCCAGCCAACCTAGAAAGAAACTTCTCTCTTAGTCGAGGATGTTTTTCAAAGTTCTTCAACTTTGCCGGTGAAAATGTTGACAATAATGAGAGTACAAAACTCAAGTCCTCCGCTCATCAAGAAGAAATCCAGCCCCAGGAATCCCAAGTTCCAAAACAAGTGGAACCTGACTATCAGTTGACACAGGCAGGAAACAAATCTGCAGAGCACTAGGAAAGTAAAACAGAAAGCCTCATCCCTATAGTTAGTGCAATTTCAAATTACCAAAGATTCAGCAATCGCAAAAGATGCAAGTCCTAGCAACCATCAATTAGGGAAAATAGATGAAGGAATTAAAGAAGAAAGATCATAAGCAAGCCAGCCTACAATTTCACCACACACCTCAAATGAGGAGCTAGAAGATAAAAGAGAACTACTTGTATATATTGAAGAACCACATATCAAGCCAAGCCAAGTTCTGCCTGAAAGAAGAGACATGAGGAATCACAAAAATGACCAGAGTTAAATAGAAAATGGGCACACTACATTGATACCCAATATCCCACAAGCTTCACCAACCAGTTCAGGAGATAATTCCAATAAGGAGAGTGATGGCAGAAGCTCGAGTTCTGGAACGCAAGGATCTGGACGGGCACCACAGTAGGGGCAGTTCCTCGGGCGCCTTCTTCGACCTCGAAACCTTCTCCTCCACGCCGCAAAGGAATAAGACCAAGCACACACCCATCTTGACTTCCGCCTGCTGTTTTCGTAGTGAGATTAAAGGAGAAGGAAGAGGAGCTGTGCTCCGACAGAGGCGGTTGAGCCTGGTCAACGAGCAACGAAGGCTGCGACGATGGTTGAAGAGCAATGGAGGTGGCTGAGCCTAGTCAACGAGCAACGGGGGCAGTAGATATAGCGTCAAATCTGTTGCCGAAGAAGCACCGACGGCATATGCTAGATGCTAATGGTGGACAGTCGACAGAGGCGACGGACGAGCGACTAATCGCGGACGAGCGGGAGAGGCAGATGTGGCGGACGATCGGCTGGAGCATGTTCGGCAGGAGGGGACGTTTTGTCGATGGACCTGATTCCCTGAGAAGCTGCCTATTTGCTGCTTCTGTGGAGTAGAAGTTTTTTCGCTGGTGCTCCCAGCGAATCAGCCCCAAACCATCAAATTTTATCTGCTTCTGCTGGCCGCATCCGCAAAAGCAGGCGGCCAGCAGCCCCAAACTAGCCCTAAGTATGCTCGACAATGGTTGCCCACAATGGGTCAGTTTGGGACTGTGGGAGCTTATAGCTTATGCTGGTTTGACCAGAACTGGCTAGATAAGCTGAAGACTGTTTAGATAAACTACTAGCTGGATAAATAGTTTATAAATACTGTGCTATTTCATTAAGTGCATATGTCTTCAGTGCATACAAAAAAATTATTTGATTAACATAGTGTTATTTTTTAAATATTTTTACATATATTATCTATCTATGAAATACTATGATGCAAGATAAAATTCAAAGCTGAGCACATCCGTCGACATCACTTATGTGTTCACATTCTAAAATAAACTTAATGAACAATGCCTTTAATTGATTCCTTGATCGTTCAGAACTCAAATACCATCTTCATCTTCGTGGTTTTTGTTTCATCTTCCTCCTTCAATTCTAGTAATTATCTGGCTAGTGTGCGAAATAAAGCCTCCTAAAGTTTCATCAGCTTCTTCGTTATCTTCTTCCTTGCGATGCTTGACATTTCGGCACTTGGCAGGATTCTTTGCACCAGATAAATCACCTGTTCGAGGTCTTTTTAGATCTTTTGATCGTGTAGAGTACTTCGATTTCCTAGCATTTTCATCAACATTTTGTTGACGGGAAGCTTGGATCTGGATCTAGAAGGAGCCGTAAACAGCAACAGCGGAAGAGATCTGGAAGGATTTGGATCTAGAAGGAGCTAGAGTTGGAGCGTCGGGGAAGATCGCTAAAGCATCAGGGAACGTCATCGAAGCCTAGAGAATCAGAAGGCGGAAGAGGCGGAAGAGGCAAGGAGCTAAAGCTGGAGCGTCAAGGCCGAGGAGGCGAAAGGGGCTTGGGATGGTCAAGGAAGGGGCGTGTTTTCAAAGCGGATGGGGTCACCTAATCCCATCCGAATGGTTGAGAATAGGAGCATGACGCATGGAAGCGTGAAAATCGAACGGTGGAGCTCCACACGAACATGTGCAAATCCCTGACTCCATCCGCCCCATTCCCATTCTTCTTCGCTTCCGTAGGTGAGAACGGCCTGCTCGCTGGTGGATACGCACCTGCCATCGCGCCGTTGACCCTCGGCCCGCCCTCCACGTCGAAGTTGGAGCTCCTCAGCTCGCGCCGTTCACCATGGAGTAAAAGTTTGCATGGTTGAAGCTCGACCCGTGCGGCGTGGGGTTCCGAGACGACTGCAGCGAGTAGCTCTCAGCGTTGGACAGGTTCGAGCGGCGCAGCGTGGCTGAGACGCCCCCGGAGTTGGGGCCACTGCTGTGCGAGCAGCGGGAGTACACATTGGAGCGCAAACTCGTTGACTTGCGAACCATGACATGGAGTTGTGATACGCACCGCAAGCACACGGTGTTATCGAAGTAATATAAAAGATTATCGATCCCACAAGGAGCTAGATCAAGTACCAACTATTCTGATATTTAGAAGCTAAGCAATCCAATTTTTTGGGTTTTGGGAATAAAGTAAACTAACTCAACTATAAATAAAAAAGGAAAAGCAACGATAAAAATATGAAGGGTGTCTAATTGAGAGATATCAAGACTACGGAATTCACCACAATAACTGATCTATCTGAAATGGAATTTAGTTGATGCATGAGTTTATCATTTTACATAAGGAATCTTTCCTAAGTTATAGGATGCCCCCTCTCGGTGGTACACCCTGGTGCTTATCCGGAACGATCTTTTACTCTCGTCGTGGATCGTTCCAAATAATCCCAATGAGTTCTATGAAAAATTATGTTGCCCTCGAGCGAAAACCAAGCACTCTCGTGTCATAGATTCACAAGTTTTACCTAGGGGTTCCACCGCCACGATCCTCCTCTCAGTATGAATCGCGTCGGCTAATGCACAACATTACTTGATCAAGGTAATATTATGAAATAAGTACAACTAAATAAAATATGCTCAGATAAGAGTCAAATCATCAAGAAAGTTTAGTTCATACAATAGATCAAGTCAAAAGGCTTCATTCGAGCCCCAAATAATGATTTATGATATAAAAGCCATATAAATCCGCACAAATCTCTCAAATTGACAAAGAAAATTAGAAACAAAGACTAAGGAGAGGTAGGAGAAGATGATGCAAATGTTTCCTCCAAGTTTGGTGAAGATCCGTTGCGAAATCGCCCCAAAATCCTCCCCGGAAAGCCCTTGTCGCCGGTCCACTCGCCCTCACCACTTCGTTCATCAATTGCTCTCCAAATATGGCACGAAAAAGAGGGCTTTTATGCCCAAAAGATTTGCCACTCTCTTAGCTTTCCAAAACATATTGTTTTGCCCCGGAAAGCCCTTGTCGCCGGTCCACTCGCCCTCACCACTTCGTTCATCAATTGCTCTCCAAATATGGCACGAAAAAGAGGGCTTTTATGCCCAAAAGATTCGCCTCTCTCTTAGCTTTCCAAAACATTTTTTTGTCTTTTTTGGATATTTCTAGGGCACAAAATTGAAGAAAAACCAAGTAAAGATCGGACTGCCCAATTATGACTACGGGTGAACCCCGTGGGGTTCACCAAGTGGTGAAGTCTACTGTGCAATTTTTTTCGGGTAAGAATCACCGGTGAACCCCGTGGGGTTCACCTACCAGTGAAGTGCACTGTACGTTTCTATGAAAACTCCCTTTGAGAGAATCACGGGTGTACCCCGCCGGGTTCACCAGGTGGTGTAGTCTTCTGTGAACTTTCAGACATCCGGTGAAAGCACCTAGTCGTATTTTCAAAGTAGCATGGATTGAACCCAAATTTGACGTGCAGCTTCGTCTTCACATAGGGAATCACCCCATAACCTTAGAATCTTCAAAAGACTTCAAAATTGGGCGATTTTAACTAAAGTTTCACAAAAATAAGAAAAAGAAAAGATTCCGAAGCAATCGAGTAAATAAGCTTGAAAATTACAAAAAAAACACTAGAATATGCATTATTTTAAGAACAAATAATATCAGAAAATACTACCAAAATATAAGACATCAAATACCCCCAAACTTAAATCTTTACTTGTCCTCAAGTAATGAAATAATATGAAACACATAACAGGTATGTAAGAAGTTATTCAAGTTGAAACCATACAACCAAGTCAGATATTTCTATGAGCTAATCATGATCCAGTTTGAGAAATCAGATGATGAGTCTATTAACAAGAATTGAATCAAGTACGTCCCACAATCTTTAAATGATAAGGCATTCAGCTATGAGCATACAAAGAATCTTGTCTAGCAAACATACTACATTCACCAATTCAATTAATCCAAAATCAAATGTTGGGGTCAGACATGATAGCACCCACAAATATAGGAAGGCGTTTTCCGCAAGTGCACGGGCCTATCGAAGTAATAAAATATCGATCCCACAGGAACTAATGGACAAGTACTGATAGGTTTCGAATTTGCTAGCTAGACGATGTCGAAATCGATGAAGTTTAAGATAACGAAATAATTAAATGTGCAGGAATGTAAACAGAGTAAATCGCACGAGAGAGTTTTAATGAGGGGATGCATCATTGATCTCTTTTTTCAAACTGTTCTCTGGAGTAGATGTCAGACGGGAGAGGTGGTCTGCTACTAAATTATCGGCTCTCTTCTTATCCTTGATCTGAACATCAAATTCTTGCAATAGCAGTATCCATCTGATTAGCTGTGGTTTTTGTCTTTCTTCGTCATGAGATACCAAATTGCCGCATTATCTGCATAAACAATAACACGTGAGTCAACTAAATACAATCGAAACTTATCAAAAGCGAAAACTACAGCTAGAAGTTCTTTTTCCGTTGTGGCATAATTTCTCTGTGCTCCATCGAGCGTTCGACTGGCGTAGTAGATGGTGTGTGTTCGGTTGTCTTTCCGTTGTCCTAATACAGCTCCCACTACATAGTCACTAGCGTCGCACATAATTTCGAAGGGCAACGACTAATT
Source organism: Costus lasius (assembly GCA_027563935.2). Classification (NCBI taxonomy): domain Eukaryota; kingdom Viridiplantae; phylum Streptophyta; class Magnoliopsida; order Zingiberales; family Costaceae; genus Costus; species Costus lasius. The sequence goes on along the minus strand of CM050450.1, from coordinate 115,730,638 downwards.
CGAAGGTTGTATTATTGGAGCAGAAGTCAACGCCTTCTTTAGTTGTTGAAACGCATCCATGCAATTCTGGTCAAAAACAAATGGCACATTCTTAGCAAGTAAAGATGCTAAAGGCCTAGCAATTTTAGAAAAGTTTTCAATAAAAAGTCTATAAAAGCCTGCATGGCCTAAGAAACTTCTTATTCCTCTAACAGAGTTTGGAGGCGTCATTCTCTCTATCACACTGATTTTTGCTTTATCGACTTCGATACCGCGCTCCGATATCAAATGACTAAGAATGATCCCTTCCTTTACCATAAAGTGACATTTCTCCTAATTTCACACCAGGCTCTTCTCTTCACAACGCTGTAAAACACGGGCCAAATTAGATAAACAAGAGTCAAAACTAGACCCGTATACCAAAAAGTTATCCACAAAGACGTCCATGATGTCTTCAATGAAATCTGAGAAAATCGCCGTCATGTACCGTTGAAAGGTAGCTGAAGCATTACATAAACCAAATGGCATATGCCGGAAAGCGAAAGTGCCGAAGCAACATGTGAACGTGATTTTCTCTTGGTCGTCTGGATGTATCGATATTTGAAAAAATCCTGAGTATCCATCCAAGAAGCAAAAATAAGAGTTAGTGGCTAATCTTTCAAGCATTTGGTCAATGAAAGGAAGAGGAAAATGATCTTTGCGAGTGGCTTTGTTCAATTTTCTGTAATCAATACACATGCGCCACCCGGTAACGGTTCTTTGCGGTATCAATTCGTCGTCTTCATTTTTTACCACTGTTACTCCTCCTTTCTTTGGTACCACATGTACCGGGCTTACCCATTGGCTATCTAAAATAGGGTAAATAACCCCAGCATCTAATAGTTTCAAAATTTCTTTCTTAACCACCTCCTTCAGGTTCGGATTCAGACGTCTCTGGTATTCGATAGATGGTTTGCTGTCCTCTTCGAGATATATCCTATGCATGCATAAGGAAGGGTTAATACCTTTTATGTCATCTAAAGTTTAGCCAATTACCTTCTTATATTGTCGAAGCTTATCTAGGAGAAGGTTCGTTTGTTCTGAATCAAGATGATTTGCTATAATGACAGGGTAAGTAGAATTCTCACCTAAATATTCATACCTGAGGTTGCTCGGCAAGGATTTGAGCTCTAGGTTAAGTTATTTACAGACCTCAGATTTCGGTGCAGTTGATTCCTCAAGCTTTTCTACATTTGGCTCAACTGCGGTGCTTGATTTGAGAATATCAGCATAAGCATGGACTTCTTCTTCGTGCTCTTCGTCATAGTCACCCAGCAGGTAGACCTCCAGAGGGTCGACGTTTGTCCGAGGGATGTAAGTCGAATCAAGCTCATCGTCGACGATTCCGATACTACAGCAGGAATCTGCAAAAATAGTCTTTTTCAGGCTTCCGGTAATATCAAATTCAACCATATCCTCACCTACGCGCAGTGTCAACTTCCCATTTTTAACGTCGATTATAGCACCGGCAGTGGCCAAAAATGGTCTGCCCAGTATGATAGGAAGTTTGGAGTCTTCCTCTATTTCAAATACAACGAAATCAGCTGGAATAAAAAATTTACCGACCTTTATTGACACGTCCTCTAGAATTCCTACTGGATGTCGTACGGAATGATCGACCAATTCCAAAGAGATGTTCGTCGGCTTCAAGTCTCCGATATCCAATTTCTTGCAAATAGAGAGTGGCATCAGACTTACACTGGCTCTAAGATCGCACAAAGCACGGTCGAAAGGAGTGTGTCCGATCAGGCATTGAATGGTAAAGCTGCCTGGATCTTTCAATTTTGACGGTAACTTATTTTGGATGATTGCACTGCACTCCTCAGTTAACGCCACTGTGCCATGTTCGTCCATTTTTCTTTTATTGGATAGGATCTCCTTCAAAAACTTAGCATAGGATGACATTTGTGACAAAGCATCGGTAAATGGTATGTTAATATACAGTTTCTTTAAAATTTCTAAACATTTACCGAATTGATGATCGAGTTTTGCTTTTGCCAACCCCCTAGGAAATGGAATTGGCGGTTTGTAGGGTGGTGGAGGCACATAAACAGGTTCCGTCTCTTTCATTTGTGGTTCACTCTCAACAGGTTCATTTGGTTCTTCAGATTCGGGGGTTTTGGTTTCATCCTCATAATGGTCATATTTAGGCATGTCTGGTTCCTCAAGTTGCTTACCACTACGCGTGGTAATGGCATTGCAATGCTCTTTGGGATTCGTCTCGGGCTGTCCAGGCAATCTGCCAAGTGGTCTAGTATACGTACTAGCCTGTTGGGCTATTTGGTTTTCCATTATCTTCTGGTTTGTGATTAAGTTTTTTATTGCTTCCAACATGCAGTCCATTGCCTTCATTTGCGCTGACACGAAGTTGTCAAAGCACGTTTCTAAGGTTTGTTCTTGTGGTACTGTGTTGGTGCTTGGTTGGTCAAATTGTTTAGGCTGATACCCGGTGTTGGACGAATGAAATCCAGGGGATTGCCTATAGTTTGATGGTTGAGCTGCATTGTTATTTCTATAGGAAAAGTTGGGATGATTCTTCCACCCAGGTTTGTAGGTATTAGAGTAAGGGTTGTTTTGGACCCTCGGGTTAAAGTTACCTACAACATTTACCAAGGCGGGTGGGGGGTCTTGTGATACCATATTTCCCAATTGACATGTGCCAAAAAAATGACCTTCCACACCACAAATTTCACACAAAGCAGAATTAGAAGCACTGTGACACATGTTCATAGAATCAAGCTTGTGAGATAATGAATCTACTTTTGCAGCGAGAGAACTAAGCATGTCAAGTTCATATTTACCGGCTTGTCGGGATGAAGTGACTCTCTCGCCCAACCATTGGTAGTGGTTGAGCGCCATCTCTTCGATCAAATTGTAGGCTTCATCGACTGCCTTGTTCATCAAAGCTCCTCCAGCGGCTGCATCAACGGAAAGATGAGTGTTATAAAGCAATCCGTTATAAAATGTATGTACCAATACCCATTTCTCGAGGCCGTGGTGAGGACACATTCGCTACAATTCCTTGAAGCGGTCACACGCCTCATATAGTGATTCACCTTCTTTTTGAGAGAAATTGGTAACCTGGTTTCTTAGTTCCACGGTTTTGCTTAGAGGAAAGTATTTTGCAAGGAAAGCAAGTGAGAGTTGTTCTCATGTGGTAATGGATCCAGATGGTAATGAATGTAACCAAGCTTGTGCCCTATCTGTAAGTGAAAAAGCAAAAAGTTGTAGTCGCAGAACGTCAGTGGTCACACCATTCATTTTAAAAGTGTCACAATATTCAAGAAAAACAGATAAATGCATGTTCAGATCCTCCGTAGGTAATCCACCAAATTGGTTTTGTTGTAACATCGACAGAAGTGACGGTTTTATCTCAAAATTGTTCACTTCTATTGGCGGAGGTGCAATGCTCGAATGCAGTCCTTGAACATTAGGTGCAGCGAAGTCTCGGAGTGACTTGTTACCATCCATGATTGTTGTTTGTGAATTCTTCTTGGGTTGATATTTCTGAAGATTTCTGCGACGCCGGAATGTTCTTTCAATTTCTGAATCAAATAATATTGTGGGTTCCGGTCATGGAATTCTACGCATAAACTAAAATTCTAACAAGGAAGTGTTTCGTTAAATCAAGAAAGGTGTAAAATGGAACACAAGAAAGTATGCTAATATTAATACAAAATTAAAAATGTCTAGCCTAGTAATTTCTTAATCTGGCCAATATTGCCAAAATTAGTCCCCGGCAACGGCACCAAAAACTTAATAGCACCCACAAATATAGGTAGGCGTTTCTCGTAAGTTCGCGGGCCTATCGAAGTAATAAAATATCGATCCCACAGGGACTAATGAGCAAGTACTGATAGGTTTCGAATTTTCTAGCTAGACGATGTCGAAATTGGTGAAGTTTAAGATAACGAAATAATTAAATGCGCAGGAATGTAAACAGAGGAAATCGTACGGGAGAGTTTTAATGAGGGAATGCATCAGGGTATGGGTTCACCACATTGACTCCTTACAGTTGGATAGTCTAACTCTATTAGCGATGTCCTAACAATTCAAGGGATTCAGCCGTCTATTGTGCAGGTTGCTCCCACCAATAATCTCGTCTGCTCCCACATACTAAGTTATTGGTCCAGTCTGTAGGGTTCTGACGTGCGGTCGGACGAGAGTCTCTCCGCAGGGTCTAAGCTCCTTACAACCCCAGCAAGTGAGTACAGATCCGCAAGCGAGGCATGCCTCCTAGAGATGCTGATTAACAAACCTCACTCGAGGTGATTAAAGGTTCAAACGCCCCCTTTCAGGTAGTGTAGGCATAGCACACCAACGAAATGGATAAATCCTCAACCGAATGGATCTAACGTACGGTCGGACTGGAGTCTCTCCATCGCGTCTAAGCTCCTTATAATCACACGAGTAAGTACAGATCCGCAAGTGAGTTTTCCTCCTAGAGATACTGATTAACAAACCTTACTTGAGTGATTCAAGGATCAAGCGTATCCCTCCAGATAATGCTTCCTATAGTCCCATGAGTAAGTATAGATCCGCAAGCGAGCTTTCCTCCTAGAGATACTGATTAACAAACCTCACACAAGTAACTAAAGGTTAAGCATGCTCTTTGGGGTTACTCAGGCAATGCGTGCTCATAGGGTCAAGCAAGAACTTTAGACTAATAGAGTCAAACCATTACAACTAGTAATTCATCAAGGGCTACCCCACATCCTGATTTAGTGTCTAGCCTACAATGTTCATGAGGAAAGCGTGAACTACAACATCAAACATCTCATATATGTGTAAGTTTATGCAGTGATCACAAGAGGAAGGCAAGACCATGTAATGTTCTACTAAAATTTGACAATGAACACAATAAGAATTAAGTGTATTTTCAAGATCTCCCTTTACAAATCTAGTCCAGAGATATTCTGCGCAAAAAGAGTCTTCAATAGTACCTGATGCGTAGCTTCTCCTTCTCCTCCTTGCAAATACAACTTCTCTCCGTTTGATCCCTCTGCCGAGTGATCCCTTCTCCTCTCTTCTTTTCACCCTTTTATCCTTCTCCCCTCTGCGCTTTCTCCTTCTTCCCATACCCTGCCAAAACTACTATAGCTGCTGCCATCTTCTAGCAAGAGAAGACTTTGCCGCCAGCCTCCATGCCCTGCAAAACCTGCTGCGCTGCTGTCTTTCACGAAATGATGATTTCATGGCCAGATTCGCTGTCCAAACCCTGCTCTTCGCCCCTTTGTCAACGGTGGAGGAAATTCCTAAGTGCCCTTCAGCCTTCCCTTAGGTTAGATTGAAGAAATCTGGGCTAAAATCGTGATTTCATAATAGGCGGGTCCGCGATCTCGGGCGTGAATTTGGTCGTGACCCGGTCGTGATTTATCAGTTCCAGCTTCTAGTATAACGACGATCACGGGTATGATTCTGTTCGGGATCCGGTCGTGATTTCCGACAAAGGCCTCGATGACTCCAAAATCTTCTAGTTAGGATCATCTTCAGTTAGGATGAGCTCTTCTACTGCAAAAGTTCCAGAATCTACCCCTTTTGTGGTCGTTTTGACCTAAAAACGTAAAAATACCAAGAGAGGTGCAGATTCCATAGATGTATCCAAACAAAGGCAATTATGAGACTTAAAGTCGTAAAATGGGGATGATTTCATTAGCAAAATAACATGTAAAACTCTATATAAATCTGTGTCAACAAGACACAAATGTGTTATTGCAAGGCAAACTTTATCACCTCTTATTTTATTTAGGTAGCAAGACAAGTTACCAAAACTGATGGTAATCTCTTTTTTTTTTTTTTACTTCAACTCATGTCTTCGGTACCACTGCCAATTTTTCGTAGTGCCAAGTAGAGGAGTCTTTTGACTTCAACTCATATCTTTGGTACTACTGCCAATCTTTCGCAGTGTCAAGTAGAGGAGTTCTTTTTTTTCCTCTCTTTTTTAGGTTACACTTGTGATCATCACCCAACAGATAATATGTTATCATCGAATAAAAGAACAAATCTATATGTTTTAACCAAAAAACATATGTATGCTATTAGCAAGCCATCCTTACTCAATTTCAGATATGTGACCCATCGATCCAACATTCTCAAACATTCCAATCAAAAGATTTCAGAAACTTAGAATAATTGGACAGGATCATAAAAGATATCATGACCAAGTGGTGCATTCAGCATATCATAACAACTTATACCATTTATAGAATCAATCTCATTGTTTATTCAAGGCTATCATAGGATCACAGCATTATAAAATATATCGAGGTGTATATTTTAGTGTATCACAAAATCATTAACTCATCATAGAAAATCATCAGAATGTTGCAATGTCATTCATGCAAAATACCTGAATCAGACTCAGTGCATAATAATAGAAGCATCATAGAATTAAACTATCATAATCTAGGCAAGAATATCCTAGAAAGATATCATCAAATAATCACAGCATGACAAATGCATAACATATCTCAATAGCATAAAAAAATAATTCACAGAAGTGTTAAAAAAAATGTTGCATCCAAACATAAAAATATACTACTACAAAGAGTAGCATCACAATCAAATCATAAAGTGTCAAGTACCACAACATCACAATATGAAGAAAATATCATAAAAATGTCATGAAACCACCACAGTATCAGTAGCAAAACAGAACATCATAGTAGTAAATAATAGTCTGAAAAAGGTATTGCAACAGAGATTACCAAATCATAAGCAGAGTAGTATATCCATATCATCAGATTTTTAGCACATCCATATATCCTAGAATCATCAGCATGTATGATGAAGTCATCAGCAAAGGAATCCTCACATCAAAGTGTCATAGTATCACCACATCATCATCATCACAGAATTAGAATCAAATAAAAGCATAGCTATCATCAAAACATAGTCAAAATATCACAGACATAGCAAAAGTCAGAGTCAGCCAGAATATAATTCGAAATGAAAAGTTAAAAGACTGAGCTTTAGAAGAACAAGCATCAGAACCATTCCCTCCCCACATAAAAATTTGCATAGTCCTTTATGCAATCAATGTGTCGTGAGAGAGTGGGGGGAAATAAGAGAAAGCAATACTCACTTCTTCCTCTTAGGCTTAAAGTCCTCAACATCAGAGTTTATTTCAGTACCTTCCTTCTGGGGGTTGTCTTCATCATCATCACCATCTCCTAAAATCTCATCATCTCTTCATGAAGTTCACCATGGCACCTTTACTCTTCCTTTAAAAGTCCTATCACATCGTGATGAATCAAAAAGCTCCAAAACTTTGATTTTTCGGTATTCCTACAGTGATAAGAAAGAAAAATCATCAACATTCTAATACAAGGTAAAACAAACTACATAACTTCAAAGTCAAAAGACTAATTAAATAAAACACACAATACAAAAGTAAAGGAAAGCAGAAAAGACTTAGGTTGCCTCCCAAGAAGCGCTTGTTTAAGGTCATTAGCTCGACCGTAGTGTTATTCATAGATAAGAATGTATATGTAAACACCAAGGAATTCATACCTTAAAGCATCAAAAAATGATTTTAAGTCTATGTTTCCTTCATCAGTTACCTTGGTTGTTTCCTCATGCAGATTTTCAAATTGTACCTTCTTTAGGATGGCCGGTTCAGTTGAATTAAAGAGTTTCACAAAAGCCTTAGTTTCCTCATTATCCTTCACCTCCTCTTCAGCTGCAAAACAGATTTTTATAGGATCCACAAGCAATTCGTCAATCATAGCGTGGTTAACCACTTCCTTAATAACAATAATATTATGGCAAGACCCTACAAAATAAGGTATGTCTTCAAGTGATTTCACATGTTCTATCTCCTCTTTTGATTGTTCAGGTTGAAATGTCTTACGAGATCTAATCTCAGTGTCATGTGTAGGCATCCTAGGCTCCTCAAGTTGTTTCTCATTGCAAGTTATATTTGTATTACAACATTCACTCGAGTTTATCTCAGGTTGAGATGAGAGTTTACTAGAGGCTCTTATAGAGGTGCTAGCTTGATTAGCCAATTGGGTTTCCAACATCTTATTGTGGGCTTCGAGAGCATCTAGTCTAGATGTTAGTTGCCTAATGTCTTCACTAACACTCTCAATTTTCATGGTTTGTGCAACCAAAGTCTCTAGTTGTGACTCTAGGTTAGACTTTTGAGGTGACACAAACTGTCTTAGTTGAAATTCAAGAGGTTGCCTATAGCTAGGTTGGGAAACTAGGTTAGGATTGTTGTCATAGAAAAAATTTTGATTGTTCCACCCACTTGGATTGTATGTATTATAAGATGGGTCCAACTATGGTCTAAGGTTTAGATTCCAAAAGATGTTGGCTTGCTCTCCAAAAGGTTCAGGTTGTGAGATTCCTAATTGGTATTTAGCAAAGTTGTGTCCTGAAATTTCACAAAATTCACAATAAGTATTAGTGGCTTCAACCGAATTGACAATAAAGGAAACTAACTTTCGTGATAAGTAGTCTACCTGTGCATCTAACAAGCTCAATTTGTGTAAATCATACTTACTTGTAGTTGCAGCTCTATATGAGTTTACTCTCTCACCTGACCATTGACTGTGATTGAGGGTCATATCCTCTAGCAGGTTCATGGCATCATCCACAGTCTTGTTCATCAAAGCCCCACCAGCAGCTGCATCAACAATAAGCCTCGTATTATAATTTAGACCATTATAGAAAGTGTGAACAACTATCCATTTTTGAAATCCATGCTGTGGGCATATTCTTTGAAGTTCTTTAAATATGTCTTATGCTTCATAGAGTGACTCCCCATCTTTCTGCATGAAACTTGTAATCTGAATCCTCAACTGAATAATCTTACTAGGAGGGAAGTATTTAGACAAGAAAGCTTGTGAAAGCTCTTCACATGTTCTAATTGAAGCAGATGGTATAGTGTGCAACCACGCTCTAGCCTGATCCCTAAGAGAGAAAGAAAATAATCTTAACTTAATTGCATCAGTAGAAATACCATTAATCTTAAAAGTATCATAATATTCCAAAAATATGGCCAAGTGCATATAAGAGTCTTCTAGGGGAGGGCCTCCAAATTGGTTCTGTTGAACCATCGACAGTAGTGCAGGCTTTATCTCAAAACTGTTGGCTTCCACATTCGGGCAAACAATGCCCAATTGTAAGTGATGTATAGTTGGAGCAACATAATCTCTCAAAGTCTTGTTGTTCATATTTCCAGCAGCCAAAGGTACTCGGGCATTCTCCAGATTCAAAGATAAAGGCAGTAAGATCTAGGTCATACAAATCACCTGTTCTTAAGCTCCTTTGCAAAAAAATACAAATCAGACATAATGATAAAGGTTAAGAAAGGAAATAGCAGAAATAAAAAAAATAAAAATAAAAAGTAAGAAAAAGAAAATACTTAGTCTACTAAATTTCAGAAATTTGCTAATATTGATCGAAGCTCCCCGGCAACGGCGATCTCCGACACGACACGACATCTCCGGCAAAGTCTCAGCGCAGGCGGCGCTCGGTGAAAGAGGTGACGTGGGCGGTGTCACGAACGGGACGAAGACGAACGTCGTGCGTTCATTTCAAGGTGGTCAACGAAGCATTCGTCAACGATTTCGAATGCGAAATTGAATTCGGCGAAATTCGATTTCGCTTCGGTGGCTGACGTCAAGCGTGACATCAGCGATCAAAATTGAAGCGGCAAAAATCGGCGGCTGATGTCAGCAAATCAGGTTAATTCGGCAACGGCATGATTTGGAGCGTTGACTAGTCAAAATTTATTTTGACTAGAGAGGTATTTTGATTTCTAATTTGCGGAGAAATTTTGGATGATGGCGATTAGGGTTAGGGTTTCCGAGCGTTGACTAGGATCTCATGCCCGGTCTAGTGTTCCATCAGAGCTAGACTATGGGCCCATAACCCATAGACATTGAAGGAGACAATACGGCTGCTTCACCCGCGAAGGTGAAGATCGGTCGAAAGTTTCAAAAGATCACCCACACAGCCAGAGGGTCATCAGAGGACGTGTGACCCAACCAGGGACAAAGGTAAAGCCAAGATGGTGAACCAAGGTGATCGCATAGCACAGATCAAGAAGGTGTTCGGTGATACGCACCGCAAGCGCACGGTGTTATCGAAGTAATATAAAAGATTGTCAATCCCATAGGGAGCTAGGTCAAGTACCAACTATTCTGATATTTAGAAGCTAAGCAATTTATTTTTTTGTGTTTTGGGAATAAAGTAAACTAACTCAACTATAAATAAACTAGGAAAAGCAACGATAAAAATATGAAGGGTGTCTAATTGAGAGATATTAGGGCTACGAAATTCACCACATTGACTGATCTATCTGAACTAGAACGTAGTTGATGCATGAGTTTATCATTTTACATAAGGAATCTTTCCTAAGTTACAGGATGCCCCCTCTCGGTGGTATACCCCTGGTGCTTATCCGGAACGGTCTCCTACTCTCGCAGTGGATCATTCCAGATAAATCCAATGAATTCTATGAAAAATTGTGTTGCCCTCGAGCGAAAACCAAGCACTCTTGTGTCATGGATTCACAAGTTTTACCTAGGGGTTCCATTGCCACGATCCTCCTCTCGGTATGAAACGCGGTCAGCTAACACGCAACATTACTTGATCAAGGTAATATTATAAAATAAGAACAACTAAATAAAATATGCTCAAGTAAGACTCAAAACATTAAGAAAGTTTAGTCATACAATAGATCAAGTCAAAGGGCTTCATCCGAGCCCCAAATAAAGGTTTTACGCTATAAAACCATACAAATCCACACAGATCTCTCAAATCGACAAAGAAAACTAGAAACAAAGACTAAGGAGAGGTAGGAGAAGATGATGCAAATGTTTCTTCCATGTTTGGTGAAGATCCGTCACGAAATCGCCCCAAAATCCTCTCCGGAAAGTCCTTGTCGCCGGTCCACTCGCCCTAGCCATGTTCATCCACCGATTGCTCTCAAATATGGCAGAAAAAGAGGGCTTTTATACCCAAAATATTCGGTTCTCTGTTAGCTTTCCAAAGCATATTTTTTCCATATTTTTCTGATTTTTTTTGGGCCCGAAATCGAAGAAAAACCGATTAGGTGTCGGACTGTACGTTTTTGCGAATTGCCTCAGAGAGAATTACGGGTGAACCCCGTGGGGTTCACCAGATGGTGAAGTCTTCTATGAAGTTTTGTCGAGTAAGAATCACCAGTGAACCCCGTGGAGTTCACCAGGCCGTGAAGTTTTTTGTACGTTTCTGACAAAAAGTGCCTTCGGTGGAATCACAGCCCAAACACCAAAATCATGGGTTGGCTGTGAAGCTTGCGAATCACGGTGCTGGGTTCACTTGGCCGTGATTTTCAGGAAAAGCTCCGATTGATCCCAAATTTGCTCTGTAGCCTTGTCTCATTACTAGAAATCACTCTATGGTTTTTAGAATCTTCAAATAACCTCTAGAAATGAGTGATTTTACCTGAAATTGCAAAAAGACAAGGCAAAGTGAAGATTCCGAAGAAGCAAGTAAATATGCCTGAATATTACATAAAAGCACCATAAATATGTCTTGTTTTAAGATAAAATGATATTAGAAAATACTACCAAAATGCAAGGCATCAAACATTCCCAGACTTAAATCTTTGCTTGTCCTCAAGCAATAAAATAATGTGAAACACATAACAAGTGTGAAAGAAGTTATTCATGTTGAAAAGCATACAACCAAGTCAGATATTTCTATGAGCTATGATGAGTCTATTAACAATAATTGAATCAAGCAAGTCCCATAATCTTTAATGATAAAGAATTCAGCTATGAGCATACAAAGAATCCAGTCTAGCATACATACTATATTCACCAATTCAATTAATCCAAAATAAAATGTTGGGGCTAGACACAAATGTGTTATTGCAAGACAAACTTTATCACCTCTCACAAGACAAGCTACCAAAACTGATGGTAATCTTTTATAATACTCCCAAACTTAAATCTGTGCTTGTCCTCAAGCAATAAACTGAGATGAAATGCATGACAAGTGTGAAAGAAGTTATACTAGCTGAAAATATGCATCCAAGTTAGAGAATATCTATAAGAAATCCATGATCCAGATATGAGAAATCAAATGATGAGATATTAATCAAAATGTTCAGCAGGTAGATCCCACAATCTCTAGAAATCAAGGCATTCAGCTAGGGGCATACAATAACTCAATTTAGTACACATACTACTTATGCAAATCCAATTCATCCAAAATCAACTTGTTGGGTCAAACACAAATGTATTATTGAAGAACAAGCATGATCACCTCTCATTGTATTCAAGTATTGACACCAGCTTTCAAAATAGAAGGTGATATTAGACTTCAACTCATGTCTTAGGTACCACTGCCAATTTTTCGCAGTGCCAAGTAGAGGAGTCTTCAAAACAGAATATAATATTAGACTTCAACTCATGTCTTAGGTACCACTGCCAATTTTTCGCAGTGCTAAGTAGAGGAGTCTTTATTTGTTTTTTTTTTGTGTTTTTTTTTTGTGTTTTTTTTTCTTTCAATATCATGCTCTACATGTCACACTTGTGATCATTTCCCAACAAGTAGCATGGAATCATGGAATGAATAAGTAAATATGTACCTCAATATGAAATCATATGTAAACTACTAACTTGCCATCCTTGAACATTCACAGAAATGTGTAACCCACTAATCAACAGTTTCAATCAATCCAATCAAAATATTTCAGAATCATAGAACAAATGGATGTGATCATAGAATATATTCTAATTGGATGGTGCATTCAACATATCATAACCACTTCCTACCATGCATGGATTCAATCTCAAAGTTTACACATGGCTATCATAGGATCACAACATTATCAAATATATTGAGGTGTATATTCCAGTGTATCACAGAATCATCAACTCATCACAAAAAATCATCAGAATGTTGCAACATCGCAATGTCATTCATGCAAAATACCTGAATCAGACTCAGTGCCTAATAATAGAAGCATCACAGAATTACACTATCAAAATCTAGGCAAGAATATTCAAGAAAAATATCATCACAACAGCATATCACAATAGCATGACAAGTATATAACATATCTCAATAGCATTATAAAACCAATTCACAGAAGTGTCATAAAAAAATATCGCATTCACACATAAAAATATACTACTACAAAGAGTAGCATCATAATCAAATCATAAAGTGTCAAGTACCATAGCATCACAACATGAATAAAATATCATAAAAATATCATAAAACCACCACAGTATCAGTACAAAAGAGTATCAGTAGCAAAACAGAACATCATATTAGTAAATAACAGCCTAAAAAAAAAATATTTCAACATAGATTACCAAATCATCAGCAGAGAAGCATATCCATATCATCAGATTTTTAGCACATCCACGCGTCCCAGAGTTATCAGTATGTATGATGAAGTCATCAGTAGAATAATCCTCACATCAAAGTGTCACAGTATCACCACAACATCATCATCACAAAATCAGAATCAAATAGAGCATAGCTATCATCACAACATAGTCAAAATATCACACTCATGTATCACAGACATAACAAAAGTCAGAGTCAGTCAGAATATAATTCAAAATGAATAGTTAGAAGACTGAGCTTTAGAAGGAACAAGAATCAAAATCATTTCCTCCCCCACTTAAAAATTTGCATAGTCCTCTATGCAACAATGTGTCGTTAGAGAGTGGGGGGAAATAAGAGAAAATAATACTCACTTCTTTCTCTTAGGCATAAAATCCTCATTATCAGAGTTCATTTCAATACCTTCCTTCTGGGGATCGTCTTCATCATCATCACCATCTCCCCAAATCTCATCATCTCTTCATAAAGTTCACCTTGGCACTGATAGGAATCCGCAAGTGCACGGATTTATCGAAGTAATAAAAAATTATCGATCCCACGAGGATCAGGTGGTCAAGTACCGATTACACGTTTGAATCTATATCTAGACGATTCAATATGTGGTTTTTGTTTTGGAAATTTCTAATGTAAGAAAATAAAAAGGTGGTTTTAAGGTTTTGGCTAAAAATCAATTCGGATATAATCAGGACTCAGGGTTTCACCACGCTGACGATTATGAATTTAGTAAAAATAAATCTTTAATCAGAAAATTATAGTTTTGAAAGGGATTTTTCCTAAGGTACAGACTACCTCCTTCCGGAGTGTAATCCGATATCTATTTACATTAATTCCCTACTCCCGTGACAATTAACATAAATAGACCCATTAAGTTCTGTGAAAAACCATGGTAATCCTTCAAGTGAATCCGAACTACTCCCGTGATCGGATTCACAGGTTTGAAAAGAATAGATCCGACGTTGCGATTCACCTCCCGGTCCTTCTCGCAACGTCTAAGATGTAAAATTACTTGATCAGGGTAATTCACAAAATGAAACACAATTCTAATCAAATCAATACTATAAAAATTCATGTAAAAGATTTAGAACAATATATTTAATCCATAAATCGTCAACGGGCTATTCCCCAAAATCCCGAAATAAGGTTTACACGTTCATATTCATAACAAACAACATGTTCATTGATGAAAATCTCATGGAAACCCTAAAAGATTACAGGAAATCGCTAGACAAGTAATTAGAAAAAGCTTCCCCTCGATGTGGAGACGAAGATGAAGCATCTAATCCTTCCTTTGCGCAGCTTTCCCGATTGTTTTCTGCCCTGGAATTGAATCTCGCTGTCGTCGCCCGCCTCCTCTCGTTTTCGTGCGTAGAAGCCCCCTAAACCCGATTAAAATTTGATCTTTTATACTTGGACCGGTTTAGAACTCATCAAGGAACAGTTCTGTGAAGTTTGGCTTAAATCCGGTTTGAATCGAGTGAGAAACGAGTGAAAAACCTCGTCGGGCGGATGTTTTCACGGTCCGTAACCTGTTCACGGCCACGGCCGTAATTCCCTCTGTGTGTACAGCGCTTCGGTCACAGAGAGATTCACGGCCCGTGATGGAATCACGGCTTCACCCGTGAAAGTCTCTGGTCACTTCCGACACTTAGCCCTTTTTCCTCATCCGCTCGTCGTTGCTTTTACGGCTGCGTCCATAATTATGGCCAAGGCCGTAATTCTCTCATTCTTCACCGTTTTCGCCCCAAATTGGACGTGTGAGCTCGTGTTCTCCTCGGGAATCATGCTTTGGCTTCAAAACCCTCAAAATCCATCATTTTTAGGTCATTTTAACTATATTTTCATATAAACCAAGAAAAGTGAAGATTCTGTGCAAAGTAAGATAAAAACACTAAAAGTAGCACAAAATCATACAAATAAGCCCAAAATATGATATAAAACATAAGCAAAAACATGGTGTAAAAATCACTTATCAGACACCTTTACTCTTCCTTTAAAAGTCCTACCACAATGTGATGAATCAAAAAGCTCCAAAACTTTAATTTTTGGGTATTCCTACAGTGACAAGAAAGAAAAAATCATCAGCATTCTAATACAAGGCAAAACAAACTACATAACATCAAAATCAAAAGACTAATTAAATAAAGCACACAATGCCAAAGTAAAGAAAAGCAGAAAAGACATGGGTTGCCTCCCAAAAAGTGCTTATTTAAGGTCATTAGCTCGACCGTAGTGTTATTCATAGATCAGAATGTATATGTAAGCAACAAAGAATTCATACCTTAAATCATCAAAAAATGATTTCAAGTCTATTTTTTCTCCATTAGCTACCTTGGTTGCTTCCTTATGCAAATTTTCAAATTGTACCTTCTTTAGGATGACCGGTTCAGTTGAATCAAGGAGTATAGCAAAAGATTGAGCTTCTTCATTGTCCTTCACCTTCTCTTTAGCTGCAAAATAGATATCTATAGGATCCACAAGCAATTCGTCAATCATAGCGTGGTTAACTACTTCCTCAACAACATCATCATTATGGCAAGACCCTACAAAATAAGGTATATCCTTAAGTGGTTTTACATATTCTATCCTCCTCTTTTGATTGTTCAGGTTGAAATATCTCAGGAGATCTAATCTTAGAGTCATGTGCAAACATCCTAGGCTCCACAAGTTTTTTCCCATTGTAAATTATATCTGTATTACAACATTCACTCGGGTTTATCTCAGGTTGAGATGAGAGTTTATTAGAGGCTCTTATAGAGGTGCTAGCTTGATTAGCCAATTGGGTTTCCAATATCTTATTGTGGGCCTCGAGAGCATCTAGTCTAGATGTTAGTTGCCTAATGCCTTCACTAACACTCTCAATTTTCTTGGTTTGTGCAGCCAAAGTCTCTAGTTGTGACTCTAGGTTAGACTTTTGAGGTGACACAAATTGCCTCGATTGAAATGCAAGAGGTTGCCTATAGCTAGGTTGGGAAACTGGGTCGGGATTGTTCTCATAGAAAAAAATTTTGATTGTTCCACCCACTTGGATTGTATGTATTATAATATGGGTCCAACTGTGGTCTAGGGTTGAGATTCCAAAAGGTGTTGGCTTGCTCTCCAAAAGGTTTAGGTTGTGAGATTCCTAATTGGCATTCAGTGAAGTTGTGTTTTGAAATTTCACAAAATTCACAATAAGCATTAATGGCTTCAATTGAACTGACAATGAAGGAATCTAACTTTCCTGATAAATAGTCTACTTGTGCATCTAACAAGCTCAATTTGTGTAAAATCATACTTACTTGGAGTTGCAGCCTCTATATGAGTTAACTTTCTCACCTAACCATTGACTGTGATTGAGGGTCATATCCTCCAGTAGGTTCATGGCATCATCCACAGTCATATTCATTAAAGCCTCGCCAGCAGCTGCATCAACAATAACCCTCGTGTTATAATTTAGGACATTATAAAAAGTGTAAACAATTACCCATTTTTGAAGTCTATGATGTGGGCATATTCTTTGAAGTTTTTTAAATCTGTCTCATGCTTCATAGAGTGATTCTCCATCTTTCTGCATAAAACTTGTAATCTGAATTCTCAATTGAATTGTCTTACTATGAGGGAAGTATTTGGACAAAAAAGCTTATGAAAGCTCTTCCCATGTTCTGATTGAAGCAGATGGTATAGTGTGCAACCACGTTCTATCTGATCCCTGAGAGAGAAAGGAAATAGTCTTAGCTTAATTGCATCAGTAGAAACACCATTAATCTTAAAAGTATCACAATATTCCAAAAATATGGCCAAATGCATATAAGGGTCTTCTAGTGGAGAGCCTCCAAATTGGTTCTGTTGAACCATCGACAGTAGTGCAGGCTTATTCTCAAAATTGATGGCTTCCACATTTGGGCGGACAATGCCCAATTGTAAGTATTGCATAGATAGAGTAGCATAATTTCTCAAAGTCTTGTTGTTCATATTTTCAGCAGCCAAAGGTACTCGGGCATTCTCCAGATTCAAAGATAAAGGCTTCAAGATCTAGGTCATACAGATCACCTGTTCTTAAGCTCCTTTGCAAAAAAAAAAAATTGATCAGACACAATTATAAAGCTTAAGAAAGGAAATAGCAGAAATAAAATAAAAAAAATAAAAATAAAAAGTAAGAAAAAGAAAATACTTAGTATATTAAATTTCAGAAATTTGCCAATATTGACCGAAGCTCCCCGGCAACGGCGCCAAAAACTTGATACGCACCGCAAGCGCACGGTGTTATCGAAGTAATATAAAAGATTGTCGAACCCACAGGGAGCTAGGTCAAGTACCAACTATTCTGATATTTAGAAGCTAAGGAATCCAATTTTTTGTGTTTGGGAATAAAGTAAACTAACTCAACTATAAATAAAATAGGAAAAACAACGATAAAAATATGAAGGGTGTCTAATTGAGAGATATCAGGGCTACGGAATTCACCACATTAACTGATCTATCTGAACTAGAATTAGTTGATGCATGAGTTTATCATTTTACATAAGGAATCTTTACTAAGTTACAGGATGCCCCCTCTCGGTAGTACACTCTGGGGCTTATCTGGAACAGTCTCTTACTCTCGCGGTGGATCATTCCAGATAAACCCAATGAGTTCTATGAAAAATTATATTGCCCTCGAGCGAAAACCAAGCACTCTCGTGTCATGGATTCATAAGTTTTACCTAGGGGTTCCACTACCATGATCCTCCTCTCGGTATGAATCACATCGGCTAACACACAACATTACTTGATCAAGGTAATATTATGAAACAAGCACAACTAAATAAAATATGCTCAAATAAGACTCAAAACATTAAGAAAGTTTAGCATACAATAGATCAAGTCAAAGGGCTTCATCCGAGCCCCAAATAAAGGTTTACGCTATAAAAGCCATACAAATCCGCACATATCTCTCAAATTGATAAAAAAAAAAAAAAAAAAACTAGAAACAAAGACTAAGGAGAGGTAGGAGAAGATGATGCAAACGTTTCCTCCAAGTTTGGTGAAGATCTGTCGCGAAATCGCCCCAAAATCCTCTCCGGAAAGCCCTTGTCGCCGGTCCACTCGCCCTAGCCATGTTCATCTACCGATTGCTATCCAAATATGGCACAAAAAAGAGGGCTTTTATACCCCAAAGATTCACCTCTCTGTTAGCTTTCTAAAACATATTTTTCTATATTTTTCTGATTTTTATTGGGCCCGAAATCGAAGAAAAACCGAGTGGGTGTCGGATTGTACGTTTTTGCGAATTGCCTCAGAGAGAATCACGGGTGAACCCCAGACGATGAAGTCTTATGTGAAGTTCTGTCGAGTAAGAATCACCAGTGAACCTCGTGGGGTTTACCAGGCCGTGAAGTTTTCTGTACGTTTCTGATAAAAAGTGCCTTCGGTGGAATCACAGCCAAACACCAAAATCATGGGTTGGCTCTAAAGCTTGCGAATCACGGGTGAACCCCGCCGGGTTCACCTGGCCGTGATTTTCAGGGAAAGCTCCGATTGATCCCAAATTTGCTGTGTAGCCTTGTCTCATTACTAGAAATCACTCTATGGTTTTAGAATCTTAAAATAACCTCTAGAAATGAGTGATTTTACCTGAAATTGCAAAAAGACAAGGCAAAGTGAAGATTCCAAAGAAAGCAAATAAATAAGTCTGAATATTACATAAAAGCACCAGAATATGCCTTGTTTTAAGATAAAAATAATATTAGAAAATACTACCAAAATGCAAGGCATCACTCGGTCTGACTGGTGATGGGGACAATGCGGTGGTTCTCCAGGTAGAGATTCTTCAGAGGACAGTGGAGCAATAGAGGTTGTAGATCGAGACTCAAAGGTTGCAGATCGAGGCTCTGCAGCGAACACTAGAGAGTCTGATTGACTTGCCAGAGCATATGGCACACATGCGAGAGGAGATGCAGGCCGAGATCGTTGTACTGCGCTTGGCCTTAATGCAGGTATCACGATCGACAACGACGGCAGAGCAGGAGGCTCCCAAGCCGAAAGTTCGCATCCCTGAGCCAGCGACATTCGGGGGGGCTCTGTTGTCCAAAGAGGTAGAAAATTTTATTTGGGATATGGAACAATTGTTTTCTGCAAACCATGTTCCAACAGGACAACGAGTGCAGGTGTGCGTCACTTATCTTACAGCCGACGCGAAGCTTTGGTGGCGGAACAAAGTTAGCTCGACGTCGGGGGCTTCTAGTTAGCCTTGGGAGACCTTCCGTGAGGAACTACGGCGGCAGTTTCTTCTCAGAAACTTGGCAGACCAAGCGCGTGGCAGAGTGGATCGATTGAGGAACACTGGGTCGATCTTGGAGTACGTCAGGGTGTTCTCCGCGTTGATGTTAGAGCCACCAGACATGGCGGAAGGTGACAGGAAGTACTTCTTCATCCAGAACCTTCAACCATGGGTGGAGGCGGAGGTCCGACAACATTCCCCACATGACTGGAGGGTGGCTGCGACAGTGGCTGAGTCCTTGGTGGATAATAGAAATTTCAAATTTACACCACCAAGGAAGTCCAGATCACCACCCAAGCGTGGCTCTCCGCCGAGGACTAGAGTTCCAGAGAGGGGTAGACCCTTTCCCCGGCAGGACAGAGGTTCATCGGGACGACGAGAGCCACATCATCCTGTGGGAAGGACGAATGCAGAATCAAAGCCACAGTGTTGCTTTATGTGCGGCGGTCCTCACTGGATGAAGGACTGTCCAATCAGACAGAAGATCATGGCTATCGTGACGCAGGGTCCAGCTGAGGAAGCTGAAGTCAACACCGAGGAGGTGAGATTCGGTGCGATCCAAATAGCTCCAAACACTACCACGGGGGGCGCAACAGTGTCGGATCAGGGCGATGGTTACACAAGATCGGCCTGTGACAGACATCGAGGGCGATATCCAAATTGGGCGAGGGAGAATTGTCAAGCCCTAGATCAGTGGACCCGGACCAAGGCGAGACAACTCTGGGCTAAAGCAAGCTGGACCGAGAGGCAGCCCAAAGCCACGCAGATTCGCCTGGTAAACACCCAAATAACTAGGATTTTGACCTAGAGTCATGCGAGAGACGCGAGAGCACATCTCCTTCACTGTGCTTCGTGGACGACGAGCAGGCTTCGTCTTCTCTGAAAGTTGCGGACGCGGACAACGTTGGCTTCAGCTGCAAACGGTGCGGGGATGACGGCGAACGATGCGAGAAGGCAGTGCGGAAGCCCGCGGGCAACGCGGTCTAAGCGGGGAATTCGGAAGCAGCGACGAGCACTCGCCTCCCCTATAAAGCCGTCCGACAAGGAGATCGGCGACGAATCAATCGACACCAGATCTAGGACCTGAGAGGGAAGAGTCTAAGGGGAAGAACGGCGACGACAGGCATCGCCTTCCAGAGGGGAACTTCACCGACGAGCGAGAGAGAGTTGAGGGAAAACTGTAACCGGGGACGCTGGCAAGAGAGGAACAAGTGGGCTGTGGGTGGGCGATGGGTGTCGTCGGCTCTTAGGGCAGACTTTTGTAGCTTCAAAGAGGAATAAAACAATGCTTTTTCCCATCTTCCTCCTTTCCCCCTGCTTTCAATGTTCTTTCTCGTCGTCACCATCTCCGGTGGCCGGAAGCTACCGACATCGACGATGAGAGGCTGAGAGGGTGCACGAACCTTCTTTGCCGGCATGACATCTCCGGCAAAGTCTCGAGCATGGGCAGTGCTCGATGAAAGAGGTGACGCGGGCGGTGTTTTGAACGGGACGAAGACGAACGCTATGTGTTCGTTTTGAGGCGGTTAACAGAGCATTCGTCAACAATTTTGAACGCGAAATCGAATTCAGCGAAATTCTATTTCGCTTCGGCGGCTGACATCAAGCGTGACGTCAGCGATCAAAATTGAAGTGGCGAAAATCAACGGCTGACGTTAGCAAATCGGGTTAATTCGGCAGCAGCGTGATTTGGAGCATTGACTGGTCAAAATTAATTTTGACTAGAGAGGTATTTTGATTTAGGGTTTTGATTTCTAATTTGGGAAGAAATTTTGGACGACGGTGATTAGGATTAGGGTTTCCGGTCATGTTTTCGATTTGGGGGTGATTCTGCGCCGGAAATCCTAGGGTCTCACACCCGGTCTGGTATTCCGTCGGACAACCTTAGGCCGAGGCATGACATCTAGTAACATTTAGTAAAAAAAACATAAAAATAAGATAAGTAGGTGGAAACACAATTAAAATGCTATTGGATATAATAAAATGTCATCTATCAAAAGATGCTATAATTAATATCTTGGTAAATTGAAAGAAAAAAATTTATGAAAAGAATTTTTACAATTAAAATCCTGCTTTATCAAGGGTCTTTTGGTAAAATTAAAATTTTTAACTTTTGCTAGTTGAAAAGTAACTGGTTAAAAAAGTTAAAAGGTGTTTGGTTAAATTATTATGCTGGTCAACTTTTTTTAAAAAAAATAATATTTTTAAACATAAAAAAATTTAATTTTTTTAAAAAATAAAACTAAAATAATAGTAATAAATAATTTTAAGTTAAAAATTAATTTTAAAAATAATAATTTTTATTAAAATAATATTATTTTTGCTTTTTATTAAAATAATAATTTTAAAAAATAATTTTGCCAACGAAAGGGTGCAGACATGAGATGTAAAATGAAAATATTATTATAGCTAGAAAGCAGCCAAAAGCAGCTCCCTCCCAACTTTTCAAAACCCATGATACTTTTGGGTTTGGAATTAAGAAGCTGCTTGCCAAACATTTCAGCTTTTAAAAATCTGCTGTTTTAACTAGCAAAAGCCAAAGAGGGCTTGAAAAGTCATTTGAATTGTTGGTTTAAAAATTTCATGTAGACCTTTATTTAAATATAAAATAAAAACATGAATTATAAGACAATAAACTTGTGAATTAATTATAAAAGATAGTTAGAAAGATATAACTCTGAGGTGCGTTGCGCCTTATCTTTAGGTGAAAATCCGGGCTCTCGTGCGAGTTAAATCCGGATTGAACACCCAAGATACAACTAGGTATTCCTCTCCTGCCGGCATGACCGTGGAGAAGTTGATCAGACGCCCTTTCAACAACGAGCAGCAAAATCAGAAAACCCAAAAAAGATGAAATGAAAAGAAGAAGGAAGAAGAGGGAGAGGAACCACTCTCTCTCAATGTCACAAGAGATTTTTTAACAAGCTTATACAAAATAGTAACGTTAGCATTTAATGCTAATATTAACTTCTTTTTTTTAATTTTATTCCAACAATCCCCCACAAAATTAAAAAAAAAATCTGAATATAATTTAACTTAACAAGATAATTAAATAAATTTAAATTGCTGCTCATGCTTATATTATGCGGTCAGTAAAGTGCACTTAAAGGCATAACCTTTACTTAGTGAAAATGTTTCCATCTGAAGAAAAGATAATGAACTAGTCTTGAACTACTTCCTGTTGACCCAGACTTCAACAAATCCACACACAATACAGGGTTTGTCCGATTGCGGGGTTGCGCATTTTTGGCCGTGCACGTGTATCTCCATAAGAGTTTTTGAGGATTGTCCATGTCCTCAGCTGCGGCCGTATATGGACTCTCTCATATAGGAAGTTCCTTACAAGGGGTGAGTGTAAAGGCTCATCTCATGGCAATTAACCACTTTAGGAAGTTTTCCTTACCTCTATAATAAGAAGCACAAAAAATATATCCTTAGGAATGGGAGTGTAGAGTATCAACTCTATCATATAAATATTTTTATACACCGCAGTGTTTTATAATTTTTATTTTTCAAAGTACTTCCCGGCCAATCAATCAGTTTGTTATTACCACATTGAACCTCCTTCAAGGGATCTCTTATCACAGAGGTTGGGTTTCCATAGCTGAGAGGCCTATTTTCAGACTAATCTGTTTCCTATTGATACTTCCAAGATTATAATCT
This sequence comes from Costus lasius, assembly GCA_027563935.2. NCBI lineage: Eukaryota > Viridiplantae > Streptophyta > Magnoliopsida > Zingiberales > Costaceae > Costus > Costus lasius. The sequence continues at coordinate 115,707,357 of CM050450.1, read as the reverse complement.
TGGGAAAGTTTTGGTCAAACCAATAGCTTTGTTGTACTCAATCTTTATAAAAGAAAGAGCTACAACTTTTTATGTGTCATGCCATTATATAGACTTATATCTAATTTTAATATGGCTACTCCTTTTTTATATATAAATAAGTTTTTTGCTACTTTGGATTTTTTTTTATCTTCGAATCCTTTACTCTCAGTTAAAATTTTATTTTTGAATTTATAAAAAGAGAAAGGTTTTATTTTTGAATTTATAAAAAGAGAAAGGAAATATTTTTTCAAGAAGCAATAAGACGTAAAAATTAATTAGGCTTCTAGTTGCTCTTATCATAGAAAGAAACTAATTCCAAGAATTTTTTTACTTTAAATTATTTTTTAAAGACATTTTAATTTTAAGGAAATTACTTTTTTATAAATAATTTTCCTTCAGGAGAATTATTTTAATCATAATCCTCATACATATTTAATTCATTATGCACATTATTTCCATTAAGCATATTATAATTATTTTGTATGTTATGATAATTATACTCTTTATTTATTTTATATTTTTTTATAACAAATACATTATTTATGTATATTATTACCATTATGTTTTATATTATGTCTATATTTTGCATAATGTATATTTACACGTTATGCTCGTTCTAATTTGGCCCAAGCCAAATTCAGTTGAATCGGATGATAAAATCTCATACAATTATAAAATATACTATAAACTAGGCAAGCTCCCACATTTAGGATCATTAACCTAATTTATAAATAACATTATACTTTTAAAATGAATTTAAAAATTTTAAGATATTGAAATTTAAATTAAATTACATATTATGCATATAAGATTCATTATGCAAATTTTGTCCAAAAAATTCAAACGGTCCATGATAAAATAGTAAAAAGCAGTAAAAGCTTTACACAGAGAACTCAAAGGCAAAATATAACATTTGTTTCATAATTATTGAAATTATATTAATTTCTGTATATGAAACAATAATTTGCTCTTCTATTGCCGGTAATAAATTCATCTTCACAAAATTAATACTAGAGATTTTGGATCCAATAAATTCACCATGAATATAAACAAAATTAAATTACATTCTACTCATGCAATTCTACTTACTTGTAAAATAAGTAAATATAATAATAAATATTATAGCAACTAACGAATTAATCAAGATATTGCAAGCAATTAAATAAAGCAATAAATATTATAACAGTTAACGAATTAATCAAGATATATAAATAAATAGGTGCAAAAAATTGGGAACTTTTTCTTTCTTATTATCACAACAGTTGCTTCTTGCATCGGCAACAATTTTGAAGCGACGAGTTTTAATTATTAATTAAAACAACATATGATATTGTTTTTTTGTATAAATAGAAACTGTAATTGAAAACAACAATGTAACAATGACTAGATTATAATAGTAACATAACAAATCAAATATGTTACATTGCCAGTGACGTTGAAACAAAATCCAATATTGCCGAGTGGAGATACTTATATTTCAAGCATTATAGATTTAATTAAAAGAGAAAATTGTCTCGTCTAATAGAGACTCAAGAAATTGCCATAAAAGAGATTAACGTCTTGGCTAATAGGGACATTGGAAACTTTAATTAAGAATTTAAGGCAAGAGTCATCGGTTAGAATCCGAATGACAACGTTTTAGGCACATAAATGGCATGAACTAAATTGACAATAATAAAATTGGTAATAAAAGACCCATAACAAAAAGATATTATTACCAATATGAGATTTTTTTTTAATCAGAAAAAAAATGATATTAATTTTATGAATGAACAGTAATATTTATTTATTGATAATTAAGAACAGCAAGTAAATAGACAAATTCTAATTAACAGGATTTTTTATGTAATACATAAACATGAATGAGAGAATATTTAATTATAAAGAATAGTAACGATTGTTACGAGAACAGTAAATTAATCAATCTTAGTATATCTAATTAACAGGATTTTTTTATTTACGAGAACAATATGATTAATAAAATAGAAACTATATTCTATCAAGATTTTCATCTAACATTGTTGGTTTAAAATTTTGACTAGACCTTTATTTAAATAGAAAATATAAATATAAATTATGAAGCAATAAAATTTATAAATGATATTTAAAAAATAGTCAAAAAATATAGAACCCGGAGGCGCGTTGCGGTTTGTCGTTGGGTGAAAATCTAAGCTCTCGTACGAGTTAAATCCGGATTGAACACCCAGGATACAACCGGATATTCCTCTACTACGGGCACGACTATGAAGAAGTTGATCAAATGTCCTTTCAGCAATGAGCAGCAAAATCATAGGAAAAAGAGGAAAAAAGGGGAAAGAGGAGGCCTGAAAAATCTCATACTCTCGTATGAGATTTTGAGCCTTTTATTAAGGCTATAAAAATGTTAGTTGCTACCGTTTGTGACGTTAGCAAGGCTAATATTAAATATTGTTTTTAATTTTCCTAACATGAACTAGATCTAAGGGCCTGTTTAGCCCCGGTTTGAAGCTCATTTTAATCAGCTCTTAAGCATAAAGCAGTTAGAAAAACTGTTTGGTCATGAAAAATAGAAGCAAAAAAAAATAATAAAAAGCAGAAGTTATGAAAGCTACAATTTAATGCTTTTATAGCTTCTACTTCTCTAAAAAAGTAATTCACATAATTTTATTTAAAATTTTAGGTATTATTATTTTAAATAATTTAAAATTTTCACATTAAAGGGAAATAAAATATAATATTATTTTAAATAATTTAAAATAATATATTTATTTATTATTTTAAATTTTGACAGCAGTTAAAATTTTTTAACCAAATATCTTATAAATTTTAACAGTGCAACACAGTATAGTACACTAGAGTACAGCATAATTTAGCACAGTTATAAAATTATTAACAGTAGACCAAATAGGTCTAAGCTTCATAAAAGGTATACTTTTAAAAAATGTTTTATAGATGATAACAAGCCCACGGTTAACCAAATGAGTATAATATAATATTTATAAAATGCTTGTTTGCATTGAAGTACAATGAAAGCACACAGTTATAATATTTATAATATTTACAACAAGCTCAAATTCTCTCTATCTCTAAGATGATTATAATACACTAATATAGAGAGAAGAAAGAGTTTTCTTTTTTAACTTTGAAAAAAACATGAAGGTACACACATAAGTACCTCTATGCATGTCCCAATAGTCTCTCTTATATGACAATTATAGACTAAAAACTATGCACTCTTAGAAACTCATGAAAATATTAAGATATATGCACACAATTACAAATGTGTACCCTTGTGTTAGTAGTTTTCTATATTATATGTGCACCATTTAAAATTATGCAAAAAAGGTGTAATCTAAGACCTCGTTCACTCTGCACTTTTGGTTGATATCCTTATACTAAATGTGTTAAGGAATGCTCTACCTTGACGTGTGATGTAAACAATAGGTAACAATTCTATTTATGTTAGAGTTAATTTAATTTAAAATTTTAATTTTTTTAAATGGTTATAATTTGTGTTTTATTTAAATTTAATTTAATCTATTAGAAGGATATGTCTTTTTATTTATTATTTTTAATTCTAGTTGCATTCATAAAATTAGATTTAATTTTATGAAAGTATGTATAGAAGATCTGTTTTCCACCCTATAAATAGGGGTCTCTTTCCTCCTATTTATAACATAACATAAATTAAACACATCAGATAGAGAGAAAAATAAAAGGCTTTGATTTTCTCTTCTTCTCTTATTCTTGGGGTTACTCCCCAAATATATTTATTTTATTCTCTTTTCCATCTCTAAGTTTAAAATAGCTACGTATAGGCTTTCCCACCATTTCATTAGTAACAATAGAGACCCTAATTTTATTTTCGGAAGAAGATTGGATTTAACTTGCACGAAACTCGAATCTACTAACTTTTTTTATTTATATTTTAATTTGGATTAATTATAAATTTTAATTTTATCACAATTTTACTAAAACACCATTTTAATATGAAAGAATTAAAGGCAAATATGGAAAATTTTGGGCTCTGATATGAAGGTTTTCTCATCAGCCATTGGCACATAAGCGTAGAGGAGGTATCCACAGTTTAGTTAATCGACTGTGCACTAGTTTTGTGAATTTAACCAAACCAAACCTATTGGTCCGAGGAAAACTATAATTCGGTCCCAAATCAGTTAAATCGATTAACCAACTAGTTTTTTGGTATGATTAACTATCAATTTTTAGTTAATTATATTTTTTATATATAAAATAAAATTATTTAAAATTATAAATTAATTTACGATAAATAAATATAAATATTTTTAATTAACTGTTAATTTTTAATTAATTATATTTTTTGATGGTTAACCAGTTTGATAATTATATAAATATAATTATTTTTATATAAAAAATATTTTATTTAAATATATTATATATCGGTTTAGTTGTTAACTAGCCGTTTGGCCAAATCCCGATCGAGTAATCAGTTAATGGATAAAAAAATTTACTAGCTAAAGAACCATAAACTAATTCAATTTAGTTGAATTAACTGCAGTTTAACGATTTGAATAGTTTTTCCTCGGTACTACAGGTCCAAAACCCACAGCCTATCTCTGTAGTTCTGCGTGGCAGCTCAGGAGTCTGCCGGCTGCCACCAATGCAGATAGGACCAAGATCAGCTTCTCTGTAGTGCAGGTCCGAAGCCCACAACCCACCTCTGTACGTCTGCTCGGCAGTCCAGGAACCAGCCGCCCAAGGTCCAAAGGCCATGGCCCACCTTGGTAGGCTGCTTGGTAGCCCAGGACGCAGCCGTCTATACATGGTCACCAATTACAATTTTATTTACCATGAAATGTGTGATAAAACTCTGATTTGGAAATTATCCTTGCCAGGACTATGAAATCCTCAAGTGCAGAAAAATTTTGACAACATGTGTCCCTACTCTACTCGAAACTAGTCATGCAAGTGAGTCATTGTATTAGTTCATATCAACAGCATGCTTTTATATTGGGTGTTTACCCGTTCCAGCTATTGATTATGGTTTCGAAATATAGAAATGAGAGCAATTGTTCTATGCAATATTTGTGTACATAATTAATTGGCTCTTCAAGTGATAAAAGGAATAAGTTTTTGTTTGGAACTTTCTCTGCTGAACATTTGATGCAAGACTAAAATTGATCTGAAGAACTCTTAGAGGGTAGCCTCTTTTTCCTTCATCTAGATCTCGTGTTCAGGAGCTTTCTCCTATGATCATGTTTAATCACCTCACAATTCAAACATTCCTAAGGGCTCATTTGGAGGCGTTTTCCGAGAGGTGTAAAGTGCCAACTGCCAGTCTTCCAGAGAGAGTAACTTATGTATACACGGACAGCTGATCAGAAAGCAATTAACACGGACAGCGCCCCGGAAAGTGGCGCGAAATAGAGCTTAAGCATGTATCTCGAAAGTTTGATGTAGATTTGACTACTAGTGCTCATCCAATTGAATTTATTGGTCTTTCCTGAAAAGTCGCTGTGGTAAATTCATATTGAACTTGTACAGCAGTTGTATGTGTTCTATAGGACAGTCATTTAGATGAACAGAGCCTGATACATTCTGGTTTTTTTTTTTTTATTATGGTTATTATTCTGAGATCATATATTGATATTTATCTTCAAATTGAATGTGTTATTTCCCCTTAATTAATTGCTTCTAAACTACTTTATATTGCTACTATAACCTATTAGCTATCACTGTGCGTGTGGAGATATAGTTTTCATTTAATGATGTTTTCAACTCGTGATCTTCTTGCAGATTATGTCCCGAAGTCTATGTAGGTAATGAAGGACATCGGATTACCACAAGCTATCGTTTAAAGCAAATGGTTCAGGACCGCCCTCACCGATGGAGGGAGGGAACACTAAATGACATCCTTGTCCCAGTTGAGCCCTACTATCACTCACAATTTTTTTTATCTAAAAAATTTGCATCAAGATTGGTAAGACTTCTTCCGTAGCTCACAAACCCTAATCTAGAGTTAAGCATTCGGTTAGGGATACTTTAGCGAAAACACCATAACTCTTAATTTCTCGCACCTAGAAAAGGTTCGGGGACTCACCGCCCCTATGAGTACACTTACAGAATCACACCCAATTATACCTGCATGTGGGAGTGGATGACTGATCACGAACTCCCAATGCTCATAAAATCTCTCAGCTCGCACTCCCCACTCATCGTAATACCCAAATCAAGATGACAGATAAATAATAATATCTATGTGCAAGAGCAAGCAAGGCCGACTCTTCTAAGGACTGGGCCGAATAATAGCAGTCAATAATTAACTAGCTCTAAGCGGATTCACACACTAAGCAGAAAAGGCCGATTAAGCAGAAAGCCTAGAAAGAACCCACCCGACAATGCAGTCATAAGATCTTAGCCGAAACCACGTCCAACCTCTCTAAGGACACAACCACACACATGAGGCCCACACACGCAGGTTGCTTAACGCATCTTAGTTTGCATCTTTTTATAAAAATGGAATCAGGGAATCCTAGTAGATAATCTTATAACAATCCTAGAGAAAGAAGAAATATTTGGGATTGATCCCAAAGAACATTGGAATAAAAATAATTATATGTATACTTTGAAAACAATAAAAACAATCATCATTGACTTCTCCTAAGAAAATGAACAACAAATGAGAGAATCAAAATAAGGTCTACCATAGGGTTTTTGTTCAAATTAGTTTGTGTTGTTCATCTTGAAACGCTAAACAAGCCATCATATCCCCACAAACTTAACGTAAGGAAGATGAACATATATTTTGACAAATAAATGAGTATAAGCACATAGAATTATGCAAGGAGGACAATTCTAAACAACAAGAAGGACTTCATAGAGTGCGAAAAAAGTAAGACAAGCGAGAAAGAAACCTAAAAAAGCTGCTTTGAAAATTTGGTTAGCAACTATTGAAGAAGAACACAACAAATGTTGCCTAAAGAGGAGTCTTTTGTCTTTTCTAGAAGGTCGAGGCAAGATATAGCGTATTCTTTGTTGGGGATTGAAAATGGAAAAGGATTTAATTAAGAAAATTTGGGCAGACTAACATTTGAAAATAGTGTGATGGAGAAGGAAGAGAGTATTTGCTCACTGTTCCAATGTTTTTAAACTTGCACAATTACAAAAATACAACACTCTTTTTAAGATACAACATGCATATGTTAGGTGACATACCCAAAAGTCTAAACTCTATATTAAAATATTACAAATTACTTCTTAATTCCCCTCTTAATTTGTAATTTTGAGGAGTTGTTTGAATCTTTCAAACTTGTCTTTTGTAACTGCTTTAGTAAGGAAATCAGTTACATTTTCATGTGTGTTGGCATGCTCCAAATGTATTTCAGCTTTGCTTACAAGATCATGAATGAAATAATATCATAGCTTTATATGGTTGCTTCTAGCATGAAAACTAGATTCTTTATTATAGCAATTGTTGACACGTTATCACAAAATACTATTGTTGACTTTGAGATGCTTTATTGTAAATCCATAAGAACTCTTTTTAGCCAATTTTCTTCACATGTTGCTTCTATTGCAGCCATATATTCAGCTTCGACCGACGATAATACCACTGTTTTTTGCTTCTTGGAACTCCAAGAGATCATATTAAATCCAAGACAAAAGATATAACTAGAAGCACTTCTATCATTAATACTACCTCCCGAATCACTATCAATGAATCCAAATAATTTTGATTTAGGATCTTTCACATACCTAATTCCTTTTTTCTTTATTCCTTTCTAGTACCTCAAAATTCTTTTTGCTACAAATAGATGTAATTTGCCTATATTGCTTATAAATCTTAAAACAACACTCACTAGAATAATACCAGGCCTTATGTTTGTAAGATAAATAAAAGAACTAACAAGACTTCAATACACATTTGCATCTACATCTTCCTTATACTCAATTTGCTGTAATTTTTTATTCACATTCATTGGACTAGCAATAGGCTTCAATTAGCCATACCTAATTTTTGTAACAAGTCTTTAATGTACTTTTCTTGAGATATGAAGATGTCTCCTCTTGATTGCTTGATTTGAAAACCCAAAAAGTATTTCATAAGACTTAAGTTAGTCATTTCAAACTCTTTCATTATTGCCTTCTTAAAGTCTTCAAACATTACTTCATTTATTCCTGCATATGTCAAGTCATTAACATAAAGGCACACAATTAAAAATTCTCCATTTTCACCTTCGTTTACATAAATTGATGGACATTTTGACTTCTACTAAAATCAAAACTCAAGAAGAGTTAATCTTAGTGTTCCTAGCTCGTGGAGCTTACTTGAGTCCATATAAAGCTTTATGCAACCGGTAGATTTTATCTTTCTTGCCTTTAATACAATAACCTTCAGGTTGCTTCACATATACTTCGTCTTGCAATTCACCATTTAAGAAGACTAATTTCATATCAAGTTGATATACCTTCATTTTCATTTGTCCTGCTAAGGCAAGTATAGTACTAATTGTTTCCATCCTCATCATACTTGTCCTTACACACCCATTTGAAGTCAATGGCTTCTTTTCCCTTAGGAAGATATATCAATTCCCAAGTGCAATTTTTCTTGATGCTTTCTATTTTTGTATTAATAGTTTTCCTCTAATTTTTCTCCTTATATGCTTTTGAAAAGCTATCTGATTCACACATTGAGAAAACTGCATTGCACAAAAAATATATATTTATTAAAAATTGATATCTTTGACGAGGACTTTTATCACGTTCATCATCTTTTTGTGGTTGTATTTCAATTTCAAGAACAATATCATAATTCTCAACTATTTGTGTAGGACTTTCGTGTTGACTTGGTGTTGAAAACTCGAGTTGTATTGTCATGTTGCAAGTTATATTCTTCATTTTGTTTCATTTTCATTCTTCCAATTTCGAAGATAACATCACGTGAGATTATCAATTTGTTGTTGCTTGGATTGAGTAGCTTGTTGCCTTTGGATTCATCACTATATCTAATAAATATATATTTCTCCCCTTTCTTATAAAGATAGACAAGCTTCTATCTTTTTTGATAAGTTGTAAGCACAAAAGCAACACATCCAAATACTTTGAATTATTTAACAACATGTTTCTCTTGTTCCAAGCTTTAACTAGAGTCTTGTTACAAATAGTTTTTTTTTTGGAAACGATTCTATTAAAACAATTAATGTAGACCACACATATATTAATGATAATTGTATATAGCTATCTTAAATTTTAGCCTTACTAAAGTGATTGATTAAGAAATTAATTCTTACAACTAAAATTATCTAAATTGTATGGAATATTATTTTGTGTAGAGACTTAAGAATTATTTTTATTTTTGTGATGAGTTAGAAATAGAAATAATAATAAAATATATCGTGGTCCCTGCAGGCGTGTGTTTCCTTTAATTAATTAATAAAGACTTTTCTCTCCTTCTCCTATATATATAGGTGAGCCTCATCAATAAGATGATGATGATTTTATTCTAAGTATGGAAGCACAAAGTCTGTGGAAGACCAAGATAGGTTCTTTTTTCTCAACTTCAGATTTGTTATAAATTCTTCATGTACGCTTCCACTATAGTATTTTCTAATGTTTTAGCATATGGTTATCATATTATGATTTAGTCATAACTTTTAGTCGATCTTACAAATTCAAGATATATGCAATTAGAATCTTCACAATATTGTATTTTTAGTAATCTAACTACTTTTTTTTGTTGAATAAGTATAACCATTTGTAGTTCAAGTGCCCATAATGCAAATGCCAAAGTTAAGTGTTGAACCATGAAATTCTGTAATGAGGGATGAAGTCAAACTTTATTTTGATCGCAAGTGAAATTAGTGTTGGGCCATTAAGCATGTGTGTAAGAGATGGTCGAAGTTAATTTTGACAACAAATGGAGTCAAGAAACGCACTAACGAAATACAAATATCTAATGTCAGCTCTATAGAGAAGCTGAGAGTACAAACCACAAAATTATGTCATGTTGCGCACCGTGTCTCTTTCTCCAGCATGGCATCAGAATTTGCAGCAATAATGTCCTAAGTAACCCCACTAGGGCCGATATTGTATTCGTATGTCAAGAGTTACAAGCATCCCTTAAAGCTAACATAAATGCAGTAATGTGAGAATCAATGATACAATGATCCTTGTCAACAATAAATGTTATGGTCATTACAAGGCTACAAAGCTTCACGATGAACCATAAAAAAAAAAAAGAGGAAACAAAACATCTGGGGCCTCTGCTCCACTCCTAGCACTACTCCCTCTAGTCTTTGGGGCTGCGCCGATCGAAGGAACTGCTCGGTTTTCGTTCATCTTGGAGATTTACCACCCAAGAAATGCATGTCTTGAGTATTCCCGTCAATTATTTTCACTGGATCCCTCTGATCAAATGGCTTCACGTGAGAAAATTGCTGTGGTGTCCAAAATCTAATAATCAGCTGCCGTTGTTGATAGCTTATGAGCCACGTTCTGATCTTGATCAGAGTGGGATGGAGAAGAGTGCTGGGAAAGCGAAAGATAAATTTAGGTGATGAATTCCTTAAATGTATATTGCAGAACTGCAGTGTTTGATCAAATCACAGTGTTCTGGTGCATATTAAATCGAATGGGCAAAAACGCAAGGAACAATACTAAACACATAGAGACTATCTCAGCAAAACATAAATGATTACCAAGTTGCTGCTCCCCTTTACATGTTGCAAATTGTCAGCCTGGGCTGGAATATAGCATATAGGCGCATGCCTCATGTAAAGGCATAAACAAGCTGCTCTAATCCGATGTATGTTAGGAAAGACTCCCATCGGTCTGTAATATCTCCAGATGCAGCATCAGGCCATTCAAAAGTCCAGAGTACTGTAACTAGGCAAATGATCTCGCCAGCTGTACCAACAACTGATGAATCTACCAACAACTGATGAATCTTTGTCATTACGGAGCCAAATTGAGAAAATTTTCTATTGACATGGTCCATATTAACATCATTAAGGCGAGTTGTCATGTAAGGTGTCAAGAAAATTGATCAGATTATTCAAGAGCAAGAGAGACGTAAGTAGAAGTTAGAGATATAAAAATACATTACAGTTCCAATGCCAACGCACTATTTGTGAGGGACATCTGAAAGCTTCCACAAGAGGTCTAGAGATCCCTGATGTCTTGTCTCTCCAGCAACCTTGTATTGCAGTAAGGGAAACGAAAGTGTCCAGCCAATGACAAGGATGAATAAACCTTCAGCAACCTAGAAAATTATTTGTCAGGAGCCAGGTTGATCAGGAAGAGAGGATAAGCTTATGTTGCAGTGTGCTTAATGATTCCCTACCGGATGCAATATTGGCAATTTAAGTATGTAAATGTATATTGCCAGCAAATGTATATGAGTTAGTAGATCAAGGTATTATGATTAACAGAGAAGCCTGTTGAATACAATTATTTCTATAACCACAATTAGGATTCTGCTAAAAAAAAAAGAGAGAAGAAAAATGAATGATTACCTCTTTTGCCTTCGATTCAATATATCCTGCCTTTAAAATGCGAGTAGGGGCTATTCTTCAAGATATAACACAGTTCATGATGGGGCCCATGGGATGTACATGCTAGTTCATCAAGCATACACACGGAATCAAGCTAAGCAAAAAATTTTACTTTGACTAAAATGGAATGATGCGTAAAGAGATGAGGTCAAAGTTTATACTGGTTCATAGGAGAACCTGTAATACGCCAATTCTGTGTAAGGCAAGAAAAAGAAAAAAAAAGGGCCAACAGAAAGAGGCATCGTGAAAAAAGAGGAGAAGACAACTGAGAAGAAAGAAAAAAACTGACACACAGGAATGCAAAATATCACCTAAACCCCACCTAATAGTCTGCAGACAAGACAAGGCAAAAAAAATCGTCAAAGGTGGATATGGCAATGGGCAGAGAAGCTGTCGACAAGTAAGAGAAGGTCGGTCCTCAACCAATAAAGGAATGACCAGAGCTGACGGAAAAGAGACCTCACGGCAAATAAAAAAAAATCAAATCTAAGAAGCGCCAGAAGAAGGGAGAAAGCCCGCTGTAAGAGAGGATCATTTTTTTTTTTGGGCTGGGAGGCTTATAAAAAAGGGTGTCGAGAGGCAAAAAGGGGATCGCAAGCAGAGAAGAAAGAAAACGTTGCTGCAAGGAAACACCAGGGAGCTCAAGAGAAGGCGTCCTTAGGTAAGAAAGGGAAGTATTTCATTTACGTAGGCCTGAGGTGCACTAAGCACCGGTGGCATTTAGGCCTGAGGTGCACTAAGCACCGGCGGCATTATGAAAAGCTGGCAAAGCGCCAAAGGGACGAAGAGGATGCGGGGCGAAGAAATTGAGTGACAAGGGGAGATGCTGCTAAAAAAAAAGAGAGAAAAGAGAAGAGAAGAAAAAAGGAGAGACGCTGGTAAAATGAGGGGAAAAGAAAGAGAGCAATGCTACGCGAAAAGAAGAGGAAGAGAAGGATGATGCTCGAACAGAAAACGAGAGAGGGCAAATCGAGGAGTAAAGAGAAGAGACGCTGTAAAAAAAAAAAAAAAAAAAAAAAAAAAAAAAAAAAAAAGAAACGAGACGCCATGTAAAAGGAGAGAAGTTACTTAAAATGAAGGGATGAAAATTTTGTTTCCCGGAAAAGAACTGATGAAGGCGATCAAAGAACGAGAATACATACCCGATAAATTCTCTGATGCTCCTTTCAATTTTCTTTGAAAGTTGAGAAGATTCTCTGATGCCTCTTTCAATTTTCCTTGAAAGTTGAGAAGGCGTAGAGGTGATAGCAATTTTCTTTCACTATGTTGCTAGAGAACACTTGGCTGAAGAGGGCCACGACAAAATAAGACGCTGCTACATTACAAAAAGAGAGAGATCAAATAAATAAATAAAGAGAAAGTAGCTAAAAAAAAATATACTCGTCAAAAGGCAAAACAAGGGAAATCTGAGAAAGGGCGAGGAGTAATTGCTATCATCTCGTTGGAACAAAATCTGCCGGCGACAAAAAGGGAGACAAATTTTTCCTCAGGAAAGCTACGGGAAAGTGAGTAAAAAAGGGGAGAGATCGATACATCACATAAAGAAGTTAGAGCGTGGAAAATTTCCAACGTCGAGGGTATCGCAAGCGACGAAAAGAAACAATAACAAACAGAGGAGAACAAAAGAGGACTTTATTTAGTTACCTCAGCAGGGGAAAATAATTCTAAGGTTAATCGAATCCAAGAAGAAGGTCCTGAAGATCTCGCGCCATCGGATCTGACACAAGAAGAGTTCAAAGCCCTCTCCTCAGCCTGAATGCTGCAAAAAAAATCAATCAAATAATTTCAACTCTGAGTTATGGGCGAACGATCACCCGAGCTGCCTAAAATTTTGCTATCCCAGTCATCACCGCTACCTGGCTGGAGTCATTGCTCAACGCCTCTACCATATCGTTGCCGATACCCATGAAGCGCCGCTGATGAACTCGCCCCACAGCAATCGCCGGCGCCATTTTCCCCAGAAGTCACTGCCACCTAAGCCTCCCCCTTTTCTCCCAGTTATCGTCGACGTCATTTCCCCTAGGGCCTTCAATAAGCTGCGCGTCTCCCACGCTTTCATCCGCCTGACGGCAATGTCGCTGCGGAAGGCTAACGTCGGCTAGAAAGACATAGCAGCAAGCTTTACAATCGTAGCGGCAGACGGATGCCTATTTCCTTCGAGACCTAAGGAAGCCGCATGAGTCAAAGAAACTTTACTCTTTGACTCAAGAAATAACTAAAAACAAAAAAAAAAGAAGGAAAAAATCGATTAAGTAAAAATATGTGATGATAAAATGGGACGATATTAACTAAGCCGTGATTGGTTTAGTTACTTGGCAAAATGAGGCAAAATGATTTGAATTTCACTCAAGTTGCATCAAAAGGAAAATTCTCAAAACATTCTCTCAATTAAATACTGAAAGTCGTGACTTATCGTAACTAAGTATTGTTTGGGAGGTACGTACGTCGACGTTCATCGTCGGGGCGTAACTCCTCAATATGATGTTGCGTTCGTTAAGGCCAAAGTATTCTCAAAATTCAAATTATCCAACACGCCGCAAGGCCGGATAAATTCCAAATTAAATTATCCACCACGCTGCGAGGCCGGGTAATTTCCACTTCAATTATCCAACACGCCGCAAGGCCAGATAAATTCCAAATTAAATTATCCACCACGCTGCGAGGCCGGGTAATTTCCACTTCAATTATCCAACACGCCGCAAGGCCGGATAAATTCCAAATTAAATTATCCACTACGCTGCGAGGCCGGGTAATTTCCATTTCAATTATCCAACACGCCGCAAGGCCGGATAAATCCCGAATTAAACTATCCATCACGCCGCGAGGCCGGATAAATTCCAGATCAAATTACCCACTACGCCGCGAGGCCGGGTAAACTTCCGAATTAAACTATCCATCACGCCGCGAGGCCGGATAAATTCCAGATCAAATTACCCACTACGCCGCGAGGCCGGGTAAACTTCCGAATTAAACTATCCATCACGCCGCGAGGCCGGATAAATTCCAGATTAAATTACCCACTACGCCGCGAGGCCGGGTAAACTTCCGAATTAAACTATCCATCACGCCGCGAGGCCGGATAAATTCCAAATTAAATTACCCATCACGCCTCAAGGCCGGAAAAATTCTCAAATTATCCAATACGTCATAATACTGGGTAAATTTTCAAACCAAAATGCCCAACCCGTCTAAGCGCAATTACGGTGGAGTGTTGTTTGGGAGGTGCGTACGTCGATGTTTACCATCGGGGCGTAGCTCCTCAATATGACATCGGGTTGCCTAGACCGGATAGCACTCAATGAGTCGCTTCAAAGCTGAATCTCCAACGAACACACAATATCCGAAATTGATGAAAAGCTCATTTTTATCACTGTCTAAATACTGCGTCAAACTTTGTATTTCATTACGCTTATGAATGATATTGTCCGGTTTATTTCTCTTATCTTGTTGCGTATTATGGATCTCTTAATCAAAGGTTCCCTAATTTTGGGGGTAATTAACAATGAGCGCTTGCGCTCATTGGAAGTCGGAACCCATTCAAATAAAGAGCCTTATTGATTTAAGGCGGATTTGAAGCGGTCATAACACATTTCCGAATGTAACAAAATGACCCCACAAATTCTGGCACGCCCGGTGGGACCGGCTTCTCCTTTCATCTTCGAGACCTATATTACGCAACACCGAATTCCACGCCCTCGTCCTTACAATTCTTTTGTTTTACAGAAAAAATGGCAAAGAAGTTGAACATCTTTGTTGAGGACGCATCGATCATCATGCATGGTGTCCAATTCGGCTCCATTTCGGAGGAAGACGTCGAGTTCATCTACCTTCCCTTCGTAGACTCTGAGAACATTAAGGGTGAGGGAAAGATCACTCCGACCATCAAGAGTGAGACCTCCCTGGAGAATAAAAAGACTGTCACAAAAAAGGAAGAACTGCTTGTCGCTGCCGATGGGGGCATGATCAACGAAAAGGAGGAGGAGCTGTCTTTCACTATCAACAGGGGCGTCAACAGGGGCAAGATCCACCAGGTCATGCTCTCAAGCCCTGAGAAGACAAGAAAGCAAGAACGGCAAGCCTTGAGGAAGAAGGAGGCTAGGCTCCGCAAACAAGGTCACTTAATCCCTGTGAGGCGTAACCGTTCCACCGCCAAGACTGAAACAACCGTAACAAACAAATTTGCACCACTTCTATCAGTTACAAGAAATTCTAACCTGATAGAGGGACTGCGGCCACAAACCCACGTACAGACCAAGCCACACCTAAAGCCCAGGAATCTCGCTATTCAAAAGACAATATCTCAAAGGATTTATGAGACATACAAGAGGGCTCAGAGGAACATGAAAAGAAAGGAAAGACGTCCCAAGATCAGCCATAAGGAAACAGAGGGTTATGTAATCCACACAGTGCGGATGGTAGAACACGCACGAGAGACCGGCTCTAATTCTGAAGAGGATACCCTTCGGACTATGACAAGGAAAGCCAAGAATAAAAAGTTGGCTTCTATCGTAATTCAGGAGCCTGTTCAACGGTACGAACTAGGAGCAACTTCTCTACACCAAGAGACTTTCGAAGAAGAAGAGGAAGAGGAAGAACCCGTCATGACCACTAATCATGACCATAGAGATGAGGCTATCGCCGATCTTAAGAGGCAACTTAAGAAGAGGGATAACGACATGAGCATCCTCATGGCGAAGTTCGAGGAGGTGACTAGTGCTCTTGCAAAGACGCAAGAAATGATGTTACGCCAAGAACAGTCATCGCGGGAACAAAATAACGTTCCGGCGACGTCTTCCTTGCCAGCACAATCAAATGATGAAGCCATTACCTTGACTAGGAAAGAAGTACAAGAAATGGTGATAGACCAGCTGAAGCAAATGGAGGGAACCAAAATTGTTCCGCGAAGAAGACGAGGGAGACCTTACCCAGCTGTATACGATAATATCCCTTACCCCAAAGGGTACATCGTACCGCATTTCAAGATGTTTAATGGGGTAGGAAACCCCGACCAACACTTGGCCCACTTCGTCGCGACTTGTGGGAATACTGGCGGCAACGACGCCTTATTGCTCCGGCAGTTTCCGCAAAGCCTCTCAGGGGTTGCCTTCGAGTGGTACTACTCTCTGGAGAACGAAGCTATCGGGACTTGGGCTGACATGGAGGAAGCCTTCAGGATGAAGTTTGCTTCGGTAAGCGATAAGATTACAATCGCGGACCTGGCCGATACAAAGAGGAGAAAGGATGAGACCGTCCTCAATTACATTACCTGATGGAGAAACTTGAGTATCAAATGCGAAAAGCCACTGGAGCAAACCGAGGCCGTGGATTTGTTGGTCCGTAACATCGATAGCTGGATGGCCCCCTTTCTCTGCGGCAATAACATCTCTACATTTCAAGAATTGATCACCCAAGTGGCAAAGTTGGAACGAACGAACCATCAGCCTTATGTAAATACGCAAAACCCAAAATTCAGAAGGGAGGAACCAAGAAGGAATGAACCCAAGATCGCCTATACGAACGTTGCTAACAGGGGCAAAAGGGTGGAAGTTCACAATGCAAATGTACCTCGAATCGAGAAAGCGCCAACGCTCGGCGAAAATAGCCGGGGTAAGCCGTTGACCCTGGAAGAGAGAAAGAATAAAATTTATTCGTTCAAAAGAGAAAAGACGATGAAAATTTTTAGGGATGCCTTGAAAAATGGCTTACAACTACCAGAGCCGAAGCGCCCCGAAGAAAGCAATAAAATTGACGATCCCAACTTTTGCCCTTATCATCGCGTGCTGGGGCACACGATAGAAGATTGTTATATTTTCAAAGATTGGGTGGAAAAACAATATAAGACAGGGAAGATCACTCTATCAAAGCAAGTGTTGAACGAAGCCCAAACCGAGGAGGTTGATGTCGTTCAGATCAGAATAGATCCGACGCATGCAGAAAACCAGGGGTGGAATACCGTGATGTCGAAAAAGACATTGCGACTCCTCCGAAAGTTACAACAAATACCAGGCATAGTGTGGAAAGACTCCTTGTCCCCACAATACATGTCGCCAAGACCTTGTCCACCAACAAGAGAAGGTCAAAAGAAAAGGGAAAAGAACCCTCGATCGAAGAACAAAAATAAGAAAGAAGCTCCTTTGACTAAAGCACAAGAAAAGAGTGCTCTCGAAAAATATGTCGACTCACTCGAGGAGTATGTACAAGAAATGCCTGGGCCTATAAAACTTCACCACTACATCACTGAAGAAGTGTGGGAAGAACTCCTGGAAGACGGTTCAGAAGACGAAGAGTATGAGATGGAGTCCTGCAAGATGATATCGGTGATCACGGAGCCCTCAAAGGAAGACAAAACTGACAATGTTAAAGACGTCACTACCGCGAGGATGAATGCCTGTAACGCGATCAACTTGGGAAGTGACTCCGAAGATGAAATCTTACCTGCCTACCTGTACGAGGAAATACCTACTGCCAAAAACAGCGAGCAAATAAACGAATCCTGCCAAATGAATCTTAGAAGCGGCAAGGTCATGATAGGGCGTACGATGGACAGAGAAAAGGAAAAACTCAAAGGAAAGCAAATTGAAACACAGGAAGTGGGCGACGACGCGGTACCCCCACTAAAACTATCCTCTTCGGAATATAATATACTATCACATTTGAGAAAGGTCCCCGCCCTCCTCAGCATATACGACGCCTTGATGATGTCGCAAGAACTGAGAGATGTTCTTATTTACGCCTTACAAAATCCTCAAAAATTCCAAGCATTCTTCGTGGAGGCTGATATAAAAGAGGCGCTGAATACGTATGCTACATCGTCCATTACCTTCAACGACGATGACATGATATTGGGGACGTCACAACATAATCGACCGCTGTATATGACTGGGGACGTGGAAGGAATGAAGATAAGCAGAATTTTAGTTGATCCAGGATCGTCGGTTAACCTCATAACCTTACGGACCTTAAAAAGCCTTTCCTTAGGCGTCCATAATTTAACGGCCGAAAAGGTTATTATCCAAGGATTCAATAAAAATAGCCAGAAGGCTTTAGGCTCTATATGCTTGCCGTTACAGCTCGACGACTTAAAGACCAAAGTCAAATTCCATGTCATCGACACTGATACCTCATACAAGGCGTTACTCGGGAGACCTTGGCTGCACGAGAATCACATAGTTCCCTCTACCTTACACCAATGCCTAAAATACCTAAGAGAAGGTAGGGAAGAGCGTATCGATGGGGATATCCAACCCTTCTCAGTGCATGAAATCAAATACGAAGACGCGCACTACTTTATTGGATCGGCAACGCAGCCTGCGAAATCAACACTACAGGACTCGATCATCTCCAAGCTAAAGAAAACAACTCTGTCAGCATGCCCCCATTTCGGGAGTGACTCCGAGTCAGAAGCAAGTGACTGCTCAGCCTCTACATGCGACGTGGTTGAGACTCATGAAAAGGAAGGTTGGTCACAAAGATTGACGACACGACAAAACGTGGCGGAATATGAGATAGGAATATTAAGAGTTCCTCAAGGCTATCTTAAGGGTTTCACTCCCCTGAATGCATCGCAAGTTGTAGAGATGAAGACTTTTATTGTCCCTAGCAAGAGGGAATGCACGAGAGGAAGGTTCTTTGTCCATAAACCAATACACTTCTATCAGTCAGATGAAATTCATCACGTCGTGACAGACGAAGAGGATGACCCGGAGTCAACGCAACTCGTCAAAGTCCCCCCATTTGTTTATTACCCTCCAAGCTTAAGAAGTCTCGTAGAAAAGTACGGTTGCTTGAACCCCCGTCCAAAGAATGAGCTGCGCCAATTCGAGAAATTATGGAACCCAGGTTCACGGGATATCACATTACCAAATGGGAAGATCTCCAATACTCGGGGCTTAGGGTACACAGAACCAAGTGAAGAAACTCTTATGTTTCACCCATATACTTGCAACATGGTGACAATAGGCGAAACATACGAAATGGAGCAAGAAAATGAAGAATTTAAAAGGGCACCGAAAGAATTGGAAGACGGGGGGCAGACCACCTGCGATGAGTTGATTGAGGTCAATCTCGGGTCAGAAGAGGATGTCAGGCCCACTTATATAAGTGCACAACTTTCTCAGCATGAAAAGGACCAGCTGGAGGCACTTCTCCACGAGTTTAGTGATTGCTTCGCGTGGACATATAAAGAGATGCCGGGCCTTAGCCCAGAGGTTGCCGTCCATAATTTGTCGATCAGTCCTGATGCTACCCCGGTGAAGCAGGCACCAAGAAGAATGAGGATAGAACTGGAAGAGCAGATCACACTTGAAATAAAGAAATTAATCGAGGCAGGATTCATAAGAGAGGAGAAATACGCAGACTGGATAGCAAGCATCGTCCCTGTAAAGAAGAAAAACGGGCAAATCCGGATCTGCGTAGACTTTAGAAACTTGAATAACGCATGTCCCAAAGACGATTTTCCACTCCCTGTGACAGAAGTAATGATCGACGCGGTATCGAACTTTGAAGTGTTTTCACTTATGGACGGGTCATCTGGTTACAATCAAATTAAGATGGCGCCTGAAGATGAGAAGCACACTGCGTTTCGCACGCCTATCGGCATCTTTTGTTACACTGTTATGCCGTTTGGATTAAAGAACGCTGGGGCAACATACCAACGCGCGATGACTAAGATCTTCGACGATTTAATCCACAAACTCGTCGAGTGCTATGTGGATGATTTGGTGGTTAAATCGCGATCTAAAACAGAGCATTGCCAGGACTTGAGGACCGTGTTCACTCGGATCCGCAAGTATAACCTCAAAATGAACCCATTCAAATGCGCATTTGGAGTATCATCTGGAAAATTCCTGGGTTTCGTGGTCAGATACAAAAAGATCGAAATTGATCCCGCGAAGATAAGCTCAATCAAGGACATGCCGCCCCCAAAGAATCTTAAAGAGCTTAGATCCTTTCAAGGACGACTGGCCTATATTAGGAGGTTCATTTCCAACCTATCCGGGCGAATCCACCCCTTTTCGAAACTGACAAAGAAAAATGCTCCATTCATTTGGGACGGCACGTGTCAAAGCGCCTTCGAAAATATCAAAGAATATCTTTCATGCCCTCCAGTCCTTGGGGCACCTATCACGGGAAAGCCGCTCATCCTATACACCACAGCATTAGAGGCGTCCTTGGGGGCACTGTTGGCTCAGAATAATGACGATGGAAAGGAGACTGCATTGTATTATCTTAGCCGAATGTTCGTAGGGGCAGAACATTCCTATTCTCCAATCGAAAAACAATGTTTGGCGTTGATATTTGCCATTAAGAAATTGAGACATTATCTCCTTGAGCATGAAGTTCGTCTCATATCAAGAGTCGACCCCTTAAGATACCTGATGACGAGGCCTACTTTAACAGGACGATTGGCTAAATGGGCCGTCCTACTTCAGGAATTCGACATCACATATGTATCGCAGAAAGCAGTAAAAGGGCAAGTTCTCGCCGATTTCTTAGCAACTCATCCTATTCCCGATGACTCTCCTCTGAATTATGATTTACCAGACGAGGAAATATTAAACACCGAAACCGACGATGGATATTGGGAACTCTACTTCGATGGGGCATCTTCAATTCAGCCAGCTATTCCCCCAAATATCCCAAAAGTAAAGTCAGGGATTGGCCTGGTATTCGTCACCCCGGAAAAAGGAATATTGCATTACTCCTTAGCCCTCACCGGTCCTTGCACCAACAACGAAGCTGAGTACGAGGCTTTGATCGCCGGACTCGAGCTCGCGCTGGAGATGAAAATTAAAAGAATGCATGTGTACGGCGACTCCCAGCTCATCGTCAAACAGGTGATGGGTGAATACCAAGTCAAGAAAACGGAACTGCACAAATATCATACAAAAGCTGTGGAACTCATGAAACAAATACCGTACGTCACTCTGACCTGCATTGCTAGGGCTGCTAATGGTAGAGCGGACGCACTGGCAAAGTTTGCCAAAGAGCTAGCTGGGCCATCCGTTGACCAAGTCAACATCGTCATCAGAGACAGGAAATTAATCGCACCGGCCGAAGACGATCACGCCAACAAAAAAGAAGTAGCAGATGCTATGACAATCTCCCTCACGCAAGAACATGACTGGAGAGAGCCGTTCGTCAACTATTTCAAAAGTGGCATCCTACCCGAGGACAAGACTCAAAGAGTACAATTGAAAAAACGGGCCCTCCGGTACACATTTGTGAATGACACGCTGTATCGTCGATCGTACGAACAGCTTTGGCTCAGGTGCATTGCAATGGATGAGGTCGCTCACGTGTTACAGGAAGTCCATTCCGGTCTTTGCGGTGCTCACCAATCAGGACCCAAGATGTATCTTAAGATTAAAAGGTTGGGGTACTACTGGCCAAGCATGGTACGAGACTGCATAAACTGCGCAAAGACTTGCCATTTGTGCCAAGTGCACGGAGATTTAATTCATAAGCACCCTAACCCTCTCCATCCGACGGTTTCGTCATGGCCGTTCGAAATATGGGGGACAGATATAGTGGGGCCCATAGAACCTCCTTCTTCTCTGGGGCATCGATTTATACTCGCGGCAACAGACTATTTCTCCAAATGGGCGGAGGCCATCCCATTAAAAGAAGTCAAGGCCGCCAATGTCGTCAATTTCTTTCGCGGGAACATATTGAGTCGTTTTGGAACCCCTAGACGGATCATATCCGATAACGGCTTGGCCTTCAAAAATGCCTCAATTTACAAATTTGCAGAGCGTCACAAAATTGATTGGCGATACTCCTCGATATACAATCCAAGGGCGAATGGACTAGCCGAAGCGTTCAATAAAACCCTATGCAAACTGCTCAAGAAGAGCGTTTCAAAGAGCAAGAAAGAGTGGCATCAGAAGCTAGTAGAAGCACTATGGGCTTATCGAACTACGTATCGCACGCCCACACGATCGACGCCTTATTCCCTGGTCTTCGGTGTCGAAGCAGTGCTTCCACTCGAGGTCGAAATACCTTCGCTAAGAATGGCAATGCAATGTGACATGACGATGGATGAAAATGCCCAATTGCGTCTTGATGAGCTGGACACGCTTGATGAGCAAAGGCTGGTTGCACAGCAGAACCTAGAGCTATACCAAGCACAAATGGCAAAGGCATATGACAAGTTGGCCAGAGAACGCACTTTCAAGAAAGGAGATCTTGTCCTAGCAGTAAGACGACCCCTCATATCCAACAAGATAGCAAAAGGGAAATTTAACCCTAATTGGGAAGGGCCCTACGTGATAGAAAAAGTCTACGAAGGTGGAGCCTACCAGCTGACAGATCAAGATGGAATGCACCCGATGCCACCCATCAATGGCCGCTTCTTAAAAAAATACCATGTTTAAGGCACAAACCTGATCTGGACCAAGCAATGGTACGATCAAGAATATCGAGGTTGTTGCCAGTTGACCACTTGTCGTGAAACTGTGTAAGCTCCTTGTGCAAAGCATTGACATCAAAAAAAAAAAAAAAAACAAAAAAAAAAAAAACAAAAAAAAAAACAAAAAAAAAAAACAAAAAAAAAAACAAAAAAAAAAACAAAAAAAAAACTCAAAAAAATAATAATAAAAAATTTTCATTATTCAAAGTGGAAAATATGCAAGAACTCCCAAGAGACATGAAAAGACTGAAAAAAATCATTGAGCACGATAACTCGTCCCGCGAGCAGGGAAAGAAATAATCCAAGGTTTTAAAGAGTAGTTTGCGACCTCAATAGTACTGCATGCAAGCTGTAACTAAAAGACTACAAAGAATCAAGAAAAAATTGTGCGCCATGGTGCTGGGGCTGAAGGGCACAAACGTCAGGGCCGAGGGTCACAAGCTCCAGAAAGGGATTCCAAGATCAATGTTACAAAGATAAAGTATATCTGAAGCAAAGACATTTTTCGACGGATTTGTATGCGCCCGTGGCTTTTACAAAATCCGTCGAGGGGCATTTGTTGAACCATGAAATTCTGTAATGAGGGATGAAGTCAAACTTTATTTTGATCGCAAGTGAAATTAGTGTTGGGCCATTAAGCATGTGTGTAAGAGATGGTCGAAGTTAATTTTGACAACAAATGGAGTCAAGAAACGCACTAACGAAATACAAATATCTAATGTCAGCTCTATAGAGAAGCTGAGAGTACAAACCACAAAATTATGTCATGTTGCGCACCGTGTCTCTTTCTCCAGCATGGCATCAGAATTTGCAGCAATAATGTCCTAAGTAACCCCACTAGGGCCGATATTGTATTCGTATGTCAAGAGTTACAAGCATCCCTTAAAGCTAACATAAATGCAGTAATGTGAGAATCAATGATACAATGATCCTTGTCAACAATAAATGTTATGGTCATTACAAGGCTACAAAGCTTCACGATGAACCATAAAAAAAAAAAAGAGGAAACAAAACATCTGGGGCCTCTGCTCCACTCCTAGCACTACTCCCTCTAGTCTTTGGGGCTGCGCCGATCGAAGGAACTGCTCGGTTTTCATTCATCTTGGAGATTTACCACCCAAGAAATGCATGTCTTGAGTATTCCCGTCAATTATTTTCACTGGATCCCTCTGATCAAATGGCTTCACGTGAGAAAATTGCTGTGGTGTCCAAAATCTAATAATCAGCTGCCGTTGTTGATAGCTTATGAGCCACGTTCTGATCTTGATCAGAGTGGGATGGAGAAGAGTGCTGGGAAAGCGAAAGATAAATTTAGGTGATGAATTCCTTAAATGTATATTGCAGAACTGCAGTGTTTGATCAAATCACAGTGTTCTGGTGCATATTAAATCGAATGGGCAAAAACGCAAGGAACAATACTAAACACATAGAGACTATCTCAGCAAAACATAAATGATTACCAAGTTGCTGCTCCCCTTTACATGTTGCAAATTGTCAGCCTGGGCTGGAATATAGCATATAGGCGCATGCCTCATGTAAAGGCATAAACAAGCTGCTCTAATCCGATGTATGTTAGGAAAGACTCCCATCGGTCTGTAATATCTCCAGATGCAGCATCAGGCCATTCAAAAGTCCAGAGTACTGTAACTAGGCAAATGATCTCGCCAGCTGTACCAACAACTGATGAATCTACCAACAACTGATGAATCTTTGTCATTACGGAGCCAAATTGAGAAAATTTTCTATTGACATGGTCCATATTAACATCATTAAGGCGAGTTGTCATGTAAGGTGTCAAGAAAATTGATCAGATTATTCAAGAGCAAGAGAGACGTAAGTAGAAGTTAGAGATATAAAAATACATTACAGTTCCAATGCCAACGCACTATTTGTGAGGGACATCTGAAAGCTTCCACAAGAGGTCTAGAGATCCCTGATGTCTTGTCTCTCCAGCAACCTTGTATTGCAGTAAGGGAAACGAAAGTGTCCAGCCAATGACAAGGATGAATAAACCTTCAGCAACCTAGAAAATTATTTGTCAGGAGCCAGGTTGATCAGGAAGAGAGGATAAGCTTATGTTGCAGTGTGCTTAATGATTCCCTACCGGATGCAATATTGGCAATTTAAGTATGTAAATGTATATTGCCAGCAAATGTATATGAGTTAGTAGATCAAGGTATTATGATTAACAGAGAAGCCTGTTGAATACAATTATTTCTATAACCACAATTAGGATTCTGCTAAAAAAAAAAGAGAGAAGAAAAATGAATGATTACCTCTTTTGCCTTCGATTCAATATATCCTGCCTTTAAAATGCGAGTAGGGGCTATTCTTCAAGATATAACACAGTTCATGATGGGGCCCATGGGATGTACATGCTAGTTCATCAAGCATACACACGGAATCAAGCTAAGCAAAAAATTTTACTTTGACTAAAATGGAATGATGCGTAAAGAGATGAGGTCAAAGTTTATACTGGTTCATAGGAGAACCTGTAATACGCCAATTCTGTGTAAGGCAAGAAAAAGAAAAAAAAAGGGCCAACAGAAAGAGGCATCGTGAAAAAAGAGGAGAAGACAACTGAGAAGAAAGAAAAAAACTGACACACAGGAATGCAAAATATCACCTAAACCCCACCTAATAGTCTGCAGACAAGACAAGGCAAAAAAAATCGTCAAAGGTGGATATGGCAATGGGCAGAGAAGCTGTCGACAAGTAAGAGAAGGTCGGTCCTCAACCAATAAAGGAATGACCAGAGCTGATGGAAAAGAGACCTCACGGCAAATAAAAAAAAATCAAATCTAAGAAGCGCCAGAAGAAGGGAGAAAGCCCGCTGTAAGAGAGGATCATTTTTTTTTTGGGCTGGGAGGCTTATAAAAAGGGGTGTCGAGAGGCAAAAAGGGGATCGCAAGCAGAGAAGAAAGAAAACGTTGCTGCAAGGAAACACCAGGGAGCTCAAGAGAAGGCGTCCTTAGGTAAGAAAGGGAAGTATTTCATTTACGTAGGCCTGAGGTGCACTAAGCACCGGTGGCATTTAGGCCTGAGGTGCACTAAGCACCGGCGGCATTATGAAAAGCTGGCAAAGCGCCAAAGGGACGAAGAGGATGCGGGGCGAAGAAATTGAGTGACAAGGGGAGATGCTGCTAAAAAAAAAGAGAGAAAAGAGAAGAGAAGAAAAAAGGAGAGACGCTGGTAAAATGAGGGGAAAAGAAAGAGAGCAATGCTACGCGAAAAGAAGAGGAAGAGAAGGATGATGCTCGAACAGAAAACGAGAGAGGGCAAATCGAGGAGTAAAGAGAAGAGACGCTGTAAAAAAAAAAAAAAAAAAAAAAAAAAAAAAAAAAAAAAAGAAACGAGACGCCATGTAAAAGGAGAGAAGTTACTTAAAATGAAGGGATGAAAATTTTGTTTCCCGGAAAAGAACTGATGAAGGCGATCAAAGAACGAGAATACATACCCGATAAATTCTCTGATGCTCCTTTCAATTTTCTTTGAAAGTTGAGAAGATTCTCTGATGCCTCTTTCAATTTTCCTTGAAAGTTGAGAAGGCGTAGAGGTGATAGCAATTTTCTTTCACTATGTTGCTAGAGAACACTTGGCTGAAGAGGGCCACGACAAAATAAGACGCTGCTACATTACAAAAAGAGAGAGATCAAATAAATAAATAAAGAGAAAGTAGCTAAAAAAAAATATACTCGTCAAAAGGCAAAACAAGGGAAATCTGAGAAAGGGCGAGGAGTAATTGCTATCATCTCGTTGGAACAAAATCTGCCGGCGACAAAAAGGGAGACAAATTTTTCCTCAGGAAAGCTACGGGAAAGTGAGTAAAAAAGGGGAGAGATCGATACATCACATAAAGAAGTTAGAGCGTGGAAAATTTCCAACGTCGAGGGTATCGCAAGCGACGAAAAGAAACAATAACAAACAGAGAAGAACAAAAGAGGACTTTATTTAGTTACCTCAGCAGGGGAAAATAATTCTAAGGTTAATCGAATCCAAGAAGAAGGTCCTGAAGATCTCGCGCCATCGGATCTGACACAAGAAGAGTTCAAAGCCCTCTCCTCAGCCTGAATGCTGCAAAAAAAATCAATCAAATAATTTCAACTCTGAGTTATGGGCGAACGATCACCCGAGCTGCCTAAAATTTTGCTATCCCAGTCATCACCGCTACCTGGCTGGAGTCATTGCTCAACGCCTCTACCATATCGTTGCCGATACCCATGAAGCGCCGCTGATGAACTCGCCCCACAGCAATCGCCGGCGCCATTTTCCCCAGAAGTCACTGCCACCTAAGCCTCCCCCTTTTCTCCCAGTTATCGTCGACGTCATTTCCCCTAGGGCCTTCAATAAGCTGCGCGTCTCCCACGCTTTCATCCGCCTGACGGCAATGTCGCTGCGGAAGGCTAACGTCGGCTAGAAAGACATAGCAGCAAGCTTTACAATCATAGCGGCAGACGGATGCCTATTTCCTTCGAGACCTAAGGAAGCCGCATGAGTCAAAGAAACTTTACTCTTTGACTCAAGAAATAACTAAAAACAAAAAAAAAAAGAAGGAAAAAATCGATTAAGTAAAAATATGTGATGATAAAATGGGACGATATTAACTAAGCCGTGATTGGTTTAGTTACTTGGCAAAATGAGGCAAAATGATTTGAATTTCACTCAAGTTGCATCAAAAGGAAAATTCTCAAAACATTCTCTCAATTAAATACTGAAAGTCGTGACTTATCGTAACTAAGTATTGTTTGGGAGGTACGTACGTCGACGTTCATCGTCGGGGCGTAACTCCTCAATATGATGTTGCGTTCGTTAAGGCCAAAGTATTCTCAAAATTCAAATTATCCAACACGCCGCAAGGCCGGATAAATTCCAAATTAAATTATCCACCACGCTGCGAGGCCGGGTAATTTCCACTTCAATTATCCAACACGCCGCAAGGCCGGATAAATTCCAAATTAAATTATCCACCACGCTGCGAGGCCGGGTAATTTCCACTTCAATTATCCAACACGCCGCAAGGCCGGATAAATTCCAAATTAAATTATCCACTACGCTGCGAGGCCGGGTAATTTCCATTTCAATTATCCAACACGCCGCAAGGCCGGATAAATCCCGAATTAAACTATCCATCACGCCGCGAGGCCGGATAAATTCCAGATCAAATTACCCACTACGCCGCGAGGCCGGGTAAACTTCCGAATTAAACTATCCATCACGCCGCGAGGCCGGATAAATTCCAGATCAAATTACCCACTACGCCGCGAGGCCGGGTAAACTTCCGAATTAAACTATCCATCACGCCGCGAGGCCGGATAAATTCCAGATTAAATTACCCACTACGCCGCGAGGCCGGGTAAACTTCCGAATTAAACTATCCATCACGCCGCGAGGCCGGATAAATTCCAAATTAAATTACCCATCACGCCTCAAGGCCGGAAAAATTCTCAAATTATCCAATACGTCATAATACTGGGTAAATTTTCAAACCAAAATGCCCAACCCGTCTAAGCGCAATTACGGTGGAGTGTTGTTTGGGAGGTGCGTACGTCGATGTTTACCATCGGGGCGTAGCTCCTCAATATGACATCGGGTTGCCTAGACCGGATAGCACTCAATGAGTCGCTTCAAAGCTGAATCTCCAACGAACACACAATATCCGAAATTGATGAAAAGCTCATTTTTATCACTGTCTAAATACTGCGTCAAACTTTGTATTTCATTACGCTTATGAATGATATTGTCCGGTTTATTTCTCTTATCTTGTTGCGTATTATGGATCTCTTAATCAAAGGTTCCCTAATTTTGGGGGTAATTAACAATGAGCGCTTGCGCTCATTGGAAGTCGGAACCCATTCAAATAAAAAGCCTTATTGATTTAAGGCGGATTTGAAGCGGTCATAACACATTTCCGAATGTAACAAAATGACCCCACATTAAGATTCATCAACATCCTCATTTTTCAAAGCAAAAGTCTTCATTGTCTTTTAATTGATGGGGAAAAGATTGTTTAAGCTCATCATCACAATAGCAACCGTATACTTTGTTCTTATCAAATATCTCATATTCTATGTTTTATCTTCTTATCAAAAATCTCACGTTAATCGTTATCAAAGACTTACTTGTAAGCTCTATACAACCTCTCTTGCTCATCGCCTTCGCTTGTCGAGCCTCTTCTCATCGCTCGTCACTGTTCCGCCAAAGGTTGCACACCGGACAGAGAGGTCTGTGGTAGGCAATCATCAATTTGAACATTATTAGTGTCAGTAGATGCTGTTTTTCTCTTTGCTCCAGTCGTATGTATCTCTCGTCTAGTTACACCATCTCCATTTCTCATGCTACTTGATTTAATCAAAGTTTGTGAATCTCATAGTTGATTTCCATGGCTATTTGATATTCATAGGACTGTGAACATTCCAAAGCAACGCCTTTTGCCTTGGAATGTTTTATTGAATCCACATCCGTTCCTTCTTCTTGTGACAATTTTAAGCACATGTTGTTCATCATCAACAAATAATGAAGAGCATTGGAAGGGTCTTCTGATCCTCCGTATGTTCTACTTACAGGATTCATATTATTACATATATCTAAGCTAACCACATTTTGAATAAAGCAGTTCGGACATATTGTTTGGTGAGCGATGAACACATTCAACCTCCTTTTCTTTGAGTGTAGAAGGAAAAGAAAGATTTCCTGGTTCTAAATTTCCTACTATCAACATGGATCCACATTTTATCCTAGACCATGAATGTCTAATACTATTAGCAGTTTCAATATCACTTTTGATTTCAGAGTCCATGAATCTTGAATGGCCACTAAAAGTTACATAACTTGTGTTTCTTATTAGAGAAACTAGCCTTTATTGGATATTTGTCATGCACGTAATCAGACATCGGTGAAATTCTTTTATCTTTAATACATGGAGCAGACTTCACATTTAATGTAGAATAGCGGTGTAAAAAAAATCATCAAACCGTGATTAATCGAATCGAACTAAATTGATTTTTCGGTTAATCAAACCGAACGGTTCTTAACCGATCGATTTTTTTTACTTATTGACCGGTTATCGATTCGGTTACGGCTTAGGACTTGATCGAACCGTAGTTAATCGAATCGAACAGTTATATAATATTTATTTATATAAAAATAATTATTTTATATAAAATTAAATCAGTTATCTACCGAAAACCAATAGTTAACTGAAAACTGATTGTTAATCGAAAGTATTTTTATTTATTTATTTTAAATTATTTTATAATTTTAAATATTTTTCTTTTATATATAAAGAATACAGTTAACCGTCAGTTTTCGGTTAACCGTACTAAAAAATTATTTAACCAAACATTGGTTAACCGGTGTAAGCAGTTTGGGAACGGTTATCATTTTCTCTAAACCAATTAAATCAGTTTGATTTGAAAAACTGGCTTATAGTTCGATTAACCGAATCGTGAACACCCTATTGTGGAAGCTTCCTGTCTTCTGGCAAAAAAGGTGGTGCAGTGTATTCACCTCGAAAATCTTAAAATCCTTTAATTGAATCATAAGGATAAATTTCCGAACCATTGCTTTTTATTATGCTTCCAGCTTCAAAATGAATCCCTTTTGCTGAAAAATCTTTAAGAGAATTTAATTTCCTAGGTGATTGATGTGATGGAGGAAATATGCCAACTATGTGATCAAATTCAGGTCCTTTTTTAGGATTTATATAATACTCTTCATCTTCTAATTGATACCATACATAGGAAAGTGATTTTCCTCCAAGTAAATATCCTCTGAATTTCCAAAGTCAACAGTCTTATACTTTTCCCTGTTTGTAGAACTGTTTGGAAACGTTTGAAGACAATTCATCTAATGCTTTCTCCATCATAGAGGTGCCCAATTCGCATATTCCCTTCTCAGATTTCAATAATTTAGTTGACTAATGAACTAGTGATGTTAGGCTAACTAGAGTCATTCAGGTCAGAATTACACACATTCCCGAATCCAGAAGTACTTTGTTCCCTAGTGGCCATGCTAACTAAATGAATCACACCAGATTTGGTATCTTCAACCTGCAGGTCCTCTCGTTGTATGCGATCTTTTTTATTGTTTTGTTTATTAAGCAAAGGCGTAGAACTATTGCATGCTTGTTTCCAATGTGCCATCCATTGTGATTGATAGCAACAGTGAGAAACTCTGTTATTTGTATTACTGAATCTAGCGTGTAATCCTTGTTGCTATAATTTTGTATAGCATGGTCTGCCATGCCACTTCTATAGTAAACAGAGCACAAAACCTATATTTGGGGGAAAGGTAGTTTTTATTATGTTCTACAAGAAAGAGCAAGATTCAACCGTTTTCTGTGGTTGATATGAACTTTTGTTTATTTGTAATATTTATATTTAAATATTTGTTATCTTTATTATATTTATACATTTGTTATGTTTGTTATTAGATATGAATCCTAATAATAGCAGTGACAATGAAGCTGAAGATACTAGTATTTATTTGTTTGAGAAATTATAGAGTATAGTTCAATGTTTAATAAAGGTGTTTACCAAAAGGACTTACATAATTGTTTAATAAGACACACTCCTCTTTTAGAACTGCATAGAATGATGTTAATTGTTTAATAAGACACACTCCTCTTTTAGAACTGCATAGAATGATGTTTTGGAGTATGAC
Source organism: Costus lasius (assembly GCA_027563935.2). Lineage (NCBI taxonomy): Eukaryota > Viridiplantae > Streptophyta > Magnoliopsida > Zingiberales > Costaceae > Costus > Costus lasius. Next base: position 115,675,755 of record CM050450.1, on the reverse strand, counting down.
AAAAAAATTGAAATATATTACAAGATATGTCTTCATTTGCTTATGAAACACAAGTACAAATTGTAGGTGCAACAATGACACTATATAAATATATTAGGCAAACAACAAATATAGATCTTATTTTTTAGGAAGTTGATGTCACTCCTGATTTTATTCCAGAAGATGATCCTGATCAAATTGAGGAGATTGATGAAGAGCAAGTCAATTCTACTGAGATAGATATGTTATGCAATCTGATTGCTTTAAGTTTATTAGCATGACCTATGAAGCTTAAAACTATTTCACTGTGTGTAATAACTTTAGTGTTATATCAGATAAATTATAAACTTGTTGTGTTATTAAACTTATATTATTTCATGTGTGTAATAACATTAGTGTTATCTTATACTTCTAAATATTACAGCATAGTAGTTTTATTCTGCTGACTAGCATAGTTATTTTACCCATACACATGCATACTTTCCTAGTTAGTTATCTTTCAACCAATAATTCTCTAGCTAGCAAAAGCTAAAAGTAGAATCAGCCCCAAACTAGGCCTAAATCCATAATTTAGTAACCAAGTTTTTATAATTTTTTTATTAAACTTGGATACAAGACTTGATAACTTTCAACACATAGTGTGTTGATCTTCTTTTCCTTCCTTTTATTTTGAGAAATAAGCCACTTGTTTTCCATCATTTCTCTACTTTTTGTCTTTATATCGATAAACATCATATGAATGATAAGTGTTTGTATAAATACTGCATCTAAAATGACAATCCCTTATATGATGATTAGATTTCTCACAAATAATCAAATACAAATTAAAATTACTAGATGTGGGGTCAAATTTAATTAAATGGAAACATATAGTGTGAGCGTTTCAAATTTACCTTATAAATTATAAGGCTTTTTGTTTTAGTAGGGTTCTAGATTCTAATGAATGCAAGCACTCATTATTAATTACCCTTAAGCAGCTTATGGTACCTCTGATTAAGATATCTATATATAACAAAATGAAGGCAAATGGTTGAAAGAATAATGTAGTTCATAATATTGTGTCATGACAAGACTTACAACTTAATACAAGAGTATTCCTTCTAAAATTAGTTCATTAGATTGATATCTGACTTTTAGAAGACTTGTAAATGTTTGGATTGACGTCCTGCCTTTTGAGGGCTTGTAGATATCAGGACTTGATGAATATACAATCTTTAGAAGACTTGTCGATAGTCGTCTAGTTTGAAATATCATTCAAGAACAATTATTGGCCTATTAGTAGCATATTAATAATTATTCCATGATTTGATAAATATTTCACCTGTGAAGGACATATAAATATTTTGATATTTTGATATTTGACAAATATTTGGTCTATGAAGAACATATGAATATTTGTCTATTTTGATATTTGATAGATCTTCAACCTATGAAGGACATATGAATATCTATGTATCATTCGATAAATATTTGGCCTCTGAAGGATATGTGAATATTTATTTATTTTAATATTTCATAAATATTCGGCCTATGAAGGACATGTAAATATCTATGTATTTATTCAATAAATATTCGGCCTATGAAGGGCATGTAAATATCTATGTATTTGTTCCATAAATATTCGGCCTATGAAGGAAGTATGAATATTTATCTATTTTGATATGTCATTTGATGAACATTTGGTATTGACCACAGAGTGAAATATAAGTGTTGTAATAATGTTGAGGAGCTACGCTCCGATACTTAGTATCAATGTACGCACCTCCCAAATAAAGTTATTGGCAGCACGCTCTAGATATTCAACTTCCACACCAATAGTGGTGATAGCAATTTTAGGAATGGTTTATATGTTTGATTTTGTCTTTTTGTGAGTATTTCTTGAAGTGACATTTAAAAGGCTAATATGTCTTGAATTAACTTTTGAGATAGCTGATGTATGTGAATTTGCCTTTAGAGAGTTAAAATAGGTGAATGAGATTGTAGAGGACTAAACATTCGAAATTGGTGAATGGGAGTTTGGGCCAAATGTTCGAAATGCGTGAACAAGCCTATAGAGGGCTAAACATTCAAAATTGGTGAACGGGCGTTTGGCCCAAACATTCGAAATGTGTGAACAGACCTTTGGGCCAAATGTTCAAAATACATAAACAAGCATATAGAAAGCTAAATGTTCAAAATGGGTGAACCAGTGTTTGAGCTAAACGTTTAAAGTGCATGAATGGGCCTTTGGGCCAAACATTTAAAATGCGTGAACGAGTCTATAGAGAGCTAAACATGTTAGTGTTTATGACCTAGGGCCAATTGTTGGTCTGAACATTTGTACTATATTCATTTTTGATATTTATATATTCTAGCATTTTCATTATTATGCTTTCGATGTGTCTACAATTGTGTATGTTTGCATGATAATGTCTCTAAAGATAGATTATATCTAGTCTCAATATTATGTCCTTAGTCGAGTATCATAGTGGATAAGGGATAGTTATGGTGTAGGTAAGACTGGTATATGCATTGGTTTAGCATGGGGTGTTAATGTAGGCATATGGGTATATCAAGGTAGATATACTGGACTGACCCACTGTGAGAATTTAACTTAGTGTCTCATGTTAAATCTGATAGTGACAAAGGTGCATTTGTCCTTCAACTTGAGAGAGTTTGTATCTCTATATGATAAGCGGTATGCTTTGATACAACCTAATATCTCGCTATAGTAGAGAGGTTATAACGGTTGTCATTGGATGTATCATAAGCCGTATAAGACATACACTAGACAAGAGAAGATTTGCCCATTCTTTAAATGGAAGTTTGATGTCCATGGGCCCCTCCTTATATGGATGTATGACTTAATGTGTGTGGTCACACCTAGGTTAAGCTTCATTTAGTTATGACCATTTGATTAGGTTAAACAAGTGTGACACACTTGTCCAATCTGGACATCAGCCTGGCAAAGGAACTAGAATGCACAGGTACTTTATTGGGGTTTAGGGATTATTGATGATGACATTCATTCCAATGACTTGGGTACCAGTGATATACTGTTAAGTGCCACTCACTACTTGTGATGATGAGTTCATCACTGTCAACATCAGATGAATCTACAGGGTCACACATCTTGACACTCGAGATCTTGTGTATTAATCAGGTAGCCTTTGATCGAATCGTTGGATTATTTGGATCAGTTTGGGAGTCTGACGCATTGCGGATGTATCTGATGAGATGGAGAGATCCATATAGAGTTAGATTATCTTTTTAAGATCAGTTGACCTCTAGTTGACTTGGGTGACCACATTTGACCTCAGTTGGCTATCCCTAGTCAATAGGTAAAGTGATGGAGAATGTTTATATTTGAATAGTTAGCTATCCCTATTCAATAGTTGATTTCATAGAATGTGATCTAGAAGGGTCCATGAGCATAGGTGCATATTTGAATATTTATATTCAAATAAGGAATAAATTAATTATTTTATTCGTGACTTAAGTCATGGGGGCATGGCTTAACTCTCTATATATAGAGGGGCTTGGGGCTAGGCAACACATGCAATTTTCTCTTGCCCTAGTCGACAAGACATAACCTAGCCATCACCTACCTCCTTCTCATCAGCCCTAGCTGCTCCTTGGTGCCGCCCAAAGGAACATTCAAAATGCGTGAATGGGCCTTTGAGCCAAAGGTTCGAAACAAGTGAATAGGCCTTTGGGCCAATGGTTCGAAATGCATGAGCAAGCTCATAGAGGGCTAAACGTTTAGAATGGGTGAACGAGTGTTTGGGTCGAACGCCCAATGGCAGCTCCACCATCCTCGGTAGCCCTTTCCTATTGGAATCTCACCATGCCTAGAACTAAATTTTGCTCTGATACCATTTATTACGACCCGCTTACTAAACAAACTATTCATTAACTTGGTGAGTCGAGTTGCAACGTAGCCCAATCTATTAAAATGCTTAAGCCCAAGTTAGAATAGCAATCCCACTAAGCCTTATATACCATATATTGGTTTCTCCCACTTGCAATGTGGGACTAAACTCAAGGTATTACAAGGCCTTTTGGTCAAACGTTCAAAATGCGTGCATGAGCCTATAGAGGGCTAAACATCAAAAATGAGTGAAAGAGCATTTGGGCCAAACGTTTGAAATAGGTGAACGAACCTATAGAGGGCTAAACATTCAAAATAGGTGAACGAGCCTTTGGGTCAAACTTTCAAAACATGTGAAACATTGGACTTGACTTTGTGGGGATCAATATTTAGATCATATCAAGTGGTGTTTGATTGGTTCTGATTTCTGAAAATTAATGTCGGTCATTGAAATTCGATAATATGATATAAAATTTTGAAAGATCTGACTCGATTTAGTAGGGATCAATATTTGAATTATTTTAACAATCACTCGATGACTCAAATTTGTGAAAATTTATATCAGCCATCGGACAAATTGATTTATGACTGTTCACTCTAATACACAAATTTGTTGTAATCCAAATCTCCAATCAAAAATCTAAGCCCAGATTTAGAAAGATCTGACTTGACTTAGCAAGGATTAATACTTTGATTATATTAAAAGCTGTTTGATTGGCTCAGATTTATAAAAATTAATATCAGCTATTGAATTTTAATTTATAAATTTGCTTCGATTCAGATATTTACTAAAAAAAATCTGAGGTTAAATTTGGATAGATCTATCTCAAATAAGTAGGGATTGACACCTTGATCATATCCAAGGTTATAGAATTCACTCATATTTACACAAAACAAATGTTAGCCATTAATTGGATTAATATTACATAATAATTTAAATCTAGATTGCTGGATTGAATCTGAAAGATTTTAGAAATTGTTGTTGGAATAGATTTGGACTGTCAGATAGAGAATAAAGGATCTAGGTTGTTGAATTGAAATTGGATAATATGAACTATTAGATTGAAACTAGAAGATTTGAGCGGTTAGATCATAATAGAAGATATGGACTATTAGATTAAAATTAGATGATCTAAACCATTGATGTGTTGCATTTATATAATATTTTTGCCTATGTTTTAGATCATATTTTGGGCTTATTTGCATGATTTTGTGCTATTTTTAATGTTTTTACTTTACTTTGCATAGAATTTTCACTTTTCTTGGTTTTATTGAAAATGTAGGTAAAAAGGCACAAAAATGGTAGATTTTGCGAGTTTTGAAGCCATAACACAATTCTCGAGGAAATCACAAGCTTACAAGTCAAATTTGGAGCGAAAACGGTAAAAGTCAAAGCATTCACGGCCTTGGCCGTAACTGCAGATTCAGCCGTGAACGCGACGATGAGCAGAGAAGAAAAAAACGGCTAAGTGTCGGAGTGATCAGAGACTTTCACGGGTGAAGCCGTAATTCCATCACGGATCGTGAAACTCTCTATGACCGAAGTGCACTGAACACAGAAGCATTCACGGCCTCAGCCGTAAATGCATCACGGGCCGTAAAAACTTCCGCCTAGTGAGTCTTTCGCTCGTTTCTCACTCGATTCAAACCGGATTTGAGCCAAACTTCGCAGAACCGTTCCTTGATGAGTTCTAAACCAGTCCAACTATAAAAGATCAAATTTTGATCAGCTTTAGAGGACTTTTCGGATGAAGACAAGTGGCAGCGGCGACAGGGGCGACAACTTGATTTCCAGCAAGATTTCCGGTGAGATTTTCACCAAAAGCGACGATTGAGCGACCAATCCTCATCTACGGATCAAGGAGAAGGCGATTCTATAGTTTCTTTAGTGATTTCTTACGTTTTTACATGAATTCTTACTCGTTCATCACAAACATCATGTATTTCTTTATCATCATGAGTGAGTAGATACTTTTGTCGGGATGATTGGGTGTAGCCCATTGACTTTTATGAGTTAATCCATTTTTTTACTATTTTCATAGATCTATCTTCATGATTTAGTTGAAATTGTACTTAATTCGTAATTTATCCTGGCCAAGTAAGTTTACATTTTAGGCGTTGAGAGAAGGACCGGGAGGTGAATCGCAACGCCCGATCTATTTCAATTATACCTACGAATTCAATCACGGGAGTAGTTTGAATTCGTCTGAAGGGTTTAACCAACTCTTCACAGAGCTTAAGGGGTTTAATTAGATTAACTGTCACGAGAGTAGGGAGTTAATTTAGTTAAATATCGTACTACGCTCCGGGAGGAGGTAGTATGCACCATAGGAAGAGTTCCTTGCATGATAGATGATTCCTGTGAAATAGTTATTCTTTTTAACTACTCATAACTGTCTTTGTGGCAAACCCATGAAATCCCGATTCTTTAGAAATCAAGACCTCTTTAAAACTGCCTCTGAGTTTGTTAGTCCGTAGAAGTTTAAAACAATCTACTGAATTAGTCTGCCTAGATTCAAACAAATCAAGAAGTTAGTACTTAGCTACGTAGTCCTCGTGGGATCGATAACTTTTATTACTTCGATAAAATCTGTTCACTTGCGGAGGCTATCAAGTTTTTGGCGCTGTTGCCGGGGACTACGGATAGTTAATATTGACTATTTGATAAGTTCGGAGATTAGGCATTTTTATTTTTCTTTGCTTTACATTAGTTTTTGCTATTTTCTTTTTTTTTTTGTTGAAGACTTACACGTGTATGCCCAGAAATTCTCGTGCAGATGCTTTGTTTCCAGAAGACCCAGAAATTGAACGTACATTCCGCCTTCGAAGGAGATTACAATTCGAGATTAGAAAGAATTCTGAAAAAGCAGAGATGGCGGAAAAAAACCACAATCAACCTCTAAGGGACTTCGCAGCACCAAACATGCAAGGGTTCAGTTCAAGCATCGTTCGACCCAACGTAGAGGCGAACAATTTTGAGTTAAAGCCAGCACTAATGACGATGGTCCAGCAAAACCAATTTGGGGAGTTCCCCAAATCAGGATCCGAATCTTCATTTAGCTGTTTTTCTTGCATACTATGATACAGTCAAAATTAACGAAGTTTCATCTGATGCCATAAGACTAAGACTAATTTCGTTTTCTCTCAGGGACCATGCCAGAGCTTGGTTGTACTCGATGCCGGCAGGATCATTCACCACTTGGGAACAGCTATCCAGAGCATTCTTCAACAAATATTTTCCACCGAGCAAAACCGTTCAGCTGCGCAACAAAATCAAATGCTTTACACAGCAAGAGGGAGAATCGCTTTATGAGGCTTGGGAACGCTTCAAGGAGCTCCAGCGCATGTGCCCACACCATGGACTTCAAAACTAGGTTTTAGTCCAAATCTTTTATAACGGTTTGGATTATAACACCAAGATGATGGTGGACGCTGCAGTAGGAGGAACAATTATGAGTAAGAACGTGGAAGAAGCAACTGCTCTTTTGGAAGATATGGTCATGAACCATAACCAATGGTCAGGTGAGCGAAACTCTACATCCACAGGATTTGGTAAGTATCACAATGATTCCTTGTCATCACTAGCAGCTAAGATAGATTCTCTAGTTCAGAAAATTGATTCTTTGTCTTTTTCATCAAGTTCCGTTAATGCGGTTTCTTGCGAGGTGTGTGGTGTAACAGGGCATAACGCATCTGAATGTCAAATCATAACTTCTCCACAAGAGGAATCAATTCAAGAGCAAGCAAATGCTGTGGGGAATTACAATCAGAGACCAGCGAACGACCCTTATTCTGCAACCTACAACCCAGGGTGGAGGAACCATCCCAACCTGTCCTACAGAACCATCCCAACCTGTCCTACAAAAGTAATCAAGGGCAAGTTCCTCCTCAATATTCTCAGCAGAATAACAGACCACCACCGGGCTTCCAACAAAGGCAATACGGGCAGCCCTCTAAATTGAACTTCGACTCCATGCTAGAAGTCATCATGAACTAACAGAAGAGAACTGACGACCTTGCTGATCAACTCAAGCAACTGACATCTTGTGTGCAAGCTTTGACCACTCATAACAAGATGTTGGAAAACCATATTGCACAGTAGGCCAGTACAGCTAGCAGACCTATAGGGAAATTACCGGGGCAGCCTGAAATGAATCCCAGGGAGCACATCAACGCAGTCATAGTAATGGATGCCGAGTATAACGAGATATTTGAAGAACCTATTGAGGAGTCTATCGACCAGTCTGTAAACATTGTCTCAGAAGCAGAGTAATGTAAGGAGATGAGGAAAGAGGAGAAATATGCGGGCCCACCTGCATATGTCCCTCCAATCCCTTTTCCCCAAAGGTTGTTTAGAATAGAACAAAAGAAACATGAGATTGGTAAGACTGAGGTAAAAGAAGACCAGGTAAGCCAGAACATTGAAATAACTAAGGTAAGAGATCCTGGAGATATTTCAATTCCATGCAAGATTGGTAAACTTTCTGTCAAAAATACTGTGTGACATAGGAGCTAGTATTAGCTTATTACCATCACATTTGGTTAAGGAAATAGATGGTGGAAGACTTAAACCCACTGACTCATATGTTCAATTTGCTAATGGCTTTGATCAACAACCAATCGGGATATTAGAGAATGTAACAGTTAAAATTGATAAATTTTCCATTGTTACTGATTTTATGGTTGTCAACATGAAGGAGAATGTTAAGTTCCATGTTATTCTAGGAAGACCATTTTTGGCAAGTACAGGAGCCATGATTAATATGCTGCATGAGAAACTTACCTTGAATTTGAATGATAGTAAGTTGGTCTTCGATTTTTCATTCGAAACTAAAAGGATTAATTTTGCAGGTTCCAATCAATCTCCAGAGGTGAAGGAGAACAAAGTGGATGGAGGAAGTGGCCATGAAATTGATAGATGTCTCTCAGAGAGTTGGGAAAGACATAAAAGGGATGAGCTAGAAGAGGCTGAGACATGGACAATACCTAGAGTATTAGGGTTAGATTTGCACAATGAATTGGAAGAGCGTGAGGAACTACAATTGCCGATCATTCACTGTGCTTCGTATCCACCAGAAGAGTCATGAACATTTCCTTGGTCAAGCTTAGGACCATAAACAAGCGCTACCTGGGAGGCAACCCAGAGGCTCTGAATTTAGCTAATTTTTGCAATCTTCTTTTGAGTTTTGAATTTCTCTTGAGTAGTTTATTAGTTTCAAATTTTTTGTTAATATTATCAGCATGATGTGATGAACTTGTCTACATGAAAAACACCATAAATTCGTTGTTTAATGTGCAGGAATTTTCTCATAATTTTTGGAAAAATTTTCGGCGGGAAGCCAAGTCAAAATGCAACATTCACAAGGGAGGTCGTAATTATTGTGGAGCCGTGATTGTGATCATAGCCGAGCTTTACGGGACATTGTACACCAAAACGTGTTTACGGCCGAAGCCGTGAAATAATTACGGGCCGTAAGTTCTCGCGGTTTAAACCTCACGGGCGCCCTAGGGTTTATGTTTACGCTCGTAATCTGTCGATTTTCAACGATTCCTTCCACGAGCGGCGACGAAATCTTCCCACCTGCCCTCCTCTCCATTCAGAGAGTAATTTCTGACAGTCGCTCACCAAAGATCGGCCAGATTTCGTGAAGAACATACGTTCGTCCGTCAACCCGCCAGAGCCCATTTTTCGACCGATTCGAGGCCGATTTCTGCACGAATTTGTGAGCAATCTCTTCCAAAACCTGATTTTCAATCTCAGTATTAGATTTACATACATCTAGCATCTGTTTGAGGACTTTGGATCGGATATTTTGGATTGATTTTCCTCCGACCTTTCACGGGGGATTTTCTGGTTACTGTAGCATCACGATTTTTGGATTAGATTTGCATATTTTGTGTTGTTTGGATTGTTGATATGGCACCGAGGAGATCTGTGAGGTCTAGGCCCTACGGGGCAGTGATGAAGAGTAGATATCCTGGACCAGAACCACGTTTCGTCTATAGGATGATTCCAGGAGTTTGCCCGGAGAGATTTGAGTGCATCATATATCCAAACTCGAAGCCTGACACCCAGGCACAGACACCAGAGGCTCCGAGGACATCTTCGGTAGCTAGTACATCACATGCAGTAGTGCCAGAGCCTGCCAGCTCTCCGGAGCTAGAGATTATATCGGAGAGGCCTGCTGATAGGCTAGAGAACCGCGACCAGAGGATTGCTAGGCGGTACGCTAGGAAGCGTACCACGCGAGGCATGACTACACGAGGAGGTAGAGCTACCAGGCCGTTATCGCCAGTGGTGGAGATGCAGACTGATGCTATACCGATACACGTGGGGGGTTCCACTACACCAGCACCTTCCGCCGATATACTAGAGCCTGCTACTACTACTGATATTCAGACCGTGGAGATGGACATTCCGCATGACGCATCACGGACTCCAGAGATTGCATCACCCTCCTCAGCCCATGGAGACCTGCCTGTACCAGAGGCTAGTACACCCATATTGCCAGACCAGGATGAGAGATCACCAAAGATATTTGCTGACCTACCAGAGATATTAGTAGACATACTAGAGCTCCACTCTTCACCTTCTGTTGCACCTCAGTCCTCCGCGACTCCTGAGATAGTTCCACCATCATTCTCAGAGATACCATGCACTCATGAGGCAGTACCGCCAGTATCTACTACAGCAACACCGGGTACCGTCTCCAGAGATTCATCTGCCATCCCCAGAGCTATCATTAGATCACTCGCCAGATGCATCATTTGAGCCATCATCACCTGAGCCCTCTACGGCTATCCCAGAGCCTGTGATAGCGGAGAGGAGACGCGCACGATCACCCCCCGCTACCCTTATTCCATACCCACGTCAGATCAGACATAGGGGTAGGGATGAGCAGAGGAGATATCAATCTCTGTCCACCCGAGGAGTGATTAGCACCCGGTATTAGGACGACCAGGTACTGCAGTCCCTAGGATTGTTCGACGACGTCTAGTGGATGTTCGCGAACATAGGGTGGCAGGATTTCTATCATCAGAGACATGCCACATACGTACAGCTGACATTGGAGTTCTTCAGTACTGTTTAAATTACACTGAGGAACCATGATGATGATGACCCAGGGAGGATGTCATTCCGGTTAGGGAACCGGGACCATGTACTTACCTTAGACCAGCTGGGTCACATTTTTGGATTCCCAGCGGATGTGACTAGACACCGCCCCCGTGAGTTTTCTGAGGGGGAATTTTGGCGGGAGATATCTATCGAGGGGAGGTTTGACCCCAGGACTGCTAGAGCCTCGCATTTGTCCAGCCCAGTCTTCAGATACATACACCGAGTTTTGGCGCATACCATCTTTGGGCGGGCAGAGAGTGATGGCATGGTTAGGTCTACAGAGTTATACTTCCTATGCGCCATGCTGAGAGGTTTCAGAGTTAGCACTTCATTTTTCCTGATGAAGCAGATTCAGAAAACCGCTAGAGCTCGGAGAGGAGTCTTAGTGATGGGAGGCATGGTTACCACGATTGCCCTTGCCCTCGGTATCGACCCTAAGGGGTTGGACGAGGCAAAGGGTAATCCGAGATTAGACATGGACGCATGAGTTGCCATTAAGATGATTACGAGACTCGGTAGCTCGTACCATCTTATGTTCAGGCACACAGCGTTACCATGAGGCTGCCGAACATGAACTGCACTACGGTTCGTGTTCAGCAGAACTGGATCGTGGATCCCACACTTGGGGGAGGTCCTAGAGAGGCAGCTTCGCCACCATCACCGCCCAGATCTATAGAGCGTACTCCTCCAGTCGCGCCATCAGCCACTGATCGGCCATCTTCGTCTGCCCGACCGTCCACTTCCGCACGATCAGATCCTTCATTGGAGCAGATGCGAGTCGAGCAGAGGAGGATGCGCGACGACATATCGCGACTTGAGCAGGGACAGTCGAGGGCACTCGACTCTTTACGCGCAATAGAGGAGTTATTACGGTGCCGTCTTCCATCATCATCGACTAGACATGCTAGAGACGAGGGAGATTCTGAGCACACCGAGACTGATTGATTTGGTTTTGTGAGTATAGCATTTCATTTATACGCCTTTTGCAAATATTATTTGATTTTATGCATGCGATCTCACAATTATCTTATTTATACATAGGATTTAGTAGATTGATGCAGGTGCGACCACACACAGCTGATTTTATGATTTCTTTGTGTGTGTGCGTTGTATCAGGATTTAGTGGCATTCATTTGGATACTTGTTATTTGACTTGGCATTGTATATATTAGATGGTATTATATCTTAGGATGCTGAACATAACTTGGTTGTGATAGTTTTATATATATCTGATGCTTATTATATGTCTGGTATGTCCTGTGATGATTTTTTGATGTTTGGTTGATAAATTTAAGCACGTGAAAGCTACTTTGATGATCTTTGAGTTAAAACAGTAACTGAGAATGGTAAACTGTATTCTGATTAGTGAAACTAGACGGTATTTGATATTTGAAAGTTGATTACCATGTATAAATTGAATACCTTTGAATTGGTGATTTTTCCGGATTTTTTTGAGTCATGTTTCCATCTTTTGATATTACTATGCAGGGTCTCGCCAATAAATACAAAGGAAAATCTTGCAAAATTTTTCTGAAATCTATCATTCATTGATTCTAAATGTTTATGTATATGCAACAATTTAAATCTAGGGTATCCTTCATATATTGCTTTTTCTTCAAAGCTTTATAAATATGTATTCTGAATGTTTATGATTGTTAAGGATAATCAAATTTGTTTTATCCTTAGTTTTAGACTTATGAGACATTTTGAGTGACTAATTTGATGACTTAGGAAATTTTTGAAATTTTATATAGACTTAAATTTTTGAGTAAATTCAATTCTGGTATTGATAAAATACATATGTGAATTGTTATATGTTCATAGGACACATGCATAGTATCTTTATACTTGATGTTTAATTTATCTATTTCTACTTGATGAAATTTTTTATGAATAGAATTTGGTGATATTTATTTAAATTGAGATTTGCTTCAACTCCTCTAGTTGAGAAATCTTAAGTCATGAGTTATATTATACCATAAATTGGTATACTTTAAGTCTGTTGCGATCAAGTAACAGAGGGAGAATTTTTAAAACATATATTTAACCCTCTTGTAGAAAGATCAACAATGATTTAAGTACCATGCCACTGACCGGCTTTCTCCATGATTGAGAATAAAAATGGAGAAAAAGAGAAAGCTATAGGTCAAGTGGACAACTCCGCTGAATTTGTGATTGAGGCTATGAGTTAAATTATATTGCTTTACAGTGTTATGATGCTGCTAATAGGAAAGGGCACATAACCGTTTAAAGACCAAATTGCATTAAAAGTCTCTTATCTTTAACATCACCGAGATTCTTGAAATAAATTTATATCTATTGAGTAAGATGGATTCATTAAATTGAAAGTATCTGATGTTTAGTGTGTGAAGAATGAATATTATGACATGAATTATGAATTTTATCTTTCTTGGATTGTAACCTCTTAGGAATTTATCTCTATTATGATTTTTCTTGGGTTACTTGAGTTCTGAAAGATTGATTGCTTAATTTGTGGACTAAGGATATTATTAAGGCAAAAACAAATGAGTGTTCTTTATCTTTACATTCTTTATACATATCGAGGTATTGCTTGAGGACAAGCAAAATTCTAAGTCTAGGGTATTTTGATGCGTTGCATTTATATAGTATTTTTGTCTATGTTTTAGATCATATTTTGGGCTTATTTGCATGATTTTGTGCTATTTTTGATGTTTTTACTTTACTTTGCACAGAATCTTCACTTTTCTTGGTTTTATTAAAAATGTAGGTAAAAAGGCACAAAAATGGTAGATTTTGCGAGTTTTGAAGCCATAACACAATTCCCGAGGAAATCACGAGCTTACAAGTCAAATTTGGAGCGAAAACGGTGAAAGTCAAAGCATTCACGGCCTTGGCCGTAACTGTAGATTCAGCCGTGAACGCGACGATGAGCGGAGAAGAAAAAAAGGGCTAAGTGTCAGAGTGATCAGAGACTTTCACGGGTGAAGCCGTAATTCCATCACGGACCGTGAAACTCTCTGTGACCGAAGGGCATTGAGCACATAAACATTCACGGCCTCAGCCGTAAATGCATCACGGGCCGTAAAAACTTCCGCCCAGCGAGTCTTTCGCTCGTTTCTCACTCGATTCAAACCGGATTTGAGCCAAACTTCGCAGAACCATTCCTTGATGAGTTCTAAACCGGTCCAACTATAAAATATCAAATTTTGATCAGGTTTAGAGGACTTTTTGGATGAAGACAAGCGGCGGCAGCGACAGGGGCGACAACTTGATTTCCAACAAGATTTCCGGCGAGATTTTCACCAAAAGCGACGATTGAGTGACCAATCCTCATCTACGGATCAAGGAGAAGGTGATTCTATAATTTCTTTAGTGATTTCTTACGTTTTTACATGAATTCTTACTCGTTCATCACAAACATCATGTATTTCTTTATCATCATGAGTGAGTAGATACTTTTGTCGGGATGATTGGGTGTAGCCCATTGACTTTTATGAGTTAATCCATATTTTTACTATTTTCATAGATCTACCTTCATGATTTAGTTGAAATTGTACTTAATTCATAATTTATCCTGGCCAAGTAAGTTTACGTTTTAGGCATTGCAAGAAGGACCGGGAGGTGAATCGCAACGCCCGATTTATTTCAATTAGACCTACGAATTCAATCACGGGAGTAGTTTGAATTCGTCTGAAGGGTTTAACCGACTCTTCACAGAGCTTAAGGGGTTTAATTAGATTAACTGTCATGAGAGTAGGGAGTTAATTTAGTTAAATATCGTACTAGGCTCTGGGAGGAGGTAGTATGCACCATATGAAGAGTTCCTTGCATGATAGATGATTCCTGTGAAATAGTTATTCTTTTTAACTACTCATAACTGTCTTTGTGGCAAACCCATGAAATCCCGATTCTTTAGAAATCAAGACCTCTTTAAAACTGCCTCTGAGTTTGTTAGTCCGTAGAAGTTTAAAACAATCTACTGAATTAGTCTGCCTAGATTCAAACAAATCAAGAAGTTAGTACTTAGCTACGTAGTCCTCGTGGGATTGATAACTTTTATTACTTCGATAAAATCTGTGCACTTGCGGAGGCTATCAACCATTATCGTAAAAGTCAGATCTGGACTGTTAGATTACAAATAGAAGATTTGAATAGTTCAGACCAAAATAGAAAACTTGAAAATCGTCCGATCAGTATGGACAGATTTGAAACATTGTTGCAGGATTAGACCTGAACCATTAGATCTTCATGAGACACCTAGGTAGTCAGATCAAAATAGAAATATCTTGAACCATCGGATCAGAAAATCTGAACGATTAGATTAATACAAGGAGATATGGACCATCAGATTAGAGTTAGAAAGATTTGGGTCATTGGGTTTTCTTTATTTAAATTGTCACCGTCCAATTTGCTTGGATGAGTGTGAACTATCGAATGAAACTAGACCCGTTTCATTCACCTCGTACGTGGCGGGGGTGAAACGGGCATCTTTGTCAATTGTTTATCGGTCCCTCCATTGCTCAAACTATTCGAGATGGACGTTCTCCATGTCACATCAGATGGAAGGCCGGACTTTGGTGCCGGCTGATGGTGGGTTGACACTGAATGAATCTGGATGAGGGGTTCTTGTCCCGAACAAGGGTGAAATAGGGTCGTTAGAAAAACTTTTGATTGCGATGATTCAACTATCGGATGGACGAATCTCTCTACTTGCTGGATGTAGGCTCCTTCTCCATATCAGGCGAGCGACGCTCTACTTGATTTTGATTTTAGGAGAGGTTGCCTGCTGGTTTTTTTTTTTTCAGTTCAACGAGGAGTTCGAAGGGCGAGACTCGGGTGCTGGATTATCTTGCGCACAAAACGAACTAATTAATAGTCAAATTAATTAAGCTGTTAACTTTCAATTTTGATCGATTACTGTCGGCGGCAAAATTCTACAGTAACTCCAATGTCTGCTTGTGTCACTTTTTTTTAAGCCTATCTACTCTTTTTTTTTTCAATTTTTTTCAGCAATTTGACTGAGCTCAGAATCACAAATCTATCGTTTTTTTTATTTTATTGTTATACTCTCCACCCCCTAGAATATTAAAATTCCCTTTTTATAACTTCAATTGAGATCAAAATTTAGAATTTATTATGAATTCAATTCTTGTGGATGCTTATGACTTTATGATGACTCTTCATAACTCTCCTATTTATTGCATGACTCTTCATTTTGAGAAGAATGAATATTCATGTATTCAATTGCCCTATAAATAGGTACTGTAAACTCCATTTGAGAGATCAATGAGAAGATTCTCTACTTACTCCTCTCTCAATTTCATCTTTGTTTTCGAACACATTATCAGCACGAAGCTCTTATCAACGAAGGAAGCCAGGTTCTTTGAGGTTGTAAACGGTACCTTCATCCATTCTGTTTTTAATCTTATCACTTTTTGTTCCTTGAGTTATAATGTTGAACCTCACAAAATTGGAATTCGCGGCCCTTGATATCACCGGAAAGAATTATCTTTCATGGATTGTAGATGCTGAAATCCATCTTGCTGCTAATGGTCTTGAAGATACCATCAAAAGGCAAAACACCACGTCCAACCAAGATAAGGCTAAAGCGATGATCTATCTTCGTCGTCACCTTCATGAAGCATTGAAAATTGAATATCTCATCGTGAAGGATCCTCTTGTTCTTTGGAACAATTTAAAGGAGAGGTATGATCATCTAAAGACAATCATCCTTCCAAAAGCTCAATTTGATTGGTTGCACTTGTGTCTACAAGATTTCAAATCTGTAAGTGATTATAATTCGGCAATATTTCGAATTACTTCTCAACTGAAATTATGTGGGGAAACTATTACTGACGGAGATATGTTAGAAAAAAACATTCTCTACTTTTCATGCATCAAATGTGCTCCTGCGGCAGCAATACCGTGCAAAAGGTTTTGAGAATTATTCTGAATTAATCTCATCTCTACTATTAGCCGAATAAAATAATGAGCTTTTAATGAAAAATCATGAGACCCGTCCAACTGGATCTACTCCATTCCCTGAAGTGAATGCGACAGCTTATAATTATGGAAGCCAAAATCGCGGTCGTGGATGCGGTCGTGGTCATGATTATGGACGTAGACGTGGACGAGGTCGCCAATTTTTTCACAATGATAGCCCTCGTTAAATGGATAAGGGAGAAAATACCAAAGAAGCGCATGAAAGCAAGAAAGGCCAAGGCACTAAAACTATAGAGAACAAATGTTATCGTTGCGGTATGAAAGGTCATTGGTCACGTACCTGTCGTACGACAAAACATCTTACTGACCTCTACCAAGAACACATGAGAAATAAAGGAAAAGACATGGTAGAGGCAAATTTTATCTTTAATGATGATAACGTTGATTATGGCCTCGACGATATCCCTCAATTTGATATAGCTGATTTCATAGGTCAGCCTGAGGATAACGTCGAACATTTTATCTAATAAAGTCTCGCATTTTCTTTACTTACAATATCGCATTTACTTTATCTTACTTTTCTGTTTATTAATTCTATTATTTTATCTTTATGAAGAAAATGGAAAAACTTCCAATTGGATTCTCAATCTACGATAATGATGCATGTCTCATAGATAGCACATCAACACATACTATTCTCAAAAATAAGAAATTATTTACCTCGCTGGTAATGAATAATACAAATGTGAATACCATTGCAGGAAGTGCAAAAATGATAGAAGGCTCTGGAAGAGCTAATATTCTTCTACCTGGTGGAACGAATGTTCATATTAATGAAGCATTATTTTCTTCTAAATCTCCCAGAAACTTACTAAGTTTCAAAGACATTCATCAAAATAAATATCATGTCGAGACTATGAATGAAAATAATACTGAATATCTTTATATAACAAGCAACATATCGGGTAAAAAAAGCTTATTAAAAAAACTACCTGCAGTCTCATCCGGGTTATATTATACAAAGGTAAGTGTCATTGAAACACACGCTGTTACAAACCAGAAGTTTGTTGAGCAATTTTATTACATGGCATGAACGGTTGGGGCATCCAGGTTCTATTATGATGCGAAAGATTATTAATAATTCAACTGGACATTCATTGAAAAACCAGAAGATTTTTCAGTCCAATGAATTTTCATGTGCTGTTGTTCCCAAGGGAAGTTAATAATAAGGCCATCACCAATTAAAGTTAGGACTGAATCCCTAACATTCTTAGAACGAATACAAGGTGATATTTGTGAGCCTATACATCCATCATGTGGACCATTTAGATATTTTATGGTCTTAATTGACGCATCAACGAAATGGTCACATGTATGTCTTTTATCAACTCGTAACCAAGCTTTCGCAAAATTACTTGCACAAATCATTCGATTACGAGCACATTTCCTATATTATCCAATTAAAACTATTCGTCTTGATAATGCCGTAGAATTTACTTCCCGAGCTTTTAATAATTATTGTATGTCAATTGGGATAAGTGTTGAACATCCTGTAGCCCATGTTCACACACAAAATGGCCTTGCAGAGTCATTGATAAAGCGTCTTCAATTAATTGCGAGACCTTTACTAATGAAGACAAAATTACCAATTACTACATGAGGACATGCTGTTTTGCATGCAGCGGCATTAATTCGCATCAGACCTACTAATTGTCATGAGGTCTCCCCTTTACAATTGGTTTATGGTCAGGAACCAAATATTTCCCATCTAAGAATTTTCGGATGTGCGGTATCTGTGCCAATAGCTCCACCACAACGCACTAAGATGGGACCTCAAAGGAGGTTGGGAATTTACGTTGGATATGAATCTCCATCAATTATTAAGTATTTAGAGTCATTAACTGGAGATTTATTTACAGCTCGTTTTACCGATTGTCATTTTGATGAAATGACATTCCCAACATTGAAAGGGGAAAATAAGCAGTTGGAGAATGAAATTATCTAGTGTGAAATATCATTATCTCATTATGATCCTCATACAAAACAATCTGAACTGAAAGTTCAAAAGATTATTCACTTGCAAAATTTAGCAAATCAAGTGTCATATGCTTTTACTGACCCCAAGAGAGTGATAAAGACATATATTCCATTTGCAAATGCTCCAATCAGAATTAGTGTTCCTGAAGGACAATCCATAATTGCAAATGAGCCTAGAATGCAAGTGAAACGTGGTAGACCTGTCGGTTCCAAAGATAAAAATCCTCAAAAAAAAAAAAGAAATGAAGGCTCAAAATGAGGATGTTATGACTCTAGAAGAGACTCCAGTCATTCATAATATGATTCCGGTAGAATCTCAGGTACCTGATAATGAAGAGATCTCCATAAATTACATTATGATTGGAAAAAGATGGAACCGAGGTGAAATCGACGTCGATATTAATTTTGCTTATCATATTGCATGCAATATTATGAAACATGATGAGGATCATGAACCAAAGTCTGTTGAAGAATGCAGACGAAGAAATGATTGGCCAAAATGGAAAGATGCGATTGATACTGAATTAAAATCACTCGCAAAACATAAAGTTTTTGAACCTATAGTTCGTACACCAGAAGGTGTCAAACCAATTGGATATAAATGGGTGTTTGTATGCAAACGAAATGAAAAGGAAGAGATTGTCAGATATAAGGCACGACTTATTGCCTAAGGGTTCTCTCAGAGACCTGAGATTGATTATGAGGAAACATATTCTCCTGTGATAGATGCAACGACTTTTCGATATTTGATAAGTTTATCAATCCATGAAAAATTAGAAATGCGATTAATGGATGTTGTCACTGCATATTTGTATGGCTCACTTGACAATAACATTTACATGAAACTCCCCGAAGGATTTAAAATGCCAAAAACATTTAATTCAAATCATTGAGAATTATTCTCAATTAAATTGTCTAGATCTCTATATGGATTGAAACAATCTGGAGGAATGTGGTATAAATGTTTGAGTGAGTATTTGTTAAACAAGGGATACCAAAATAACCCTATTTGCTCATGCGTTTTTATTAAGAGATTTGGATGAAAGTTTGTGATAATTGCAGTATATGTTGATGATATAAATATTATTGTAACTCCTGAAGAGCTTTCCGACGCGGTTGATTATTTGAAAAATGAGTTTGAGATGAAAGATCTCGGGAAAATAAAACTTTGTCTCGGACTACAAATTGAACATTTAGAAAATGAAATTTTTGTTCATCAATCAACTTATATAGCCAAAATGTTGAAAAGATTCTATATGGATAAAGCACATCCATTAAGTACTCTGATGGTTGTTAGGTCGCTTGATGTAAATAAAGATCCATTTCGACCTCAAATGAAAGATGAAAAACTGATTAGTCTAGAAGTACCATATCTTAGTGTTGTTGGGGCACTAATGTACCTCGCTAATCATACTCGATCGGATATTACATTTGCTGTAGATTTATTAGCAAGATATAGTTCTTCTCCGACGGAAAGGCATTGGAATGGATTTAAACATATATTTCGATATCTTCGAAGTACAATGAATTTGGGATTATATTATCCTCACATGCCTGAAGCTGAATTAATTGGATATGCAGATGCGGGCTATTTATCTGATCCTCATAATGGTAGATCTCAAATAGGTTATGTATTCACATGTGGAGGAACAGCTATACCTTGGAGATCTATGAAACAAACTATTATTGCCACATCTTCTAATCATTCTGAGATCATAGCAATTCATGAGGCAAGTCGAGAATGTGTATGGTTAAGATCTGTTATCCATCATATTCGGGAGGCATCTGGATTGGCCTTAAATAAGAATGTCCCGACGATATTATATGAGGATAATGCTGCATGTATAGCCCAGTTAAAGGAATGATATATTAAAGGCGATCGAACGAAACATATATCACCAAAGTTTTTCTTTACACACGATATCCAAAAGAGATGTGATATTGATATTCAACAAATTCATTCATCGGATAACCTAGCGGATTTATTTACAAAATCATTGTCTACTGCAACCTTTGAAAGGCTTGTTTATCAAATCGAAATGCGCAAACTCGAAAATTTAAAGTAACATTACAATAAGGGGGAGTATATGACTGCACTCTTTTTTCCTCAACCATGATTTCTTCCCACAGGGTTTTCCTGGTAAGGTTTTTAATGAGGTAGTATCTGAAATGGCATCTAAGGGGGAGTATTATGAATTCAATTCTTGTGGATGTCTATGACTTTATGATGACTCTTCGGATTCTTGTGAATGCTTATGACTTTATGATGACTCTTCGAATGACTCTTCATAACTCTCCTATTTATTGCATAACTCTTTGTTTTGAAAAGAATGAATATTCATGTATCCGATTACCCTATAAATAGAATGCTATAAACTTCCGAAGCTTCTCTACTTAATCCTCTCTCAATTTCATCTTTATTTTCTAACAGAATTCTTTTAAAACCCCAGGGCTATTTAAGTGCTACGTGCGCAAGCAATTTTTATTGCGCTCTCGAGGATATTAAAAGCCGACAAAAAAAAACAAGTCATTCTTTGATGTCAGTATCATTAATCTTTTTAGAGAGATTTTTTTTATATTTTTTAAGCACTAATTTATTTTAAAATTAACTCTTTGTTATTTTAAAATTATCTTTTCATCAAAATATGATTTATTTTATAATATACTCTCAATCAAAATATATTTATTTTAGAATTTACTTTTTATCATAGAATGATTTATTTTGGATTTTACGCTCTATTAAAGTATAGTGAAAAAAAGATAAAAAAATTTTACAAAACAATAAAATCTTCTTATTGAATAATGTTATTGCTACCGTCCGCATTGGGATGTCGATATTACACGTTGTCTGTTTTATAATGAGTAGCCTCTTTTATACGGAAAGAAAAATCATCATGATAAAAGTCCTCCCCTTGTAATTTTAATTTTTAGCCATGTCCCTACTTTCACTAATCGAGGCTAGTTATGCGATCGTTTCACCATTATAACTGTAGTCCAATTTTGCCACGATTTTACTCGTAAATAGCTAATTGGATTTAAGTCACGTCTTCTATTTTGCCAAATTTGCAATCAGCGTGCAAATTATGATTTCCTACCTAATTCTTTACTTTACTTTATTATTTTATTGGCTATGTTCCACGTTTTATTTGTTTGGATGTCACGTTCCTCTTGATCATGGTTAAAATTTTCTTTGACTTTGACTTCTCTCTTCCTTAAATCAATTTAAGTTTTCAAATCCAATTTAGTCGGTCAAAATTGGATTGCTATCGTTAGTTACAACATACACCATGACAATTTTCAATAGCCTTTTAATAATGTCGAGACAAAAATCGAATTTCACTTTATAAAATTTGTAATCTTTACTCCCTCAATTACAGCTCAGCCAAATTTCACTTGTGACTCACAATTCTGTTAATGGTAAATCAATTATTATTATTATTTGTTTCTATTTTTAAAAAACCAAAATACCTTTAACACCAAGGTTTTGTGAGTGAAATTGTCATTTTCTTTTATAACGTTGAAATTTTCTTCCTCCGTCACCTCTACCTTATCCTTGATTTAGATTTACATGACCTTGTGCATTAGCTCCTCTTCTAGGAGAAAAAGCTCCTCTTTGTCCATAATCTAATCTTGTCACTTTTTTTCTTAAAACATTCATCTTTATTTGAAATGCTTACCCTAATAGTTGTTTAGAATACTTGTTTACCAATTGCTTATATGCTTCAAGAGAACTAATAACTCATACATTGAAAGTTCTGAAACATCCTTAATGCAATAATATGCTTATATTTTTTAAGTAAATTTTTAAGAATCTTTTCCACAATCTTTTTTTTTAAAATGACATTATTAAGGCTTCTAATTTAATTTACAGCTTTAACAACTTTTTAAAAGAAGTCTTTAATATATTCACCGTCTCTCATTTTTATATTATCAAAATTTCTCCACAAGTTTTGTAGTTTGATGAAGATTATTTTTTCAAATTTTTAAAATTTATTTTTCGATGTTTGTCTTGCATCTCTTGCCTTTTTTTTATATCAAGAATACAAAAATAAATAGACTTACTTGAGGCTCATATCTTTATATTCTCAACCATTGTAACTTTAAGTGTGGATTTCCATTTTTTACATGTAGCTTTTGATAATATTTTTTTTTAAATGTTGCGATGCTGCTCACTCCCTTTTTCTTTTACTAAATGGCAAAAGCAATTTGCTAGGAGCAATTGGGCAGAAAGAAAAGGAAAAGCGGTGAAGCAACTGAAAGCGAACGCTAAATCCATTTCCTTTTTCTAGGGTTCCTGCATGCACTGATTTCAATTTCCCTTTGCTCTTTCTCTCAGAGAAGAAGGGATACAAATTCAAATAGCAAGGAAAAACCCTAGATGGCAGACGCATCGGTGGATGTAGTCACTTGGCAACCATCTTTGCTCAGGGGCAGCGCAGCGATCTTCTTCGGATGAAGAGAATGCAATATTCTGATACCACATTTGTTGGGGATTGAAAATGAAGAAAGATTTAACCAATAAAATCTAAGCAGAGTAATATTTGAATATAGTGTGGTTGACAACCTTTTGAAGGTACATACACAGGTCAAGGTGACATACCCAAAAAGTCTAAAGCAAAATATTAAAAATTACTTGGTAAAAAATCTATACTGTAATCTCTACAGTAAAAGATGGCGGCTGGGTGCATACATCACTCTGACGTCATCGTGACCTTTCTTGCTGACATACGGATTTAGATTTGAGATGACTAAGCTGTTATTATTCCATCGGATTACAAAATACAGCAGGATCCCCAACAAGACAAGAACGATCATTAATGTGGTAGGACCAAAGTAGAAAAAGTAATCAGAATTAATTCATCACGCTTACCAAAGTATAAAGATTCCAAGATTAAGTTCACGGTGGCTTCCCTCGTTCTTTTTTTTTTAAGGAAAGAAAAATTATAAAGAATAAAAAACTGTAAAGAAAAAAAAATTATATTCTATTTTCTTAAAAAAAAAAGTTAATTTTGAATGTCGGGTAAATAGCATTATGTTTTCTCACATTTTTTCGTCCAATTCAAACGAAAAAATTTTAGAAAAAAAATTATAAAATTTTTTATCTACTTTTCTACTCAAATTTTTTTTTCTACATAAAAAATAATAAAAAATTTATTTTTCTTTTCTTTCTTCCTAAGAAAACGGACCCTCCGTCACTCTTAATTTGGCTACATGTGTTTCTACGTCCAGTCAATTTGACATAGTCCAGTCAATTGCGACAGCTGATTTGAGTTTTTTTTATGTAATGAGCAAGGTGCACAGCTGATTAGGAGTAATAGCAGATTCAATAGATTATATACTATACTAAATAAAATTAAATTATGTAGCTTAGGCTAAGAAGGATGAGCTGCAAACAAAATTGATAAATCCAAGACCTAGATATGTTCCTTGCCAAAAAAAATTGATTTTTTTTTTAAAAAAAAATCTAAAAATGGACAAAAAGTTTTGCTGTAATTTATCGCCGCCAGCAGATAATAATCATTTGAATAAAATTAGATTCACTTTCAGGTTGCGGCGCGCTTGTCCCTTTCCACGTATCTTCTCTAGATTGACTCGAGTATCACGAAGGCAGCTGAAGCTTTATGCAGACAGGATCAAGATTCCTCTTTTACAGAGAAAAAGACTCAAAATATTATTTTTTTGACGTTTTGGAGAAGAAATAGTTTACACTACCAGAACAAAGAGGAGGCGGATCGCCTGCTCTTGTTATTTTACTAATTCATGCAGAGACCGCACGGTAACTGTAGTAAAAAAAAGGAGCACGCATAGAGTTCGCCGGCGATCGGGTACGCGTCAATTTGCTCTCACAGCCAGCGCTGCGATAAACAGAAAGCCGGCGGTGAACAGCAAAAGGGAGGAGACGTCGAGGGCCCGGAAGACGACATCGGCGCTCGTTCCCTCCACGGCATCGGGGAGGGAGAAGAAGACTGCAGAGGCTACCACGTTGACGCCGAGGAGAGCGAGCACGGCCAGCTTCGATACGGCATGTGCGAGGCTGGCGGGATGGCCGCCGCCGGCGGCCCAGACTCGCGCGAACAAAAGTGCGACCGCCGCTAGGAAGAGCGAGAAGGCATAGAAGCACGAGCGCAGGTCCCGAGCGGCAGGAAGACCATCGGCGACCCACATAATGAGCGTTAATATTTATAGAAAAAGGAACAGGAAGGCTATGGAAAGAATGGATTGTGCAGTCGAGGAGCGAGAGAAAGAGGCAATACTTATAGAAAAACACTTGTAATGAGCGTTAATATTTTCGCAAGATAAATTCATAAAGACTGAGAAAGGTTTGAAGGTCCTTGTGGAGATCATCTGGTCAACCATCAACATCACCATCAACACCTGTGGCTATCATTTATCTTCTACATGCAGGGATTCACTCTTCATACGGGTAACCAATCGTGCATTTCAGCGTGGATAGTCCTAAATTCTACCTAAACCGAAAGAAAAAGATTGATCAAGACACAGCAATCATGTCAAAGTGTTGTCTAAGTCAAAATCTTAAAGAGGATTGTCTGCTCTTCATCAGAAGGCGTGAAAATATAAATCTTAAAGCAGTGAGCATAAAGCAGTGCTCACTGCTTTAAGATTCGTATTTTACACCATCAACGGTGAGCAAGTAACCCTGCTCCTGACTCCTATACAGACACTTGTCTAAAAAATTAATGACTCTTAAAATTCATATTTTTACACTATCAACGGTGAGCAAGTAACTCTACCCCTGACTCTTATACAACACTCTATCTAAAAAATTCTCTTTGAGAAGCTCTTCCTTCAAACAGACCCACTTTATCTATTTGGTACAATTTTCAATTTAGATTAATTAGAATTCTAATTCTAATGATATTTAGTAATTTTACCCTAATATTATCTAAGTCCAAGATTAAATAGTAGACAAATTTAATTAATCCAAAATAAAGAAAAAATATAACTATATTTTTAAAATTAAAAAAAAAATATAATTTTTAACTAATTTAATTTTTCCCAAAATTATTTTTTTTGCATAATTCAATTAAAAAATCAGCATCACTAAATATTATGATTTTCTATAATTCTATAATTTTTCCATGCATGCGATTGTATTGTGGGACTGAATATACTGCTTAAATATTGGTTTTCAACACTGTATTAATTAAATATTTTGTATTATTATTGTTAATTAATAAATATGTATAGTGCTTTAGTTAGACTGGTCTATTACACTATACTAATTATAAATTAGGTTTTTTGTTCAATATATATATAGTGCTTCAATTATCTATTATAATCTATGGGCTATACACATGTACACATATAATAAATTATATATGGACACGTACATGTATTGCAGTTTATCTTATTACATATATTTTATATATCTATAATTTATTTAAAGTCAGCATCTAAAATAAATAATTGCATGGAAGGCTTTAAAATATATAGAATTTTTAGGGTATAATTATTGGGTTTATGATTGAAATATATAATTATGTCCATTAAGTTTTGTTTATAAATATAGGCATAGTTGCTAGTTGAGTTACACATTGAAAAGAGAATCTAGTTAATTCTCATCTGCCGCCTTCTCTCTTTTGTGATGAACAGCACTATCAACTAAAAGATAATCCCGAAGGTCATTTTTATTACCATGGACTCTGGTATAATCTTTTAATCTTTCTTTTCATATAATTTTATTAACTAAATTAAATAATATTTATAGTGGATTTACTTCGAGAAAGTGATTGTATCATTTAATTTAATACATTCTTTAAAGATTAGTCTAAGATAGTATAAGTACCAATATTTTAGTAAATAGATAAAAATATAAATTTATAAATTATAAATTTAGTTGGTTTAAATTATGCAAATTAATTTGTGTGAGTTTGAATTCTTAATTACATTATTTAAAAATTAAAATTTTAAATTGTTGGAGATGTATTTATGGGTGGCCAACCTTTGGCAGCCCATGGACCACACTATCCCAAGACACTATGGGCTGGTCTAGTGACTAGACAATGGGCCATGGGAACCCGTGATGCATGTGCGAGACAAGCTGAGCTGACTTAGGCTGCGTTTGGGATTACGCCGCGGGCCACATTTCATCAGTCAAGCACGGGTCAACGCGGCTCCGCCTTCGTTATTTTTGCGGGCGCGCCCTTCAGCTCAAGGCTGCTAGGGCTACGGGTCAAGCATGGGTCAACGTTTGGCCCGCGTGCCCCGCATTCCCAAACGAAGCCTTATACAAGCACATGAGCCAAGCCAGGCATGACACAGCATGCAGCCAAATACGACATAGGTGTCATTTCATTCTTCTAAAGTTTGAAATCACCATGGGTTTCAGTCTCTCGAATAATTACCTAGTTTGACTCGAATTCTGAAACCACCACCACTAAGGAGAACAGAGAAGAGTATATGTAACATTGCTAACAAGAGAGAAACGGCAACTATGAGATTGGAGATAGATTGTTTTCTAGATGGGAGATGGTTTTCACTCTACTGTATTCATAACACTCGACCTTCCACACATCCTCCTTAAGTCTCCTTGACCCTCAACAGTGGCAAATCATGGTTCAAATTTTATGAAGCAAGTTCACTAAATTGTACCCCCTCAATGTGTTTAGGTTCCAAGAATGCCTTTTCAACTTATTTGACCTCACTAAATGCCGCTTTTTGGTGTCCTTCAATCTCTCTAGGTTCAAATTCAGCTATGGATCGAGGACTTTCAAGTCAATAAAGATAGCAGTGACGACGTTGACACTATTGATGGCAGCAACACGAATTCTTTTAATGAAATGGAGAACATGTAGAACCAGACAAGGCTAGATATAAGGCTTTGAAGGTGTGTTGATATCAAGGGACGCACATAAAATCTAAAGTTTTTCATTGTGAAAAAAGTAGATGGAGTTGCTAGCATGGTGTGCATGGCATGCTCGGAGGAGATGGCCCAAAGAGTATGGGTTGTTTGGCTCCGTTTTTAAGCTGTTTTTAATCAGTTTTTAAGTAAAAAGCAGAAAGAAAATTATTTGATAATGAAAAGTCTAAGCAGAAAAAAAAATAAAAAAATAGAAGTTGGAAAAACTACAATGTGATGCTTTTGCAGCTTCTGCTTCTTCAAAAAAGTAATTTGCATTATTTCGTTTAAAATTTTAAGTATTATTATTTTAAATAATTTAAAATTTTAATACTAAAGAAAAATAAAATATATTATTATTTTAAATAATTTAAAATAATATATTTATTTATTATTTAAAGTTTGACAGTAGTTACAAAGCTAATAACCAAACATCTTATAAATTTTGACAGTACAACACAGTGCAGCATAGCACAATTTAGCACAGTTACAAAGTTATTAATAGCGAGTTCAAATAGGCCCTAAATACGCTCGACGATGGTTGCCTACAATGCAAGCTAAAGTTTAGCTAGCTTTGTCCATAGTGTCAGTTTAAGTTGCACTAATTGGTGATGATAATGATGAAATTCATAAAAAAAAATGATGAAATTTATCAATTATATGAGTCCATTCCATCTCTTTCGTGTCTTCATTGTGTATAAAAAGTTCATTTATCCTGCCTACTGATCTTTTTTTGTCTTAATTATGCATAAAAAAAGTCCATGTGCCCTACTAATTGATTTTATTTTTCATGAAATTTTTCATTTTGTTTTTTTTTTGTATTCTTATTCCTTTTTCTAATTTTCCTTGCTTTTATTGTTATAATTTTCTTTTTGCAGTTTGTCCTATGTTTAGGGCTATATTTTGAATATTTAGGTTATGCCGAACATGGCCCATTCATGTCGCGTGTTGCATGCCAAGTTGGTCAAACTTTTGAAAAGTTGGGTTGTGTCTAGTATCAACCAGACCAAGGCTAGAGGCAATAATTTAAAGATGAGCCAGTGTTTGTTAAGGGACACATATGAAAGCCTAAACTTTTACTATCGAAGGAGACAGCCGCTTGCATTGTGTGCATAGTATGCTTAGAGGAGATGACACGCAAAGAGTAAGTATGCTCGATGGAGGCTACCTAAGTGGGCTTGTGGCTAGGCCTAGCATAGCCTATGGCCACCTCTAATTGCATTTAGTAAAAAAAACATAATAAGATAAGTAGGTTGGCATACAATTAAAATGCTATTGGATATAATAAAATGTCTTCTATATTGAAAGAAAAAGTTTATTAAAAGAATTTTCAAATTTAAAATCCTCCTTTATTAAGGGGATTGAGAATTGGTCTGAATTACACACACCTAAGCTCCACGAATGGCATATTTTTAAAAGAGGTTTAATAGGTAACAATAAACTCACTAGTTAGCTAAATGAGTATAATATAATATTTATAAAAAAAAATTTATGCATTGAAGTTATTGTTATTGTTAAAATTCAAATTCTCAGATGATTATAATATATTAGAGAAGGAAGAGTTTTTTTAAAAAAAAAAATTTTGAAAGAGACATGAAGGTACACCGTCAGAAGTACCTCTATGCATATCTCCATATTGTCTCTCTTATATGACAATTATAGAGTGAAAACTAGGCACTCTTAGAAACTCATGAAAATATCAAGACACATGCACACAACTACAAATGTGCCACTTATGTCATAGTTATTTGTATTATGTGTGCACCATTCAAAATTATGCAAAAAGTGGTGTAGTCCAAGACCTAATTCACTTTGCTCTGTTTGGTTGATATCCTTATACTAAATGTGTTGAGGAATGATCTAACATAATGTGTTATATAAACAATAGGTAACAATTCTATTTTTTTAAGAAATTGATTTTTACGCGGGATTCTTAGAGTTAATTTAATTTAAAATTTTAAATCTTTTTAAATGGTTATGATTTGTGTTTTATTTAAATTTAATTTAATCTATTGGAAGAATGTGTCTTTTATTTATTATTTTTAAATCTAGTTGCATTCATAAAATTTAATTTAATTCTAGTTGTCTAGAAGAAGTGTTTTTCACCCTATAAAAATAGGGGTCTATTTCCTCTTATTTATAATATGAATTAAACACATCAAATAGAGAGGCATAAAGGCTTCCACTTTCTCTCCTGTTCTTATATGTTAATATAAAAGAATTAGAGGCAAATTCAGGGAAAAAGCCATCTTAATCCGATAGATATTTTGGGCTCCCATATCAAGGTTTTCTCATCAGCCATCGACACATAAGCGGTTTTCTCATCGGCCATCGATTTATTGAAAATTGATTTTCGGTATTCGATTTGATTTTTAAAATTCGATTCGGTAAAAAATTGATTTACCGATAAATAATATTAGTTAAGATTTAATACTTAACGTTCGTGTCTCATCACAAAAGCTGATGTGGGTCCCACCAATAAATGATTATTACTTTACCCTTAACCGCCAAAACCCTAGTTTCCCTAATTTCCCAAATTCACCGTCGCCACTCGCCGATTCACGATTTCATCGCCCTCTGCCCTCTCCACTCTCCAGCCTCCATCTTCGAATGCTATCTCCATCTCATCGTTCTCTTGCTCTCCATCTTCGAACCCTATTTGCCATCTCCATCTCGTCGCCCTCTCCTGCTCTTCATCTTCGAACCCTAGCTGGCTGCCTGGTCATCTCCATCTCATCTAATATTACTGGTTATGCATATGATTTTTCAGTCATTGTGAAAATTATGTGATGGCTTCCATTTTTGTGCTAGTTAGGTCTGGCCACTTATTGTGTCTTGAGCTACAAGAATTGCAGGTTTATTTGCATACGAAGACAATGTACTACCAGCTGCTACAATAGGTCTACTTGGATTGCTTTTACTCTTCTAGGTAAAAATGTATCGCATGTTCAGCAGGATTTTTTTAGCTTTCCATATTTGCTATTTGGATATGCTGATTTTATAGAGCATCTGAGTTGTTATTTACTTCATTGGGCTTGCTAACTTGTTTTTGAATTGGATATGTGTACTTTGAATTAGGCTGATAGGCTCACTTAAATCACTGAGTATCACTTTGTAATTGCTAACATTGTATCCTCATGCTGCATGAATTGAAATCATTATGTCCCTTTTTTTGTGTTCTCACTTGTTTCTTTTGAAGACTTATTGCAGGAGGTGAAAATTGGAGACCAGCTTCAGTAATCTTGGGGAAAATGTATTTGTTGGTGGCAAGAACCGTTGGAAGTCAGTTGATATGCCCTTTCTGCTACTCATTTCCTTTCGCAAGAGAAAACAATCAAACATTTGAATGTAAATTGACCAGGTACTCTTCTCTCATTGCTGGGAACTTTGGTGGCCACAATTTCCAGTTTTGGTGTATTACAAGTTCATGTTTTTCCCAGTAATTTTTGTGAGTAGTTATGATTAACTGAGTCAAATATTCTTTTCTTATCTTTGACGTTGTTCCTCACGATCTTGGCCTTAAATTTACTCCAGAATGGTAAGCAGCTATATGATGTAATGGTGGAGCGTGCAGGACCATCAAAGACTAGACTGGTATTGGAGACAATGGTTATTGTGTAACAGACTGTAGACAATGGTTATTGAGTAGCAAACTGAAATGTGTGGAACATGTGTTATTATTGTCTTATTTTTTTTAAAATTATATAGTTTATTTTTTTATAAATATGTTTATTAAGCTGAAACTATTATATTTTTATAAACCGTATAATTTATATTATATTTTCGGTAATTTACCAAATTCACTAAAAAAATTTTGGTAAATTCGGTTTGGTAGCAAGTCGATATTTTAGTAATTCAGTTCGGTTTCGGTTTATGAAAATTCTGTATAAAAAAATTCAGAAAATTTTATTTGATAAATTCAGTATTGGTTAATACCAAATGCTCACCCCGAGAGCCAACTGCCCAATGCTAGATAGGGCCAAGATCTGTTCTCTTTAGTCCAGGTTCAAAGTTCGTCCCCACCGTTGTAGGTTTGCACGGCAGCCCATGACTCGAACCTCCCAATGCTAGATTGGACCAAGATCTGCTTCTCTTTACCTGAGTTCCAAACCCACGGCGCACCTTGGTTGGTGATGGGGACATAAAAGATAGGCCCAGAAGATCTACAAGGTCCCAACGAAAGTCGGCCCGCTACCGCTTGGATATTTGAATTTATTATTATTTTTCTTTTATTAGATATTTGTATTAGGATATTATTTTTATTTTGAATTTTTAGTAGGATTCAGTTTTCTAAATTTAGCATATGTAATTTCTATTTAAGTATTGTAATCCCTAGGGAACATTCAACTTTGGCATAATAAAATTTTCTTTGCTTCATATCGCACCTTTGGTGTTGACCGTGAGGGTTCTTTCGCACCTTTGGTGTTGGCCGTGAGGGCAAAACTTCTTCTTTCCTAACTTTCCCATTGTCCCTGCGACTTTCCACCGATCGCCAATCCCGCCGCCACTCACGTCTGCTTGCTCGTCTGATTCCTTCACCCCGTTTTCATCCACTCCAATCCCTCTGCTTCACCCCTGCCTTGTAAACGTGTCATTGCCTCCCACCAGTGTCGCCCGTGACACTCCTCTGCAACTCACCGCCTTCCCCCTTGCCGAAACCCAACTGTAGCTACATCCCATCCTTATTTCCTCCCTGCCGAGACAGCTCTGTCTTCATCCGCCACCTCATCCGCTCATAGTTTTCGTCTCTGCCACCTTCATCAAATGATCAGCTCGCCCAATTTCATCCGCTGCCCTTTCTTCTCGTCGACGGAACCCGCCACCATCACCTCTTCCCCACCCAGATCTTCCACGCCACCACCACCAATTTCCACGGCCGCCCTCCTTCATCCATCATCGAATCCGGCGCCTCCAACATCTGTTCGCCATCTCCACTTCCACACGCGTTCGCCTCTCACACCCCACCATCATCCTTTCATCGTCCAGAATCTTCCACGCCGCCGCCCAAGCCCTCACGTCATCAGGTCTGCCGCCATCACCTGTCCGCCGAGTCTGCCGCCATCATCTGTCCGCCACCAAGCCCTATTCCCTCTTCCCTAGTGACACCTTCCTTCCGGCGCTGTTCTTCCCTCCCAGCCACGCCGATCTAGCTGCCACCATCCTTCAATCGACGTCACCGGACGCCTACCCTCCACCAATCTAGCCGCTGCCTTTCTTCAATCCTGCCCAGGAATTGCGGCCGCTTACACCCAGTCGTCGTCTTGCTCCAGTCCTGCCACTAAGAGCACCCACGCGAATATCTTCAGGTAACGCCAACAGTTAATCTATAGAAAGAACAACGCCAACACTCTGCTTTGTTTTACCCGACGACGCCAACACTATGTTTTGCTTACCCAACGAGGCTAAGAGAAAGAACGAGAAGCATATTCGTTTTGGCTCAATTTGGGCGTAAATCTGAGATCAACCCGTTGAAAAGGTATAAATCCCTAATTTTCTTGGCATCTTGATTTTGGCAATTTTACTTATTATCGTTATTGATCGAACTTGCTCTATATTTCCATGCACGCATGCTTGATAGAATTTTTACTTAAAAATTGAGAGCATATTTATTAAGAGCACACCTATTTAGTTATTTGCATTGTAATTGACTGTTATTGCCTTTTGAGATTTACCCTGAAATCAATAAAGAGTTTCATCTCTTTACCTTAGGGTGGGAATTTACATCACCTCCCATATTTCCACCCTACATCAAATTGGTATCAAAGCAAACCTTGATCCCTATCCACTACTACATAACCCTTGATCACATCCACTATTGCATACCAAACTGAGATCTTTATAGAAAAAAAAAGGAAAAGAAAAAAAAAATAGAGAGAAAAAAAAGAAAAGAGAAAAAAAATCAAAAGGACCTACATCATGACCACCAGATCAGGACATAAATATCAACCCTCAGCTTTACCTCTAGCTATATCTAGTTCCAAAAATGAGCGAGACCAATTGTCTAAATCAATTGAACGATTGAATGCCCAGATGGACGCAGTTGACTCTAGGTTGGTACAACATGAAGAACTTTTAGTGTGTCTTAACAGTCGTTTAGATAAACCCTATAGCCAGTATTTAGAGAGACTCCCAACTTATAGGATCACCCTTAGGAATGACTTTTTTCATACCTACACTAGAATGGGAGAAAAGATGTGTAAGATTGCCATATGTGAAACCATAGGATTTAACTTCATCACTCCTAGTGCCATTGATAGATTTGGCTTTGCCACTAAGCCTAAAACCTACCCTTACACCATTAGTAGGGATGATGAAACCAAAACCCTAGTGAACCTTAAATGCCTTGTACCTATTAAGCTTGGTATCTTATTTGAAGTTTGGTGTGATGTCTTACCCTTAGAAGGTACATACCATGTCCATCTAGAAGAACCTTGGTTATGTGATGTTAGCGGGTACCACAAAAAGCATGATGATTCTTACATCTTAAGGTGTCATGACCCCAAGATTAGGATCACAAGGGCCAAACCAAAACCCCCTAAGGTAGCCAACCCTTCCACCTCTCAAGAGACCTTAGAACCTAAGCTACCTACACCTTCTCAAAACATATCCTTAGAAGAGTTTGGATCCACTACTAGGGAATCCTTAGTTGACTTGTTTGAGAGTCAACCTAACCCTAAGTCAACCTTAGAGACTCTTCTAGATGAACCCAAACTTGAATTTGAATCTTTGACCTTAGATGATATGCCTAGGAACCAACTTGACCCTAAAGCTATAGGTCTTCCACAATTTCAAGATAAACCTAAGTTAGACCTAATCTCTCTAGATGACCATGAGCCTTGTCCAGGTCCTTATCCAAAACCTCATGAACACTTAGGAAACCACCCACCTAAGGAACCCATAGAGAGAAACTTATAAGATGAGCAACCTATTGACCAAGAGCATGATCTAGGAACTCAAGACATAGAGGAACCTTCTACACGGCTTAAGTTAGAACCTCCCAAGTCATACATAGAATCCCTAAGTACACCCTTAGGAACTAATGAGCCTAACTTAGAAATTCCTACCCAACCTTTGTGTGGGGTCAAAATTGTTACATTGAGAATGTATTATGATCGTTTCAAATCCACCTTAAATTAATAAGGTTTTTTGTTTAATGGG
Source organism: Costus lasius (assembly GCA_027563935.2). NCBI lineage: Eukaryota > Viridiplantae > Streptophyta > Magnoliopsida > Zingiberales > Costaceae > Costus > Costus lasius. Next base: position 115,640,829 of record CM050450.1, on the reverse strand, counting down.
TTCTGGCTTCCAATGAGCGCAAGCGCTCATTGTTAATTACCCCTAAAATTAGGGAACCTTTGATTAAGAGATCTATAATATGCGACAAGATAAGAGCGACAGTCAAATGATATCATTCATAAATTTAATTTGATGTGTTACATAATTTGGCATGATAAGAGAAAAAGAGTTTTCATCAGCATGGGCAATTTGTGTTCATCAAACTTTGGCATTGTGACGGCGTATTGGGTAATATCCGGCCTAGGCAGTACAACGTTATATCGAAGAGCTACGCCCCGATGGTAAACATCAACATACGCACCTCCCAAATGGTATTCCATCGTAATGCATTAAGGCACGTTGGATATTAGACTTGAAAGATCACCCGGCCTTGACGGCATGTTGGATGACTTGAATTGGAGAAGAATTATCCGGCCTCGACGGCGTATTGGATAATTGGGTTTGGAGATTTATCGGGCCTTGCGGCATGTTGGGTATCGGAATTGGAAGATCATCCGGCCTTGGCGGCGTGTTGGATGGCTCAAATTTGAAGGGAATTACTCGGCCTCACGGCGTATTGAATAATTTGGATTTGGGAATTACCCAGCCTTACGGCGTATTGGATAATTTGATTTCGAATATATCCGGCCTTGCGGCATGTTGGATAATTTGATTTGAGAATTTTATCCGGCCTTGCGGCGTGTTGGATAATTTGATTTGAAAATTTATCCGGCCTTGCAGCATATTGGATAATTTGGTTAACGCTTCAGCCTTGTCAGATGCAACGTTATATCGAGGAGATCAAATGCAGCGTTATATCGAGGAGATACGCCCCGACGATGAATGTCGACGTACGCATCTCCCAAACGATATTTCGCCATGTTGGTTAAAGGCTCCTAGTGTTAATGAATATCCTATTTGGGGACGCTTTAGTAATTTTTGGCGTCACTATTCGGTCAATGCAAGTTGGGCTAAGTCCGAGTTATTTAACGAGCCGGTCAGACTAAACATGGCCATGTTATTATTATTATCATCATTTCTTTATTATCATTATTATTATTTCTTTTGCCATATATGCATTTATCGTGCCCCTTTTAACCATATTCCCCTTTATCTCTTGATTTTTTCATTAAAAAAAAAGAGTAGATTCTTCCAACGTGTCTTCGAGTTTCCTTTAGGCTATGATCCCGTAGTCAGGCTACAATTCGAAGGGATGGGATTAGCAGTCCCAGACAAACTTTCTTCTTAGCAACTTCATAATTTTAGTAAAAAGGGTAAAGTTCCTTCTTCCTTTTCACGCAGCCAGTGGGCGCGGCTTGAGGGGTTAACAAATTGTCCTCGTCGAAGAGGAGCAGTGGATTGGAGCTTTCTTACCCGACGGCGGCAAGGATCTCCGAGAAGGCAGGCGGGAGTAGGGCTGGCAGAAGCGGCATCAAGGAGATGGCGCCGACGGCCGGACGAGGAAAGAGGGAGACCGGCGGGACCCATTACAAGAGCTGCGACGCCTCCGCCTGATTAGGAACCAAGGGGAGTAGAAGGCAGGGCTCGCCCGTCCAGGGGGAACACGCTGAACTAAGGGTCCGTCCACGGAGGAGGTGGCGTCGGAACAAGGGGTATCATTCCTCGCCCGGCGGCATTGAGCGGAAGAATTTAGAGAGTCGGAAATTAGCGCCATAAGACGTTTTTTTTTAACGGATTTGGGCTTTGTTCCGGGTCCTGGCCTGTTGACAAATTGGATCCGGGTCGGATCTTGCTCGAGGGGTGACCCGTCTTCTTCAGTTCGTTTATTCCCCCTTCTTTTTATCGCTTTCTTTTATTATTTTCTCAACGGCTTTATTTTCTAGGGATTTTGGCAGAAATCCCGGGCGGTGATCTGCAGCTCTCTTTAGGTAAAAAGAAAACTAGATCCTGTGCCATTTCCGCTTTTGTCTGTTCTTCCCCTTCTTAGTCGCTGCTCCTCTATCTTTCGTGAAACAACTTAATGATGCACGTAGGGTTTTGGGAATTTGTCAGATAAACATTGATAATATAGAAGCATTCATCCGTATGACAGTAGCCTTAGTTTTTTTATTTTCCCCCTTTTTGTTTATTTACTAAGCTCGACATTTTCCTTGGCAAACCTCTGTGATTGGGTGTTACCCTGGATCGCAGCATTTTTTTGGTTTGAGAATTTGCGTCTTAGATCTTTTGTATTGTAAGTTTTATAGCCCCTTTCCTTAGCAGCGTAATATGTTCTTCTCCGGTAATTTCTTTCTTTTACCATGAAACTCTGGAACTTAAAACTCTTGCAGTGTTTCTGACGAAGGACATTCACCACCCATTGTCTCACCAGCCCCAGTTTTTTTTTAGTGATCTCTGTTCACAGCTCTCCAAGAGGAAGAACCGAGTGGGGAATCAAGAGAAAGAGGGGCAGATTACCCCGCAAGTAATATTAACCTCTTCTCTAATAATCATTTTTTATTGAGCTAGAACTCAGCTTCTCTATGTCCTCCCAGCGGTGCTCATAACAGCCGGATACAGCGGCCGGAAGAGGCAGCAGGCGACCCGAATCAGGTTAGGCTTTTTGTTCTTCGCGTATCTCTACCGGCGTATAAGCCATTCTTCTTTTTTATTTCTTTTCGGCCAGTTTCATGCGAATTTACCGCTTGGCTTCTGAACACCTTCTTTCTCCTTTCCTTTTTTTTTTTTTGATGCAGTGTCAGTTTTTTGTTCTTCCTTTTGTTCTTTTTATCGGCATTTCCCTCTCTACTCCTTAATTTGCTTTCTCCTTTTCTGTTCAAGCATCTTCCTTCTCCTCCCCTTCTTTTGTGCAGCGTCGCCCTCTTTCTCCTCCTCTTCATCCTGCATCTTCTTCGTCTCTTCGCTTCTTTGCCAGCCTTTTTTATAATGCCACCGGCGCTTATTGCGCCTGGCCTACGTAAATAAAATACTCCCTTTTCTTACCTAAGGATGCCTCTTCTTGCGCTTTCTGGTGCTCCTTCTTGCAGCAGCGTTCGTGTCTTTTTTTTTGGTGCTCCCTTCTCCTTTTATAGACGGCTCTACCAGTTCCCCATCTGCTTTCTCTTGCGTTTTTTTTATTTCTGTTCACTGCCATGAACGCTCCCTCCTTCCCTCTTGTCAGTCCTCGTCCCTTCCCATGCTTCCCCATTCCCTTGTCCTCATTTCTGATTTTCGGCTTGTCTTATCTCTCGTCTGCCCATTATCTTTACCTGCCCGTGTCCCACTCGCTCTATGCCTCTATCCATGGGTGCCGAGCTTCCCTTTCACTATACGCTTCCCTATTTTTTTTAAAACACTGATGTCTGCCAGTCATTAGTTATACCTTGATATGTTTCCGATTTGATCTAAAGTCAATATTGATTTTGACTTGGTTGGCTGGACAAAAGTTACTATTTATCGATTCATTTGTTCTTTCTTTATTTCTTGGAGCCACATTTCATGGGTTCAACGTTTTGAGTGTCGAATGCCAGATATAGGTTCTGAATTTTTGTTGGTATTCCTGTCATCCATCATTTGAAGCCCTATAAAAATTACGATCCTGGATCACTCCAATCACTCCCAATGATCTCAGCGAAACTCGATTCACTTATCTACTACCCATTCGGAACTGGTGACAACAGATCATCTTGTTTCATCTGCTACTATTATATTGAAAATGGATTAACTGGGAAACCTTCAATATTTAGCGTGGCTTTTTCTAAGGTTGAACGTGCCATTAACTAACAAGTAATGTCCATGAGGATGAATTGTTCATGTATTTGACTTCTAGCCATATCATTTAACGAAAATTCCAAGTATTTGCACCAATCGATACCGCTTCTTGATATTCTCTGTATTGTATCTGAAACCATTTCCTTATTCCTTTCAGACAATCTTTCAGAAACTTGTGTTGGAAATTTCTCAGTTGCCATGTGGAGAAGGATCTTCTCTTGCCGACATATTTGGACATCTAGAACAGAACAGGTCTGTCACAGCAACAGAAAGACAATCCTCATTAATATTTTCTTTCATCACTAATTTTTGTAATTTCTGGAACTCAGGGAGAAGCTTGATACTGAAGGATGCGGTATCAAGCAATTCACGTTGGAGACGATATTTAATCGTTTTGCTTCTAAGCAATAGGCAAAAGAAGAAGGCCTCCACCTCGAGCAGAGCCTCGGCATCACAGTTCCCATTGAATTTATGTAACTCAATATTGCCCCCACCCCCCCCCCCCCCCACCCCCCCACCTTTTTTTATTAAAATTTTTGCTGCTTATGCAGAATTAATGGAACACATGTTTTCCTTGTGGCACTACTTTCTTGGTCGGATTTTATTGTTTCAACAAATGCCCCCAAACGGATTTTGTATGAGCGAAAAGCGTATACAAATCCGTTGGAGAATGATTTTGCATTACTTCTTTACTTGGTCTCAATGACAACTTATTCTTCTTGTCTCTTTTTATTTTCACAGCACATGGCTTTCTTGTGGTCCCACTACGCCTCCATGCCGTTGGATGAGCCTAGTGACAAGGCAATTACGCAATATATCAAGAAGTATGACTCCCCGGGTCATTCTCGAGGGGTCTGGCATGAGTGGCGTGACGTGATGCTGGAAGGGAGAGATGTATTTCACCATAAGATACCTCGCCACCCTTCTATTCCTTTGCTGCCCAGGGGTCATAAATTCGGTACGCATTTTGAAAGCAAGAATTGGACGCCTTTGGTGCTTAGTGTCACTGGAACAAAGAGCTCCAAGTCTCACATTTTGGATCAGGGTCCAGACTCATGTTTGTGCCTCGAACCAGTCACCAGAATGTCTCGTCAAGAACTGATTTTTCTTTTAGGTTTAGAAATGGCCTCCAACCGTGTACGAAAATGGGCTCCGCAATTCAATATTTATGGCAGCATCAAGCATCATTCTGGCTATACAGAGTGGACACAATATGTCCTTCGTAGCAAGAGGAAAATTCTTAAGAAGGCCGGCATATACGAGGCTGTCATGTTGTCTTTATTCAATTATCAGTATGATGCCACCCTGCTAAAGAGCATTTTGGAGCACTGGAATCCCCTCACGAACACCTGCTATCTTTTTGATGAGGAGATTTTTCTGAGCCCTTGGGATATACGGCATGTCTACGGGCTTCCTATATTAGGTGCTCGATATGATGAGCATGTGCCGGATGAAAGAACGCTTTTTGGCGAGGTTGCACATGGCGAATTCCGGCATTCTTCCTCTCTTAAAGCTGTATTTCATCATTTTTACGAGTTGTTTCGCCGGCATTATGGGGCGGTCACCATCACCCATTGGATCCTATATTTTGTTGATCTAGCTGGCTCGTATGAGACCAGCTTTCCATCACCTCGAGATCCTTTCGGTGTTGGCTCAGAGAATATTCTGATACAGGACCATGACACGCCTTCCCGACCCTCTATTGCAGCGAGGGAAATGGATCAAGCCACATTTCTCACAGCAGTTTTGGTCTGTTGGCTGTGCTATTTCGCTGTCCCTTACAAGTATCCCAACCGCATTAGGCCGGAGGTCTTTGTTGTAGCCGATAAGCTGGCACGAGGGGTTCGCCTTTCCTTAGCACCGGCGGCGCTATCAAATTTGTTTCGGTCTTTGAGGGAGGCATGTACTGCTGACTTTCCAGGCTCAAGAGACACACTGATCCCTCTCCACTACTTGTTTGGATGGTTTAATTTGCAGTTTCAAGGGTTATACAGCACTGTTGTTTCTACAACCATGAGAAGTAAGCTATCATCTTTGGTGTGTATCGTTGGGGCTCTTCCAGTTTGTTTCAGGGATCTTGAGGCGCGTCTGTTTTTTCATAGGAACGAAGTTTTCGGGCATCGTCGGGTCGTATTCCCTAACAAAGCAGGGTGCCTAAGTGAGCAAGTAGACATTCAAGATAATCCTACTGACGTCATGACAGAGGAGGGGTGGTTTGCAACTGAGTTCCTCGGGAGTATTCGTGCTAGTTGGCTTCCTTTCAGAAGTGGGAATTTCGCGTCCTTGGAGGTGTACAATCCTCACAGATGCGTCCGTCAATTCGGCTTCGACCAGATTATTCCGCAAGACGTCCTTGATTTTGGAAACTTATCTGGCGACAGTTGCTTCTTGTTGGCGCCTGTTACTCCGGCGAGGGACCCACTCATCGTACGCCATCCCGGCTCGCAGTCGGCTCCCCAGATGCGGTTACGAGTATTTGAGGTGGCATTCTATGCATGTGAATGCGCTTTTCAACTACGACGTCAAGGACATATATAGTTTTACCTGGCAATCTCACCCAAGAAAGTTTCTAAAAAGGGCAGCTAGTTGGCAAACTTATGGTTTTGAGTTTGATCTTTCTCGATCCTTAACCCCGAACTTATTGGAGGTTCCGGGTTCGAAGGCGGTACGGACCGATCCTAGTGTGGTAACATTTTTGCCCTCCTTCCTTTTCCTTGTCTTTTATTGACTTGATAATTGACTTCCCTTTCTCTTTTTTTTTCTAAACAGGGCTTGGGTCGTAATTGGGAACTGAGATTTGTCGCTAATGACGGGGGCTCGTCCCGCATGGCATCTCATGTGGATATATCTCCCCCGAGGGTAGATGAAGGTAATTTGGCTGTTCCCGGTTTTCTTTCATCTTCATGCTGCGCTCATCTTTTATTGGTACACGATGACTGCCTCTCAACGTGCTTTCTTCTGTGTTTCTTAGGAGTTCGGGACGTGGCGATGGTTATTGAGCAAGCGGAAGTCCATATTTCTGATGATATTTTGGACGTGGACGACCCTTCGAATGCTGTAGACCTATTAAGACACGACTCCAGTGACTCATCAGATGATATGATCGGAGCTCTGAAAGGAAGTATGTATATTTTAAAACTGCTTAACCATGCCGCTTTTGTGATTTATTCATGATTTAAACTTGATGCAGTCATCCGTGTACCAGTCATCCGTGTACCGGAGGAATTTACAAAGGGGTCTGGTTTTTGTATTGGTTCAACAAGTTCTCCCACCGGTCTCAGGACAAGTAAAGCACAGTTTGTACGTTCCCTCTTCATTTACCGATCTTGACGATAATAATAATTTTTGCATGACTCATTCATTTTTTACATTAACAGCAAATTTGAAGCCCGCATCAAGCACCCTGGAGGCCAGTGTAAAAAACACAACTTCCTTAGACAATGGTAACCCTCCTTTGTGTTTCCCCTTTTTACTGGTAAATGCTCTAAAAGTTAGTAATTGGAAAATTCTTGATGATAATGATTATTTGGCATGGTATGACAACTCTCAGCACCTTCCCCTGGAATTCAAAACATTAAAGTGCAGGAGGAAAAGCTTGTAGGGGGCAAGTGCTTAATAGTAGATACCAAAGGGGTTGCCAGGGAGTATGATGGTAATTTCAACTTGTCATGGTGTTCTAGAATTTTGTGCATTTGCTGCATTAATTAATTATATATCCTGGGCCTATAACAGGTGTTGAGGGGGTTATTGCTGGGGATGGATGCTCCATTAATGATGGTAATCCCTCCTTACTCTTCTTTTACATTGGCATGCCCTTTAGGAAATTGATGCCAGCATAGATCTTCTAGCGGTAGTGGTTATCTTCATATCCTGACTTTGATTGGCCATAGTGAAATCTTTAAATGAAGTTGGATTTCCTTTATTCCATTTTTCTTCTAACAACAATTGCTGATGGCTTGCTGTTCTTGAACCAGCCACAACTTTGAAGTCGGCGCTAGGCACAAGAGGCACATGTTCCCCAAGCAACGGTATCTCTTCCCCATTCCTTTCCCCAAGCACATGTTCCCCGGAGGGTACAGAACAACAGATCTATTTTTCTTTTCTTTGCACCGCAGCTATGCCTGGGTTGTGACAACTTTAGATTCCATATTGAATCTTTGAGGTTTTGGGGAAAACCGGGTCTCTCTTTTCTCCCTCTTTTTATAACTTTGTTATGTTGCAACGCCCTTTTCAGCACCAGCATTGGAAGAGTTATACGCTACTATGCCCAACGAGAGTCCAGCAAGGGATGGTAATCTCTACCACCTCCTCACCTCTCAGCCGGCCTTCTTATCATTATTCTTGCTTATTAAGTGCATCATAATTGCCGTTGCTTCTTAGTTGTATATAATCCTAGTTATTTTATCCTTTTTGCTAGATCTCGTGCCACATGCTGTAGTGACAGAAGATGTTCATGGTGAAGGTATTGGGGGGGCAGGAAGCTATCCAAGGACGTGCCAGTTCTTCTAGCGGTGAGAACTCGATTTTTACTTACGCACATAATGAGATCTCACCTATTCTGATGTATGGATAGCCAATTCTGAGCCTGTAACAGGTACAAAAGAGATCATTATCGGAAATGGAGACTCTCTTGAAGAAGGTGGCTTCCTTCTACCCCTTCTTTTGATGTACAGTTTAATAGACATTGTCATTTGTTCGAGTCCTGCGCATGTATTATCATTTATTCCGAACTTGTAACAGGCACTCAGCAGGTCAACCCCAGCCACGGGCTTGCCAAGGAATGTACCAGTCCCCTCGATAAAGGTAATTTCAGTTGGTTTCATTGCGTAGCATGGTTCGTACATTTTCACCTTCTAATGATCCAGCATGGGTTTATGGCACGCATTGAGGAGATCATTACTGAAGATAATCGTTCCCTTATTGAGAGGAGTGTTGCTAAAGATAAAAGTTCACTTAATGATGATGGCCCTCAACGCGCTAGCCCTTCCGACAGAGGTAATTTTGGTACGCTTGTGCAGCCTACCTGTATCAACCATACATTATTCGTGTATCGGACAACTTAACATGCGTTGTTATTTTGGGGTTTGCAGGCGAAGTTCAAGGGGTTATTGAACCATCAGCTTCCCAGCCATCCTTTTCTCGAACTCCGGATGCAGTCCGGCGATCATAAGAGAGGGTGGCCCGCTTCTTTATCTCCGACTATCTTGGCATATTTTGCGGCAGAGGCACATTTCCCACGGTGGAGGAGTTTCTGGCTTTTTCGGACAGTATCTCGCACACCTTGACTGGTTTCAAAGCCTTAGAGGCTACTTGGGAAAGGATGAGTCAGGAGATAAAAAACATTTTGGAGCAACTTGAAGCCGAGCAAGGTTAACTGGCTGGTGTGGACACGTCTGACCTTGATTCTCAGATTGACAAAGAGACAAACGTAATAGAGGATTTGTGGTCACTTCAGGACTCCTTAATTATCGAGAAGAACGCCATTATGGCATCCCGCGATTCAGTCAATGCTAGAGTGAGACGGATCGACACGCGCATGGAACAAATTGATGAAGAGAAGGGGAGGCTCCTATCGGATACGTGCGCTACGATTTCTGAGTGGCAAGAATGCGAAGATAATCTAGAGAAAATTTACAATGTTCGACGAGAAAGCACGGAGCTGATCGATAAGTCCGAAGCCCACCAAGCTTCTTTGAAAGCACAGCGCGAGACAAAGGTGGCCGATCGTGGTAAGCTTGCCTCTTCTATTGAAGGATGAAGGCTTGTCCTCCAAAAGATAGTCAAGGAATTTTGATGTATCCTTTCCTCACGTTTTGTGTTTGAATTGCTGAGTTTTGTATTGATTTGCCTTTCACTCTTTGTTGATTTTGGGGCAGTACCTTATAACTTGTCTGGAATGCTTGATTGTAATTAATGTTTGGCTGAAACGCTTGACTGTAATTAATGTTTGGCTGAAATGTGGCATTGTAATTGGTATTTTGGCTAAAATGCCTTTTGCAACAGGTATTATTTGTATGGTGTTGTACTTATACTATCAAATTGCTGTGCAGCAGGGTAGCGCGTATGATATTGAGGGGGGACTCTTGCAGTTTTTTTTTTTTTTTTTTTTTGAGTCAAAGACATAAGTAAACTTATGCCCTTGTCATGAGGAACCTTACACAGTTTTGACAAAGATTTGCTAGAGATGGCTTGGTATTTTCGATCCTAATATTGCTTGATCGGGATCGGATCTGTGGCATGAGGAACCTTAATGCTAAAACGAGATCTCCTTTTTTGAAGGTGCGTTCCCGGGCCAACTTGTGGTATGCTTTTGCCATTCGCACTCGATATAGCTCCAGGTTTTGTTGTGCGATCAGCCTTTGTTCATCAAGTGTGTCTAGTTCGTCTAGGCGTAATTGAACATTTTCGTCCACTGTCATGTCGCATTGCATTGCCATTCTTAACGAGGGTATTTCCACCCCTAGTGGGAGCACCGCTTCAACGCCGAAGACCAGGGAGTAAGGTGTGGACTGTGTGGGCGTACGATATGTGGTTCGATAAGCCCACAATGCTTCTACCAGCTTTTGATGTCATTCCTTTTTATTTTTTGAAACACTTTTCTTGAGCAACTTGCATAGGGTTTTGTTAAAAGCTTCAGCTAACCCATTCGCTCTTGGGTTGTATATGGAAGAGTACCGCCAATCAATTTTATGACGTTATGCAAATCTATAAACCAAGGCACTTTTGAAGGCTAGGCCGTTGTCAGATATGATTCTTCTGGGGGTCCCAAAACGATTCAGTATATTTTCACGAAAGAAATTGACGACATTGGTGGCTTTGACTTCCCTTAGTGGGACGGCCTCTGCCCACTTGGAGAAATAGTCTGTTGCTGCGAGTATGAATCGGTGCCCCAGAGAAGAAGGAGGCTCTATTGGTCCCACTATATCTGTCCCCCACATTTCAAACGGCCACGATGAGACCGTCGTATGAAAAGGGTTAGGGTGTTTGTGAATTAGGTCTCCATGTACTTGGCACAAGTGGCAAGTCTTCGCATAGTTTATATAGTCTTGCACCATGCTTGGCCAGTAGTAGCCTAGCCTCTTGATCTTTAGATACATTTTGGGCCCTGACTGGTGGGCGCCACAAAGGACAGAATGGACTTCATGCAACACATGAGCGACCTCGTCCATAGCAATGCATCTAAGCCAGAGTTGCTCATATGATGGCGATATAGCGTGTCATTTACAAAGGTATATCAGAGAGCTCGCTTCTTTAGTTGCACTCTCTGAGTCTTGTCTTCGGGTAAAATACCATTCTTGAGGTATCTTATGAACGGCTCCCTCCAATCATGTTCTTGCGTGAAGGTAATCGTCATGGCATCTGATACTCCTTTCTTGTCGGCGTCATCATTTTCGGCCGGTGTGATTAGCTTTCTATCTTTAATCGTGATGTTGATTTGGTCAACAGATGGTCCAGCCAACTCTTTAGCAAACTTGGCCAGCGTGTCTGCTCTACCATTGGCAGCCCTAGTCACACAGGTCAAAGTGACGTGCGATACTTTCTCCATGAGTTCCACGGCCTTCATATGGTACTTATGCAATTCCGTTTTCTTGACTTGATATTTACCCGTTACTTGCTTGATAACAAGTTGTGAATCTCCGTATATACGCAATTTTTTAATCTTCATTTCTAGCGCAAGCTCAAGCCCGGCGATCAAAGCTTCATACTCGGCTTCATTATTGGTACAGGGACTAGTAAGGGCAAGGGAATAATGTAATATTCCCTTCTCAGGGGTGATGAATACCAGACCGATCCCTGATTTTACTTTTGGGATATTTGGGGGAATGGCTGGTTGTATCGAGGATGCTCCGTCAAAATAAAGTTCCCAATACTCGTTGTCAGCTTCAGCATTTAATATCTCCTCGTCTGGGAAGTCATAATTCAGGGGGGAATCATCGGGGACGGGATGTGCTGCTAAGAAATTGGTGAGTGCTTGCCCTTTTATTGCTTTTTGCGACACATATGTGATGTCGAATTCTTGGAGTAGGACGGCCCATTTAGCTAATCGCCCCATCAAAGTAGGCCTCGTCATTAAGTATCTTAGAGGATCGACTCTCGATATGAGGTGGACCTTGTGCTCGAGGAGGTAGTGCCTCAATTTCTTAATAGCAAATATCAAAGCCAAGCATTGTTTTTTGATCGGAGAATAGGAATGCTCTGCCCCCACGAACATCCGGCTAAGATAATATAGGGCGGTTTCCTTTCCTTCATCATTATTCTGGGCCAACAATGCCCCCAGGGACGTTTCCAATGTCGTAGTATATAAAATCAACGATTTTCCGGTGATAGGCGCCCCAAGGACCGGAGGACATGAGAGGTATTCCTTAATATCTTCAAACGCGCTTTGACACATGTCGTCCCAAATAAAAGGAGCGTTTTTCTTCGTCAGTTTTGAAAAGCGATGGATTCGCCCAGATAGGTTTTAAATGAACCTCCTGATATAAGCCAGTCGTCCTTGAAAGGATCTGAGCTCCTTAAGAGTCTTTGGTGGCGGCATGTCTTTAATTGAACATATCTTCGCGGGATCAATTTTGATTTTTCTATGCTTCATCACGAAAACCAGGAATTTCCATGATGATACTCCGAATGCGCATTTAAGTGGGTTCATCTTGAGGTTGTATTTGCGAATGCGAGTGAATACGGTCCTCAAGTCTTGGCAATGTTCCGTTCTAGACTGCGACTTAACCACTAGGTCATCGACATAACATTCGACGAGTTTGTGGATTAAGTCATCAAAGATTTTGGTCATTGTGCGTTGGTACGTTGCCCCAGCATTCTTTAATCCGAATGGCATAACAGTATAGCAGAAAATGCCAATGGGTGTGCGAAACACAGTGTGCTTCTCATCATCAGGCGCCATCTTAATTTGATTATAACCAGACGACCCATCCATAAATGAGAACACTTCAAAATTTGACACCGAGTCGATCATCATTTCTGTCACGGGGAGTGGGAAGTCATCCTTTGGACATGCATTATTCAGGTCCCTAAAATCCACATAGATCCGGATTTGCCTGTTTTTCTTTTTCACAAGGACGATACTCGCTATCCAGTCTGCGTATTTCTCCTCCCTTATAAAGCCCGCCTCGATTAATTTCTTTATTTCAAGGGTGATTTGTTCTTCAAGCTCCATTCTCATTCTCCTCGGTGCTTGCTTCACCGGAGTGATGTCAGGATTAATTGATAAATTGTGGACGGCTACCTCTGGGTTGAGGCCCGGCATCTCCTTATATGTCCATGCAAAGCAATCACTAAATTCACGGAGGAGTTCTTCTAGCTTGTCCTTTTCCTGTTGGGAACGTTGCGCACTTATGTAGGTAGGCCTGACATCCTCTGTCGATCCGAGATTGATCTCGATTAATTCGTCGCATGTAGTTTGCCCCCCATCTTCTAGCTCTCTTGGTGCTATTCTAAATTCTTCATTTTCTGGCTCTGCCGCGTGCGCTTCACATATTGTCACCGTATTGCAGTCATGTGAATAAAATCCAAGACTTTCTTCACCCGGCTCTGTATATCCCAGACCACGGGTATTGGAAATCTTTCCGTTTGGTAGCGTGATATTTCGTGAACCTGGGTTCCACAACCTTTCAAATTGGCGTAGTTCGCTCTTCAGTCGAGGCTTCAAACATCCGTATCTTTTTACGAGGTTTTTTAAGTTTAGAGGATAATAATCAAATGGGGGAACTTCAGCAAGTTGCATCGATTCCAGGTCATTCTCTTGACTCGTCTTAATGTGACGGATTTCATCTGACTGATAGAAATGTATGGGCCTGTGAATGAAAAGCATTCCTTTTGCGCATTCCCTTTTGGCAGGGACAGTAAAAGTCTTCATTTCCAAGACTAGCGATGCGTTAAGGGGGTGAAACCCTTAAGATAGCCTTGAGGAACTCTTAAAATTCCTACCTCGCACCCTATCACTTTTTGTCGTGTCATCAATCTTTGTGACCAACCTTCCTTCTCATGAGTTTCAACCACGTCGCATGCAGAGGCTGAACAGTCACTTGCTTCTGACTCGGAGTCACTCCCAAAATGAGGACATGCAGACAAAGTCGTCTTCTTCAATTTAGAGATGATCGAGCTCTGTAGTGAGGATTTCGAGGGCTATGTTGCTGATCCAATGAAATAGTGTGCATCTTCATATTTAACTTCATACACTGAAAAAGGCTGAATGTCCCCATCAATACGCTCTTATCTACCTTCCTTCAGGTATTTCAAGCATTGATGCAGGGTGGAGGGGACTACGTGGTTCTCATGCAGCCAAGGTCTCCCAAGCAACGCCTTGTATGACGTATCAGTGTCGATGACATGGAATTTAACCTAAAGCCTTCTGGCTGTTTTTATTGAATCCTTGGATGACAACTTTTTCGGCCGTTAAATTACGAACGCATAGAGAAAAACGTTTTAGAGTTCGCAGCGTTATGAGGTTAATTGACGACCCCGAGTCAATCAAGATTCTGTTTATCTTCATCCCTTCCACGTCCCCAGCTACGTAAAGTGGCCGGTTATGTTGCGAAGTCCCTAGCAGCATGTCATCGCTGTCAAAAGTAATTGATGATGTAGCATATGCACTCAACGCCTCCTTTATGTCGGCCTCTACCAAGAATGCTTGGAATTTCTGAGGGTTTTGTAAGGCATAAATAAGAACATCCCTTAACTCTTGCGACATCATCAAAGCATCGTATATGCTAAGAAGGGCGGGGACCTTCCTCAAATGTGACAGTATATTATATTCAGAAGGGGACAACTTTACTGGGAGTACTACATTGTCTCTCACTTCTTGTGTTTCAATTTGTTTCCCCTTGAGTTTCTCCTTTTCTTTGTCTATCGTACGCCCCATTATGACTTTGCCACTTCTGAGATTCATTTGACATGACTCATTTACTTGTTTACTGCTTTCAGCGGGAGGTGCTTCCTCGTATAAATAGGCAGGTATGACCTCGTCTTCAGAGTCACTCCCCAGGTTAATCGCATAGCACCAGAAGACATTTTTTTTTAACAGATTTGGGCTTTGTTCTGGGTCCTGGCCTGTTGACAAAATGGATCCGGGTTGGATCTTGCTCGAGGGGCGACCCGTCTTCTTCAGTTCGTTTATTCCCCCTTCCTTTTATCGCTTTCTTTTATTATTTTCTCAACGGCTTTATTTTCTAGGGATTTCGGTAGTAATCTCGGGCGGTGATCGGTAGCTCTCTTTAGGTAAAAAGAAAACAAGATCCTGTGCCATTTCCGCTTTTATTTGTTCTTCCCCTTCTTAGTCACTGCTCCTCTATCTTTCGTGAAACAACTTAATGACGCAGGGTAGGGTTTTGGGAATTTGTCAGATAAACATTGATAATATAGAAGCATTCATCCGTATGACAGTAGCCTTAGTTTTTTTATTTTCCCCTTTTTTTGTTTATTTACTAAGCTCGACATTTTCCTTGGCAAACCTCTGTGATTGGGTGTTACCCTGGATCGCAGCATTTTTTTGGTTTGAGAATTTGCGTCTTAGATCTTTTGTATTGTAAGTTTTATTTCCCCTTTCCTTAGCAGCGTAATATGTTCTTCTCCGGTAATTTCTTTCTTTTACCATGAAACTCTGGAACTTAAAACTCTTGCAGTGTTTCTGACGAAGGACATTCACCACCCATTGTCTCACCAGCCCCAGTTTTTTTTTAGTGATCTCTGTTCACAGCTCTCCAAGAGGAAGAACCGAGTGGGGAATCAAGAGAAAGAGGGGCAGATTACCCCGCAAGTAATATTAACCTCTTATCTGATTATCATTTTTTATTGAGCTAGAACTCAGCTTCTCTATGTCCTCCCAGCAGTGCTCATAACAGCCGGATACAGCGGCCGGAAGAGGCAGCAGGCGACCCGAATCAGGTTAGGCTTTTTGTTCTTCGCGTATCTCTACCGGCGTATAAGTCATTCTTCTTTTTTCTTTCTTTTCGGCCCGTTTCATGCGAATTTACCGCTTGGCTTCTGAAAACCTTCTTTCTCCTTTCCTTTTTTTTTTGATGCAGTGTCAGTTTTTTGTTCTTCCTTTTGTTCTTTTTATCGGCATTTCCCTCTCTACTCCTTAATTTGCTTTCTCCTTTTCTGTTCAAGCATCTTCCTTCTCCTCCCCTTCTTTTGTGCAGCGTCGCCCTCTTTCTCCTCCTCTTCATCCTGCATCTTCTTCGTCTCTTCGCTTCTTTGCCAGCCTTTTTTATAAGGCCACCGACGCTTATTCCGCCTGGCCTACGTAAATAAAATACTCCCTTTTCTTACCTAAGGATGCCTCTTCTTGCGCTTTCTGGTGCTCCTTCTTGCAGCAGCGTTCGTGTCTTTTTTTTTGGTGCTCCCTTCTCCTTTTATAGACGGCTCTACCAGTTCCCCATCTGCTTTCTCTTGCGTTTTTTTTTTATTTCTGTTCACTGCCATGAACGCTCCCTCCTTCCCTCTTGTCAGTCCTCGTCCCTTCCCATGCTTCCCCATTCCCTTGTCCTCCTTTCTGATTTTCGGCTTGTCTTATCTCTCGTCTGCCCATTATCTTTACCTGCCCGTGTCCCACTCGCTCTATGCCTCTATCCATGCATGCCGAGCTTCCCTTTCACTATACGCTTCCCTATTTTTTTTAAAACACTGATGTCTGCCAGTCATTAGTTATACCTTGATATGTTTCCGATTTGATCAAAAGTCAATATTGATTTTGACTTGGTTGGCTGGACAAAAGTTACTATTTATCGATTCATTTGTTCTTTCTTTGTTTCTTGGAGCCACATTTCATGGGTTCAACGTTTTGAGTGTCGAATGCCAGATATAGGTTCTGAATTTTTGTTGGTATTCCTGTCATCCATCATTTGAAGCCCTATAAAAATTACGATCCTAGATCACTCCAATCACTCCCAATGATCTCAGCGAAACTCGATTCACTTATCTACTACCCATTCGGAACTGGCGACAACAGATCATCTTGTTTCATCTGCTACTATTATATGAAAATGGATTAACTGGGAATCCTACAATATTTAGCGTGGCTTTTTCTAAGGTTGAACGTGCCATTAACTAACAAGTAATGTCCATGAGGATGAATTGTTCATGTATTTGACTTCTGGCCATATCATTTAACAAAAATTCCAAGTATTTGCACCAATCGATACCACTTCTTGATATGCTCTGTATTGTATCTGAAACCATTTCCTTATTCCTTTCAGACAATCTTTCAGAAACTTGTGTTGGAAATTTCTCAGTTGCCATGTGGAGAAGGATCTTCTCTTGCCGACATATTTGGACATCTAGAACAGAACAGGTCTGTCACAGCAACAGAAAGACAATCCTCATTAATATTTTTTTTCCTCACTAATTTTTGTAATTTCTGGAACTCAGGGAGAAGCTTGATACTGAAGGATGCGGTATCAAGCAATTCACGTTGGAGACGATATTTAATCGTTTTGCTTCTAAGCAATAGGCAAAAGAAGAAGGCCTCCACCTCGAGCAGAGCCTCGGCATCACAGTTCCCATTGAATTTATGTAACTCAATATTGCCCCCACCCCCCCCCCCCCCACCTTTTTTTATTAAAATTTTTGCTGCTTATGCAGAATTAATGGAACACATGTTTTCCTTGTGGCACTACTTTCTTGGTCGGATTTTATTGTTTCAACAAATGCCCCCAAACGGATTTTGTATGAGCGAAAAGCGTATACAAATCCGTTGGAGAATGATTTTGCATTACTTCTTTACTTGGTCTCAATGACAACTTATTCTTCTTGTCTCTTTTTATTTTCACAGCACATGGCTTTCTTGTGGTCCCACTACGCCTCCATGCCGTTGGATGAGCCTAGTGACGAGGCAATTATGCAATATATCAAGAAGTATGACTCCCCGGGTCATTCTCGAGGGGTCTGGCATGAGTGGCATGACGTGATGCTGGAAGGGAGAGATGTATTTCACCATAAGATACCTCGCCACCCTTCTATTCCTTTGCTGCCCAGGGGTCATAAATTCGGTACGCATTTTGAAAGCAAGAATTGGACGCCTTTGGTGCGTAGTGTCTCTGGAACAAAGAGCTCCAAGTCTCACATTTTGGATCAGGGTCCAGACTCATGTTTGTGCCTCGAACCAGTCACCAGAATGTCTCGTCAAGAACTGATTTTTCTTTTAGGTTTAGAAATGGCCTCCAACCGTGTACGAAAATGGGCTCCGCAGTTCAATATTTATGGCAGCATCAAGCATCATTCTGGCTATACAGAGTGGACACAATATGTCCTTCGTAGCGAGAGGAAAATTCTTAAGAAGGCCGGCATATACGAGGCTGTCATGTTGTCTTTATTCAATTATCAGTACGATGCCACCCTGCTAAAGAGCATTTTGGAGCACTGGAATCCCCTCACGAACACCTGCTATCTTTTTGATGAGGAGATTTTTCTGAGCCCTTGGGATATACGGCATGTCTACGGGCTTCCTATATTAGGTGCTCGATATGATGAGCATGTGCCGGATGAAAGAACGCTTTTTGGCGAGGTTGCACATGGCGAATTCCGGCATTCTTCCTCTCTTAAAGCTGTGTTTCATCATTTTTACGAGTTGTTTCGCCGGCATTATGGGGCGGTCACCATCACCCATTGGATCCTGTATTTTGTTGATCTAGCTAGCTCGTATGAGACCAGCTTTCCATCACCTCGAGATCCTTTTGGTGTTGGCTCAGAGAATATTCTGATATAGGACCATGACACGCCTTCCCGACCCTCTATTGCGGCGAGGGAAATGGATCAAGCCACATTTCTCACAACAGTTTTGGCCTGTTGGCTGTGCTATTTCGCTGTCCCTTACAAGTATCCCAACCGCATTCGGCCGGAGGTCTTTGTTGTAGCCGATAAGCTGGCGCGAGGGGTTTGCCTTTCCTTAGCACCGGCGGCGCTGTCAAATTTGTTTTGGTCTTTGAGGGAGGCATGTACTGCTGACTTTCCAGGCTCAAGAGGCACACTGATCCCTCTCCACTACTTGTTTGGATGGTTTAATTTGTAGTTTTAGGGGTTATACAGCACTGTTGTTTCTACAACCATGAGAAGTAAGCTATCATCTTTGGTGTGTATCGCTGGGGCTCTTCTAGTTTGTTTCAGGGATCTTGAGGCGCGTCTGTTTTTTCATAGGAACGAAGTTTTCTGGCATCGTCGGGTCGTATTCCCTAATAAAGCAGGGTGCCTAAGTGAGCAAGTAGATATTCAAGATAATCCTACTGACGTCATGATAGAGGAGGGGTGGTTTGCAACTGAGTTCCTCGTGAGTATTCGTGCTAGTTGGCTTCCTTTCAGAAGTGGGAATTTCGCGTCCTTGGAGGTGTACAATCCTCACAGATGCGCCCGTCAATTCGGCTTCGACCAGATTATTCCGCAAGATGTCCTTGATTTTGGAAACTTATCTGGCGACCTTGCGACAGTTGCTTCTTGTTGGCGCCTGTTACTCCGGCGAGGGACCCACTCAACGTACGCCATCCCGGCTCGCAGTCGGCTCCCCAGATGCGGTTACGAGTATTTGAGGTGGCATTCTATGCATGTGAATGCGCTTTTCAACTACGACGTCAAGGACATATATAGTTTTACCTGGCAATCTCACCCAGAAAGTTTCTAAAAAGGGCAGCTAGTTGGCAAACTTATGGTTTTGAGTTTGATCTTTCTCGATCCTTAACCCCGAACTTATTGGAGGTTCCGGGTTCGAAGGCGGTACGGACCGATCCTAGTGTGGTAACATTTTTGCCCTCCTTCCTTTTCCTTGTCTTTTATTGACTTGATAATTGACTTCCCTTTCTCTTTTTTTTTTCTCTAAACAGGGCTTGGGTCGTAATTGGGAACCGAGATTTGTCGCTAATGACGAGGGCTCGTCCCGCATGGCATCTCATGTGGATATATCTCCCCCGAGGGTAGATGAAGGTAATTTGGCTGTTCCCGGTTTTCTTTCATCTTCATGCTGCGCTCATCTTTTATTGGTACAAGTAAAGCACAGTTTGTACGTTCCCTCTTCATTTACCGATCTTGACGATAATAATAATTTTTGCATGACTCATTCATTTTTTACATTAACAGCAAATTTGAAGCCCGCATCAAGCACCCTGGAGGCCAGTGTAAAAAACACAACTTCCTTAGACAATGGTAACCCTCCTTTGTGTTTCCCCTTTTTACTGGTAAATGCTCTAAAAGTTAGTAATTGGAAAATTCTTGATGATAATGATTATTTGGCATGGTATGACAACTCTCAGCACCTTCCCCTGGAATTCAAAACATTAAAGTGCAGGAGGAAAAGCTTGTAGGGGGCAAGTGCTTAATAGTAGATACCAAAGGGGTTGCCAGGGAGTATGATGGTAATTTCAACTTGTCATGGTGTTCTAGAATTTTGTGCATTTGCTGCATTAATTAATAATATATCCTGGGCCTGTAACAGGTGTTGAGGGGGTTATTGCTGGGGATGGATGCTCCATTAATGATGGTAATACCTCCTTACTCTTCTTTTACGTTGGCACGCCCTTTAGGAAATTGATGCCAGCATAGATCTTCTAGCGGTAGTGGTTATCTTCATATCCTGACTTTGATTGGCCATAGTGAAATCTTTAAATGAAGTTGGATTTCCTTTATTCCATTTTTCTTCTAACAACAATTGCTGATGGCTTGCTGTTCTTGAACCAGCCACAACTTTGAAGTCGGCGCTAGGCACAAGAGGCACATGTTCCCCAAGCAACGGTATCTCTTCCCCATTCCTTTCCCCAAGCACATGTTCCCCAGAGGGTACAGAACAACGGATCTATTTTTCTTTTCTTTGCACCGCAGCTATGCCTGGGTTGTGACAACTTTAGATTCCATATTGAATCTTTGAGGTTTTGGGGAAAACCGGGTCTCTCTTTTGTCCCTCTTTTTTTAACTTTGTTATGTTGCAACGCCCTTTTCAGCACCAGCATTGGAAGAGTTATACGCTACTATGCCCAACGAGAGTCCAGCAAGGGATGGTAATCTCTACCACCTCCTCACCTCTCAGCCGGCCTTCTTATCATTATTCTTGCTTATTAAGTGCATCATAATATTGCTGTTGCTTCTTAGTTGTATATAATCCTAGTTATTTCATCCTTTTTGCTAGATCTCGTGCCACATGCTGTAGTGACAGAAGATGTTCATGGCGAAGGTATTGGGGGGCAGGAAGCTATCCAAGGACGTGCCAGTTCTTCTAGCGGTGAGAACTCGATTTTTACTTACGCACATAATGAGATCTCACCTATTCTGATGTATGGATAGCCAATTCTGAGCCTGTAACAGGTACAGAAGAGATCATTATCGGAAATGGAGACTCTCTTGAAGAAGGTGGCTTCCTTCTACCCCTTCTTTTGATGTACAGTTTAATAGACATTGTCATTTGTTCAAGTCCTGCGCATGTATTATCATTTATTCCGAACTTGTAACAGGCACTCAGTAGGTCAACCCCAGCCACGGGCTTGCCAAGGAATGTACCAGCCCCCTCGATAAAGGTAATTTCAGTTGGTTTCATTGCGTAGCATGGTTCGTACATTTTCACCTTCTAATGATCCAGCATGGGTTTATGGCAGGCATTGAGGAGATCATTACTGAAGATAATCGTTCCCTTATTGAGAGGAGTGTTGCTAAAGATAAAAGTTCACTTAATGATGATGGCCCTCAACGCGCTAGCCCTTCCGACAGAGGTAATTTTGGTACGCTTGTGCAGCCTACCTGTATCAACCATACATTATTCATGTATCGGACAACTTAACATGCGTTTTTATTTTGGGGTTTGCTGGCGAAGTTCAAGGGGTTATTGAACCATCAGCTTCCCAGCCATCCTTTTCTCGAACTCCGGATGCAGTCCGGCGATCACAAGAGAGGGCGGCCCGCTTCTTTATCTCCGACTATCTTGGCATATTTTGCGGCAGAGGCACATTTCCCACGGTGGAGGAGTTTCTGGCTTTTTCAGACAGTATCTCGCACACCTTGACTGGTTTCAGAGCCTTAGAGGCTACTTGGGAAAGGATGAGTCAGGAGATAAAAAACATTTTGGAGCAACTTGAAGCCGAGCAAGGTTAACTGGCTGGTGTGGACACGTCTGACCTTGATTCTCAGATTGACAAAGAGACAAACGTAATAGAGGATTTGTGGTCACTTCAGGACTCCTTAATTATCGAGAAGAACGCCATTATGGCATCCCGCGATTCAGTCAATGCTAGAGTGAGACGGATCGACACGCGCATGGAACAAATTGATGAAGAGAAGGGGAGGCTCCTATCGGATACGTGCGCTACGATTTCTGAGTGGCAAGAATGCGAAGATAATCTAGAGAAAATTTACAATGTTAGACGAGAAAGCACGGAGCTGATCAATAAGTCCGAAGCCCACCAAGCTTCTTTGAAAGCACAGCGCGAGACAAAGGTGGCCGATCGTGGTAAGCTTGCCTCTTCTATTGAAGGATGAAGGCTTGTCCTCCAAAAGATAGTCAAGGAATTTTGATGTATCCCTTTCCTCACATTTTGTGTTTGAATTGTTGAGTTTTGTATTGATTTGCCTTTCACTCTTTGTCGATTTTGGGGCAGTACTTTGTAACTTGTCTGGAATGCTTGATTGTAATTAATGTTTGGCTGAAACGCTTGACTATAATTAATGTTTGGCTGAAATGTGGCATTGTTATTGGTATTTTGGCTGAAATGCCTTTTGCAACAGGTATTATTTGTATGGTGTTGTACTTATACTATCAAATTGCTGTGCAGCAGGGTAGCGCGTATGATATTGAGGGGGGACTCTTGCAGTTTTTTTTTTTTTTTTTGAGTCAAAGACATAAGTAAACTTATGCCCTTGTCATGAGGAACCTTACACAGTTTTGACAAAGATTTGCTAGAGATGGCTTGGTATTTTCGATCCTAATATTGCCTGATCGGGATCGGATCTATGGCATAAGCATGGTATTTCTTTAAGAAACGGCCATTGATGGGCGGCATCGGGTGTGCCCCCTCCTGATCTGTCAACTGATAGGCCCCCCCTTCATAGACTTTTCCTATCACATAGGGTCCTTCCCAGTTAGGATTGAATTTTTCTCTCACCATCTTGTTTGATATGATAGGCTGCCTTAATGCTAAAATGAGATCTCCTTTTTTGAAGGTGCGTTCCCGGGCCAACTTGTCGTATGCTTTTGCCATTCGCACTCAATATAGCTCCAGGTTTTGTTGTGCGATCAGCCTTTGTTCATCAAGTGTGTCTAGTTCGTCTAGGCGTAATTGAACATTTTCGTCCACTGTCATGTCGCATTGCATTGCCATTCTTAACGAGGGTATTTCCACCCCTAGTGGGAGCACCGCTTCAACGCCGAAGACCAGGGAGTAAGGTGTGGACTGTGTGGGCGTACGATATGTGGTTCGATAAGCCCACAATGCTTCTACCAGCTTTGGATGTCATTCCTTTTTATTTTTTGAAACACTTTTCTTGAGCAACTTGCATAGGGTTTTTTTAAAAGCTTCAGCTAACCCATTCGCTCTTGGGTTGTATATGGAAGAGTACCGCCAATCAATTTTATGACGTTCTGCAAATCTATAAACCAAGGCACTTTTGAAGGCTAGGCCGTTGTCAGATATGATTCTTCTGGGGGTCCCAAAACGATTCAGTATATTTTCGCGAAAGAAATTGACGACATTGGTGGCTTTGACTTCCCTTAGTGGGACGGCCTCTGCCCACTTGGAGAAATAGTCCGTTGCTGCGAGTATGAATCGGTGCCCCAGAGAAGAAGGAGGCTCTATTGGTCCCACTATATCTGTCCCCCACATTTCAAACGGCCACGATGAGACCGTCGGATGAAGAGGGTTAGGGTGTTTGTGAATTAGGTCTCCCTGTACTTGGCACAAGTGGCAAGTCATCACATAGTTTATACAGTCTCGCACCATGCTTGGCCAGTATTAGCCTAGCCTCTTGATCTTTAGATACATTTTGGGCCCTGACTGGTGGGCGCCACAAAGGACAGAATGGACTTCATGCAACACATGAGCGACCTCGTCCATAGCAATGCATCTAAGCCAGAGTTGCTCATATGATCGGCGATATAGCGTGTCATTTACAAAGGTATATCGGAGAGCTCGCTTCTTTAGTTGCACTCTCTGAGTCTTGTCTTCGGGTAAAATACCATTCTTGAGGTATCTTATGAACGGCTCCCTCCAATCATGTTCTTGCGTGAAGGTAATCGTCATGGCATCTGATACTCCTTTCTTGTCGGCGTCATCATTTTCGGCCGGTGTGATTAGCTTTCTATCTTTAATCGTGATGTTGATTTGGTCAACAGATGGTCCAGCCAACTCTTTAGCAAACTTGGCCAGCGTGTCTGCTCTACCATTGGCAGCCCTAGTCACACAGGTCAAAGTGACGTGCGATACTTTCTCCATGAGTTCCACAGCCTTCATATGGTACTTATGCAATTCCGTTTTCTTGACTTGATATTTACCCGTTACTTGCTTGATAACAAGTTGTGAATCTCCGTATATACGCAATTTTTTAATCTTCATTTCTAGCGCAAGCTCAAGCCCGGCGATCAAAGCTTCATACTCGGCTTCATTATTGGTACAGGGACTAGTAAGGGCAAGGGAATAATGTAATATTCCCTTCTCAGGGGTGATGAATACCAAACCGATCCCTGATTTTACTTTTGGGATATTTGGGGGAATGGCTAGTTGTATCGAGGATGCTCCATCAAAATAAAGTTCCCAATACTCGTTGTCAGCTTCAGCATTTAATATCTCCTCGTCTGGGAAGTCGTAATTCAGGGGGGAATCATCGGGGACGGGATGTGCTGCTAAGAAATCGGCGAGTGCTTGCCCTTTTATTGCTTTTTGTGACACATATGTGATGTCGAATTCTTGGAGTAGGACGGCCCATTTAGCTAATCGCCCCGTCAAAGTAGGCCTCGTCATTAAGTATCTTAGAGGATCGACTCTCGATATGATGTGGACCTTGTGCTCGAGGAGGTAGTGCCTCAATTTCTTAATAGGAAATATCAAAGCCAAGCATTGCTTTTCGATCAGAGAATAGGAATGCTCTGCCCCCACGAACATCCGGCTAAGATAATATAGGGCGGTTTCCTTTCCTTCATCATTATTCTGGGCCAACAATGCCCCCAGGGATGTTTCCAATGTCGTAGTATATAAAATCAACGGTTTTCCGATGATAGGCGCCCCAAGGACCGGAGGACATGAGAGGTATTCCTTAATATCTTCAAACGCGCTTTGACACATGTCGTCCCAAATAAAAGGAGCGTTTTTCTTCGTCAGTTTTGTAAAGGGATGGATTCGCCCAAATAGGTTTGAAATGAACCTCCTGATATAAGCCAGTCGTCCTTGAAAGGATTTGAGCTCCTTAAGAGTCTTTGGTGGCGGCATGTCTTTAATTGAACTTATCTTCGCGGGATCAATTTTGATTTTTCTATGCTTCACCACGAAACCCAGGAATTTCCCTGATGATACTCCGAATGCGCATTTAAGTGGGTTCATCTTGAGGTTGTATTTGCGAATGCGAGTGAATACAGTCCTCAAGTCTTAGCAACGTTCCGTTCTAGACTGCGACTTAACCACTAGGTCATCGACATAACATTCGATGAGTTTGTGGATTAAGTCATCAAAGATTTTGGTCATTGCGCGTTGGTACGTTGCCCCAGCATTCTTTAATTCGAATGGCATAACAGTATAGAAGAAAATGCCGATGGGTGTGCGAAACGCAGTGTGCTTCTCGTCTTCAGGCGCCATCTTAATTTGATTATAACCAGACGATCCATCCATAAATGAGAACACTTCAAAATTTGACACCGAGTCGATCATCATTTCTGTCACGGGGAGTGGGAAGTCATCCTTTGGACATGCATTATTCAGGTCCCTGAAATCCACGCAGATCCGGATTTGCCCGTTTTTCTTTTTCACAGGGACGATACTCGCTATCTAGTCTGCGTATTTCTCCTCCCTTATAAAGCCCGCCTCGATTAATTTCTTTATTTCAAGGGTGATTTGTTCTTCAAGCTCCATTCTCATTCTCCTCGGTGCTTGCTTCACCGGAGTGATGTCAGGATTAATTGATAAATTGTGGACGGCTACCTCTGGGTTGAGGCCCGGCATCTCCTTATATGTCCATGCAAAGCAATCACTAAATTCACGGAGGAGTTCTTCTAGCTGGTCCTTTTCCTGTTGGGAACGTTGCGCACTTATGCAGGTAGGCCTGACATCCTCTGTCGATCCGAGATTGATCTCGATTAATTCGTCGCATGTAGTTTGCCCCCCATCTTCTAGCTCTCTCGGTGCTGTTCTAAATTCTTCATTTTCTGGCTTTGCCGCGTGCGCTTCACATATTGTCACCGTATTGCAGTCATGTGAATAAAATCCAAGACTTTCTTCACCCGGCTCTGTATATCCCAGACCACAGGTATTGGAAATCTTTCCGTTGGGTAGCGTGATATTTCGTGAACCTGGGTTCCACAACCTTTCAAATTGGCGTAGTTCGCTCTTCAGTCGAGGCTTCAAACATCCGTATCTTTTTACGAGGTTTTTTAAGTTTAGAGGATAATAATCAAATGGGGGAACTTCAGCAAGTTGCGTCGATTCCAGGTCATTCTCTTGACTCGTCTTAATGTGACGGATTTCATCTGATTGATAGAAATGTATGGGCTTGTGAATAAAAAGCATTCCTTTTGCGCATTCCCTTTTGGAAGGGACAGTAAAAGTCTTCATTTCCAAGACTAGCGATGTGTTAAGGGGGGTGAAACCCTTAAGATAGCCTTGAGGAACTCTTAAAATTCCTACCTCGCACCCTATCACATTTTGTCGTGTCATCAATCTTTGTGACCAACCTTCCTTCTCATGAGTTTCAACCACGTCGCATGCAGAGGCTGAACAGTCACTTGCTTCTGACTCGGAGTCACTCCCAAAATGAGGACATGCAGACAAAGTCGTCTTCTTCAATTTAGAGATGATCGAGCTCTGTAGTGAGGATTTCAAGGGCTGTGTTGCTGATCCAATGAAATAGTGCGCATCTTCATATTTAACTTCATACACTGAAAAAGGCTGGATG
This sequence comes from Costus lasius, assembly GCA_027563935.2. NCBI lineage: Eukaryota > Viridiplantae > Streptophyta > Magnoliopsida > Zingiberales > Costaceae > Costus > Costus lasius. The sequence goes on along the minus strand of CM050450.1, from coordinate 115,614,066 downwards.
TCCCCATCAATATGCTCTTCTCTACCTTCCTTCAGGTATTTCAAGCATTGATGCAGGGTGGAGGGGACTACGTGGTTCTCATACAGCCAAGGTCTCCCAAGCAACACCTTGTATGATGTATCAGTGTCGATGACATGGAATTTAACCTAAAGCCTTCTGGCTGTTTTTATTGAATCCTTGGATAACAACTTTTTCGGCCGTTAAATTACGAACGCCTAGAGAAAAACTTTTTAGAGTTCGCAGCGTTATGAGGTTAATTGACGACCCCGGGTCAAATAAGATTCTGTTTATCTTCATTCCTTCCACGTCCCCAGTTACGTAAAGTGGCCGATTATGTTGCGAAGTCCCTAGCAGCATGTCATCGCTGTCAAAAGTAATTGATGATGTAGCATATGTACTCAGCGCCTCCTTTATGTCGGCCTCTACGAAGAATGCTTGGAATTTCTGAGGGTTTTGTAGGGCATAAATAAGAACATCCCTTAACTCTTGCGACATCATCAAAGCATCGTATATGCTAAGAAGGGCGGGGACCTTCCTCAAATGTGACAGTATATTATATTCAGAAGGGGACAACTTTACTGGGAGTACCGCATCGTCGCTCACTTCTTGTGTTTCAATTTGTTTCCCCTTGAGTTTCTCCTTTTCTTTGTCTATCATACGCCCCATTATGACTTTGCCACTTCTGAGATTCATTTGACATGACTCATTTACTTGTTTACTGCTTTCAGCAGGATGTGCTTCCTCTTATAAATAGGCAGGTAAGACCTCGTCTTCGGAGTCACTCCCCAGGTTAATCGCATTACAGACACCCATCCTTGCGGTAGTGACGACTTCAGCATTGTTAGTTTCGTTTTCCTTTGGGGGTTCCGGGATCACCGATATCATCCTACAGGATTCCACCTCGTACTCCTCATCTTCTGAGTCGTCTTCCAGGAGTCCTTCCCACATCTCTTCAGTGATGTAGTGACGAAGTTTTATGGGCCCAGGCATTTCTTGCACATACTCTTCAAGCGAGTCGATATATTTTTCAAGATCGCTCTTTTCTTGCGCCTTAGTTGAAAAGGATACTTTCTTATTTTGCTTCTTCTTTGATTGAGAGTTCTTCTTCTTTTTCTTTTGACCTTCCCTTGTTGGCGGACGAGGTCTTGGCGATACGTATCGTGGGGACAAGGAGTCTTTCCACACTATGCCTGGCATCTGCTTTAATTTTTGAAGGAGTCGCAACGTCTTTTTTGACACCACGGTATTCCACTCTCCGTCTTCTATAGGTGCCGGATCTATTCTTGTTTGAATAACATCAACCTCCTCGATTTGGGTTTCATTCAATACCTGATTCGATAGAGTTATCTTCCCTGTCTTAAATTGTTTCTCCACCTAGTCTTTGAAAATATAACAATCTTCTATTGTGTGCCCTAGCACGCGGTGGTAAGGGCAAAAGTTGGGATCGTCAGTCTTATTGGCTTCTTCAGGGCGTTTTGGCTCTGGTAACTGATTTGTGTTTTATTTAAATTTAATTTAATCTATTGGAAGAATGTGTCTTTTATTTATTATTTTAAAATCTAGTTGCATTCATAAAATTTAATTTAATTCTAGTTGTCTAGAAGAAGTGTTTTTCACCCTATAAAAATAGGGGTCTATTTCCTCTTATTTATAATATGAATTAAACACATCAAATAGAGAGACATAAAGGCTTCCACTTTCTCTCCTGTTCTTATATGTTAATATAAAATAATTAGAGGCAAATACAGGGAAAAAGCCATCTTAATCCGATAGATATTTTGGGCTCCCATATCAAGGTTTTCTCATCAGCCATCGGCACATAAGCGGTACATCGGCCTCTCTGTACTGTAGGTCCAAAGCCCACAGCCCATCTCTATAGTTATGCATGGCAGCCTAGGAGCCAACTAGGGGTGAGCATTTGGGTCGGTAAAATCGATTTTTACCGATTACCGAAAAGTTCGATAAATTCGGTTCGGTTAAAAATATTTCGGTTTCGGCAACGGTACTTGATTTATTGAAAATCGATTTTCGGTATTCGATTTGATTTTTAAAATTCGATTCGGTAAAAAATTGATTTACCGATAAATAATATTAGTTAAGATTTAATACTTAACGTTCGTGTCTCATCACAAAAGCTGATGTGGGTCCCACCAATAAATGATTATTACTTTACCCTTAACCGCCAAAACCCTAGTTTCCCTAATTTCCCAAATTCACCGTCGCCACTCGCCGATTCACGATTTCATCGCCCTCTGCCCTCTCCACTCTCTAGCCTCCATCTTCGAATGCTATCTCCATCTCATCGTTCTCTTGCTCTCCATCTTCGAACCCTATTTGCCATCTCCATCTCGTCGCCCTCTCCTGCTCTTCATCTTCGAACCCTAGCTGGCTGCCTGGTCATCTCCATCTCATCTAATATTACTGGTTATGCATATGATTTTTTAGTCATTTTGAAAATTATGTGATGGCTTCCATTTTCGTGCTAGTTAGGTCTGGCCACTTATTGTGTTTTGAGCTACAGGAATTGTAGGTTTATTTGCATACGAAGACAATGTACTACCAGCTGCTACAATAGGTCTACTTGGATTGCTTTTACTCTTCTAGGTAAAAATGTATCGCATGTTCAGCAGGATTTTTTTAGCTTTCCATATTAGCTATTTGGATATGCTGATTTTATAGAGCATCGGAGTTGTTATTTACTTCATTGGGCTTGCTAACTTGTTTTTGAATTGGATATGTGTACTTTGAATTAGGCTGATAGGCTCACTTAAATCACTGAGTATCACTTTGTAATTGCTAACATTGTATCCTCATGCTACATGAATTGAAATCATTATGTCCTTTTTTTTGTGTTCTCACTTGTTTCTTTTGAACACTTATTGCAGGAGGTGAGAATTGGAGACTAGCTTCAGTAATCTTGGCGAAAATGTATTTGTTGGTGGCAAGAACCATTGGAAGTCAGTTGATATGCCCTTTCTGCTTCTCATTTCCTTTCGCAAGAGAAAACAATCAAACATTTGAATGTAAATTGACCAGGTACTCTTCTCTCATTGCTGGGAACTTTGGTGGCCACAATTTCTAGTTTTGGTGTATTACAAGTTCATGTTTTTCCCAGTAATTTTTGTGAGTAGTTATGATTAACTGAGTCAAATATTCTTTTCTTATCTTTGACGTTGTCCTCACGATCTTGGCCTTAAATTTACTCCAGAATGGTAAGCAGCTATATGATGTAATGGTGGAGCGTGCAGGACCATCAAAGACTAGACTGGTATTGGAGACAATGGTTATTGTGTAACAGACTGTAGACAATGGTTATTGAGCAGCAAACTGAAATGTGTGGAACATGTGTTATTATTGTCTTATTTTTTTAAAAAATTATACAGTTTATTTTTTTATAAATATGCTTATTAAGCTGAAACTATTATATTTTTATAAACCGTATAATTTATATTATATTTTCGATAATTTACCGAATTCATTGAAAAAATTTCGGTAAATTCATTTCGGTAGCAAATCGATATTTTAGTAATTCGGTTCGGTTTTGGTTTATGAAAATTCTGTATAAAAAAATTCGGTAGATTTTATTTGATAAATTCGGTATTGGTTAATACCGAATGCTCACCCCGAGAGCCAACTGCCCAATGCTAGATAGGGCCAAGATCTGTTCTCTTTAGTCCAGGTTCAAAGTTCGTCCCCACCGTTGTAGGTTTGCTCGGCAGCCCATGACTCGAACCGCCCAATGCTAGATTGGACCAAGAACTGCTTCTCTTTACCTGAGTTCCAAACCCACAGCACACCTTGGTTGGTGATGGGGACATAAAAGATAGGCCCAGAAGATCTACAAGGGCCCAACGAAAGTCGGCCCGCTACCGCTTGGATATTTGAATTTATTATTATTTTTCTTTTATTAGATATTTGTATTAGGATATTATTTTCATTTTGAATTTTTAGTAGGATTCAGTTTTCTAAATTTAGCATATGTAATTTCTATTTAAGTATTGTAATCCCTAGGGAACATTCAACTTTGGCTTAATAAAATTTTCTTTGCTTCATATCGCACCTTTGGTGTTGATCGTGAGGGTTCTTTCGCACCTTTGGTGCTGGCCGTGAGGGCAAAACTTCTTCTTTCCTAACTTTCCTATTGTCCCTGTGACTTTCCACCGATTGCCAATCCCGCCGCCACTCACGTCCACTTGCTTGTCTGATTCCTTCACCCCGTTTTCATCCACTCCAATCCCTCTGCTTCACCCCTGTCTTGCAAACGTGTCATCGCCTCCCACTAGTGTCGCCAGTGACACTCCTCTGCAACTCACCGCCTTCCCCCTTGCCGAAACCCAACCGTAGCTACATCCCATCCTTATTTCCTCCCTACCGAGACAGCTCTGTCTTCATCCGCCACCTCATCCGCTCATTGTTTTCGTCTCTGCCACCTTCATCAAATGATCCACTCGCCCGATTTCATCTGCTGCCCTTTCTTCCCGTCGACGGAACCCGCCACCATCACCTCTTCCCCGCCCAGATCTTCCACGCCACCACCACCAATTTCCACGGCCGCCCTCCTTCATCCATCACCGAATCCGGCACCTCCAACATCTGTTCGCCATCTCCACTTCCACACGCGTTCGCCTCTCACACCCCACCATCATCCTTTCATCGTCCAAAATCTTCCACGCTGCCGCCCAAGCCCTCACGTCATCAGGTCTGCCGCCATCACCTGTTTGCCGAGTCTGCCGCCATCACCTGTCTGCCGAGTCTGCCGCCATCATCTGTTCGCCGCCAAGCCCTATTCCCTCTTCCCCAGTGACACCTTCCTTCTGGCGCTGTTCTTTAGCGCCAGAAGAACAGCGAGACCAATTGTCTAAATCAATTGAACGATTGAATGCCCAGATGGACGCAGTTGACTCTAGGTTGGTACAACATGAAGAACTTTTAGTGCATCTTAATAGTCGTTTAGATAAACCCTATAGCCAGTATTTAGAGAGACTCCCAACTTATAGGATCACCCTTAGGAATGACATTTTTCATACCTACACTAGAATGGGAGAAAAGATGTGTAAGATTGCCATATGTGAAACCATAGGGTTTAACTTCATCACTTCTAGTGCCATTGATAGATTTGGCTTTGCCACTAAGCCTAAAACCTACCCTTACACCATTAGTAGGGATGATGAAACCAAAACCCTATTGAACCTTAAATGCCCTGTACCTATAAAGCTTGGTATCTTATTTGAAGTTTGGTGTGATGTCTTACCCTTAGAAGGTACATACCATGTCCATCTAGAAGAACCTTGGTTATGTGATGTTAACATGTACCACTTAAAGCATGATGATTCTTACATCTTAAGGTGTCATGACCCCAAGATTAGGATCACAAGGGCCAAACCAAAACCCCCTAAGGTAGCCAACCCTTCCACCTCTCAAGAGACCTTAGAACCTAAGCTACCTACACCTTCTCAAAACATATCCTTAGATGAGTTTGGATCCACTACTAGGGAATCCTTAGTTGACTTGTTTGAGAGTCAACCTAACCCTAAGACAACCTTAGAGACTCTTCTAGATGAACCCAAACTTGAATTTGAATCTTTTACCTTAGATGATATGCCTAGGAACCAACTTGGCCCTAAAGCTATAGGTCTTCCACAATCTCAAGATAAACCAAAGTTAGACCTAATCTCTTTAGATGACCATGAGCCTTGTCCAGGTCCTTATTCAAAACCTCATGAACACTTAGGAAACCACCCACCTAAGGAACCCATAGAGAGAAACTTAGAAGATGAGCAACCTATTGACCAAGAGCATGATCTAGGAACTCAAGACATAGAGGAACCTTCTACACGGCTTAAGTTAGAACCTCCCAAGTCATACATAGAATCCCTAAGTACACCCTTAGGAACTAATGAGCCTAACTTAGAAATTCCTACCCAACCTTTGTGTGGGGTCAAAATTGTTACATTGAGAATGTATTATGATCGTTTCAAATCCACCTTAAATTAATAAGGTTTTTTGTTTAATGGGTTCTGGCTTCCAATGAGCGCAAGCGCTCATTGTTAATTACCCCTAAAATTAGGGAACCTTTGATTAAGAGATCTATAATACGTGACAAGATAAGAGCGACAGTCAAATGATATCATTCATAAATTTAATTTGATGTGTTACATAATTTGACATGATAAGAGAAAAAGAGTTTTCATCAGCATGGGCAATTTGTGTTCGTCAAACTTTGGCCTTGTGATGGCGTATTGGGTAATCTCCGGCCTAGGCAGTACAACGTTATATCGAGGAGCTACGCCCCGATGGTAAACATCGACGTACGCACCTCCCAAACGATATTCCATCGTAATGCATTAAGGCACGTTGGATATTAGACTTGAAAGATCACCCGGCCTTGACGGCATGTTGGATGACTTGAATTGGAGAAGAATTATCCGGCATCGACGGCATATTGGATAATTGGGTTTGGAGATTTATCGGGCCTTGCGGCATGTTGGGTATCGGAATTGGAAGATCATCTGGCCTTGGCGGCGTGTTGGATGGCTCGAATTTGAAGGGAATTACTCGGCCTCATGGCGTATTGAATAATTTGGATTTGGGAATTACCCGGCCTTACGGCGTATTGGATAATTTGATTTTGAGTTTATCCGGCCTTGCGGCATGTTGGATAATTTGATTTGAGAATTTTATCCAGCCTTTGCGGCGTGTTGGATAATTTTATTTGAAAATTTATCCGGCCTTGCGGCATATTGGATAATTTGGTTAACGCTTCAGCCTTGTCAGATGCAGCGTTATATCGAGGAGATCAGATGTAGCGTTATATCGAGAAGACACGCCCCGACGATGAACGTCGATGTACGCATCTCCCAAACGATATTTCGCCATGTTGGCTGAAGGCTCCTAGTGTTAACGAATATCCTATTTGGGGATGCTTTAGTAATTTTTGGCGTCACTATTCGGTCAATGCAAGTTGGGCTAAGTCCGAGTTATTTAACGAGCCGGTCAGACTAAACATGGCCATGTTATTATTATTATCATCATTTCTTTATTATCATTATTATTATTTCTTTTGCCATATATGCATTTATCATGCCCCTTTTAACCATATTCCCCTTTATCTCTTGATTTTATCATTAAAAAAAAGAGTAGATTCTTCCAACAAGTCTTCGAGTTTCCTTTAGGCTATGATCCCGTAGTCAGGCTGCAATTCGAAGGGATGGGATTAGCAGTCCCAGACAAACTTTCTTCTTAGCAACTTCTTAATTTTAGTAAAAAGGGTAAAGTTCCTTCTTCCTTCTCACGCAACCAGTGGGCGCGGCTTGAGGGGTTAGCAAATTGTCCTCGTCGAAGAGGAGCAGCGGGTTGGAGCTTTGTTACCCGACGGTGGCTAGGATCTCCGAGAAGGCAGGCGGGAGTAGGGCTGGCAGTAGCAGCATCAAGGAGATGGCACCGACGGCCGGACGAGGAAAGAGGGAGACCGGCGGGACCCATTACAAGAGCTTCGACGCCTCCGCCTAATTAGGAACCAAGGGGAGTAGAAGGCAGGGCTCGCCCGTCCAGGGGGAACACGCTGAACTAAGGGTCCGTCCACAGAGGAGGTGGCATCGGAACTAGGGGTATAATTCCTCGCCCGGCAGCATTGAGCGGAAGAATTCAGAGAGTCGGAAATTAGCGCCAGAAGACGTTTTTTTTTAACGGATTTGGGCTTTGTTCCGGGTCCTGGCCTGTTGACAAAATGGATCCGGGTCAGATCTTGCTCGAGGGGCAACCCGTCTTCTTCAGTTCGTTTATTCCCCCTTCCTTTTATCGCTTTCTTTTATTATTTTCTCAACGGCTTTATTTTCTAGGGATTTCGGTAGTAATCCCGGGCGGTGATCGGCAGCTCTCTTTAGGTAAAAAGAAAACTAGATCCTGTGCCATTTCTGCTTTTGTCTGTTCTTCCCCTTCTTAGTCACTGCTCCTCTATCTTTCGTGAAACAACTTAATGACGCAGGGTAGGGTTTTGGGAATTTGTCAGATAAACATTGATAATATAGAAGCATTCATCCGTATGACAGTAGCCTTAGTTTTTTTTTATTTTCCCCTTTTTTTGTTTATTTACTAAGCTCGACATTTTCCTTGGCAAACCTCTGTGATTGGGTGTTACCCTGGATCGCAGCATTTTTTTGGTTTGAGAATTTGCGTCTTAGATCTTTTGTATTGTAAGTTTTATTGCCCCTTTCCTTAGCAGCGTAATATGTTCTTCTCCGGTAATTTCTTTCTTTTACCATGAAACTCTGGAACTTAAAACTCTTGCAGTGTTTCTGACGAAGGACATTCACCACCCATTGTCTCACCAGCCCCAGTTTTTTTTTAGTGATCTCTGTTCACAGCTCTCCAAGAGGAAGAACCGAGTGGGGAATCAAGAGAAAGAGGGGCAGATTACCCCGCAAGTAATATTAACCTCTTCTCTGATTATCATTTTTTATTGAGCTAGAACTCAGCTTCTCTATGTCCTCCCAGCGGTGCTCATAACAGCCGGATACAGCGGCCGGAAGAGGCAGCAGGCGACCCGAATCAGGTTAGGTTTTTTGTTCTTCGCGTATCTCTACCGGCGTATAAGCCATTCTTCTTTTTTATTTCTTTTCAGCCAGTTTCATGCGAATTTACCGCTTGGCTTCTGAACACCTTCTTTCTCCTTTCCTTTTTTTTTTTGATGCAGTGTCAGTTTTTTGTTCTTCCTTTTGTTCTTTTTATCGGCATTGCCCTCTCTACTCCTTAATTTGCTTTCTCCTTTTCTGTTCAAGCATCTTCCTTCTCCTCCCCTTCTTTTGTGCAGCGTCGCCCTCTTTCTCCTCCTCTTCATCCTGCATCTTCTTCGTCTCTTTGCTTCTTTTCCAGCCTTTTTTATAATGCCACCGGCGCTTATTGCGCCTCAGGCCTACGTAAATAAAATACTCCCTTTTCTTACCTAAGGATGCCTCTTCTTGCGTTTTCTGGTGCTCCTTGCAGCAGCGTTCGTGTCTTTTTTTTTGGTGCTCCCTTCTCCCTTTATAGACGGCTCTACCAGTTCCCCATCTGCTTTTCTCTTGCGTTTTTTTTATTTCTGTTCACTGCCATGAACGCTCCCTCCTCCCTCTTGTCAGTCCTCGTCCCTTCCCATGCTTCCCCATTCCCTTGTCCTCCTTTCTAATTTTCGGCTTGTCTTATCTCTCGTCTGCCCATTATCTTTACCTGCCCATGTCCCACTCGCTCTATCCATGCATGCCGAGCTTCCCTTTCACTATACGCTTCCCTATTTTTTTTAAAACACTGATGTCTGCCCGTCATTAGTTATACCTTGATATGTTTCCGATTTGATCTAAAGTCAATATTGACTTGGTTGGCTGGACAAAAGTTACTATTTATCGATTCATTTGTTCTTTCTTTGTTTCTTGGAGCCACATTTCATGGGTTCAATGCTTTGAGTGTCGAATGCCAGATATAGGTTCTGAATTTTATTTGGTATTCCTATCATCCATCATTTGAAGCCCTATAAAAATTACAATCCTGGATCACTCCAATCACTCCCAATGATCTCAGCGAAACTCGATTCACTTATCTACTACCCATTCGGAACTGGTGACAACAAATCATCTTGTTTCATCTGCTACTATTATATTGAAAATGGATTAACTGGGAAACCTGCAATATTTAGCATGGCTTTTTCTAAGGTTGAACGTGCCATTAACTAACAAGTAATGTCCATGAGGATGAATTGTTCATGTATTTGACTTCTGGCCATATCAGTTAACGAAAATTTCAAGTATTTGCACCAATCGATACCGCTTCTTGATATGCTCTGTATTGTATCTGAGTAATTTTTTCACCTAATTAAACATATATATTATAAAGGAGTTGCTAATGGGTCAACTTAAAGCTAAAAAATTGTTAATATTTATTTTTGTAAACATATACTCATTTTTTTAAAAAAAATACCTCAACTATGGACATAAAAAGAAGACAATGTTACATAATCGTTCCCCATAATTTATTCCTATTAATGCATTATGAAAAAAATTTATAAAGTCAATTTTTTTTATAAATGATAATTTTTAGAATTAGGATATAATTAATATTTATTTGCATTAATAAACACAAACTCATATGCCAATAGCAAAAAGAGACATGGAACAAATTTAGAATTACACATGCATCCATTAATATCAATCTACTAGCGACAATAGCAAATAAATTAGAAACAAATCAAATAATAGAGAAAAGGAATCATACTTGTTGATTTTTAACCTCATTCTCATGGATTTGAATTTTTTTTTTTTTTAGGAATATAGTCTTTTTAAACAATTTTGGAGAAGTGGACACCTCAAGCCAAAAAAAAATTATGATTCACATATTTTGCCACATGTTAGCATAGTGCTATTATGTATCGCTAGGGGTGTGCATTCAGTAAAAATCGAAATCAATTTACCGAAATTCTTTCTACCAAAATATTAAAAACCGAAACTGAACCGAATTTCCTAAAAACTTACCGAATCGAATTTACTAAAATTTTTCGATAAATTCGGTAAATTATCAAAAAAATAAATTATTAAGTATTTAATTAATTATATGATTGATAATTAAATGATTAGGTATTGGGTAATAGGTTTTAGACTTTTAATAACTAATTATACTATAATAAAATTAGGATATAATATAATATATTATATTTTTTAATATATATTATATTATATATATATATTGGTAAATCGGTTTTTTACCGAACCGAAATTATAAAAACCGAAATCGAAAATCGAATTTTATAAAATTTATTACCGAAACCAAAATTGAATATTTTTTTTATCAAACTGAATTTACCGAAATTTTAGTAATTGATAAAAATAAGAAAAACCGAATCCGAATGCTCACCCCTATCTATCGAATTACTTATTTGGATTGAAAAGTTACCCTTGTGTTATGGAGGTGATCCAACCGTGCAGATTGATTCTTTTACAATATTTAAAAAAGGCCATGTTAAAAAATTTTACTGCATGGATCTAAATCTAAGAGTAAATAATCTTGTTTAATAAAGTTAGTGACATCGATTTTACATGTACATATTCAGCTTTTTAAATTTAAGAGTAAATAATAATCTTGTTCAATAAGGTTAGTAACATCGTTTTTACATGTACATATTCAGCTATTTAAACTCTGACCTAATCCAGCCCAAAAAATCTAATTGGGCCGACCCAGCTGTTGGGCGAATAGGAAACTCCTACATCATGCCAAGCCGCCGAGCTCTCTCCTGTCCTCTCGTCTGCGCGCCCTTGCCCCTTATCGCGTTCTCCATCCACTCACTGCGGACGCCGTCGATTCGCGTTCGCTGACCTTTGCTGAGGACGCCGTCGACTCGCCCGTTCGCCGACGTTCGCTGAGGACGCCGTCGACTGACCAACCTTCCCCCAACGGCGACAACGGCTTCCTCCTAGGGTTTCGCTAAGTATCTTGTGATTATTAGGTAGATCTTTCTAGTGATTCTCAGCAGCTTCTCGATGCTCCTTTCTGTATATATATATATATATATATATATATATATATATATATATATATATATATATATATATATATATATATATATTCTTTCTGTTAGGTTGTTGGATTGATGATTTTATTTTGGTAAAAGATCAGACCTTGCTGATTTCTCATCGTCTTTTGATTAATTTGTAGCTAGCTATTTCATCGTGTCTGAGGCCATCCATTCAATCTAAGCTGCAAACTTTCCGCTGTGGACGCCGACTTTGCTGCCTTCGCCGACGACGCCAACTGCTCTGTTTTCACCGACGCCCTGCGCTTCCTTCACAACTACACAAAAAACCAGTAAAATTTTCATTACCAGTAAAATCAAGATCATATCATTTATTTACAATTCTGCTCTTGTATTTGCACAATCAGCTAATCACATAGTGCTTATCTAAATGTAGATACAATTAATGGGTGTAGAACTTTTGACATTTAAGAGTGGTAAAACTTTACATTCATCCTGACATTTAAGAGTGGTAAAACTTGTATTATTTTGATATATTGATGGCCAAGTAAATGTCAAAAGTGCAGTCAATCATCAAACTTGTAAAATTCTTGAACATTTAAATTGATATAGAGAACATTTAAATTAGAAACTTTGACATTTGTCTAGCATTTGATATTTCCTTTCAACCAAAAAATTATAGCAAAACAGTTCATTTACCAATATTTATTTCTCTTGTCTGAACACATAGTATTAGTATGCTGATATATGAGGCTAGTACATGTGCTTGTGCAGCAGAAAGCATAATTCAGTTGACTTCCAAATCACTTAACCTGATTGTATCTAATGGGAAAAGAATTGTTTTATTTTTGAGTCAAAGTCTGAAGGATGAGTAAGCTATTACTTTTCATCTCTTTGTAACAATATGATTTTTTATTTTTGGATAATACATATTATCAATAGTAAGTTCGTTGACAAATCTTCTAATTCATCTAGCATTTTGTATAACAAATATGCATTCACTTATTTTATTTACTTTCACAAGTAGAATGCTATGCTACGTTCAGACACATTCTTATTTCTTTTAAAATATTTTATTTCTAAAAGTTGATTTGACACAATGTTTATCACTGAGATTGAGTGATGAGTGATGGAAATATTTACAGATCTTTGACCCATAATTTATCAGACCCAGATCGATTCATAATTACTAATCAGGTCTTTTTTACTGGAGCTTGCCTGGGAACTACGAATTGACTGCTCAATTAGATTGGGTTTATTTTGACCTTACTTTTGCATTGAGACTGGACAAATGCTAAACCAAATTCAAGATCCAAATAAGCGCACCATTGGCCCAATAGTAGGCCTAATCTCCTACTTGGGCTTCCTCTGCTTTTGACTCGACCTTACTTTGGGTTGAGATTGGACAAATGCTAAACCAGGTTAAAGATCCAAAGTAACTACCGTCAGCCTAATAATGGGTCCAATCTCCTACTTGGGCTAAAATTATTGGACTAAATTGCAAATTGACCCAAAACATTTTATATCAGCCACGAAACATTGAAATTCCTTTCCTTCATTAATCTCTCCCCTTTCCCTACTCGAAACCATGAGAAAACCCTCTCATTTCTTGAGCCAAGGCCGACAATTTCTCCTGTTGGCATGGGTGCTTCAGGAGATTCCGGTGAGGCTCTTCTTGCTGCGGTGTGGAGTGGCATGTAGAGGCGACAATTTCTTGTTGTTAAGCACTGGTATCGATTCTTCTTACCGAGCCAAATATATTTCTGAGTTGATCTCTTCCTCTTTCTTTCTCGGAAGTTACGGTAAGCCTCTTGTTGATTTCCTATCAATGCTTTTTTTTATTCTTGTTGTCACCAAAGCTGCATGTAGCCCTTGTGAAGTATGGCCTTAGTCATTGAATCAAAAGTATGTATAAATGAAGAAAATTGCTTGATTTCCTGTTTATGCTTTTCTTGATTCTTGTTGTCACCAAAGCTGCATGTAGCCCTTGTGAAGTATGACCTTAGCCATTGAATCAAAAGTATGGATAAATCAAGAAAATTGCTTGATTTCCTGTCAATGCTTTTCTTGATTCTTGTTGTCACCAAAGCTGCATGTAGCCCTTGTGAAGTATGGCCTTAGTCATTGAATCAAAAGTATGGATAAATCAAGATAATTGCTTAAGTAGTGTCCTCTCATCTCTTGAATACAAATATTAAAAGTAATTTATTTGCACAAATTTTAAAGCAAAATTTATAAAATATTAATTAAAATTTATAGGTTTTAATTAGATTTCATAGATTTTGTATAATATTGATTAGATTTTTATATATTTTGACTATATTCCATAGAATATTGACTAGATTGGGTAGATTTTGATCAGATTTTATAGAATTTGATAACATTTTACAAAATCTAGTCAATATTCTACAAAATCTTATTATCTGATCAACATTCTATGAAATCTAATCAAATCTACAAAATCTGATCAATATTATATGAAAATTTATCAAAATTTTATGAAAAATTTATAAAAATTAATTGCAGCTAATTTTTGGTGCACATATATTATTTTACGATGTGTAAAAAAAGATATTGGATCTTTTTGACAGGGTCTACGTCTAAGATTTTTCTCAGGATAAATCCAAGATTAGATGTTCAATTGAGGTTGAACTTAATTTAGTGATTTTATCACCTAATTAAACATACATTAGAAAGGAGTTGCTAATTGGTCAACTTATTGCTAATAAAAATGTTAATATTTATTTTTGTAAACATATACTCATTTTTTTTTTAAAAAAAATACCTCAACTATGGACATAAAAAGAAGACAATGTCACATAATCGTTCCCCATAATTTATTCCTATTAATGCATTTTGAGAAATATTTATAAGTCAATTTTTTTATAAATGATAAATTTTAGAACTAGAATATAATTAATATTTATTTGCATTAATAAACACAAACTCATATGCCAAATAGCAAAAAGAGACATGCAACACTATGAACAAATTTAAAATCACACATGCATCCATTAATATCGATCTATTAGCGACAATAGCAATTAAATTAGAAACAAATCAACAATAATAGAGAAAAAGAATCCTACTTTTTAATATTTAACCTCATTCTCATGGATTTGAAATCTTTTTTACCAATAGTCTTTTTAAACAATTTTGGAGAAATGAACGCCTCAAGCCTTTGGATCTGAGAAAAAAATTTGATTCACATATTTTGGCACCTGTTAGCATAGTGCTATTGTGTATCGCACTACTTATTTTGATCTAAAGTTTACCCTTGCGTTATGCAGGTGATCCAACAGTGCAGATTGATTCTTTTACAATATTTAAAAAGAGGGCATATTCAACAATTCTACTCCATGGATCTTAATCTAAGTGTAAATAATCTAGTTTAACTTTGCACCTAGAAAGAGTAAAGTTAGTAACATTGAGTTTACATGTACATATCCAGCCTTTTAAACTCTGTCCTAATCCACCCTAAAAAGTCAAAGTCTAATTGGGCTGACCCAGCATTTGGGCCGTTCCCACGGGTTATGGTTCCTTAGGAGCCTACAAGAGAGGCTCCTCACCAATGGATACCCTCGACCTGAGTATCCAAGGGTTTTAGATCATGAATCCAATTGCGCAGAGAGCTAGCTGCCTTCACCATCTCATACCCAACGCGGCTTATTGACGTCCATGTCCTTCTTTAAAAATCATCTTCTTATACCAACATCAGCCAACTATTGATCTCCACCATTGGATGCATTTTTTGACGAAGCCTATGGCATTCTACTCGCCTTGCTCTTTTGAAAAGGTCACAAGCACTTTTCAACCTAAAGTTGTGGGGTATAAAAATGTGTACAATTTGGAGTATTCGGCTGAATAAACGGATGCGGATAGGGATTTTTTCATGTATTGCTTGGGCTCTTCCCGGCTCGATTGCTCTATTTATCTTTTCGCCAAGATGGGAGAAGCAACAGCTCCTCGTTTTCTCTGCCTTCGCCGTCTGCATCTAAATATCCAACTGGTGTGTGCTAGTAGCTGATTCTCTTCTTGATCGTGGATTTGGATTTGGTTTTGTTTTTGTTTCTCTCATCCTGTAAGGGTAAATCTTCCTGGTGCATATTTAGCATCTCAGGAAGTTGGTGAATGTTTAGCTTTTTTTTCGGTATGTTTACACTTTGCTTTGGCTTTCCTCAAATTGTTGATGGTGCTCTCTCTCTCTCTCTAACTTGCGCCGATAGCTGCTTTTCTTGTGGCTTGTGGATTTGTTTACAATCTTCAAGTGAAAGTCTTCCTGGTGTGGATTTAGTATCTCAGAAAGTTTGCGATAGTTTAGCTCTTTTTAGGGTTTGTTCCTGCTTCGCTTCACATTCATCAAATTGTTCAAGTTTGCCACAGTTTAGCTTTCTCTTTTTAGGTCTTCAATTGATCCTTTCTTTTATGTTTCTTGCTGCTTAGCTTTTGCCAGTATTGTCTTTATTTTTCTTTAGCTATACATATGATTGCTGCCGATGCAATTTCTTTTTTTGCCAGTTTTTCAATTCAGTTAGTTGATGTAGCTGTTGTTAGTTAGCCTTGGATGGTTTAAATGCATGCCAAATTGCAAAGCGTGACACCGTCTTTTGTTTTGTGTGTGTCATGGATATCGATTATGTTGTCCTAGCGACAAAATTCATGAATGATAGGCACAAATATTTGGAGCACAGCCCCTATCTCAGCGTTAATAATGCTTTGAGATTCGTGCTTTGCACGATATTTAATGCATGAATGATAGGCACAAATCACAAAGTGATGAGCATGAATCTCAAAGCGTTATTAACGTTGAAATTTTTGCCATGAACACCCCTACCTAACCAGGACCCAGCCGCCTAAACATGATCACCAATTACTATTTTACTTTCAAGTTACAAGTAGATGAAATGTGTGATAAAACTCGGAAACCTAAATGGCGATCCCATTTTCCCTCTTCTTAGGTCACCTATCGACGCTGCCCTACCACAACATAGCGTCTCCGTCATTGGCTGCCATCCCCGCAGCTACGTCGCTCGTGTCGCCATCATCATTTCTCTATCATCGTGTGTCTTCTTCATCGCTGCCACTTCGCAGACCGGGCTCGTTGCTTGCGCCGCCGGCATCGAATGCGGCATGGCTCTCCTCTGTTTGTGTCATACGGTGTGATGTGCCGCATGCTCCGTTTTTGCCTTCCAGGTTGCCTCTCACCTCGCCCTCTTGTTGCAGGCTTCGTCTTCATGTAAGTTGGTTCCTCTCTGATTGGAAATCTACAATTAGATCGTGGTTCCACTCTACTAATGTTTTCTTGCAATTAACTTAGGTGCACCAATCTCTTTTGTAAAAGATAGTTTCTTTTTTTTATCACTGGAAGCAATTCAAATCAAGATGGTTGTTTAATTCGGTGCACTTTTAAGGCCTTCCATGCTGTGCATACTTTGTAAATTGGGTATTCAAATATTCACTGATTTTGGAGAATTACTTGGGCTTCTATAAATTGAGTTATTGATGAGAGATTTTTTGGAATCCTTATTAGTGTTTTTTCCGTATGATTTGTTGTTCAGGTATAATGGCTTTCACCAAAAATATTCACAATTTTCTTCTGGTCAACTTGGGTTTCATGTTTATGAGGCATTATAGCTCAAAGATTGATTGGAATAAGCTTCGGCCTATGATATTGAAAAGAATAAGGAACAGAGCTGGAGATTATCCTGTCAGGACTATGATTCCTGTAGCTCAAGAAGTCCTCAAGTGCAGAGAAATTTTGACAACAGGTGTCTCTACTCTACTCGAAACTATCCAAGTTAAGTCATGCAAGTAAGTGAGTCTTGTATTAGTTCATAACAACAGCATGCTTTTATATTGGTTGTTTACCCGATTCTGCTATTGATTATGGTTTTGAAATATAGGAATGGGAGCAATTGCTCTATGCAATGTTTGTGTACATAATTAATTGGCTCTTCAAGTGATAAAAGGAAAAAGTTTTTGTTTGGAACTTTCTCTGCGGAACATTTGATGCAAGACTAAAATTGATTTGCAGAACTCTTAGAGGGTTGCTTCTGTTTTCTTTTTCTAGATCTGTGTTCAGAAGGAGCTTTCTCCCGTGGGCATGTTTAATCTCCTCAAAATTCAAACATTCCTAAGCATGTATCTCGAAAGTTTGATGTAAATTTGACTAATAGTGCTTGTCCAATTGAATTTATTGGTCTTTCTTGAAATGTCGCAGAGGTAAATTTATTTTGAACTTGTAGAGAAGTTGTATGTGTTATAATTGATCTCTATAGGACAGTCAATTAGATGACCAGAGACTGGCACCTCCTGTTTTTTTATTATGGTTATTATTCTGAGATCATATTGATATTTATCTTCAAATTGCCTTAATTAATTGGTTCTAAACTAGTTTATATTTCTACTAGAACCTATTAGCTTTCACTCTGTGTGTGTGGAGATATAATTTTTCATTTAATGATGTATTCAACTCCTGATCTTCTTGCAGATTATGTCCCGAAGTCTATGTAGGTAAGGAAGGACATCGGATTACCACATGCTATGGTTTAAAGCAAATGGTCAAGGACCGCCCTCATCGATGGAGGGAGGGAACACTAAATGACATCCTTGTCCCAGTTGAGGCCTACCACCTCCAGTCTATGCATCAAAGCATCATAAAGCATGACCAGAGATTCGACTTTCCCCGCGTACCTGCTATTGTTGAGTTATGCCATCAAGCTGGAGCTGAGGTCCCTGTTGAAGTTTTGTACAATTACAGGGCAGAATCCTACGGTACCAAAGCAATTGCGAGAACGGCTGCTGTTTCATTGGGAGAGGATATCCGCTCAGTTGCTCAGACCACCTTGGATGCTTGGGAGAACCTCAGGCTGGGAGTGCAGAAGCTTCTGCTAGTGTACCCGGTGAAGGTGTGCAGGAATTGTTCAGAGGTTCATGTCGGGCCATCAGGGCACAAGGCTAGGCTTTGTGGGATCTTTAAATTTGAAAGCTGGAGGGGGCTCCACATGTGGAAAAGAGCGGAGGTAGATGACTTGGTGCCATCAAAGCTGGTGTGGCACCGGCGGCCTCATGATCCTCCTGTGCTTGTAGACACCGGGAGAGGTTTCTACGGGCATGCGCCTGCTGTCGTCGAACTCTGCGCGCAAGCTGGTGCCAAAGTGCCGACGAAGTATTTCTGCATGATGAAGATTCTCGGGCTCACGGGCGAATGAATTGTTTTTGCCACCTGTTGGTAGTCACTGCTTGGGGTCATACATGGTGGTGCATTTAGTGGCAATGGCTCTTCAATTCATGGACAGTTTAGTTGAGATTTTTGCAAACCGAGATACGCATAGCATGCCTGCATCTCGCACAATGTCTGTTTGCGTCAATGGATGGCTGCAATACCGTATGCAGCTCAAGCAAGATAGCAAGTGGTAGTGTTTTAAGAGGAACGTACACCCACAATTTCTTGCTTTCAATTTGGTTTCCATCCTTTTTTTTCTAAATGAAGCTGTAATGATATTGGAAATCGGGTGTTTGAATACTGCACATCATGTATGAAAATAAGAATTTCCATCAAAGTCACCTGGTCAAATTCTAGATTAGAATCAACAATCGTCAAATTGTCAATCGAGGCAATGCCAATATTCGTAAAAGACAGCATCTTTTACCGAGCTACATGTCAAGCTATGAAGCTGTATATGATTTTTTTTTTTAAGCAAACAGACAAGCAATAAAGATCAGGCTACATGTTTAACAAGTGAAGCATAATAGCAATTTTGGCAAATTTAAAATTCAACTCTTCTCTGAGCTGCTTTGAAGTTCCCCCTTAAGTTGTAGAGAGAAGTCGTCGTTCACATCATCATCATCCCAATCGTCCTCCCATTGTTGCATCACTTCTTTCCCTTCTTCCTTGTCATCCCACTCTGAAGTACGAGCAATACAGTTTAATATTAACACAGTTCAGAATGAAAAGTTAACAATATAAATTATAAGTTAATGGTACTCTACATTTCATAGTGAATTTCTATTGAATTTAATCTTTACGAGGCGCAGAGCAAATTAAAATTGATTTAGACAAGATATTCAACAAATATCAATTGGAATTCTATAACACTTACCATGAAAAATCTCAAATTTCCCACAAAATTTATTGATTGTATTAACTCTTGCATCCAATCTCCTAACTTTTTTGGCACCATAAATGGCATGTCCGCCCCATACTTCAAGAGCCACAAAGGCAACAAGGGGATTCTTTCCATTTCTTTATGTCCCGACTGCTAATTTTCTGAGCACCATCATAAACTTTGAGGCAGGAAAGGGCAAAATTTCACCCTTCAAAATCAAAAGGCAAAACTCATATTTCTCATCCCTGATGAGATCCTTCAGGGTTTTAGAGCGAACTCCATGTCTTATCATAATATTATGTCGTGTTCAACAAATACTATCACCTAACGAGACAGAAAATTAACCCCTCTAAATCCAAAATTTAATTTCCGAGAGATTGTTTAAGATCTTCTCAGAACATATTCAATAGGCTAGGAATCCAACTAGGAACCTTCCCCCTTTAAATACTTGAGGTACATACATTAACCCAACGCAGAATTCATCTATGGTTCTCCAAGCTGGTTTAAACGCTGCTATAATAGAATGCAATATGGCAAACTCATGTGCTTTCTGAGGCTGGAAGAATTGCTCTAGCTAACAGTGTTCTCTCATCCATACCTCTTCATTTTCTAATTTCCAATTCTCACTAAAACACAACTCGGCAGACTTAAACCATCCAGTTCAACAGTTCATCTTGTTCCCCAAGTGCAATTAGAAATGCATGCATCTCATAAACTGGTTTACGGTGACCAAACCGAAGGAGCATGGAGGCCTTAACATCAAAGACCTCACACTGATGACCTGCACTTAACGGCAAACGAATTATTGACTTACTGAACCAAACTGATAACAGTTGGTGAAAATTGTTACTGCCAAATATGGTCTCACCGACAAACCTTGAAATCCTACTAAATTAAATTCTTAGAGCAAATGCTGGAAAAGTATCCTTAATGGCCTTATTTGCATTAGATTTGGTTTCAACACAATTATAGGTAATGGCCAAAAAACTTACCTCATGAACCACCTTTGGTGCTTGGACTTACGCATAGCTCTCAAACCTACAAGATCACCAATTCACTTGATCCAAAACTGAAGGTTTCATTCTTAATGAAGGTAATGTGTCGGGGAGCATATGAGAAACTTATGTAGCACTGATCACTAACAGTATAACTAATCTCAAAGTGCCATTGAATGAGGAAGAAGACATCTGGGCATGGAGAGGGGGCTCCAATGATCTCTCCGTGACAGAATGTGCCTACAGCTTTATCTGAAACAGTGGAATGCTTGGAGAACTCTCTGGAAGCTCCGTGCTACCCCTAAGGTCATTACATTTGATTGGAAGCTCCTGCATAAGAAACTCCCAACACACTCTTGTATTTGGCCAATTTGGGTATTCTGAGCATAGATCTTGTTTTCTTTGTGATAAAGGAATGGATTCCATTGATCATTTGTTTTGTTCGCTGTGAGTTTGCAAGTAGAAAATGGGAATATATTTCGACATACCTTCCATTATATCGACTCCTCGGGTTCTAGTAACTAGTTGTTAGATATATTCGATGACTCCGTTCACTGATTCTATACATCTTTTGGTATACTTGGAAAGCTAGGAATAATTTACTATACCAAGGCAAACGGACTTCCGTGGACAAAGTGGGAAGAGATGCATTAATGGAAATTTGTGGCTTAACTAATACCCAGAATTTAGCAGATACAGTGGCAGCCCCCACCACAAGACCGGCTTAAGATCAACACAGACGGGTCTTGGAATGAAGAAATAAAAGGCGGTGGAATATGTACTAAGAGATAGTAAAGGTTGCTGCTCATTAGCAGTTTCAGCTCACCTCTACAGCTCATCTGCTTTATTAGGGAACTGGAAGACATCAAAAATGCCCTCAGGTGGATTCATAAAACTCCAGATGGGGAGCACGTGTAGAGGTTGTTCACTTAATCCAAAAAACAATCACACCTCCAGCGGCAGAGATTACTAACACACACAGGGAAATTCTATTCCTTTAGAAGAATGTTACCAGATCTCCCATATCCAAAGGTTGTGACACCAACCAATTAATTGGTTAGCTAGAAAAGCTAGGATGAATAGTGTATCCCAGGCTTGCAATCGAAATTAGCCATCAACATTAGCCAAGCTTTTGTACAGGGATGCCTTAAAGCAATAAATAATATACCTTTATTTTTTTTTAACAAAGAGCAAGTTATTACCAAAGACATTATGCTCAAATTTAAATTTTAAACCATTTAGTAAAAAGTTTTAGAGATTCAATAAAAGAACCAGAAGTTGAAGGATAAACTTCAGGAGTTTACTCAGAAATACTCTAGAATTAGTTTAAAAATAAGGATAGACAAAAGAACTAAGGATGATTTTGTCCCCTGCCGATGAACTTTTGCCTTAGGGAGAAGCAAACACTAGATGAAATTGCCGACAAAGATATCAAAAAACAATCCAGCGGAACGTAATAATCACAGAAACAAATATTTCAATTTTTGCATAAAACTTTATTTCTACGTATTGAACCACAGACTTATACTGACTGCACCTCGTTATTGCAAAAATCAGGGTTTCTACAATCACAAGCAAGTTGCCATTTTCGTATGCTCCAAGCACCAAACTTGGTCTTTGTTTGCAGCAAAGGATAAAAAGTAGAGTTGGATTTTAAATTGACGCTAATGTCATTTCCAACCTGCTGCCATCACATGTCATTTCAAGGTGTATTCCATTTATTTTCAGATTGATGTTATATTTTGTCCGTATTTTCAATTAGTATTTTCAATGCTAATAGGTAATAAACCAGCTTGAGAATCGTACAGTTTATTTGCATAAGTAATTGTGTTAGACTGCTAGTGCTAAAAGTTTAATTCTACTTCCATCAAATGACCTTATTCTAATTGCAATAATTTTTTTAACAATGGCAAGGACATCTCTATTTGATCTTCATAACATACTAATAAAAATCCTGCAATTATTTTTTTCAAAAACAATATATAAAGAAGCATCGAAATTTACACTCATAATTCTGAATTAGAGAAATAATGATTTCCATAGAAAACACGATTGGTGCATGTACTTAGTCTTTACCGCAAATATATCAGCCCTTCATTTACAGAATAACTCAAACTCAGTTTTCCCAAAGAAAACACAACCCAAACTTGCAAAAGTAGTAAGAATCATGGCAAACACAAAACCATCAACTGGATACACAATATATAGCAAGAAGGAATTAGCACAAACATCAGCAGATTTTGTTTCAATCTGTGACAGGCATCTAATAGAAGAAGATAAAATACAAGGAGGCTACTTACCAAACGCTATTAATGAATATTGCTCAACAGTTAATCTAAGTTATGATACAGTGTTCTCAAACAATGTTCCATCATCTACCAGTATATGACCTTTTTTCAGACAAGTGTCCATAAATTCGTGTACTGTTTGAAGCAGATGAAATACGGTAAAACAGGTCAATCGACAAAAACGTGCAATGTCAAGAGACATCCCCTTTAGTTGTTGCTGTCAGCAAAAGAAACACCGGTAAGTAACGGAAGTGACCTAATCTCCTGTTTCTGAACTGGGCAACGAAGCTCCTTCCTCTACTCTAGTAGAATTTGTAATCAGTAACTCTTCCTTTCCTTCTTCTCCCTCCTCGAACATGTGCTTCGTTTCATAGTATTATTTCTTTTCTAACAGAAGACAAGACCAATTCACACTCACATACTACTTTCCTAGATAAACAAACCAACGTTCTATTACTATCTCTATAAATGCCCGAGGAAGAAGTTGAAATTCTAATTTTAAATGGTGCACGTAAAAAAAAAAGAAGAAAAATAAGCGAAACACTTGGAAAGAAGAGAAGAGATATTATAAGTTAATACAGTGGAAGCGAGTACGGTAACAACGAAGGTAGCGTATCTTTTCAAAAAGAAGGCAAAGGAAAAAAGGGAAACGATAATCGCCACAAAAAAGATTCAAGCAATCCCCATTGGAGTTTTTACCTTCTCCGATCTCGAACTCCTCAAATTCATCATCGTCCTCGAAGAGGTCGACCTTGGGGTCTTCAGAGGCCGCAGGCTTGGTTTCTGTCGCCATTGGAGGTGCGGAAGTAATCAGTTGCACTTGCAGCAGTCGTCGCTCCGAAACAGAGAAACTTGGCGAAGAGAAAAAACCCTAACTGGGTCTTCCCAGGGTGGGTATGTTTTGAAGTTACTTTGGGCCCTAAAAAGGCCACTGCGGGATAAAGAAAATCGTTTGGAAGGCCAATGTTTGATCCCAGCCCAACGGAAGAGGGTAGACGCCTAGACTCGAGAGATCCAAAAAGAGGAGCCCAAAAATTCTCCACAAGGCCATGCGGAGTTGAAGCCCGAAAAATTAGTATACTTACGTTGAATAATTATAACAGATGTAATAATATACTTAATTACTAACAATATAATTAAATAATTAACGTCTCTTTGAATGAAAAGAACTTGAATCTCACGTGTTGAGCTTAAATAACACAAACTGAACTATCAAAATTACTCATAACCGCCTTTAGCATAGTTATTACGTGGAACTGGGGAAGGGCATTCAGCGACAGTGGGATCTTATCGATAACACAAAAGAAAAGCGGTACTCGCGATTCGCGAAAGCTTTGCAACCATGCATTTGATCTGCGGCTTTTTTTTTTTTTTTTGATAAAACAAGTGAGTACCATCTCCCCGCTGGCGGCTTCTTGATTGTAATGTTGGCGAAATAATTATTATCTACTAATGCAGACCAATTGTTAGATGGTGGCGACGATTGATTGATTATATATGCGACGGCGAAAGTGCTTTCATATGAGAAGACACTTGCACACGCCAATAACAAATGAACCCTGACAGCTGATTACCAAGAGATTAGAAAGGAAACGAAAAGTGATGAAAACTGTATAGTACAAAGTAATATTTCATTAATTAAACATACAGACCAAAAGTCACACTGAGCTTTAAACATAAGCCATACCAAATTAAGCTGCAAAAAAAATATCAAAAATACCAACAGTCCAAGACGCTACTAATAGCAGGCACTATAAATAATTAAAATCTATATTAATCGCTACGAACCGAATTAAATATTGATACCACAAGTCGGCGTCTCAGTAGACAAATCATATCAACTAGTTATGAGAAATAAAAAAAAGAACTCACCGAAATAAGACCCAACAACAACTGCTGCCAGGTTACAAAGGCGTTCACAGTTCCTATCAGGAAAGAGATGATGCCAAGAGAGCTATCACAATATTTTTACCCACAAAAATACACTTCACAAATTTCAAAACCTAACTTCAGCATACCACAGTAATCCTATGGTTGGATGAACACATTGATATCCCTATTACTAGCAAATACAATCTGCCAGAAGCTGCAGCTACTTCAACCAGACGTTCGTGCATGGCTCCAAGTATCATCAGTAGTCCAAACAGCTTCCAAGACAGACAAAGGAAAAATCAAATTAGAATTGGATGGCCTCCAATCACCTCTAGCCGAAAATCAGCCAAAAAAGCGAGGCACCCATGGAAATTAGAGGACAGAAAAACTGAGAAATTATCTCTGCGAGCCATCAGACACTATGAATCTAGCATGTCGTCTTGTAGCTCGCTTGGAGCGATCAACCCAGGGATTGACAACATTCTCTGGCGTTCTCGTTCTCTTTGTGCAGCAGCTTCCTCCGCATAAAGATCCTTGTTGTCCTGTGCAGAAAGTTTATGTTACTAATCACTAAAGATCGAATTGCCAATTCTATATTCTAATGAGCATGGCAAGCACCTAATCACTAAAGATAGAATTGCCAATTCTGTATTCTAATTAGCATGGCAAGCACCTATTGTACACCAACACTCATCTACAATCAAGCGTCGAGACATACATCTGTATGCCCACCCCTCTTAACAAACTAAATAATTAAGATTAGGTGGCAACATCTTATCAACTCAAAAGGCTCACAGAATCCAAACGCAAGACAAACTTGACTTGAACTTGAACCAGGGGAAAGACTACGTGATAGGTAGATAAAGTATACACTATTTGTAGAACTAGTGCGTGCAACCACAAGAAACACCCAAGAAAATTTCATTGAACTCATGTTCCATAGAAAAATATATAAAGAGAAAATCATGTCAAAACTCTAAAGTATAATCGAGTTCTTAACTAACAAAATACAGCTTTCCATAATACATGGGGAAAGCGTATCTTAGAAAACATGGTAAAAAAATGAGAAAATGTTTCGTGATTTATTACACTATGAATGTCAATAATGTTTAATACGAATTCGACTTGAAATGTTAAAGAAAATGTAAATGTTGCATGTTCAGTGGCTCTCACTAATATATAAATTTTAAATGGTAAGGCGCCATTTAGTGAGAATACTCAAATAAAGATCCAAAGTTTAGCGTACATCTTAAAAAAACCAACTAAAGAAGTCGCGCCAGAACAAAATAATCAAAATTCCAGTCTAAAGTCCACTCTTCAGATGCAAGTAAAAAATGTCAGATTGCAACAATTTACATTAAATCTAGAGATCCAAATGCTTTTTGAAGTTATGGCAGTTCATATTGCACATGTACTTACTAAGAGTGCTTTGGGAATTATAGGAAGTAACACCTTACAGAAGCAGTCCTATTTCTCTTCACTAACCATTAAAGAAAGTGCACCAAGTTATAAATTTCGTCATCTATATCTTTCATTACCTGAGCAGAGAACTCTTTTGATTGCACCAGAAAGTCTCGTATATGGTTCTTAAAAGTTGGAAGATCAGTTTTTGAATCAAATAATCCACCAACAAATTGGTTAATCTGAAAAATTAAACACCTGCTTATTCAGCGTGCTTAAACGTGTTGAGGTTTACAATAATAATATGACATTCTTATGCCTACCTCTGCTGCTGTCATGTTCGGAAAAGATGATCCTAATAATTTTATAGTATAATCTCGTACATATATTGTATTGTTTGGGTATGGATATGGAACTGTAGAAGGGTCCCATAAAGGCTCTGTCAACGCACCAGAATCAACCTGCAATTTGAAACAAAACGAAAAATAAATACAGCTAGAAGCCCAGAAGATAAAGAGTATCTTTAACACGTACCAGGCAAAACAAATGCTGGAGTACCAAAACATGTAGCTTAAACCCAGGTTTGTGGAATGTGTCTGTGAGAACAGCAAAAGTTTCTTGCTCGATTGTCATAAAATATGTTCTATAGAATTGATTACAAAACTCTGACACCTGCCAATAGTTCATATGAAAATGGTATCTTATATCACATTAAACACATGACTTTATTTGGCTTATATAGCAAACCTGAAAGTTCTTAAGCAACTCCAACAAAAGACTGAGGCCAGTCTCGGCAATATTCCTTTCAGTATGTCTGAAAGCCCAGATGATAGAATCCATCACAAGTTTCAATTGCTGACACAGGAAATATACAGTAATATAGAAAGTATGCCATAACACATTCAAATGCAAATTTACTTGCACTATACTAGGGAATAGACTAAAGAAAAAAACAAGTACATACCTGACTTGAGAGTTGCACTAAAGCATGAAAACAATGGGTGCCAATTGCACGCAATAAAGAGAAAAATTTAAGGCGATGCTCGGGATAATCTTCAAAGTTCTTGGTAATCATCTGCAATAATGAAAGCAACCATTTGGACAAAAGCAACAAACACCAACACCTGAAAATTTTACTAAAAGGAACTATCCTTACCTCGAGAGTGCACTGAAAAACAGCTTCAAATATGCGAGGTATATACTCCATCATTACACCTTTGTATCTACAAGAGTAAAACACAAAGTGAGCATGCACCAGTACTCAAAATTCTAGGAAATCGCATCCTAAAAGAAATATATATGGTTTTAAGATATATAAATAACAATCAGCCGTTTTGTAATCCGAGTTCAACACCAGTGTGAACATCTGGGTGAGAAATCCTAGCAAGGAGGGCGTAAGGAAACCAGATACAATAGAGAACCTGCGGATCACACACATACTTGTTAATAATTGTTGCAAAAAGCGATAGGACTTCAGATTCCCTGGCATCAGGCAAATTTCTAGCATAGTCGCCAAGAATAGGATCCATCATTGGTGGAACAAATTGCTTTCCTATATGGGACTGATCTTCAGCCTTATCTATAAACGTCTCAATTAGCTTCAGCGTCTCTCTCTTGACAGATCTGTAATTACATTTCCAAAAATATAAAACAAAACTAAGAAACAGAAAAAATAACTTAGTAGCAAATAGAAGACAAGCAACTTTTGATATATACCGTAAAAGTTTTACAAAGGATGTTTTTGAAGCAAAAGGCCCTCCTTCAGCAATACTATTAGAGATTAGCTCACTGTACATCCTATAAAGATGCATCAAGTATTACCCGGTCAGTATAACTTGTAAGACTTTCATTATTAAACTGATATTATTATTTACGTAGATTTCAAATTTCATCTATTTCACCAAGTATATTCAGAAAAGACAAGAAACACCAAACATATGCACTACAACGTACCTGTACACAGTAAGCATGTCCAGGAATATTAAAGAGATTTGTGGGAAGAAATATGTTCCTAGAGAGCTAGCAGCACTGGTATTTGTCTGCAAGAATCACCGAACATATTAGATTAGTTGCCAAATGCTATTACATGTTTATGTTCACCAAAAATATACATCAACTACGTTTAACATATTAATCAGACATCATGTGAGGAAACGAGAACGTCTGCGGCATGAGTTTCACAAGGAAAAACTCAACTAGAACAAAAGTTTGAAAAGTAATAGGTTCAGATATACCTCAGTAAGAAACTAGAACGTGTTTGTTCCTTTAGCTCTACTACAAGAAATTCCTCATAAGCAGCAACCACTAGGACTAACTTTTTAGGAAAGTTAGGGGTTCATTGTTGGATTGTTTATCTCTACAATAGGCAAACTACTAATAACAAAGAGGTTTTGATATCCCTCAACACTTTTTCAAGGGGCCTAATATAATGACGGGAACAAAAAAACACCACCTCCAATTAGAACCACATAGTATGCTTTGATACATAAAAATTCTCGCCGCCTCCAAAACAAACAGGAAAAAGAATGCACAGGATAGGTACTTGAATATTTGAGCACTTAAAAGTTCCAAAAACAGAAGAGAAGAAAAGGAATAGAGGATATGGGGCAGAGGAAACAAGGCATGTTTGGCACTCTTTTGACATGAGGCCCCCTTCCTATTTACCGTATATTAGTGTATATAAAGACAGCATGCCAATACAGAAAAGTCATTTTCTCGTGAAAAAAGTAAACATTGTATTCAATCTTTTTGTATTTAAGAATCCAGAATCCTGAAGAATATTGATGGAAATGTCAATGTAGATAAGCAAATACCACTTATAATGAAACTATTATAAATATATTAAAAGGAAAAAAATCTAATAAGTATTGAAAGGCTAACAATAGGATATGCAGAACAAGTCCAGATTTACGAGTAGATGAGAAATTGATTAATAGTATGTGAAAACAGCTTTCATATGGACAAAGAAGCGTGAACCAAAACAGTTTTTCGCATCTCATAGAAATTATGAGCCAACATAAAAGAAATGAAAAATATACCGATAAATCGATTAGTCATTTGAAAACAAGGAAAAGCTTGAGGTACCTGCAATATGTTAAGAACTGTTCTTATGACTTCTTGATCTTTCAGGACATCTACACTATGGCTTGCTTGCCCGATAATTTCAGCCCATTTCTATAAAATCAGGTATCAACGAATCACAAGTTTTAGTTGTAACTATATATAAAATGGTCAAAGCATGGAAGAAGTACAAAAAGCAATTAAGATAGAAACATGATTTTGGATTTTCGTGTAACCTGATTGGGAAGATCCATTAACCTTCTCAGATACTCATCTCTCTTAATGGGATCAGATTCTGCTTGAATCATATGGCCAACCTGCATTCATAAAACAGAATCTCACAAGACATTCTGCAAAAATGAGAAAATAATCCATAAGAAGAATTGATTGCTTACAGATTCATAAAACGAGTGGATCTGGTGAGGCTGAAGGTCCACAACTGTATTTGCTAGACCAGATAGAAGTTCAGATACAAATGGTTCATTTTCTCCTACCTGTATACATATACCATTTCCCATAAATCATTGGTCCTTCAAATTTCAAAAATACAAAACAAAGGAGTGCACCATAATTGGTGAATCAAGCGTTGTTATTCTGAACAGCTCATCAGTAATAATCGAAAAATACAAGTGTAACAGCATATGCCAGGTCAACCTATGTTGAAGGTGCTGAAAGTATAAGGCTTGCTTTGACCAGTGATAATTAGCACATGTACTCTTGTCATGGTAAGAAGAGATAACAATTCATGCCATGCTAAAATGATATCATCTAGACTCTGGGCCACAAAATGATGATTCGTAAGCGTTGCTGTTAACCTATGAAAACCCGTTACTAGTAATTACACAAAACTTGATAAATTATCCAAGTAACTGAAAATGTGCTACCTTTCTTGAAACTCTCAAACATTATTAGGGCAATGATTATATGTATACTTAAATCAATTAAGATTAACAGACCAACAAGCATCATGACATAGCGGACAAAATTAACCTAAAAGGAAAGCAAATGACACCAATATTAAAACACAGCACCACAATGAAGTATATCATCACCAACATTGTGAAAAAAACAGAACCCAACATTCTGTACTCTGGAAAATCCATTATTGTCTAAATGCAGAGGTCAAGTATGCGCTACAATTGTACAAATGTGCATTCTGAATGACACAGTAATATAGTGCAACATGCGGGAAAGGTATTGGCAAAAGTTGTAACGTACTAGCTAGCCAACATGGGGGACAGGTTAACATACTATTGTCAAATAGTCATATGCCAAAAAAATTCTAGCAATCATGAGAATCCTTGGTTAGGACAACAGATGTTATTTCCGCATGGAGAAATATGAATGCGGCAAAAAGTTTAAAGACAGTTAGAAAAGTTATCATCTGCCAAGTGAAACAGCATAAATAAATGCATGACGATGCCAAAATATTTCATCACTATCTGTTTCTACATAATACAAATGCAGAATGAGAATCGCTTAACCATCAGTAACAAAAAAAAAATAGTGGTGTTCCAGGATAGAACTTAATTATCTTTATATATGCAATGTGAGGACTCCATGAATCAACTGATGTCTACATAAAATAACACACAGAGAACTAAATATATGATCTAACACAATTAAATGTCAGGAAAAGATCCAAATAGTCTCAAATAGTTGGGATTTAGATGGTCGTTATTGTAGATCAAATACACTTTGGGGGTTACTAGCAGAACAATAATGTCGATAATCTACTCTTGCTACTTTCAGAATGAAGAGAATGCTCAACTTTTCCTACTAAGAAACCATAGCATAAGTGATGCCACGGTAGTTCATATTCAGAATACATGACCAAAAAATCATAGATATCCAATTTCACATCCATGATGCTCCTAAATTCAATACAATGGTTAATAAGGCAAAGAATGAATCAAAATGCATGAGTATTTCAATCATAAAGTATCTAACTAACTATTCCTAGGTATCTCCACTATTGCAATCCTTCCAAAAAAAATGTAATTTCATAAACAAAAGATAAACCTTATCCAATAACCTAAAAATGCAAGCAACCACAAAAATGTACATGATTGTCACCAAGCTGCAAAATTTTAGTATTTATGCTAATAGAAAAGGAGATTTGTGGTATTAAAATTTAATATATAGTAAAAGTAAAGGAATAATAACAAATATGTTTTATTAGATAATAAATTGCATAGATAATTAAAGCAGCTTAGTAAAATATAAACGTTTATTAAATTTGATATATAATAAATTTATCATAAATAGTAACCAAAATGATTAAACAAAGTTAATCAAAAATAAACTTCAAATGTAACACCAATTGTGATATAAGTATTAACTAAAATAAATATAAAAATAATTAAACAAAGGTAACAGATAATATCAAATTAATATTAAAATATCATGATAGTATTAATAAACTATCAACTGAATAAATCTTGAATGGTATGTTCCTCGCACACATAGCCATGTAAAATTTGTTCCAAAGTTTACACTTTGGCGCTGAACGTGCACTTAACATTAATGTCTACAATAATATATATAGAAGTATCTATATGACTATATGAAATAATGAATTCTAAATATGTTCATAAACATCGTCCCTGGAATACTGTGCGCTGATCCAAATGTCCTGAGCAGTCCAAACAGCATGCAAAATATAGTATCAGTCCAGTCACTTACCGAAATCAGCACAAGGCTGAGATTTTAGTCCTTGGCTCCTTGCTAATAACTTCATACATACTATACTATTTTATTAGCCCAGAACCAATTCATTTGGCGTTCATTACATTGATGATTGCTTTGGACCACGGTGAGCAAAACTAATACAAGATCTCAATTGTACAACATTTGTGTAATCCACAGGAGGAAAGAGAAAGAAACACATTTAATACAGCATTTAATCGTCTCATCGATCAAAGAAAGTATGATATCAGCAATCGATGGAAAAACAAAAAAAAAGATAATTAAACCAAAAACAACAATATATACTGCTGATAAACAAAGCCTAATAGTACCTGGGTGATCACAAATTTACGCTTGCATTTCTGGACAATTTTGAGAAAAGTATCGCAAGCCATATCCTGGAAAAAACATATAATTCAGCTTCATTACAAACAGGTGACTCATATGTTGGCATGTTGCGCATCTAATTCCATAAGTATTCATTAGAAAGCTCTGGTACAACGAGAATGCCAATACACCAAGAATCTTGGGCTTAATCGGTTGATAAAAACTTGTCAAACCAGAAATATTCCAGTTAAAACTCAAAATAACATATCCTACTTGTAGTGACTACTTCAACAAAATTAAAAAAAAGGCCATGACAAAAGCCTTTAATAATTCAAAAGCTTTACCTTAAGTCAAAATAATAATTTTCAAAATTACCTAAGAAACATCAAATATCAAAAGCATAACTCAGGTTAAATTTGAATCTAACAGATCATAAACATGTAGTTTAAACTTTATAATCAAAGAAATTCTTTTTAAAAATGCATATTTCATAGAGAACAATGAACAAATCTGTGGTATTGCATGTGATTAAAATATTCTGCACATGCAACCTAGCTCTTATAGATGGCAACATATTCACAGTCCAGAACTGAACTAATTATTTGGCTTCTCGAGTTTTCTTCTCATTCAACTATCCAAAGCCATTATTGTCCACTCATATCCACGAAAATATGCTGCAGCAGCAATAAGGAAATAACTCCAGATACCATAAAAAAAGCAAAGAAATATTACCTGAACTCCAGGGTGAGTTTCGTGCATAAATTCGAACAATTTATTAACAACAGTTTTCAAAAACTTCCAGTGTGCTCGTAGGAACCTTGGATACTGTCCAACAACATACCTAAGTTCATGCCAATCAACCCAAAAAATTAGAACAAAAAATTATAAATGCAAGCAAACAACCAGTGTAAAAAAGCTACTTTACTCACATGATATTGCTCGCAATCACCGCTTTATTATCTTTCCCTTTTGTAATTTCACATAGATTCAGCAAATCCCGAATGACCATTACGAGAAACCTATTTTCCTACAAAAATCGCAAATTACACAATAACTATTAGTTATACGAGAAACCTATTTCCTACAAAAATCGCAAATTACACAATAACTATTAGTTATTTTTTTTACGAAACAAATGACACACAAGAACTAAGACAATAAAGTGGACAAGAAATAAGATTATATCAGTTCTAGACAAGTTAAAACAACCACGTGCAGACAGCCAAAATGTTGAATTTGTTCTATCCAGCCAGCAGATGGAGTCCAACATGCATGATTGATCATATATATGGGTAAACTTATACTTAAAATCAAAGATAGTTTCTTCCCAATTATTCAAGAAAGAAAATAAGAACTACCACTTTCTGCGTTTTAGACACAATGTAATTTTGTCTAAGAAATAAAAAAAAAAATCTACCAAAATAGTAGTATGATGGAAATCAACATAGGCCTCAAAAAATTTGAAGATCAATTAAGAATTACAAAGTTTCCACAACCAGGAGTTTACTACAATGCAATCAAACTCATTAACCAATATGAAAAATAAATTTATAGAAAATATAAAAGATATTGAAAAGCCTATAGTCTAACATTTACATCTCCAGTGGAGTGTAAATATAAAAGGCAGAAAACAATACCTGCTCCTCCATCATTGAACCAGATATTGATCCAATAGCCCAGCATAGTGTGTTCAAGTTGTTCCAAGACCATTCTTCTCCGCTCAATTGCTTACTTAACTTCTTCAACATCTGCAATAAAAAGAAATAAATATACAGCTCATTTTTCAGTAGATAAACATGAGGAAACTTCAAGCAGCACAGAGTGAGACCAAAGGGAAACAAAGTAACTTCATTTCCTGCCTTATGGTTTTTAACTACAAAAAACAATTAGACTAATAAATCCAATTTACAAACAACAAAAAGCAATCTTTAGACGATATTCCTTTAAAAATATTAAGTGCGCTACAGAAAAGAACTACATATATGTATCAAAAGCTCTTCTTTTCTTGTTCCTGTTAATTTTTGTAGCCAGCAAGTATGTCTTATCCATATCAGATCAGTAATTTAGATGCTGGCTGATCAGACAATCTTTAAGCAATAGTCCTGCTAATTCGGAACAAGTAAATATATACACAAACACAACTTGTTATGTGATGAACTACCAACGAACGTGATCAATATTGGACAATATAAAAAATCCAAAATTGGTTGTATAGGTCGACAGTAGAATCAAATCAAAATTAAAAAACAAACAAAGATAAAATAAGAGGAAAATGTGTCTGTATGTATGTGTGAGTCTGTGTTTTAAAACTAAAATACAAAAATAAGATAGCTTACGTCTCAACACAATTTAAACAAATTTCATATATAGATGGATATAAAACAAATTATATCGTGCATAATTATATTATCATTTATATTTTTTAAAAAAAATTCTTTATTAAATGAACATAAACATGCCTTTGCAAAATATATATGGAACATACATATTTTACAAATATTTATGGGTGTACATTTCAAATTTTACTTGTTTAATGAAGGTTTATGTTCCGATCGAAACCGATCATCCCTCAAGCCGGTCAACGCCAATGAGTACCCCCTTCCTTTTCCTCACTCCCCTACCCTAATCCAACTTCTCCCCTCTTTCTACTTGGGCTTGGGCCTTGCTTGACCCCCCTCCTTTCCTTGGCCCACGCCTAAAGTACACCTTCAAGGATGGGCTAGGCATGCACATACCGGTTGCTCCTTCTTCAGAAGTAGTCTTGTCCCCAAGACTACCGTCGAACTCTGAAAACTGTCCTCATATCATCTCCTCCTCTTCCCAAGTTGTTTCTTCTAATAATTTATTGGACCATTGTTATCAACCATTGGTTATCTAAACCACCTCCCTTACTTGACATTGAGCTAGGACAGTATTCGGATAGTTGTCTGTGGTCAGTTCTGCTTCCAAGTTAGGAGGGAGTGGTACAAGCGTGCCTTGGACCCCGAGAGCTCTTTTTAATTACAATACATGAAAAATTAGGTGTATGCACGAACCTGTCAGTAGCGCTAGATAATATGCCACTTCTCCTATTTTGTGCAAGATTTTGAATGGTCCATAATGGCGAGCGGCAAATTTGGCATTCACTCTTCCAGCGATCGTTTGTTGGTTGTGTGGTCACAGCTTGACATAAACAAATTCCCCAACTTCGAATGATACATCACGATGCTTGGCATTTGCGTATTTGCTCATTCTTTGTTGTGCCTCAGCCAAGTATTTTAATTGCCATAAGATTTCATCTCTTTTCAGTGATTCATGTGACACTACTTCCATAAATGACTCCCCTGACACAAATCTTAACATGGATGGAGGCCGCCCATACACTTACTTCGAATGGGTCTTTTCAGTAGCCGTGTAGTAGCTGGTGTTGTACCATAGTGTTGTACCGGTACTCAACCCAGGGCAACCACCGTGCCCACGTCTGTGGCTATTTAGATGCAAAACAATGCAAATAAGTTTCTAAACATCTATTAAGTACCTCTATCCATCCATCCATCTGTCTTAGGGTGACACGAAGAGCTCATCTCTAGATTTGTGCCTTGTAGTTTGAAGAGTTCTCTCCAAAAATGGGGTCTCGAGCACTCACTATAAAATGAGGAATTTCATGCAGACGTACCATCTCTCGCATAAAGATATCTGCCATCAAACTAACTGTGGTACCTCTCGCATAAAGATATCTGCCATCAAACTAACTGAATAGGGATGTCAAACGAGAACAAATGTGCATATTTAGACAACCTATCAACCACAACAAGGATGGCGTCCATGCCCTTAGATCTTGGCAAGCCGGTGATGAAATTCATAGCGATGTCTTCCCATATGACTACAGGTATATAATGGTTCAAGTAAGCCTGCTGGTGATGAAGCCTGATATTTCTGCAGCTAACAAACTCCGCATTCAGCCACTAATCGGTAAACGTCCTTTCTCATGCTCGACCAATAAACATTTCTAGCTAATCGTCTATAGGTCCGATGTTCCCCTGAGTGTCCCCCTATTGGCGTACAATGAAACTCTCGAAGGATCTCCGAAATCCAGAAAGATTTTGCATCTTCCTTAGATATAACAATTGTCCCCTTTCCTAGCTATAAGGTGGATGTGTTTGAGGTTTTCTCACTAGATCTTAGATGATTCGGCTCAAGTTGGGATCCTGTTGCACCTTCCCTATGCCGGACCACAACACGCAAGTCATGGCCTTCAATTCCAATTCCCTCAAGATGCACGAGCGCATCAGCCGCTTGATTAGTCTTTTCCACCTTATAATTTACTTCGATATCCCAGTAGTTTGGCTAAACAGAACCAATTCTATTGATCGGGGGAAGTAATCCTCTGTTGTAACAAATGATGCAATGTCTTCTGATCGATAAGAACTTGAAAATATCGGCCCAAAAGATAGGGTCTCTGGTGCTGTATCGCAAGCACCAATGTCATAAGTTCTTTTTCATATGTAGATTTTGCTAAGTTCCTATCTGAAAGTGCTTTACTAAAGTAGGCCACAGACCTCTCTTCTTACATTAGCACCGCACCAACCCCTCTCCCTGACGCATCACACTCCATAGTGAACTCCTAAAAGTCAGGAAGAACTAGCACTCTTCCTAGCATAGGGGCAATTGTCATAATGAACTTTAGTTGTTCAAAAGCTAATTGAGTCTCGGCCCCCAACAAAAACCCTCTTTCTTCAATAGCTCTATCAAAAGTCTAGCCACCTTGCCATAGTCCTTCACGAATCGGCGGTAGTAACCTGTCAATCCTAGAAAGCCCCTCACTTCCTTGACTGAGTGAGGAGCGACCCGGAAGACAGTCTTGACCTTTTCTGGGTTCATAGCCACTCCTCCCGGCTTAATGATATGCCCCCAAATACTCCATATGTTTTTGACCAAAATGACATTTTTTTTGTTGGCTACAAATTCCTGATCCCCCAACACTTGTAACACCTACTCTAAATGTCTTGTATGCTCCTCCCACATGCCACTATACACCAAAATATCATAAAAAAATTAAAACAAACTTACGTAGATAGAGTCAAAAGGCATCATTCATGGTGGCCTGAAAAATAGCCAAAGCATTTCTTAACCCAAATGGCATTACAAGAACCTCATAGTGTCCATTATCTGGCCTGAATGCTATCTTAGGTACATCCTCTTCGAGCACTCGGATCTGGTGGTAGTCTGAACGCTAGTCAATTTTGGAAAAATAACTCGCTCCGTATAGCTCATGTAATAGTTCTTCAATAACTGAGATGAGATACTTATCAGGAACAGTGATTTCGTTTAAGGCACGATAATCCACACAAAACCTCTAGCTATCATCCTTTTTCCTAACCAGTATCACTGGACTAAAATGGGGGCTTGAACTAGGCTGTATAATTCCTACCGTCATCATTTCCTCCACTAGTCTCTATTTCCTCTTTTTGGTTGTGTGCATATCAATATGGTCTTACTCGTACGGTCCTTCGCCTTGTTTGATTGGAATGGAGTGCGTTGATCTAGAGAGGGGTTAGTCGAGTTGACTCATTGAAGACTATGGGAAACCCACGAAGTACTTGCTATAGCGGTACATTTTGATTGTCAGAATTTGCCAACTGATT
This sequence comes from Costus lasius, assembly GCA_027563935.2. Lineage (NCBI taxonomy): Eukaryota > Viridiplantae > Streptophyta > Magnoliopsida > Zingiberales > Costaceae > Costus > Costus lasius. Next base: position 115,576,209 of record CM050450.1, on the reverse strand, counting down.
GGCTATCTTCAACTTGTACTACCCACAATAATCATCCATACTCTACCTCAGTCAAGCGAGCAATTTCTTTGATAGAAGCCTGCAATCCAATCAAAACTAGGCTCCCTTTGAAAGTCACCTCTTTACCGCCCGAAACTTTAAATATAAGTGATCCCAATCAGCCCTTATCTCCACTAGAGGGTCAAGCCAGGCAACTCCTAGAATCAAGTCAACACCACCTAGGCCAAACAAATAAGCATCAATGGTCTCTACTCAAGTGATCCCAACCGAGCCCTTATCTCCCCTAGAGTGTGAAGCCAGGCAACTCCTAGAATCAAGTCAACACACCCAGGCCAAACAGATAAGCATCAATGGTCTCTACTTGTTCACCCAATCTCACCTGAAGCTGTGGACAACATCCTCGAGTTAGCACCTTCCCACCATCTCCCAATTGCACCCCAAAAGAAGGGGTTGGAACAATCTTTATCCCTAACTCTTTCACCAACTGGTCCACAATATCAACTCCTTCTACCCTGCCAATCAATTTTAATGTCGGGGACCTGAAATTCCTCCTAGTAATGATATCTCCATATTGGTGTTGATCATTTCGCCTCCCTCAAAAGCATGAGCTTCACCTTTACTCCATCTCCCTTCTCTTCCATGTCCTACTCTTCCTCATCCTCTCCGAGGACCATAAGTCTGAGATACTTATTAGCACATTGATGCATAGGGTGATAGGGTTTATCATATCTAAAGCATAACCATTTTTCTTGTTTGGTCTTGAAGTCCTAGTATGATAATGAATTACTACCCTTGGTTCTATTATCTAAGCTACTTCTTTCATTCTCTCAACGTCCCTCCAATCCAACTGCGTGCCGGTATCGTATTACCCATCGCTTTACCCTTATTTACGTCGCCATCTAGATCCCTTCTGTTTGGTCCTTGTCGGCCCTAACTCGTTCGTGCTATTGCTTCAGGCATATTTGACCTTGTAGAATGAAAGGATCCATGTTTTCCCCACGGATGTGATGCTCCTTTCAATAAAAAACTTCCCGAAAATTTCAAGCTAACTATATAGCCTTTCTGACTGTGGGTGGCGAGAGTGTTCGCACCCACCTTTCTGATATCTTCTTGGAGGCCATTCAGAAAATACCCCATATACTTAGTACTCATGCAGTAAGCCCTTCAAAAGTTTCAACATATTCATCTACAGATATAGAATGCTGCAAGGAGGCCAGCATTTCAAATGGGTTGGTAGCGCTACATTCACTAAATCGTTCCACCATCTCTTCCTTCAAAACTTCCCATGTGAGATCTAGCTCCATCCCTTTAAGCCAACTAAACTAATGCTCTGCCCTCTCCATGCTAACAAAAGCCAAAAGGAATACGGTGACCGTATAGGGTCTCTTGAACATTAAAGTATTATTCAGCTTGAAGAATCCATCCCAAGGGAACGGTGCTATCAAACACCGGTAATTCCACCCTTCGGCACATTAGTTGACATTCATCCATATACCCATTCCTCTTCTCCAAGTGCCCTCTCCATCTCAAGCAGCTCCAATGGATAGCTCTTCCTCAAATATCTGAGTCGGTTCATCTCTCCAATCTGCGGCTCACTTCCATCGCAGGTTATGCAGGTGATCTCATTTGCTCCTTGCTCCTCGCCAAAGGTTCTCCATTCCCCTCAGGCATCTTCCCCTTCATCAACATCTCCTTCAGCTCCGTCATGTCCTCCTTCATTTTCCGATTGCTCCTCGCCAAAGGTTCTCCATTCCCCTCAAGCAATTTTCCCCTTACTGTTGTGAACATCTCTTTCAACTCCGCCATGTCCTCCTTCATTTTTTGACGATCATCCTCAACCAATTTTTGCCTTTGCCTGTTGATTGCCACCTCTGCCGATTGTTTCTCCTTCCCAGCAAGGAGCTTAGCCATGGTCTTCTCCAGAGCTTCAAAACGCGACTGGATGCTTCGTAGATACTCTCCGTTGCCCGCAAGCTTCAATGCCTAGAGATGCTCGATTGCTTCCAGCTCCTGATGCCTTGGAGGAACTCACATCGCATCGCATTCCTCTCTCATCCGACAAGATCCTTCAACCGCTCCTCAATCAATGACAAGAACACAGTTTCGTCCACTTCCCAATCAGCAACAAAATAGTTTCGTCTGTTGTTCCTTCCGAGTCATATCCGGTAGGTCGAACTACTGTTCCGATTGGAAACCAATTGTCCCTCAAGCCATTCAACGCTGGCGAGTACCACCAAAAAACAAACCCAAAATTGGTACCCCCCTTCCTTGTCCTCGCTCCCCTCCCCTAATCCAACTTCTGCCCTCTTTTTGCTTGGGCTTGGGCCATGCTTGGCCCCCCTCCTTTCCTTGGCCCACACCCGGAGTACACCTTCCAGTTTGGATTGGGCCTGCGAGTAACAGTTTATATTTCAAGAGATTATTTTAAGTTTCACCAATTATTTTGTTTATTATTCATTTGATTATCATACTAGATTGATGGATGATCAACATTCATCAATTGAAGAGGCCCCTTTATGTCCGATGACGAGAATTCATGATAAGATCAGTTGAAATCACTATAATCGTTGAATAATAGTAAGTTGAAATTGATTCAAACTCATTTCTTCTGATTTCAGTAAAAACTTGTCAAACTGAAGCTTATTATGATAATTGTTTACACATTTTAGTGGGATTTTTATGTGACCAAGAAATTAGACAAACTCAGGTCAGTTCTTTCTTATTCTTGGGATTTGACTCATCCTGCAAACTATGAAACAGTGACCATAATATGTTCCAAAATGCAGAGCAGTAGTAACAGGTTCAAATATTTAAGCAATATTCCTACAGATTTTATACCAATAAGCATATACACAAGCACAACTTAAATTCAAGAATACAATTCAATATCTCATAACCCGAGGGTTCAGAGATCATTTATTTGGAAATTAGAAAGAATAATTGAAGGACAAACAAAAGTGAATATACATTCTCTTTTATGCTTAAGGCTCAAGCAGATTCTGGCAACATCAAATCATTTTATCTTCAAAGTATCATCACTACTATGCATCAAGGAAACTTAAATAACTAAGGCATTGTAAGTATGCATCCAAATTCCATAGAGCTGTCCAACTTATATCCACATACGTGTAAAGTTTAAGAATTACACATGACCATGAGCTATTTCTACTGTTGAAGCATAATACCATAGCCTGGAATCAACATCGTAGAGATTCACTTTCAGTTATATATAACTAAGAGAACCCATTGACTTGTGAAATGAAGCTCACCCATTAATGACCCAAAAGATAACATAGCAACTCAAAATCTAGTAGATTTAGATTCTAAAAGAATTAGGCAACAGGATGGAAATCGATAAAGAAGAGGAAATAGGGATTTAGGGAGCATGAAATTTTCAGTTTAGATAGCCTAAGACAAAGTACAAAACTACAAATATAACAATAATTAGGATCCATATGACTTGAACAAAGACTTCAGTTGTGTACTTTAATCTAATAACATGGTTCAATGCATTATTTTGTAGATTGAATTTATTAAAAAAAACCATAAAGAGAAGAATGCTACAAAATAAGCTTTGCCAAACAAAGTTAACGCCTCCAACCAATTAACTTATTTATATTGAAAATGGATAAAAGGAAATTTACAACGAACCTGTTGTTCTGTGTCCTCGTGATCAAGGTGTGACAAATATATTAGTGTTTCCCTCATGATCTGAACCAGAAATAAAAGATAAGGAAATTTTAAGAAAATAAATAATGACAACATATATATCACAAACAATATCTAGCATGTCCATTCTACAATGTGATTCTACGTCGGAACAAAAAAATTAAGCAGGTTATTGAAAATAAAATGTACAAATACATTATAATTCCTCCAAAGCAAGAAGCCACTCTGAGCATGAAATGAAATCATATCTTCACGAAACAAGGGGAAAAACATGCAAGAGTAACGTTATGGAAAAACCAGCGTATACCTTATACTGAACAAGGACATCATTGTCCTTCATAGTTTCTCGTACTATATTTCCATTTTCATCTTCAACAATCAAAACCTCTTCTGGTTTAGCCATTCGACAAATCATAAGCGTTCTTAATTTTGACATTGGAACTGAATAAAGTTGCCTTCTCTGAAAAAGTGGTGATCCAAGGCCATCAACCATCTCCGGAATAAGTTTTGCCTGAAGAATTTTTAACAGCACAATAAATGAATCAATGTATTGAAAGAATGATAATCAAATGATGTAACAACGTAACAGAAATCAACTATAATATGTAAAGCTGAAAGAACTAAGAACATGGAAATAATTTTTTTTTATTAAGAGCAGCCAACACAAGAGAAATTAAACTATCATTGTCATGCAGCTAAGATAATGACCGGCAATTTTGTCAGAAATAGTACTTAATCATTCGAGCAAAAAAATAAAAACGCAAATAAATAAGTAGATATTTTAGCAAATCATGTTCTTTGTATCTTAGAAATAAGAAATGAAAGCTCAGGCGGCTGCTTTATCAAGACTACAAAGTGCCACGCTGCCACCTCAGTTAAAGATTCCAAGAATTTATTAGGATGCCATGAGAACTAGCAGCTTGGAGAGGCTTTGATGCATGATAGAGAGATTGAGAAGGATGAAAGAATAATTTAAAACAGCAAATCAATTCAATAATATATCATGATCTACCCTTATAATGTTTAAAGTCCTATAAACTTTTAGACACATCATAAATAAATACAAGCCACATTAAAAACCAACTATTAATACATGAGGCGATTAACTACGCTAATATTTGAGCTCGTAAACCACACTTATACACAAATATAATCAAACAATTGCACAGCGTCATTATACTAGGTGAGCAAAGCACTCGATTCCAAGTACATATCCAAACTACAAAAGTTGATGCCGACTACTATGCAGAATGAAGGAAATTTTTACAGTTGATCTTCCACAATTTTCTCAATTTTACCATTTTCCTGAAAATTTTAGTTATATTCCCTTTTAAACTTTTTTTTCCATTAGTTTTTGGTTGCACTAGAGTTGCTTCTTCACCTTTTTTTTCCTTTTATGCATGTGTTGTCACATGATTCCTTATTTTCTATTAAGTTGTTACACATATCTCTTAGATAAATAGATAGTGGTGGCACCTTGAAAGCACAATTTGCATTGATCAGCAATGGCAATCACCATGATATTTGGTGAAGAAAAATAACAAAAAGGTTGAATGGAGGATATGGAAGTTGTATCTAATGTCATTAGACTATGGCTTTTGGCAAATAGTGATGACGAGAATCAAGGTTCCTTGATGTTTGCAGAGACGAAAATGTGACATGCCTATCATTAGCTTCTTTGTCTCCCTTTTGAGTGGCGTCATTACAATGACAAGAGCAAAGTGCAGAAAACCAAGAGGACGAATGGCATGAGCACAAGACAAATAGGGAGATGCGTTGGGTAATGCTAGTATGGCATGCAAAGGATAGGATATGAAAGGAGGAATTGATGATGGATCAACTGATGGGGGGAATGATTGTGATCATGGAGACAGGGTGGTGGAATCAATCAGTTATTGCAAGTGACGAATTGAACTCAAGTATCAACTAATATAAAGCAAAGATAGAAAAAGAGGTGAAGAGAGAGATAAGGAAGTAGAGAGAGGCAAAGCAGAAAATATAAAGGAGAGAGAAGAGGAAGAATCAAGGAAAAAGAGTAGAAGAATAGGATAGAAGAAGAGAGGGGCCATGTGATCTAAGGGAAAAAGAGAACAAACCAATTCAATAACTTATCATCATCTGTTTTCAGTATTTAAAATCCTATATATATTTTTTAGACATATCGTAAACAAATACAAACCATGAATTAATTAATAAGTATTAGAAACTTAAAATCAATACATGATCAGTTAACCAGATGGTTAAGAAAAGAACCGGTAAAGCCCACTAACACATTATATGATTAAATATTTACACCATATCAAGTTCGTTCAACAAGGCCCTTTGTCAGGATTTTCCTACAAAAGTTCTCTGGTAAACCCATTGCCCACAGCACTGGAAAGAAGAGAATAGTTGCTGTCAAATATAAGAAGTATCTAAATCATGTTAGCTGCAATACTGATTTACTTAGCTTCAAGGGAAGCAAACCTAAATGCATCCACAAGAAATGATTCTTTAATAGATTGCAAGAAGGTGTTGGTATTGGCTAATGACAAAACTATCTCATTCTCCAATTCTATTTTGTAAATTAGAGAATAACTATCCTTATGGCTGAATAAACATATTAATACATATGCATATGCACATAGAGAATGGAGAAGGCTTGAAAATGGACGCAAGCGAGAAAGCTCATCCATAAAAGATACCGGAAGAGATGTTAGTCCCGCAGCAGCAGCAAAACTATTATGGTTTTCCAAATTGTGGTGTGCTTCAAACAATTCTAGGACCAATAAATTCCAGTAGTCCAAGCAAACCTGCATATATTTTTAACAAAACAATGAACACTAGAAGATATTAAGGCATTGCATGCAATTTTATTCTATGCAATGAGGATATACCTTGAAAACTTCTGTGTCATCAACGTACGAGATACCAATAAGATACTCAAGACCCAACAATAGTGCAGCCCTATTTTCAGAAGTAGATTCCAGAACGCGTACATGAGACTGTCAAATACGAGTTCCACATTAAAACAACAAGCTGTGCGTGGTACACGAATTTCAATGTCAAATGCTAAATGAATAATGTCCCATCAAAAACCTCTTACTGAATATATGATAGAGAAAATGACAGAATCAGATGGTAAGAGAACATAATCAAGGTAAGCATGGATCAAACTAGCACAATAGTGCACAAAATAATCAGCCTAAAGTTTAGGAAGGCGCACGCTCTCCATTTCAGATGCATGTCAATAAATGCAAATGCATCTTCCATCAACAACACAATAGGCCAGATAAGATGTTAATTGATATAGAATAAGACATTCAAGAAACAGAAAGCAATAACAAGCAAAAGAATCAATGAATCAAAATTCCAAAAGAAAATCTAGAATTGCGTGGTCAGAGCCAATAACTAGTGTAAAAAGTGAATGAAGAAGCAAAGAGATCTTACCTTGAAAAATGAAGTGAAGAACAGCGCAAGGTTTTGGATGAAAGCCTAAAAAAGGAAGTGAGGGTGGCCCATTTCAAGATGCAAATAAACTAATTACAGACTGAACACTTGATTTAGCAACAAGTATCGAATTAATAAAGGTTTACCTGCTCCTCATTGGAACCATTTGCGTACGCTTCCGAGATATTTGTTCCAGGTGGGACAATAGTCTGTAAAACAGTAAGAAACTGCCTCATCACATCAAGTAGAAAATAGGAACAGATAAACAATATAGAACCATATAAAAGAAAGCTAAAGTTATGAGCCCAAATAAAACTTAAACAAAGGAGAAAACCTGCAACTGCATCATAAAGATGTTATACATCTTTACATATTGCATGTCATAGAAGTCACCAAACTGAAGTGCTGCAACCTATAAATTAGATATACGAATATTAACAACCTGTTTGTGTTATCTACAACAAGATTGCAATATAGACATCACGAATATAATAAGAACCAGCTTAAACTTCTACAGTGTAGTATGTTACATATGAGCCAAACTGTCCTATTTTGGAATAGACCCCAAAAAATATTTGTCTAAACTCAAATAAAGAATGCAGCATGTTCTTCATATCAGAAAGTAACAATGAAGATGCGATATAGCACACAAGTATGTGAAGCAGCACAGGAGGCATACCTCAGTCAAACACTGTAGTGTGAGATTCCTATATGCTGTGCCAGGAAAGAACTTCAAAAGTATCTCCAACTAAGAACAATGGCAATAGTAAAAAAATTAAGTTTCATCTGAATTGAAAACATGTATGTTTTTCACACAACCGTGAGCTAAAGAACAAAAAAGCTGAACTTGTGAACATTACAAACCAGTGGGGATTCAAATATGTAACCAAGCGGAATCCAAGATAGAAATGCATGAAGTGTTGCCAAGGTTGCACGAATAAGCTCTGCCCTTTCAGATGCTGACAGTACATATAAGCATAACTCATGGATGAGCTGAAATTCACTGTGAGAAGCCAAAGCAACAAGTCATAAGTTCCATTACTAATAGATGAATAAGGGGAAGTGAAGACTGCAGAGAATAAATAGACCATTATACAACAAGCTTCAAAAATAATAGTTAACTTCAATAAAAAGGACAAAAGTTGTATAGGTATTATGAAGTCCAATGAAGCTCTACAAAATAGAAAGAAATGTAATCCAGAGCAGGAAGCAGCATAGTTGAAAAAAAATGTCTAGTCAGCAACAGATTTTACTCAGTTCACAGAATAGAACTTGCAAGTAAAGTGAACAAGCTTCTAAAGTCACACAATGAATGTAAAATAAAACAGTAAAGTACTAGACAATAATACCAAAAACCTGTTTCTATCTATTTTGGTCATATATCAAACCAATTACATGTGAACGCCTTTCCTGGCAAAATCTCAAGCACATCACTTGCTCAAACCAAAACATGTTCGCTGTACATTAGTAGAACATTGACTCGGCATAGCATGGGCAAGAACTTATTTGCCAACTAAAGCACTGATCCATTCTGAACTTAAATAGAAGCAGAGATCACATAGCCAAGTAACGCTAAACCATGTTATTTCAGCCACAAATTCACGATTTCCAAAAGAAAACCTTGGATTCTATGATCAGCTACTCATAATGTTAAAACAAATCTGTGAAATAACATTTATCTTTTACAGAAGAACTATCTTGAAAGGGAACCGCTGATAGACTCAAAGAGTTGGCCAATGTATGAGCATGGGCATTACGTTGCCTGGAGGCAGTATTGATGAAAAAAATAGAGATTTAGGTGAATTATTCATTTGACCTCTTTTCTATTAATTATCTTTTTTTTTCACTCCTAATGACTCTCAGCACCAATATGATATCAGAGTCTCCCTCTCTCCTCTTCTATCTCCTGCATCTCCACCTCTTCTCATCTCTATTCTTCGTCCTCCAAATTTTAGTATTTCATAGTACCATATACATGTCCTAATAGCTGGCGATGTATTGTATAGCCTGTAATATTCGTTGTATATGAAGCTTTGTGGTGGTTAAACAACAATGCAGCTAAGCGTCAAGCAATGTTCATGTGGAACGCAGTACTCAGGAGCCAGACATTATATTTCATGTGAATAATTCAAGGTTATTTATCATATATCGAATATTTATTTTGATAAGTAACAGGAATATCATTGATTTTAAAAAAGTACAATTGTCACTTGATGCATGCAAGGTCAACTTATAGGTATTGTAGCTGCAAGTCTATTTGCAGCGTTACAAGCCATAACTGCAGATACACATGCTACAACTAGTTCAGCTGCAAACAACCTTCCAGATCCATAATGTTGTTAGTGGTTGAGGTAAAAACCTATTTAAAGGATTATATTGTAATAGTAACGATGGAATGTTAATGAATTAATAAAATAAAATTTTATGCCTTGTATCACCAGTATTGTATGATATGGATGTAAACCAAAGCCGCACAAGCTAAAGCAGAATACAAAAAGCATTTTGTAGTGCTCTAAGCACTTCTAATGATGCCTTTATTAAAGAAACGGTAATAACAGAAGCAGATGGACACGAGAAAACAGAAAGCAAATCAATTGCACCTATTCAACGACTGTTTAAGCTCTTTTATCTTTTGTTGAGTCATCTCTCCCCTTGAGAAATCAAACACTTCTTCACTCAGAAGCTGCACATTGGACAACATAAGTAAGCATAACAGCTGAAATACATGGTCTTGTAGAAAAGTGATACCTTTAGTATAGCCATGCAATTTTCACAAATGGTTTCACTACTCTTTGCAGCTGAGACAAGATCAGGAACGAAGCTCGGCCATTTGGCTGGCCACTCATGCTTTAGCACCTATTTTTTTAACAAGTGGTTATGAAAAGAGCACAACATACATAGTCTACAATTCTATATGATACGGAAAAAGTCAGTAGCTTCACCTGCACTAATATGACATTTAGCTTATTGATGTAGAGCCTTTCCTTTCGAAATGAAACTTCATTGCTAGAAAGCTGATCAAGAGAATAGCATGACCGACATAGTAAGCACAACACATGATAAGTTAGGGCGTTAACAATCAGAAAAAAAGGGTTAAATATTTGCAGATGGACAGCTATGAAAGCTACTGTAAATACCTGTATAATAACATCAGACACATAATTCTTTATTCCATCTCGCTGTTCCACTGGAAGAGCATTCCATTTGTACTTAATGACACTTTCTAGTACCTATAAATGTATTGTAAACCCAAGAAAAATGAATCACCATCGAAAAGACTGTGAAGATAAACAAAACTAAATACTGGTGTGTATTTGCAGCTTCCTTTGCTGATAGTGGACAGAAAAAAGAAAGAAGTCCAGGTAATAAAAGAACAAAATAAAATGCCTAGCTCTGTCAATTCGGTAACTGTTGTAATCCAGTTGATATTACTTACACTTTAACTTTGGTTGAGAAATACAATCATCAATTTATCTAATTAACTAACAATTGGTCTTCTTCATTTTTTTTTCCACTGTTGCTGAAAAATATTGAAAGCGGGAAGGAATGTTTGCCAGACTAAGTACAAAAAATAATTAAAAGAGTAAGTCAGCTACCTTAATAACGACTACTCAATAGATCATGAAAGAAAAATCAAAGTGAGAATTCAAAATCGTTTTTGAAATGGAAAATTCAGCATGACACTTACCAACTCTCCAATTCCTCAAAGGCTCAAACTACAAGAGCTGTCTAAGCTTAAACCCTTTTCTCATGTGATTATCATGTGTTTTTAAATGCATTAACGGATCAAAGTCTAGACATCTATGAAAAATCAATTTACAATATTTGCTTTTGTTAAACAACCCATTTTCCATAGTCTATGCACATGAATCTTTTTCTTTGTCTGTTTTAGGAAAGAGAGTATATGCATCATTGAACTTGTTAGTATTTGGGGTTAAGAAAAGCAACTTCTATGTCTACAACCAGTATTTTCACACCTAATTTTTACATAGTAGACTAAGTTCCATCTCTCTGCTTTAGCAAGAAATTGACAATAGAAATACAACAGTCCAACACTTAGCCTCGCATCGTTAGGCATATTCATGCCTTCTCCACTTCTAGTCAAATTGAAGTCTCAGAGAAAATCTAGCACAGAACTCAAAGAAACGTGGGACAACAAGCAAATACGAAAAAGAAATAGATAAAATGTAAAGTATTCCCCTTTTCCAAATATCAAATCAAGTCCTGACTCACTTCAGCAAATAAAATAGGTTCTCAAGACAACCAACAAATTCAGTGTAACAGCTCCACACACAATAGATAAAGATGACCTATGGAAACAAGATAATGAAGAGTCCTTGCATTGAGAAACTCTAAGTTCCTTTAAATATGTCTACTTAGAGTAACAAAAATAGAAGTTTCCAGCTACTTCCTTAGTAAGTAGATTTCAAGTGTATTCCAATAATACCTTGAACACTTGATTGTATCTAGTTATTTGCAATTGCATAAAGATATCCTTTAGGATGCTTCCCACAAGCAAGTGAACAGAAAGCCACATTCTTCTAGCTCAAAATACTTTTTTCTTATTGGTGCACTATCTTATTAGCATATAAGCCCTTTATTTTCTCAATCATCAGGACAATGCAGTATATGTTGACAGCAAGTCCTTGCGTAAATTTATAAAAAATTGAACTTTGGAATTATATCCAAATGATAACACAATGACAGACATGAGCTATCAGAACATTGCACTCCACAAACTAACTATAAGATATGGCATCAAGATTTTCAATTTTGGTCCACAGTAGTGTAGCAGTAGGTACTGACATAAACTACTATTCAAATTAGCCGAAAACTTTTATTACGTATATATATATTATATATATGGTACCAACCGATACTGACACCTACCAATATACCATGTTTAGATATAGAGTTAGAGTAGTAAAGGCGTTACGAACCGAGCCCTTAAGCTGAGTGAGATATAACTATATAAGGATACATAGTAACTCATGTGAAGGGAAATCAAGAGGAATAAATGATTGTACGAAGATAATGCCTTATTTCTCAATAAGGTTATGGTAGGATAGTAAGTACATGGTCTAATTCTTCCTCCTAGCACTCTCTTTTTCTTCATATTCTACTTTTCTTATTTTATAACTAGTGCATTGTAGGCACATTCAATGAAATAGAATTTAGGTGATAACCATCAGAAAAGATCCAGGTTATTCAAATATATATTCCACATCTCAATTAAGAAGATGAGTGATAAGCACGAGGCATCAAATATTGGGTCAGTGATGGCATAAAAAATGACAGGAATACAAGCACAAACACCTCAAAATTCCCCACATCAAAAATAAAAATAAAAATAAAAGGCTGATCAAGTGGCAACCACTTCACATACTTTATGTGGATTTACTGATATCACAATTGCTGGTTCCTTAAAAATGTCACTATTTTGTGTGTGCTATATCATTTTTGACACTGACAGAAGTATAAAAGAATCAGAACCTTTTAAGAATTATAAACCCTTATATTCTTTAAATTAATTATCAGCAGCTACATCTCGTTCTGTTAAATGGACTATAATTCAAAAATCCTGCAATATATTAACTTCTTCTCATACAATAAATAGCATGTCCTGTCATCCTACAGTAGAAGAAAGTAATTGGCGCTCAAATAGCATCTGCAAAGTCTTCACAAGCTAGCAAATTAAACTCATATGTTGTATTTCAGAGTGAGACTAGACTTATGATCAGCTTAGCATTTATAGCATCTTGTCCAAAAGATATATCCTAGCACATAATACAATAAATTGTTTTCCATCTCACCTGAAGCGCAAAAAACTTGGTATTCAGATTTTGCGAATTCTGTAGAATGTGTACCACTTGAAGCCATGTGTCAGGGTTATTTTGTAACTCCCGCAGTATCTGGTCTGCTGCAGATCGCTGGCCAAATCAGAAATCAACAAGTTCAGTTCGTCTTTGGAATATAAGAAAAAGAAGAAAAATAAATAATAGCCGAACTACGTATTAGAATAAACCAAAGTGAGAACAGCCCCTTCAACTGCTTTCACCTTAGAAATAGAAGTAGATAACTCTTTCAATACTTTAAAAGAAATGTCATCATATGGGAGGACGAATTTCGTGAGCAGTAGTTCACTAACGAACACATAAATTAGCATTAGACGAATAATCACCAGGGCGCGATTTAAAAAAAGCGCTGAAACAGAAGCAAATAAATGAATGACATTTCCTCCGTGGATCAACACCTCGTGGAACTTGAACGATACGCAAGTTGCCGCCTTTCGCAGACAAATAGATTACAAACCTAAAAAACCATCATAAACCCGCAGCACATCGCAAAGGATGAACTAAGTCGCGTAATAGAAAAACCTAAAACACCAAACACTCCCCCACCGGAACATAACAGAAAAGCAGACAGGAGGCACACCCACCTCCTCCTTAGATCCCGTCCCGTAGAAAGCAGCCACAGTCGAATCGAGGAGCGGGACATCGATCGGCTGGCTCAGGTCCCGGAGTCTCTCCGCCATGGAAGAAGGACCAGGATCCAGCTAGAAAACCCTAGGAGGAGCCCCAAGAGACAGCCGCTCGCGAGGGATTCGATTCAAAATCTTCCCCTCTTTTCTTTTCTGCCACTCGCGTTCTCTATCCCTACTATTCGCTCGGCTTCGATGCGTCGACAAGTGATCGAGGAAACCCAAGAAATAGACGAGAATTACGGGAAGCGGCTTCGAGGGTGGGGTTTTGGGTCCGCTAAAACGGGCAGCGACTTGACCCTTAATGACGGCAGTGCCATCGTGGGTTTCGGAGTGACGACAATAAATAACCCGGTCGGCGTCATTCGCCCGGCCGAACGCACGAGGTGGAAGTCACGTTTTGGCGATCGAAGCAATAAATAACCCGGTTCGGCTCGGTTAAATTAAAATCGGACCCAAAAGCCAACATGGTTCGACACACTTAAGGAAAACAATAGTACCAAATATGAATAAGAAAGCATTAATATAACTTTGTTAAAATAAATCTTATATTTTCTTTTAAGAAAAATATAAAATTGGAACAAACTTAAATTTGAAAAAAAAAATAAAAAAACTTGTCTATTTCAAAAAAATTTCTTATTAAATAATTTTAACCTAAATAGTTAGTTTAGATAAATATCCTTTTGAAAAAATTTCATAACCAATATCTTTGCCTAGCAATCGTGGGAAGGTTAAATCAAAATTGCTCATCATTGAGTTTGTGTGAATTTTAAAACAATGTAAATATAACCTAAGATTCATAATTTTACTGTGATGTACGATTTTAATTTCACCCTTCTCAAGATTTCTCGGTAAGATCTTTGTTTAGAAACTTTTTTTAATCAGAGTAGCTAAATTCATAAATTATATGGTTTATAACGATTTTTATTGTAGGGTGTTCACGTGCGATATCTCTAAATCAAACAAATTTAATTCAAAAAATCAAGAACTAGTCTCGAATTAGTTGAATCAGTTAACCGATTTTTTTACAATTAATCATCAATTTTAGTTTAATTATTTTTTTTATATATAAAAGTTAAATATTTAAAATTATAAAATTATAAAATAATTTAAAATAAATAAATATAAATATTTTTAGTTAATCATTAATTTTGATTAATCTTTAATTTTAAGGGTTAACCATTTCAATCAATTATATAAATATATTATTATTATTATTATTATATATATATGCTAAGTTGTTTGTTGTCCTAAGATGGATTGATGTTAAGGTTTATATTTTTTACATACAATTGTGAATGTCGTATAATATGTAGATTTCTATTATCATGGGCAAATTTTTATCTAAAAATTCTTGCCCTAAGAATGACAAGACTTTTTTTCTAGGCCCAAGCCCTAACTAGAATATAGTGGTTATTTATGATCACTTATATAAAAACACCAAGATACTCACAAGTTATGCATACCCGTGCTTATGATCACGAGAGGTTCGATAGCTCATCGCCCCTATATACACACTTACAAATTAACACACCCAACACATGCATCTATAGTGGGATACTTATCATGTGCTTTTTACGCTTACAATTAAGCACGACTCTCAATAAGCCCATGCTTCACACAAGCCATAATACCCAACTTGGGCTGGCTCACAATCAAGTACGAGAGGCACCTTTGAGAACACTAATCCACAAGTAAGAGCAAGGATGACTCTTCAAGGGGCCAACAAACAATGTCACAATAATCACTATCACAACTACCCTACAATGGGCATGCACACTAAAGAAGAGGCTAATCGGGAGAGAAACTTGGAGAAGTTTCAACCAGTGATGCAAGATACATAATCAACCTACACTACAATCCAAAGAGTTTAGAATTTACCCTCACAAGTGCTTCACTCACGATAGCTCCAAGTCATCACTACTCCATGAAGTTGTCGTCGTCGCCTTAGAACCATGTTGCACGCCCATCCCCCTTGCCACTACTTGGGCATGGGCACACACCCTTCTCTCACTTGCAGCCACTCGCATGAATGCCAAAGTCATTCGCCCGCAAATGCTACCAATTGCAACATGCACCGATGGTGCTCGCTTGTGTGTGGAACTCGAGATGTGCATTGCATCTCCGACTCCCTCGCCTAGGTTGACACCATCGATGGGTGTGGTTGTGCCTCCTTTAGGTGTCATCGGCGCCAAGTGACAAAGAAGCCAAGAGGAAGCCCTAGACTTGCCCAAGTATTGAACACCACACTGTTGCATCAAGGTTTGTATTAAACCCTGGGTGTCACCCCCCACACACATGGCACATGGGCACCACATGTACGCCACTAAGGCTTGGTGAAGATCAAGCTATGGCTTGCCTTTTAGGTTCGAATTGAACCCCTTAGTTCCATGCCAATTGGTTAAGGACACAGTCAAACCTGTGCTTGACTTAGGGGATGGCCAACGGATTGAACACACAGAATGGGTGGCATGCCTACACCCTACCCCCATTGAATTCTTTTGATGTGTGTTGTGTCCGCAAGTGCACGGATACTCAAAGTACTAAAAAAATATCAAACCACAGAGACCTCGTTTGCCAAGTACCGAATAATTAATTTCTTACTAGCTAGGCAACCGAAAATATACAAGTAAACTATCGAAGGCTACACAAAAATATCAGAGAGAGAATCTGGGACTAGGGTTTCGTTCACTTTAATTTCCATGACTAGATATGAAAAGATGTTCATCGGTCTAATTTCATTATGATAAAAATATAATTCACTTAATAAGGAAATCATCTCGCTTTCGCGCAGACAATTTATAATAACCAATCCTCACTTTCGTGCAGGATCTATTCGATTGTTAAATAAAAGTGAATCATCAACAAAGAACTCAATGATCACTTTCATGCATCCGAATTCTAAGTTAATAATCTCAAATAGAAACTCAAGGATCACTTTCGTGCATCCGAATTTCAACACAGGTTCTGCTTAAGGTTCTCCAACAATCCTATACTTGATTTCTCACAGTATTATCAAGTTTATCACATTAAATCAATCCTAGATCAGATTATCAATTATGGCATTAAACATCTAAATTTAAGAAATAAGAACAAACCTAATTTCTTACGATGAATTCCTAACATTCAATTTTAGGGTTCCGAGTTCAGAAGCAAATCACCTTTTAGTCCTTATTGCGAAAACTCTAAAACATGCTTGATAATATGAATCTATGGAGAATTAAAGAGCAATCATCACAGAAGCAGAATTATCATACTAAAATTATACTTGACGAAATAATGAAAGATTCATTTAGTCATTAAGAAATCAAAGGGAATTACTCCCCCATGTCCCAAAAGAAGTTTAAGCTAGCATGGTAGAAAGATTACAATAATGCATAGTATCAGAGGATCAAAAATCGAGGAAAAAAGGGAAACAACTTTACAGCACGGTTGTAATGGAAATTACAGCCGTAATTCCTAGCGTGAACAGTGTCGGCAGCGACTTCTTCGTTGATTTCTCTTCCGATCGATCTCCTTTCGCTCTGAAACTTCTGGGCTATCTTCTCCTCCTCTATGCACAGCTTCCCTTCAAATTTCATGGCCGGAGATACGTTGTATGCTTCCCGGCGGCGAAACCTAGAGCGGCGGTGGAAAACTCGAATTCTCTCTAGAAAGTGGATGAAAATTAGGGCTTTCAGTGTGTGTCGCTTCCCCCTTCTTTCCTCAGTATTCCGCAACTTACGGATTTTCAATTGATGGCCTAGATCATCCAAAATCATCAGCGCAAGAATCGGGTTTCAAACAGTCCGAGAAAATCGCGAATCTGGGTTATAATTACGGCCGTGAAAACGGTTACAGCAGTGCCGTAATGTCAGTAGGAACTCTCGGTACAGGAATCATCAGTAATTACAGTACCGTGAAATTCATTACGGCAGTGCCATATTTTTATCAAATCTCTCAAGTGAAAAATTGACTCGAAATACGGCCCGTAATTTTAGTTACAGCAGTACCGTAAAATCCATCAAACTTTCTGTATGAAATTGAACCCAGATTACGGCCTATGAAATCCATTACGGCAGTCCCGTAATTCATGTGAAACTTTCTGTTCAAAATCGTCCCAAAATATGGCAGCACTCGGAAATTACGACAGTACCGTGGTTTTGTTCTGAACTGCGGTACTGTAATTTTGATTACGGTAGTGCCGTAATTTCGTTTGAAGCTCCAATCTTCATGAAATTTGACATGTAATCTTCTCTTGATGGTGGGAACTCATCCATGCATCTGAATTTCCATGAAAAAGCCTAAAAATAATGTTTTTTGCCTGAAAATTATGAAAAACTAGAAAAGAAGTAGATTCCGCAATATTTGATAAAAAAGCATGAAAATAAGCAAAGTAGTATGAATAAGACACAAAAAGATATATGAAATGGCACAAAATTTACTATAAATTTTGGTGTCATCAATGCGCCTAGATCGCTGATGAGTTGCATTTACATCATGTTTTTTCTTATATTTTATTGATATTTTGGGCTTAATTATATGATTTTATACCAATTTTTAGTGTCTTTATCTCCTATGGTATGAAATCTTCACTTTTCTTGATTTTTATGAAAATATAGGTAAAATCACCCAAAATCTATGGATTTTAATAGTTTCGAGGCTATGGTATGATTCTCTAGAAAAATACGAGGTCATACGTTAAATTTGGGGTAAAACAAAGGTCATACGCAACATTCACGGTCGCAGCCGTGAGTCCTTCATAGACCGTGAATGTCACGTGCTTTAGGGAGTGTTTGACACTATCCGCAAGTGCACGAAAATGTCGAAGTAATACAAAAGATATCGAATCCCACAGGGAACAAGGTGAATACCAAAAAATTTAATTCTTGGAATCTAAGCTGATCAAATCGTGGTTTTTGGAACTTTAAAAACTAAAACTAAGTGAAATCGTAAGCAAGAAATCAAACAACTAGGGCAGGGAAAATATATAAGAGAGAATATCAGGGCTTGGGTTTTCACCACTCTGACAATTTCAATTGCGCTAAGAAATAAATATCTGTTACAAGGATTTACAAATATGCACAAGGAATCTACCCTATGGTACAAGGTGCCCTTTTTCGAGTGTACACCCTAGTATTTATCCAGAACATCTCCTACTTTCGCGGTGGATCACTCTATACAAACCCAATGGGTTCCGTGGTAGATTATGGACCCTCGAGCAAAAAACAAACACTTTTGTGTCGAGCCTTCGCAAGATTCACAAAGAGGTTCCGTCATTACAATCCTACTTTCGTTATGAACTGTAATAACTATGACATGATAATACTTGGCCAGAGTAAATATCAAGAAATAAATACTTCAAATGAAATATGCTGAGAATATGATCCAAATAACAAAACTAATACATGAATTGCAAATAGAAATCGTCAGAGGGCTTCAACCTAGCCCTGAAATAAAGTTTACGCTACAACCATCGTCGAAACGTTAAAAGATCTCTCTTTGTACATAGGAAAATCACAGGAAAAGGTTTCTAAGAGGGAGGAGATGATGAACCGAATGAAATAACCAAGGATTGCTGAGTTCCGACGCTCAAATCTCCAAAAATCACCCCAAAGTCGCCTATTCACCGTGTTCGTCCGCCCTAGTCACATCGTCATAGGATTGCTTGATGATTAGGTCACAGAAATTGGGGCTTTTATACTCTATTTGTTCTCCTTCGAATAAGCTTTCCATAGAGTCCTCACTTGCCAAATTTGGACTTGAATTGAGCCCGAAATCGACGAAAAACAGAGTGAAGGTCGGGCTGCTGCGATAGTATCACGGGTGAACCCCGTCGGGTTTCACCAGGTGGTGAAGTGTTATGTGCAGTTCTGTTGTGAAATAATCACAGCAGTGAAGTCCACGGTATATTTCTGCCCAGGTTTTATCAAACGGATGCCAGTGAAATGCACGGCGACCTTCGGATACCCTGACATCATCGGTGAACCCCACCGGGTTCACCTACCAGTGAAACGCGTGATGAGTTTCGTCCTTTGGTAAGATCACCGGCGTAGGGTTCACCTGGCCGTGAAGTCCAGAAAAAGCTCTGATTGAGCCCAAATTTTACGGGCAGCTTCGTCTTCTCATAAGGAATCACCCCATGCTCTCAGATTCTTCAAAAAGACTTCAGAATAAGGTGATTTTACCTGAAATTCAATAAGACAAACGAAAAGTAAAGATTCTGAAGTTTTTAACTAAATAAGCCTTAAAGGAGTGTAAAAATATTCAAATAGGCACAAATTCATCATGGAATATCAGTAAAAATCACTACTAAAATGTAAGGCATCAGCGTTTCTGTGCCTAAGTCACTTTGTGTATATAAACTTTCACGGTCATGACCAGGAATTGTTCACAGGCTATGAATGCCTCGAAGCAAAAGAGTTTTCTTCATAGAAATTTTCACGGCTGCAGCCGTGAACGACTCACGAGCCATGAGTATTTCTGCCCAACTCAGCTTTTCGATCGATTCGGTCTCAAATCGAGTCAAAACTTAACTAAACCCTGTAGAAATCTTCTTAGAGGGGTTCTAAACTGATTAAAGTATAAAAAGAAGGATTTTTGCAGCGTAAAGAGAGCTTTTTCGGATGAATAGAGACAGAGGCGATGACTAGGACAAATTTCAGGTGACTGGTCAATTTCAGGCGAGAGATCACGCAAAGGAGGGAATTGGAGGCTCCATCTTCATCTCCAGATTGAAGAGAAGAGTTTTCATTATTTTCCTAGTGTCTCTTTGCAATTAATTAAGATTACATGTTGAATTCATCACTATATATACTGTTTTCGAAGAACATATTTGCTTAAACCCTTTTTCGGGATTAGGGGTGTAGCCCACCGATGATTTCTGGATTAATCTTATTATTTTAATCTTTATTATGAATTTTATAGAGTTGATTTGATTAGAATTATATTTATTTCATAATTGTACTCTAGCCAAGTAATTGTACATCTTATATGTCGCGAGAAGAACCGAGAGGTGAAACGCGAATCGTGATGTCGAATCTATTCTTTTCAAGCCTACAAATCTAATCACGAGAGTAGTTTAGATTTGTTTAAAGTATTTTTATGATTTTTAACAGAACTTAAGGGGCCTATTTACGGTAATCATCTCGAGAGTATGGGATTATCCTAAATAGGTACCAAATTACGCTTTGAGAGAAGGTAATCTGTACATTAGGAAAAATCCCTTTCAACGCTTTAATTTTCTATACGAAGATTTATTTCACTAAATTCATATTCGCAGCATGGTGAAACCCCGAGTCCTGACTTTCGTGTAATAGGTACTTGACTGCCACATCCTCGATGGGAATGATATCTTATTTATTACTTCGGTAAAGCCGTGCACTTGTGGTGGCATCAAGTTTTTGGCGCTGTTGCCAGGGATCGACCTTTCGGTGTTGAACGAGGCTAGAGGCAACACTAGATTAGATCTGGATGCCTGTATAGCGATTAAGATGATCACGAGGATTGGTAGCTTGTATCATCTCATCTTTAGGCATTCATAGGTCACCATGAGGCTGCCGAATATGAACCTACCACGATTCGTGCTCAGCAAAACTGGATCGTGGATCCCACACAGGGTGGGGGAGGTCCTAAAAAGGCAGCCACTCCTCCATCGTCACTACCGAGAGCTTCAGAGTTCATTTCTCCAGTCATACCATCCACCATTGTTGGACCGTCTACATCAATCGGACCATGTACTTCAGCTCCGATGGACACTTATTTATATAAGATTCGAGCTAAGCAATGGAGGATGCGCGACAACATATTGCGCTTAGAGTAGGGTCAGGCACTGGGCATTAGAGTCTCTTCGAGTGATTGAAGAGCTTTTGCGACAGCATCTCCCAGGCGTATCGACGTACCATGCCGGAGATGATGATGAGGACTCTAAGGACACTGAGACTAATTGATATCTTTTGTGAGTATTTTTACTATCTTATTTTATTTCTATACATTGAGATTGATGCTTACTTCTCTTCGTTACATTTGACTTGCATATTCCCTTAAGTAGGAGCTAATTTATGATTGATTGATGCTGGATGCAGCGCACACATTTATTTTCATTATATTATTTGTGTGTGTGGTTGTATTATGTATATATATATATGGCACTTGATGAATTTGATGGGGAACCATGTATATTTGATACTTGTGTAATGGTTTGTGATGGTATGATGATGATATGGATGGTGTTTAGTTGTTTTTGATGTTTGGACTTGATATTTATGATGAATAGTGATATCTGAAATGGTAAACGTCATTTGTATGATGAAATGTAACAGTATTTGGTGTATGAAATTTGATTATTTTATAAAATGATATTATTTGTGATGTGATGCAATTTTTGAAAATTTCTGATGTATGAAATGCTGTTTTGATATAATTGTAAAGGGAATTGCTTATATTTTAAGGGGAACTTTTGCAAAAAATTTTCTAAAAATTGCCATGTATTGACTAAATGTTGAGTATATGCAATAATCTAAGTCTAAGGTGTCTTCATATATTTTGATTGTATTCAAGCTCTATAGATATGTATCTTGAATGTTTATGATTTTTAAGGATATACGAGCTTATTCTATCTTTGATTTTGTAATTAGGAAGCATTTTGAGTAATTGATTTGATGACTTAGGAATTTTGAAATTTCATGTGGACTTAAATTGTTGAGCAAATTCAATTCTAGTATTGATAAAATGCATGTATGAACTGTTATACATTCTTGCGACACATGCTTAGTAGAATTTACTTAAAATTTAATTTATCTATCTATGCTTGATGGAGAACTTTTCATGAATAGAAAATTGGTGATAATATTTTAAGTGAGACTTGCTCCAACTCCTATGGTTGAAGAATTTAAAGTGATGAATTATATTATATCACGAGCTGGTATACTTTAAATCTGTTGCGATCAAGTAACAAAGGGAAAACTTTAAAAATAAATATTTATCCCTCATGCAAAAAGATCGGTAACAGTTTAAGTACCATACCCTTGACTGGCTCTCTCTAGAGTTTGACATAAAAAAAGTGGAGAAAAAGAAAGAGCTGGGGGTCAAGTGGACAACTCTGCTGACTTTTGATGATTGAGACTATGAGTTATATTATACCGCTATGCGGTATACTTTAAACAATGTTATGATGCTAACAAGAAAGAGCATATAACCATTTAAAGACCAAATTGCCTTAAAAGTCTCTTTACCTTAAACATCACCAAAATTCTTGAAATGTAAAATTCACTTGTTAAGTATGGTGGGTTTATTAAGGTGAGAGTATTTGATACCTAGTAAGTGAAGATTGAATGATACGATATGAATTATGACTGTTGTCTATCTTGGATTGTAAATCTTCAGAGTTTATTTCTATTATGATTTTTCTTAAATTACTTGAGTTCTGAAAGATTAATTGCTTAAATTGTGGACTAAGAATATAATTGGGGAGAATTAACAAGTATTCCTTATCTTTACATTCTCTTTATATATCATGATATTACTTGAGGACAACCAAAATTCTAAGTCTAGGATATTTTGATAAATTGCATTTACATCATATTTCTCCCTATATTTACTTGATATTTTGGGCTTAATTGTATGATTTTATACCAATTTGTAGTGTTTTTACGATTTCACACATCAAATGTGAGGCAAAATGAAGGTTAGACGCAACATTCACCGTTGCAACCGTGAGTCCTTCACGAGCCGTGAATGTCGCGTGCTTCAGGGAGCATTTTTTCGTCTAAGTCACTTTGTGCATAGAAACTTTCACGGTCACGACCGTGAATTATTCACGTTGTATGCCTAGAGCTCTTTATAGTTATTTTCTTTTGTTATTCACGGTCATGACCGTGAATTATTTGCGTGCTTCAGGGAGCATTTTTCACATTTACTTAGTCTTTATAGTTATTTTCTTTTGTTATTTTTCTTTATTTGATTAACACGTTGTATGCCTAGAGCTCTTAAGATAGCTACTGTATTTCCCGAAGATCTAGAGATTGAATGCACTTTTCACCTCCGGAGAAAGCTATAATTTCAAACTCAAAAAGCTGAGAAAGAAGGCGCGATGACGAACAATCAATCACTTAGGGATTTTGTTGTACCTAACATTCAAGGTTTCAATTCCAGCATTGTTCGTCTGACTATGGAGTGAACAACTTTGAGTTGAAGCCAGCATTGATGACCATGGTTCAGTAGAACCAATTTTGGGGTTCTCCGACATAGGATCCTAACTTACATCTTGCTGTTTTCTTAGAATATTATGACACCGTAAAGGTAAATGGTGTATCTTCTGGTGCTTTTAGATTGAGGTTATTTCCATTTTCTATCAGGGATTGTGCGTGCGCATGGTTTTATTCTCTACCTTCAGGATTGATTACTACTTGGGAGGAACTTTCACACGTGTTTCTGACAAAATATTTTCCACCTAGCAAAACAGTGCAACTACAGAATATGATAACTTGTTTTGGCCAGAAGGAGGAAGAATCACTATATGACGCTTGGCATCTCTTCAAAGAGCTCCAACGCATGTGTCCTCACCATGGACTTGAGCGATGGGTCTTAATCCATATTCTCTATAATGGATTGGACTATAGCACAAAGCTCGTGATGGATGTTGCGGCTGGTGGTGCTATCATGAGCAAAAACGTTGAAGACGCAATGACATTGCTTGAGGACATGGCTATGAATCACAATCATTGATCCAACGAGCGAGGTACTACATCAGCAATTACAGGTAAGTATAGTAATGATTCGTTGATATCCCTTGCTGCAAAGGTTAATTCTCTGTCCCAGAAACTAGATTCTTTTTCTTTTCCTATTGCTACAGTTAGCTTTGTTTCTTGTGAGGTTTGTGGCAATTGCTTCTGCCAATTGTCAACTTTTAGCCTCGCCACAGGAAGAATCTTGTCACCAGCAAGTGAACGCCTTAGGCAACTACAACTAGCGACAGGTGAATGAGCCATATTCGTTGACCTACAACCGAGGCTGGAGGAACCTCCCTAATTTGTCTTACAAGAAAAAATCAAGGACAAGTTCTTCAACAATGTAATCAACAGAACAATAGGCCACCACCAGGTTTTCAGCCCAGACAATATAATCAGCCCTAGAAGTCTAATATGGAGTCCCTCTTGGAAAACTTCATTATTGTTCAGAAAAAGCACAATGAAGATATCTCTGATGCTATTAAGCATCTAACATCTCATGTGGACGCTTTAGCGACCTATAACAAGATGTTAGAGAGTCAGATAGCTCAGCGGGCAAGCACTTCCAATAAGCCTACGGCTAAGCTTCTGGGGCAACTAGAGATGAATCCTAGGGAGCACTGTAATGCAATATCTATTATAAGTGATGAACAATTAGAGCCTAGGATACCTGACGAGGAACCTACACCTGAAGCTAGTGAGGAGCTACCTAGGGAGTTCTTACCTGATAAAGAGATGCTAGTGGAGAAAGAGAAGGAGTAGGCTTATATAGGTCCTTATGCGTATGTTCCACCTATTCCTTTCCCTCAAAGGTTAATAAAAGTAAAGCTCAATGAGCAGTCCAACAAATCTCCTGAGTGCAATATCAAAGAAAATGGCACTGTGACACCAATAGATCAAGTCAGAATAATTCAAAAGTTGAAAGATCATAGGAGCTTCTCAATTCTTTGCCAGATTGGTGACATGTCCTTTGAGGGAGCATTATGTGACTTGGGCGCAAGCGTGAGCTTGATGCCTTTGTAGATTTTCAAAAAGTTCAACATTAGGGATATGAAGCTGGCCACTATCTTGCTCCAGCTTGCTAACCGTTCTGTCCAACGTCATGTAGGAATTTTGGAAGATGCCCCAATTAAAGTCGTTAACTTCTTTATTCTAACTGACTTTATAGTTCTGGACATGGAAGAACATGAGAGACTACCACCCATTATTTTGGGAAGGCTGTTTTTAGCTATTGCAGCACTATTATTGACATGAAGAACGAGAAGCTAACATTAAACATCGGTAAGAATGATGACTCAAAAATTCATAGTATATTATATATTAATTGTGTAGTCTTTTTGAGTCATATTCATGCTCTTTTGCTTGTTTTTAAGTCTTATTTGTTAAATATTTTGGAATCTACACCTCTTCTCGTTTTTTAACATTTTCAAGTAAAAAGGGCTTAATTTTGATGGATTTAAAAGATCTGAGCGCACGAATAGATCCTAGACGTCGAGATGAAGCTGCCCGTCAATTTTCGTGCAAATCATAAAGAGTTTAAAAATTACACCCCTACCGTAATTATTTTTATGGGTGTAATTTTGCTGCCCAGATTACACCCCTGCCCTAATAAAAATTATGGCCATAGTTTTATTGAAATTTTCCACAGACAAAATTACGGTAATACCCTGAAACCTTCCACTGCCGTAATTCTTAAAATTCACTGTTGCCCGAGTCTTCCGCTACCGCCTCCCATTTTCAAAATTTTCGAAGCTAAATTAAGGAGATCTACAGCACCATTTCAAAATTTAAAAACATGGAATCATTCTATAAAAGGAGGAGAAGATTTCAGGACAAGAATCATCCTATTTCATTAAGAATCGAGGGAGAAATCGACAAGGGCACCACTAGGGCTCGGCCTCTCGTCGAGAGGCATAGAGGCCACCGTTGGTGGCAAAATTTTCAAGAAAATTTTCACGGAGCTGTAGAAGTACTGTAGATATTACTGTTCATCCGAAAAAAATCACGGAGCTGTGAAAATTTTCACACCCTCGTGAAATCAGTAACTTTTCTATTCTTCCTCTTTTGAATTCTGATTTTTCTGAGATGTATTTTTATTGTGTTTCTTTTATTATGTCAGCTTAAAAACCTTCTTGGGACATGGGGGATTAATCATCTTAATTTCTGAAATGATTGGATAATCTTTATTTTGTCAATTGTTCTTCGACATGATAATTTTACTTAAGAATTAATTGTCTTTAATCTTTTCTAGTTTAGAATATAAGCATGCTTTAGAGTTTTGTAACATGTACTAAGAACCCTTAAATTGTGTTTTAGGAACTTGTGCTATGAGAATAGGTTTGTTCTTAATTCCTGATTTTTGATACTTAAATTCTTGTTGATAATTTGATCTAGAATATTTTATTGTGATAGACATAAAAATATGTACCGAGAGGTGATTCGGATTGTTGGAAAACCTTAATAAAACCTGTGAAAATAAGATATGAGAATATTTAGTTTTGCGTGAGATATTGACGCTGAGAGTTAAGCCACAAGAGTGAATTTAACTTTCTTCATCAATGTTTACTTATTTTTAATACTGAGTAATCAGTCGTGAGAGCGAGGGTTGTTCTTTGTAAATTGTTATTGTGAGAGCGAGACAATTTCTTTATAAGTAAATTTCATCTTTATAATAACAAGAATAGCTGATAAACACTTATTCATATCTAATCATAGAAATTAAGTGGATGAAACCCTAGTCCCAATTTTCTCTCTCTGATAATTGTAACAGTTTCAGATTGTTCGCTATGATTTATTCCATCGCATATCGATCGCAAAGCTAGTGAGAACACTACTATTTGGTACTTAACACGTAGGTCCCTGTGGGTTTGATATCTTTTATTACTTCGAGTATCCATGCACATGTAGACACAACAGAGAATAAGATAGAATTTGACTATTCTGCAAATCTAAAGAAATTTTCTTTTGCAGAATCTTGCTATTACATCGAGGTTAAGGATAATGCAGCAAATGATATCCACATCACCGAAGATGATAAAGATCCCTTAAAAAGATATCTTATGAACAAAAAGAATAAGAATAGGAAGGATTACACATGGGCACAATTACAAACGATAGACCCTGGCCCATCTATCAACTCAAAAAGGCGCAAGGACAACGAATTGCATACTGTTTACTATGCCTCTGATCCACCTAAACATCTGTGATTACAGTTATGGTCGAGCTAATGACCTTAAACAAGTGCTTATTGGGAAGTGATGTGTCTGCAAGGAAAATAGAAGCGACAGCTGAGAGAGAGGTGGCACTTGGTTGAAGAGGCAGCGACAACTGGTGCTAGTGGCAGAAAGAATCTGGGGACGAAGCTGAGTAGTGGAGTAGAAGCAAGTTGCTACAAGCTGGAAGAAACTAGGCAACTGAGCCAAAAAAAACTGCCGGCAACTGAAATTAGAGGAGCCACCAAAAAGGTTACTGGAAGATGACAGAAAGAAAGAAGCTACTGGTGGCGTTAAAGAGGCTATCGGCTGCTTCTGAAGATGGAAGATGCTACACGAAAATTAGTCACTGGCTAGAATTAGAGGAGAGCATCGCCTGTGTTGGCTGAGTATGGTCGTGGCTATCGTTTTGCTAAAGAAGAAGATATCTACAGGCATCAATATGCAGGAATAGAGGCGGAAGCAGGGTGGCTGGACTGAGATCTGGGGACAAGGCTATACCGGCTGTGAAGCAAGTGTCGACTGGTGTCGATTGCACAGCTGGTTCAGCTAGCTAGAACAGATGCTGGCAAATAAAGTTGCGGCGGATGAAGATATCGACTGGAAGAAGGCTGCTGGTGACAGAAACAAAGGTGCTGCTGGCTGGAGATGCCAGAACCCACTGCTGGAAACAAAGATAACGGCCGGTGCTGGCTAGAGGTGGAAGCTGGATGACTGGCAGAGAAAGGCTTCACGAGCACAGGCGCTTGCTGCAGATGCTGTCACGGGGTGTGACGGCTAGGTTTAGCCGTCTGCCTCTCTTTTGTTTCTTTTTTCTTTTTGGTTTTTTTTTTCTGAGTTATAATCACAGCCCATAAGGGTGTGAATATTTTTTTTTTTGAAAAAATTTTCTTTGCTCCCCTTCAATTTCTTCCCTGCAAAAAGTAAAATCCTTCATCAAATTTTTTTCATATTAAAATAATTTTTTAAAAAATTACAGTGTAAAAAATAAAAAAATAAAGAATAAAAAAAATAGTACTCAGGTTGTCTCCCAAGAAGCGCAAATTCTTAGGTCACTAGCTTGACCGAAGCTCAAATATCATGGCGAAGTAAGTGGATTGGTGTCATAGTAAATAGCATACATTTTTTTCCTTTTCCGCTATTCTAAAAGTTTAACCACTAATAAAAACATCCAAAATTTCATATAAGACACAATTGTAGTGGCTTTCATAAGTATGCAGAAATCAAAATCAAAATTTTCAATTCCACACAAAGGATATTTAATGATCTTCCTATATTTGTCAGAAAGCAAAATCATTAGTCATTTCTTCAAATTTATATCTTCAATTGCAATAAGAGTAGGACTTTGATCAAAAGATTCAAGTATTGGATCATCTAGATAATTTTTATGTCCCACATTAGGTTCCTCAATAATGCAAAGTTCTTCTTGTTTCTTTGCAGATATTTCAAACAATGAATTAGAAGGGTGAATAATAGATAGGGGTAAAACATCACAGTGAGATTCATCAATGTTCACAATTTTCAAACCTTTTTCAACTTCCTCATCCCCTTCATTAGATTTAACCACAAATAACTTATCATCAAAAGAATCAATTTCAGAATCATCAAAATCAGAGTTAGATTCATCAAAATTAATAATTTCAAACCTTTTTCAAGTTCCTCGTACTCTTCATTAGATTTAATCATAAATAATTTATCATTAATTTTAGAATTATCACTAAAATTAGAGTGAGACCTTTCAAAATCAATTTCCTCAGTTTTCAAATCAAATTCAGTTAAACTACCTTGTTGTGCTATCTAGGTTTCTAACATTTCAGTATGAGCATTCATATTATCCATCCTAAAATTTATTTGCTTAAGGGTCTCACTTGCATCTTCATTATGTTTCGTGAACTTTTCAAACATTATCTCTAAACTAGATTTAGGTGGAGATGGATTTGGGTTGGTGTTCCTAAAGTATAGTTCAGAAATATGCTTTGAGCAATCCTCATAAAAAGAGGTTGGTGGATTTTTGATATCACGCATATATATGATATATTGTGGCTTAATTCTATTACTATTTTAGAGTAAAATGTATGCTTTATCTCATTTATTTGCTTAAATGTTTCGTATTCTTCAGAATCTTCACTTTCTTTGGTTTTATTGAAATATAGAGATTTCGTCCCAAAATCGGTGGAATTTGGAAGATTTGAAGATATGGGATGACATCTTGATGCGTCTGCAAGTGCACGGATTTATCAAAATAATAAAAATTTTATCGTTCCCAACGAGGATTTGGCGGTCAAGTACCGATTACATGGTTGAACTATAGCTAGACGATTCAAAGTGTGGTTTTTATTAGGAAGTTTCTAGTTTGAGAAAACAAAAGCAAGCGTTTAGGGTAAAAATCAATACGGAGAGAGTCGAGACTTGGGGTTTCACCACGTTGATGACTATGAATTTAATAAAAATAAACCTTTGAACAAAAAATTAAAGCGTTGAAAGGGATTTTTCCTAAGGTACAGATTACCTCCTCCTGAAGCGTAATCCGGTACCTAATTACATTAATTCTCTACTCTCGTGACAATTGACACAATTATATCCTTTAAATTCTGTGAAAAATTGTGTAAATCTTTCAAATGAATCCAAACTAATCTCGTGATCGGATTCATAGGCTTGAAAAGAATAGATCCGACGTCGCAATTTACCTCCCGGTCCTTCTCGCGATGTTGTTGGTGTATATGCCCTAGGACCTAGTTTTGGTCCATCTTTGTACTGCTTAACTCTGATATTCATATATCTTTCTGGCATTGTCGTTATCATTGTTTGTCTACACCTGCGATTGTGTACTTACATGATAATGTCCCTGGAGACAGATTGGATCTGTGCTCAAATGATTGTCCCTAGTCGATGTACCTAAGTGGATATGGGACAGCTCTGGTACTTGTGAGACTGGTATGTGGGCTGGTTAGGCACGTGGTGCTAACGCAGACACATGGGTATATCATTGGAGGATATACTGGATAGACCCGCTGTGAGGCTATGACTTGGTGTCATGAGTTATCCTCACAAGTGACAGGAGATGCATTGATCCCTTGACTTGAGGTCATTGACCATTCTATATGGTTAGGGACTTGCTTTGATACAACCTAACACCTTGCCGTAGTTGGGAGGTCATAACGGTTGTCATTGAGCATGTCACGACCCATATGAGAAGGTCAATGGACAGACATAGGATTTGCCCCTTCCTTTGGGAAGTATGATATCCATGGAGCTCCCTTATGGTTCTATGACTGAGAGTGTATGGCCATACCCAGGTGAGAACCTGTTCTAGTCATAGCCATGTGATTGGATGAAAACAAGTGGTGACACACTTGTCCAATCGGATATCAGTTCGGTAAAGAGACTGTAATGCATTTGTACCTAGTTGCGATGATGGGGATGCCGATGTCGATATCCATTCCAATAACCTGGGTAGTAGCGATGCACTGCTAGGTGCCACTCACTGCTTGTGATGACCTTTGGTCAGCACTGCCAGCGTTAGAGGAACCTACAGGGTCGCACACCTTGATACTCGAGTTTTCATATTGATCGGGTAGCCTTTAGATCGAGTTATTGGATAACTCGGATCTATTTGGGAGATTTCATCAGCGCCAATGGGCCTGATGAGATGGAAGAAACTTATTGGGGCCAACTTCCGTTTTTGGCATATCGATCAAATTAACCATGGTTAGCCTCATTTAACCATGGGTTAAAATTGGATTGGATCCAATAGCTTGGTTAACATGCATAATGGACTTTGGGCTTGGCCCATTGTTTAGTTGGGCTTGCTAATAAGTTGTATTGAAGGGCTATGAGGCTTGAAGGGTATAATGGGGATGAATTAATAGGATAGGCGCATATGGGATTCTAGTTGGACTAGAATTTGCGCCTATGCCTTGTTTGGTATCTCCTAGGTGATTAAATCAAATTGGATTTGATTAAATCACACAAGATAATTGATTGGATTGTGTTTGACAATTGTGGGCTGATTATTAACATAATTAGAGTCCTAATTGGATTAGGACTTGCGCCCAAGCCACATTAGGCAATCCATCATATTGCCTTGACTAGGTCTTGGCGCATGGATGGGATTAATGCCTCATATGGCATGATATGGGCGCATATGGCTGATGCTTGCTTTGGCAAGTCTTAGGCGCATATGGGAGTGGAGATTTAATCAATATATTTGATTGGATAATCTCCTAGAATCATGCCCTAATTGTCAATACTTGCCATTCTCCCCTAACCGCCTCTTGCTCCTATAAATAAGCCCTTGCCGCCCCCTCTCTTCATGATGCTAATTCCTTGGAGGCATTAAGCATTAGAGGGCGACGGCTTGGAGAGCTTAGAGCTCTTCTTCTTCCATCAAGGGCGCAAGCATGTTTCATCTTCCTCCTTTTCCTTTCCTTGGCGCAAAGGAACAAGAAGGCTTGCGGCGTTCTCTTCTCCTTCCATCTCCTTGGCGCATCACATCTTGGTGGTGGCGCAAGTTGCTTGGAGGACTCTCCTAAGGCATGGATCTTCTTCCCGAGGCTAGCACCGGGCGAGGAAGAAGAAAACTTGAGGAATCCGTGTGTGCGAGACTGCAGAGGGCGAACACTTGGGCGCCTTCATCGACATCGGCTTCTAATTGCTTAAAGGTACTTACTATCACATCGTGTCGACCCCCTCGCAAGAGATCTTCACTGGGTTTTTGGGACTAGCCTGTTTCGGGGATATTCTTCCGCTGCGCATGTATTGTATTCTCTGCGAAAATTGTAAAATGTCCCCGGGGTTTCCCAACAGATGTCTCATAAGCGATAAAACTTATCCAGAGTATTAAAGCGGAATACATACAATTCTAATCAAATCAACTCAATAAGATTCTTAATAAAGATTCATACAAAATATTTAATTCATAAATCAATCAACGGGCAACTCCCCAAATCCCGAAAAGAAGTTTACACGTTCATGTTTATAGAAAACAGCATGTATATTAATAAACTCGACATAATCTCTCAAAAATAATACAAAAAGACACTAAGATAGTAATTAGAACTCTTGCCCTCGATCTTGAGATGAAGATGAAACATTTAAATCCCTCCTCTGTGTGATCTTTCGCCGGAATTCTGCCCAAAAATTGATTTTTGCCCTAGCCACCGCCTCTGTTCGTGTTCGTCCTTAGAAGCCCCATTAAACCCTCCAAAATCCTTTCTTTTATAGTTTAATCAGTGTAGAACCCATCTAGGAAGGCTTTTACAAAGTTTAGTTAAGGTTCGACTCGATTCGGGGTCGAATCGAGTGAAAAATTGAATGGGGCGAAAAAACTCAATGGCGGTAAACTGTTCACGGCCATGGCCCTAAGTTTTTCTATTTACTGCACATAGTGTATTCACAGCCCGTGAATATATTCACAGCCACGGCCATGAAAGTTGCGTTTGACCTCCATTTTGCTCCAAATTTGACGTATGATCTCGTCTTTTCATCACGAATCATCCTGTGGCATCAAAACTCGTAAAATCTATCGTTTTGAGTGATATTCATGGCCCATGAAAGATTCACAAGTGCAACCGTGAATATTGTATTTGGCCTCCATTTCATTTTTTTTGTCATTTTACCTGCATTTTCATTAAAACTAAGAAAAGTAAAGATTCCATACAAAATAAATTAAAAATACTAAAAATTAGTATAAAATCATATAATAAGCCCAAAATATTATATAAAATACAGGTAAAAATACGATGTAAATGCAACTCATCACTCCTCATGATGATACGAACCTACATGTCAAATTTCAGATCAAACGGAGCTTTCTGCACTCTTCACAGGCATGCACATGCATCCATGCATGGCCGTGTATGATTTTGCTTTTTCAGACTATGCCGAGATCTTCACAGGCATGCCTGTGCATCCAAGCACGGCCATGATGGTGTCGACCAAACTTTTCAGAACTTGACGAGGCATTCATGGGTGCACCCGTGAACACATAGCCGTGTAGAGTTATTTTTCTAGAAAAGAAAGTTTGCCGAGGTCTTCATGGGCACATCCGTGCATCCATGCATGGCCGCGAAAGCTCTCGCCTGTTTGACACCCATTCAGTTTTTCACCTATTTTCTTGATTGACGATGCTTAATTAATATATTATTTGAGTTTACCTTTGTTCTTATTCAATTCTAAGTTGCATGATTTCATATTTGTGTACTGGCTATGCATATATATGTTTTAGACGTTGTGGGAAGGACTGAGAGGTGAACCATAACGTCGGAACCCCCTTAGATTGATCTTGTAATTTTGGCCACAAAAGTAGGCCGAAATTACTTGAGGAGTCAATAATTCTTCACAGAACCCATTGGATCTGCTTAACCTAGTATGCCATGAGAGTAGGAGACTTGGGTTAAGTTAAATTCTGGATCGTGGCCTGAGAGGGAACGATCTGTACCTTAGAAGGAAGTACCTTAAGAACTTTGATTAAACAAATTTTAAAACACTTAGCATTGTCTTTCTATTATTCTTCAGTGTGGTGAAACCTAAAACCCCGTTCTTCTCTCGAGATTTTCATAGCGTTTTCTCTTTGTTTGCTCTTGACTTGCTTTGATTTACTTTCTTGCATTAGGACATTAGTAACCTTCTTCATTATTTGATCACTTAGCTATTGATTGACTGATTAGTTAATACTTGACCCCTAGTCCCAGTGGGATCGATACTTATTTGTTACGCAATAGAATCGTGCACTTGCGGCCCCTTATCAATTTCCCTATCTAGAATTATATTGATCATTTTGGTACCATGGTGAATCGGGACTTGGATGAATTCCTAATTGGCATTCAGAAGTATAAGGATCAAAATATCCACAAATATCATAAGTAATAGAAGAAGATGCCTTAACAGAGTGCATAAATGAGTTCATTTTATAAGCCAAAGAATCTACTTTTTCTGCAGGAGTGCACCATGAATTATTTTCATACTTACCTTGTGGCATGTATACCACACCTCTTTCAGTTGCCCATGGGTCGTGATTCAGAGACATCTCTTCAAACCTAAGCTTTTCTACAACCCAAAATTTTTTTGTGATCTTAGAGTCCACAAGAAATAAAAACTGTCAAGATCTAAGAGTCTTGTGCATAAACAAAAAAAAATGATCGGGTGAACTTAGAATTTTTAGAAAAGAATAGAAAGAATACTCAACCTGAAAAATCACTGCTTGTGACAAATCATCACAGAGGTAAGATGAAAAACATAGAGATATAAAAAGTCTAAGAATGCAGATTCTTCAATACCAATCGATCAGAAATAATTTTTAGATTTTTTTGGTGATTTTTTCAAAAAAATTTTAGTATCAGAAAGCTAAGAGAACCCTAAAAACCGAAATAGTTCACACTTTTACAGTCTGAAAATTTTCACTGGGGTGTGACACCACAAATTTTTTTTCACAGATTCTCATAGCTCCTGAAATATGCAGATTTTTAAGAATTTTTAAAATTATTGACATAATATCAAACTATGAGAAAAATAAAAATAATGCAAAAATAATACAAAAAATTCAGAAATTGTAGAAATCATAGCCCTGTGATTTTTCGTCATGGTATGTGACGATCCAAAACGTACAAAAATGGAAAATAAAGTTAATTTGAAAACAAATAAAACTT
This sequence comes from Costus lasius, assembly GCA_027563935.2. Lineage (NCBI taxonomy): Eukaryota > Viridiplantae > Streptophyta > Magnoliopsida > Zingiberales > Costaceae > Costus > Costus lasius. Next base: position 115,541,066 of record CM050450.1, on the reverse strand, counting down.
AGTCTACTAATACTAACAACTATTTTGATATTAACAAACTAAGGTCCCCGGCAACTAATGACTTACAATTCATAGTAAATTTTATATTAATTATATATTATTTTTGAATCATATTTATGCTCTTTTGCTTGTTTTTAAATTCATTTGATCAATTATTTTAGAATCTACACCTCTTCTTATTTTTCATTATTTTCAAGTAAAAAGGGCTTAATTTCGAAGGATTTGACGAATGATCTGAATGTATGAATGAAATTCAGTCATCAAGAAGAAGTTACCTATCAATTTTCAAGCAAATTAGAGTTTAAGGCAAAACTACGGCACTACCGTGATTATTTTCATGGCCGTGATTTTATTGGAATAAATTTGAAGTTTACAGAAAGAATAACGGCACTGCTGTAATAATTATCATGATTGTAATTATTCTAAAAAATACACATAATAAATTACGATACTGCCGTGATTATTATCACGACAGTGATTATAATCATTGCCCAAGTCTTCCGCCACCTCCAAAATCTTATTTTTCCGAAGCAAAATTAGATAAATCAGAGCCCTAATCGGCAAATCTAAATATGCAGAATCGTTCTATAAGTAGAGGAGAGGATTTCAAGCCCAGGATTGTTTGTTAGCATCACGAATTGAGGGAGAAATAGAGAGAGGCGCCACTAGGGCTCGGCCTCTCACCGAGAGCTGTAGAGGCCACCTCTGGCGACAAAATTTTCAGGAGAGCTTCGCCCATAGGAGGAGATGATTCACCAGAAATTTTAGATCTAAAGAAGTTTGATCGAGGGAGAATTACTGTAGTAGCGCACCGTAGCAGTACTATAGCGACGACCCATAAAAATTCAGAGGGCTGTGAAAATTTTCATACCCCTGTGAAATCAGTAACTTTTCTCTTTCTTCCTCTGTCGAATTCTGATTATTTAAGATAAATTTTTGTTGTATTTTCGACTCCATGGTAGCGTAATATTTTCTTTGGGACTTAGGGAGTAGTTTCTTTTTAATCCTGTAATGACTGGATGATTTTTACTTTATTAGTTATTCTGTGAATGATAATTTTTTCTTTGTGATTTATTACTTTGAAATTATTATTTGCATATTTTAGAGTTTGTAATATGGATCGAGAAGTGATTTACAAACCTGAAACCCTTAGACTAGATCTAGTAACCTAGACTATGAGAGTAGTTAAGTCCTAGAATCCTAATTTATGATGCTTATTTTTCGTGTGAGTATTGATTCCACTGTTTCAGACATGAAAGTATGGACCGAGAGATGATTTTGATTGTTAGAACCCCTTAGGTAAAACCTGTAAAATTAAGATATGAGAGTATTTAATTTTACTTGAGAAGTAGACTTTGAGAGTTAAACCACAAGACACAAGAGTGATTTTAATTTTCTTTGTCTGGTCTACTTTTATTTAACACTCAGCAGCAAATCACGAGAGTGAAGGCTGTTCTGTATAAATTGGACGTCCAAGAGGAGACAATTTCTTTTTTTAAGTAAACTTTTCTTTATCATGATTTGAATAACTAATAAAAACTTTATTACATCTAGTCATGAGAATTAAAAAGTGATGAAACCTTAGTCCCAATTTTCTCTCTCTGATTTTTGACGACAGATTTCGTTATTTTGTTATTTTGTTTTTGCTTTATACCCATCGAACATCGATTACTTAGCTAGTAAGAATTCAATTATTTGGTACTTAACATGTAGGTCTCTATGGGTTCGATATCTTATTATTACTTTGACGTATCCGTGCACTTGTGGACACATTAGCAACGACACCAAAAACTTTATGTGTCCGCAAGTGCACGGATACATCGATGTAATAAAAGATTTTGAACCCACAGAGACTTACGTGTTAAATACAAAATAATTGAATTCTTAATAGCTAAGCGATCAATGTACGATGGGTGTAAAATAACAGCGAATAAGTGAAAACTGTAGTAGAAAATCAGAGAGAGAAAATAGGGACTAAAGTTGCATCACTTTTTAATTCCTATGACTAGATATAATAAAGTTTTTATTAGTTATTCAAATCATGATAAAGAAAAGTTTACTAAAAAAAAATTATCTTCTTTCAGACGTCCAATTTACACGGAACCAGCCTTCACTTTCGTGACTTGTTGCTAAGTGTTAAATAAACATAAACTAGACAAAGAAAAATTAAAATCACTTTCATGGCTTAATTCTCAATGTCAACTTCTCAAGTAAAATTAAATACTTTCGTACTTTAATTTTACAGGTTTTGCCTAAGGGGTTCTAACAATCAAAATCACATTTCGGTCCATATTATCATGTCTAAAATAATGAAATCATTAGATTAAAATATCAACATGTGAAATAAGCATAAAAAATATGCAATCTAGGACTTAGATACTTTCATAGTCTAGGTTTCTAGATCTTAATTTAAGGGTTCCAGATTCGTAAATCACCTTTCGGTCCATATTACGAACCTTAAAACATGCAAATATTCTAAAACTAATAATTCCAAAGTAAATAATCACATAGGCAAAATTATCATTCAAAGTAAACTAATAGATTAAAAATCATCAAATCATTATAGAATTAAAAAGGGATTACTCCCTAAGTCCCAAAGAAAAGATTACGCAACCAAAGTCACACGAACACGATAAATATTCATAAAAAATATTCAGAATTCAGAAAAAGAGAAAACAAGGTTTTACTGTAATCATAGGGGTGTGATAAAAACTCACTGCCCTATGATTTTGGAAATTTCCAGCTGCTACAGTACTGCTACAGTAAAATGCGATTTCCCCTTTTGGCTGAAATTTCTTTCATTGATTTCTCCCTCGTTTGAACTCCTTTTGATCTAAAATATTCGGTGTGTTGTCTCCTCCCTTGAGTGAAGCTTATTTAAAAATTTCATTGCCAGATATGGCCTCTACGCCTCTCGGCGAGAGGCCGAGCCCTAGCAGCACCTCTGCCAATTTCTCCCTTGTTTCTCCATGAGAATGCACGATTATAGGGTTCAATCCTCTCCTCGATTTATAAAACAATCCTGCATTTTTAGATTTTCCAATTATATCTCAGATTCTTCTAATCTTGTGCCAAAAAAATCAGATGTATAGAGCGATGGAAGACTCGGGCATGCAACTGTGTTCTTCCCCAAATATTAGAATTACATCCCTGTGAAATTTTTAGTTCAAATTTCAGAGGGGTGTGATGACAAAAAATCCCAATTTCACCCCTAAGCTTGAAATTTCGTCCTGGTTACATTTATGGCCTTTGATTTCTTCAAAACCCATGAAAACTAGCGTATTTTACCTGAAAAGTCAAAAAATAAGATGAGGTATAGATTCCGAAGAAATTGACCAAATTAAGTTTAACGACAAGTAAAATAACGTAAATATGACTCAAAAAGACTGTATGATTAACATAAAATTTACCATGAATTTTTGAGTTATCAGGAGGCAACCTAAATTTCTGACTCTTATAGTCTTATGTTTTAGATTTTTGATTTTCTTTAGATTTTTAATAATTTTTGTAGCATGATTTGATGATTTTTTATAGATGAAAATCTCTAAATTAGTTGTTTTATATGTAGGAATTTTTGAAAATTTTTTTGCTTGAAGTACATGTATCAGAGGAGACATCATGGTCATGGCCGTGAGTCACTCACGGGCTGTGAGCATTATTTTGCTAAGGCGACTTAAGGCACAAAAAGAATCATGGCTGCAGCCATGAACGACTCACAGACCATGAAGACCCAGTTTTAAACATTACGGCGAGAGTTAGGGTTCACGTCTACGCTCGTAATTTTCAAAATCCTCGCTGATTTCTTCCCTCTGAGGTGACGATTCTTCCCTTCCAGTCTTCCTCGACGTTTGGCGAGCCTTTCCATTGATCCTCCGATGAGATTTCAGTTGGATTTCGTGGAAAATCGCAGATGATCTAAAGAATGAGGGTTTTGTCACCGCCGCTCGATTTCATTCGAATATTACATAAATCTATGAGCAATCCTTCTCTAAAGCAGGATTTTGGGTTTTGTTACTAGTTTAGTAGGCTTTCCCGACTGATTGAACTTGAATTTCACCAATTTGCTGGGATTTTTTTCCAATTCTTGAACAAGAGTTTTTTTGCCATTATTGTTCATTCGGTTTTTCTTAAGGAAAATCATATCCACATGCTTTTACTGAAAAATTATGGCACCATGAAGAGCATTGAGGTCTAGACCGTATGGGGCAGTAAGGAAAACAAGGAATTTTGGACAGCTCCCACGTTTCATATATCGTATGTTGCACGGGGTCTTACCCCATATATTTGAGCGGATATCATATGCTGAGAGGAGCCTGAGATTCAAACACAGACATCAGAGGCTCCGAGTACATCACAACCAGTTGAGATGCCACCCAGCTTGGCTAACATGGAGATTATCTCAGAGTAGCCTGCTAATAGGCCGGAGAGCAGAGATCAACGTATCGCGAAGTGATACGCAAGGAAACGCATCACGTGTTCCTCTTCAGTTTAGGGAGTGGGGTCGTCACAGCGAACTAGGACGTCTCCTCTAGAGTGTATAGTTGAGGAGGCAGCAGCTCCACATCCCCCAAAGTTTGAGATTGCTGTGACACCCGAGATACCACTGGCCTCAGAGCCAGCTCTGGCCATTGTTGAGGAGGTGCATATTGAGCAGTAGACTACATCCACACTGATGGAGGTGGAGGAGGCTATCCCATCTGAGCCTCCTTCTAATTTTCTAGAGTCTGCCAGGCCAGCTGATACGGAGTCCATGGAGGCTAAGGATGCTGCTATTTTTTATTCAACTCGGACCCCTGAGATATCATCTTCACCTTCAGATCAGGGGGTGGGGGGGGGGGGGCACTCACTGATTTACCATCGGACATTCTATTCCCTACCTGCGACAGATCAAATATCGGAATAGGGATCAGGAGAATAGATACAGAGTCATGATGACTAGGGGAGTCATCAGTACCAGATACTGGGATGACTAGACTTTGCAGACCCAAGGATTGTTTGATGACATCCAGTGGATGTTGTCGAACATAGGGTGACAGGATTTCTATCATCAGAGGCATCCCACTTACGTCCAGCTGACCTTAGAGTTTTTCAGCGTTGTCCAAGTTACTATGAATAATTAGGATGACAGAGATCTAGGATGTATTTCCTTCTGGTTGGGGAATTGGGATCATATTTTGACTTTGCATCAGCTCAGCCACATCTTTGGTTTCCCAGCAGATGTGACGTGTGATAGGACTCGCAAGTGCACGGTCTATCGAAGTAGTAAATAATATCGTCCCCACAGGGAGCAGGTGTGAAGTACCGACCTTTAGTATCATTGAAAGCTAGATGGTTCAAACTCAGAATTAAAGAACTGCACTAAAACTAAACTATCGAATCAAGAAGTCGACGACTAACCGGGAAAATACAATTTCAAGAAGTGTTTGGAACTTCATGTTTTACCACGTTGAATGCTTTATATGCAAAACATTTAATTAAATTGAATTAGAAAACGGATCTCCTTCTCTCGAAGCGCAATCCGACAGTAAATAACTTAAGGCGATATCTCATAGGGTACGAATTACCTTCTCTCGAAGCATAATCCGGTGTCTAGCATAAGCTAATCTCCTACTCTCGTAGCAAAATTACCCTAAGAGACCCATTAGGCTCTATGAAAGACCGTAAATCCTCGAGTGACGTCGAACAACTCTCGTAACTCTAGTCATAAGTTTAAATGAGCACGATCGAGTGTTACGATTCACCTCTCGGTACTTCTCGTAACACTTAACACATATAAATGTTTTGCCACAACATAAATATGCAATAAGTGCAACTCATTTAAATAAAGAAAATTACTTAAAATAACACTGATATTCATAATAATATTTTACATGTGGAAATATGTTCAACGGGCTATGCCCGAGCTTCGAACTAGGGTTTTACACTAAGAAACACATAGTTACTCAATGAAAACCCAAGAAAATATAACAAAAAGTTAGGAAAATTATAGAACAAGGGTAGGAGACAACGAATCTTCCGTCCTCTCTCGAAAGCCCCAAAGAATCCGGTCGAATCAAGCCCTCGAATGTAAAAATTGTCCAACTTTTGCCCTAGTCGCGTTCTTCCCAAGTTTCCCCCTCATAACCGCCTAAATTTCTCGAATATATACTTCAAACGAAGCTTTGGGTGGTTAGGAAGGTTGATTGGATGTTTCCCTCATTTTTCTGGCATCTGGAGCGTCCAATTTGGTGAAGAAACGAGCAACGATCGCGATCTGCGAACGCGATCACGGCCGTGCATCTGGACATGGGCATGCCGTGCTTGGCTCGAAAATTTCCGAATGCATGAACATGGGCGTGCGCACGGCGGTGATGAGATCAGCCAAACCTCGATTTTCTGTCGAACACGGCCGTGACAGCCATCACGGCCAGGCCGTGTTCTCCTCGTTATATGCAGATTCTGATGCCGCGATGAACATGGCCGTGATGGTAAGCATGTGCATGCCGTGTTCTCCATGGAAAGCTCCAAAATACTCTAAAATCTTGCCTGTGACCTTTCCGAACTATGACGAATCTTTTCATAACTTTAAATCTTCAGAATTCTTCACAAAAATGTAGAGAAATGGCCTGCATTTCACAAATAAACGAAAAAGAGTGAACATTCCATACTTTACAAGAAAAGATATCACAATGTGACATAAAATAGAACTTAAGCCTATAATGATGGTATAAATATGACTCTAAATCCTATAAAAAATAACACCTATCAACATGCCTCCGCCCATTCGAGTATATGGACTGGACTTGCTGGCAGTTGATTTCAGGAGAGACTAGTTTTGACCCCAGGACCTCGAGAGCTACTTATTTCTCATGCCTAGCTCTTCGGTATACTCACTGCATTCTTACACATACCATCTTTGGGCACGTGGAGAACGATTAGATGGTCAGAGCTTCAGAGTTATTTTTCCTATGGACCATGCATACCGGCTTCCACATCAGCACGTCATTCCACCTCGTGAAGCAGCTTTAGAAGGTGGCAAAAGCGCTGAAGGGAGTATTAGTTATGAGTGGTTTGGTTACCACGATTATATGCTGTTTTTAAAGAACATATTTGTTAAACCCTTTTTCGAGATTAGAGGTATAATCCACTGATGATTTATGGATTAATCTTGTTATTTTAATCTTTGTTATGAATTATATAGGGTTGATTTGATTAGAATTGTGTTTATTTCATAATTTTACTCTTGCTAAGTAATTGTATGTCTTATTCGTCGTGAGAAGGACCAAGAGGGGAATCACGACGTCGGATCTATTCTTTTCAAACATACAAATCCAATCACAAGAGTATTTTGGATTTGTTTGAAGGATTTTTATGATTTTTCACAGAACTTAAGGGGCCTATTTATGGTAATTGTCCCGAGAGTAGAGGATTAGGTACCAGATTACACTTTGAGAGAAGGTAATTTGTACATTAGGAAAAATCCCTTTCAACACTTTAATTTTCTATATAAAGATTTATTTCACTAAATTCATATTCGTCAGCGTGGTGAAATTCCGAGTCTCGACTTTCTCAGTATCAATCTTTACCCCAAACTTTTGCTTTAGTTTCTTCGTCCTAGAAGTTTCAAAACAAAAATCATACTTTAAATTGTCTAGTTATAGATAAAACGCGTTAAGTATCCCGCCTGGGGAGTATACCAGATCCTCGTTAGGAACAATATCTTATTTATTACTTCCATAAAGCCGTGCACTTGCGGTAGCATCAAGTTTTTGGCACCATTACCGAGGATCGACCCTTTGGGGTTAAACGAGGCTAGAGGCAACTTTAGATTAGATCTGAATGCATGTATAAGGATTAAGATGATCATGATGATTGGTAGCTTGTATCATCTCATCTTTAGGCATTCAGAGACCACCATGAGGCTTCCGAACATGAACCGTACTAGAATTTAAAGGCCACCATGAGGCTGCCGAACATGAATCATACCACAGTTCATGTTCAGCAAAACTGAATCATGGATCCCACATAGGGTGGGGGAGGTCCTAAAGAGGCAGCTACTCCTCCATCATCATTGTTGAGAGTTTATTCCTCCAGTCGTGCCATCCACCACTGCTGGACCATCTGCATTAGCCGGACCATATACTTCATCTCCGATGGACACTTCTTTATATCAGATTCGAGCTGAGCAGTGGAGGATGCGCGATGAATTATCGTGTTTAGAGCAGGGTCATACGAGGGCATTAGAGTCTCTTCGCACAATTGAGGAGCTTTTGCGGCAGCATCTCCCTGGCCTATCGATGCACCATGCAGGAGATAACCAGGAGGAAGACTTTGAGGATACTGAGATTGATTGATATCCTTTATGAGTATTTTTACTATTTTATTTTATTTCTATACATTGAGAATGATGCTTACTTCTCTTTGTTACATCTGACTTGCATATTCCCTTGAGCAGGAGCTGATTTATAATTGATTGATGCTGGATGCAGTGCACACATTTGTTTTCATGATATTATTTGTGTGTGTGCATTTTATTTTATATTTGTGACCTGTCACTTGTTACCTATGATGGTTTTGTATATATATATATATATATCGCGGTAGTTGAGATTCTAGATATGGTACTTGATGAATTTGATGGGTACCATGTATATTTGATACTTGTGATACTTTTGTGATCGTTTGTGATGGTATGATGATGATATGGATGGTAATTAGTTGTTTTTGATATTTGGACTTGATATTATGATGAATAGTGATATCTGAAATGGTAAACGTCATTTGTATGATGAAATGTAACATATTTGGTGTTTGAAACTTGATTACATTGTAAAATAATATTATTTGTGATGTGATGCAGTTTTTGAAATTTCCTGATGTGTTAAATGCTATTTTGATATAATTGTACAGGGAATCGCTTATATTTTGAGAGAAACTTTTGCAAAAACTTGATGCAATCGCAAGTGTACGGCTTTATCAAAGTAATAAATAAGATATCATTCCTAACGAGTATCTAGTGGTCAAGTACAGATTATACGATTTATCTATAGCTAGACGATTCAAGGTGTGATTTTCTTTGGAGGCTTACAACACGAGGAAACAAAAACAAGCATTTAGGGTAAAAATCGATACGGAGAGAGTTGGGACTTGGGGTTTCACCATGCTGACGAATATGAATTTAGTAAAAATAAATCTTTGAACAAAAAATTAAAGTATTGAAAGGGATTTATCCTAGTGTATAGATTACCTTCTCCCGAAGTGTAATGTGGTACCTAATCACAACAATTCCCTACTCTCATGATAGTTATTGTAATTAGGCCTCTTAAGTTCGGTGACAAATCATGAAAATCCTCTAAACAAATCCAAACTACTTTCGTGATTGGATTCGTAAGTTTAAAAAGAATAGATATGATGTCGCGATTCACCTCTCGGTGCTTCTCGCAACGTCTATAACATAAAATTACTGGGCTAGAGTAAAATTATGAAATAAATACAATTCTAATCAAATTAATTCTATAAAATTCATGACAAAGATTAAAATAACAAGATTAATCTATAAAAATCGCTAGTGGGCTACACCCTTAATCCTGAAAAGGGGTTTAAGCGAACATGTTCTTCTAATACAGCATATAGAGTATGTTAGGGTATGCCCTTAAGGCTAATGTTTGAGGCCTTGGGTTATTTTCAGTATCATGTATAAACTATATATATATGTTTTTATAAAGGCAATTGTTGTTATTCAGATTGTTACATTATCTGCTGTTGTATGTATACTTCTGAGTAATGTCTCAATGATGTTCAGCTTAGCTGACATTCAGTGTTGTCCTTAGTCGAGATATCTCGGTGAACATGAGACAGCCTTGATATGATTGAGACTAATATGTGTTCTAAACTTATAGGATGCTTCGGGCATAGAATAAGATTTAGACACATAGGTGCATTGGATGTACTGGACTGACCCTACTTAGGATATTCAATTGTTTGTCACAATGTGAATAATCCTTGTATGCAAGCAAGTGGTATATTCCCTCTGACTTGAGATCACTTGTGTTTCTAAGTGATGATTGGCATTATCTTGAGGTAGTTCAATATCATTTGAAAGATAATGGTTAAGGATTATCTTGGATAGTGGGCATGAGTCATGTTAGGGCACTTGTGATAGATATAGGATTGCCTCTCCTAGTTGGAGTGTGATGTTCTAAAGGGCCCCCTGGATGAAATGGTTGAGAATGTGTATGGCCATACCCAGACGACTATGTTCGTCTGATCTAACCATTTTCATCATGTTGGAATCGCAGGCTTGACATGCTTGTCCAATGGGAACATCTAGTAGCAAAGGGAAACATGTATGCCAAGTGAATTAGATTCACACTTGTGCTGTGGTTTGGGAGTAGTCTTGGAAGACTCTTTCCTTCATAACGGGAGACAGTGATGTGTTGCTAGATACCCCTCTCTGATCATGATAACGTAAGTTATCGTTACCGACATTGAAGGAAACCCTTAGGGTCGCACAATTTGATGATATAGCTTACTTATGTCAGATCGTGTGAACTGGAGGAATTTAAGCTCTGATTGGAAGTGAGATCTAGTCTAATCATGTTTAATTGATTAGGGCATATGATCTGTAAGCTTCGATCGGGAGGATTGATGCTTGATCGTAAAGATCAGGGGTTCAATGAGATGTGTGGTTAGATCTTGAGCCATATGGTTCAAAGAGATCATAACCAGGGCTGGTTCGACTTGATGCTTGAACCAATTCGAAATTGGACCGGTTCATTAGTGAACGCATGGTTCAATTAAGAGGGAAGTTTTCGATGGGTTGAATGGGAGTTAAGGAGGGAGTTACATGTTTGATTCTTACCATATGTGGTAACCGAACATTCCTTCTTGGTCTCTCTCTCTCTCTCTCACGGTTTCCAGAAGAGCTCTCGTTTTTCTTCCTCTTTTCGGCTCTCTCTCGTGTGGATCTTTTTCACGCAAGGGAAGAACTTCGACCAGCCAAGAGTGCACATCTTCCTCTCCAAGACACGATTAAAGACTCCTTGGTGTCTTTGCTAGCACAAGGAACACAAGGAAGGAAGTCGACATCATCTTGTGTGTGACATCTTTGGAGAAGAGGCACTCGCCCCCTTTCATCTTCCAAGCCGCCTCTTACATCATGGCAATGGTAATACTCTAACTTGTTCTATACAAGTTTTATAAGGTTGATCATGTGCTCAATCTATGCGATTCTATGATGACCTAGTATTTCCACTACAACAAGTTTCTGAATGATGCTTGTGACCAAGGTTTCCCAACAGAGTAGTGAATTCAACATGAAAACTTAAATAAATTGCAAAGAGACACTAGGAAAGCAATGAAAACTCTTCTCTTTAATCTGGAGATGAAGATGAAGCCTCTAATTCTCTCCTTTGCGTAATCTCTTGCCGAAAATTGCCTAGTCCCCTGAAATGTGCCCTAGCCACTGCCTCTATTTGTGTTCATCCGAAAAGGCTCCCTTTACCCTCCAAAAATCTTTTTTTGTACTTTAATCAGTTTAGAACCCCTTTAGGAAGACTTCTGCAGAGTTTGGTTAAGTTTCGACTCGATTCGAGCCGAATCGAGCGAAAAACCGAGTTGGGCTGAAATACTCACTGTCCGTGAGTCGTTCATGGCTGCGGCTATGAAAGTTTCTGTGAAGAAAACTCTTTTGCATCGAGGCATTCACGGCTCGTCAATGATTCACGATCGTGATTGTGAAAGTTTCTGTGTACAAAGTGACTTAGGCACAGAAACGCTCCTTGAAGCACGCGACATTCACGACCCGTGAAGGACTCACAACTACCACTATGAATGTTGCGTCTGACCTTCATTTTGCCCCAAATTTGACGTGTGACCTCGTCTTTTTCTTGGGAATCATGCCATGGTCTCAAAACTCATAAAATCCATCAATTTTGGGCGATTTTACTTGTATTTTCACAAAAATCAAGAAAAGTAAAGATTCTATATAATAGGAGATAAAAACACTAAAAATTAGTGTAAAATCATATAGTTAAGCCCAAAATATCATATAAAATATAGAGAAAAACATGATGTAAATGCAACTCATCAAAATACCATAGACTTCAACTTTGCTTGTCCTCAAGCAATATAATGTATATAAAGAAAATGTAAAGATAAGGAATACTTATTCATTCTCCCCAGTCATGTTCTTAGTCCATAATTTAAGCAATTAATCTTTCAGAACTCAAGTAATTTAAGAAAAATCATAATAGAAATAAACTCTCAAGATTTTACAATCCAAATAAATAAAAGTCATAATTCATATCGTATCATTCAATCTTCACCTACTAGGTATCAAATACTCTCACCTTAATAAACCCACTATACTTGATAGGTGAATTTTACATTTTAAGATTTTTGGTGATGTTTAAGGTAAAGAGACTTTTAAGGCAATTTGGTCTTTAAACGGTTATATACTCTTTCCTATTAGGATCATAACATTGTTTAAAGTATACCGCATAGCAGTATAATATAACTCATTGTCTCAATCATGAAAAGTCAGCGGAGTTGTTCACTTGACCTCTAGCTCTCCTCTTTTTCTCCACTTTTTTTATATCAAACTTTGGAGAGAATCGATCATGAGTATGGTACTTAAACCGTACCAATCTTTTTGCATGAGGGATAAATATTTATTTTTAAAGTTTTCCTTCTATTACTTGATCGCAACAGATTTAAAGTATACCAACTCGCGGTATAATATAACTCATGACTTCAGATCCTTCAAAGAGAGGAGTTGGAGTAAGTCTTATTTAAAATATTATCACCAATTTTCTATTCATGAAAAGTTCTCCATCAAACATAGATAGATAAATTAAACTTTAAATAAGTATATTAAGCATGTGTCGCAAGAATGTATAACAGTTCATACATATATTTTATCTATACCAGAATTGAATTTGATCAACAATTTAAGTCTGCATGAAATTTCAAAAATTCCTAAGTCATCAAATCAATTACTCAAAGTGCTTTGTAATTACATAATCAAAGATAGAACAAACTCGTGTATCCTTAAAAATCATAAACATTCAAGATACATATCTATAGAAGCTCGAATACAATCAAAATACATGAAGACACCCTAGACTTAAATTGTTGCATATACTCAACATTTAGTTAATACATGACAATTTTTAGAAAAAAATTTGCAATAATTTTCTTTAAAAATAAGCGATTACCTATACAATTATATCAAAATAGCATTTCACACATCAGAAATTTTCAAAAACTGCATCACATCACAAATAATATCATTGTACAATGTAATCAAGTTTCAAACACCAAATACCATTCTATTTCATTATACAAATGACGTTTACCATTTCAGATATCACTATTCATCATAATATCAAGTCCAAATATCAAAAACAATTAAATATCATCCATATCATCTTCATACCATCATAAATCATCACACAAATATCACAAGTATCAAATATACATGGTTCCCCATCAAATTCATCAAGTACCATATCCAGAATCAAAACTTGATGTGTAGCTTCGTCTTTTTTTTTTTATCATTCCATGGCATCAAAACTTGTTAAATCCATTGTTTTGCTTGTATTTTTATGAAAACAAAAAAAAGTAAAGATTCTATACCATGGAAGATAAAAATATTAGAAGTTAGTATAAAATCATACAATTAAGCACAAAATATCATATAAAATATAAGAAAAAATATGATGTAAATGCAACTCATTAGCCGCCATGGCCTTACAAGGGCCCAATATGGAATTACGTGCTATTTATCTGAGTGCATCATAGTGCACGAGGAATGCAAAGCCTTCCACTTCCTGAGATAGTACGAAGGCACATGCATTAGTACGTAATGAAGGCGTGTGGCAATATGTTGGCCAAATGTTGATGTAAAGTGACATCACAACACCACATATGCACCGAGCAACCATACCTGGAGCAGGATGGACTGTACTTTCAGTTAGCGTTGTAGGGGCATGCGTTGATGCACATGAGATAGGGGTTAGAGTTGTAGAGCTAACTCGCGTACACGCGGGGCATTGAGTAGCCAACTCAGCTGGTACCGTAGGAGTTGGGATAGTGATTGCCAATTGTAGGCATAGTGGGGCCAAGCAGTTGATGATGTGTTGCATTTAAATAACATTTTCTACTATATTTTACATGCTTATTGGAGCTTAATTATAGGATTTTATACTATTTTATGATATTTTTCTCTCATATTGTATAGAATCTTCACATTTTTTTGTTTTCATATAAATGCAGTTAACATCACTAAAAAATGATGGATTTAGCGAGTTTTGACGTCATGAGGCGATTCGCAATAAAAAGGCGAGGCCATACATCAAATTTGAAGCAAATCAGAGTCTAGTGCAAAATATTCACAAGCACACCCGTGTGTCCACTCACGATTCATGAGTATATTGCTGCACAGAAAATAGGCTATTGTGCAGGAAGCAGACCTTTACGCCGAGTTGTTCATGGACGCGGCCGTGAGTCCACTCATGAGCCGTGAATAGCTAGTCGCAAAAAATAGAAGTGGGCACCAGAGATAGAAATATAGACCTAGATACTCATAGACATGCCCATGAGTCCACTCATGGACACCATGAAAGTTGCCGCCATACTCATTTCTACACCTGATTCAACCTCAAATCGAGTCAAAACTTTGGGAAATTTCAAGGGAACCTTTCAAAAAGGGTTATGGAGAGATTGAACTATAAAAGAAAAAAATTTTGGGCCGAATTTAGGGTGGATTTTTGGACGAACTTTGTAGAGGAGGCAGCTAGGGTAGAAGACTCAATTCTAGGTGATTTCTGAAGTGAGGATCGCTCGTGGAAGAAAGGAATTCGTTCGATCTTCATCTCCTGACTGAGGAAGGGAGTGATTCTTGATCTCTTTGTGTTTCCTTGTGAATTATTTGAGCTTTTCATGTCAAAATCAAAGTATTACATGATGTTATTCACAAACATGTTGGATTAAACTCCTATTTCAGGATTCGGGCGTAGCTCGTTGACGATTCTGTGAATTATTTTATGTATTTATGTTTGTTTAAGAATTTTAATGTGTTGATTTGATTAGAATTGTATGTTACTTTGTATAATTACCCTGGCCAAATATTATTACATTTTAGACCTCGTGAGACAAATCGAGAGGTGAATCGTGACATCGGAACTATTCTTTTCAAACTTGTGTTTTCAACCATGAGAGTAGGTTGAACTCACTTGAAGGATTTTTATGATTTGTCATAGAGCTTAAGGGGCTTAATTACGATAATTACTGGAAAAAGAGTAGGGAATTATTATGATTAAGTACCGGATTGTGCTACGAGGGGAGGCAATCTTTACTTGCGGACGAATCCCTTCTAACGCATTGATTTTTTTTACTTAGATTTAATTTTATTTAAATTCTAGATCGTCAACGTGATGAAACCCTAGTCCAAAATTTCTCTATATAATTTTCTACTCGAACCCTCACTTTTATTTTCAATTCTCTTTGAAGTTTTTGATTAAAACACATTTTGAATCTTCTAGCTATAGATTGAACATGTAATCGTAATTGACCTAACAGAGGACTTGAGATCTTGAGCCAATAGGAAGCTGCAAGCATGCGGCGATGGTCCCTACACAATTCTGCGAAGGGTTGGTGCCAACGATTATGTCCTCGACCTACCAGTGGACTCTCTCAACCCGATCTTCAACGTCACCGACCTGCTCCCTTTTTATGCACCCCTGCCCGATAGTGCCCCCTCTGATGCCATGGTGGACCCTTGTTCTCTGGAGAAAAATTCTCCCCACCCGGGGGAATTGACGGAGTTATAGATGAGCATTGGAGATGTCCCAACACCCTTGGAAGACACCTGAGAAGATTCCATAGGACAGGAGGAAACTACTTCAAAAATTTTAGGTCAAACGAAGCTCTGCATGGAGTTTCCCACCCTAGCCGTGAAGGAGATCACGACCATGACCACCACGGCGAAAGTAGGCATGCTCATGCCCCCACACACGACCCCAACCGTGACGCACTTGGCGCAAAACTAAGTCCCCGACGCGGAAGGAAGCACAACTATGATGGACAAAAGCATGCCCGTGACACGGTCGCGCCCCCACGCGGGAGAATGGCTGTGAAGGCGTTCACGGCCGCACTAGCCGCGCCTGTGACAAGCTCGGCCGAATTCACAGATTGCACTCTCGCTCGTGAATGAAAACACGGCCTAGCCCGATCCATACTATCAACTTGTCAAGCTTTCCAAGAGGAACGCCCCAAGAACTGACAATGGACCGCTACAACAACCGAGTCCTTAATACCACTCAAGAGTCGACCAACACCATGTAGAACTAACCCATGGTCAGCAAGTTCTGTTGCTTCATGGTGGCTTGCTCGGAGATGGTCTGAGCGTCTGCATCGGCCCATCAATGGCCCAATCGGCAGCCCACAAATCCCAGCTTATGCGCCAGCATCTCCTTGCTGCCATAGTTGGCAGTTTCTGCTTTATGTTAGTTAGGAGCATCTTTTGACTACTTTTAGGAGGTTATGGGGTAGTTGGCTTCTCTAACAACCCCCTCATGTGTTTTATGTGTGACCCCTTCCCTCTTGATCTATAAAAGAGGGGCAAGGGTTAGTGTAGTTTCAGTTTTTGCTGTAGTAGAAACTCTTCCCCACACGAGAGCCTAGGTCTAGTGTAACTCCAGCGTTCTTCGCTGCCTCTTTTCTATTTTCAATCAAAAGAGCCGGGGTGACACAACTCACCCCCACCGCCTTTCATTACATTTTGCGCCCCTTACATTTGAGTTTGTTGCATGTCTTGGATGAGCAGAGTCCTGCCTTCGCAGCGTTGTGGAGGAATCATGTGCGTGTGCTTGCTGTGAAAAATTGGGCTCTACGAGCGAAGTAAGTATTTTCCATTGTAGTTTGCACTGTTGCCTTCAACTCGCTGGGTTTTGCTCAAGTACGCATCAAAATTGACTTCTTTTCGGTTTTCACTAAGTTTTCCCTCCATGCACATTTTCATTTTCCCTCGTCTCAAGACCCTCTCCCATTTTCAGCATCATGGTTGTCACCACCGTAGCGTATTGAATTAAGGACAACCCCTCCCAAAGTTCCGATGCGTCAGTAATGTAGACCATGATGCTGAAAACATAAGAGCGCCCTTAGTCGAGGGAAGATAAACGTGATCGGAGGGAAAACTCAACGAAAACATGACAAAAATGGTGATGCTAATACGTATTTGAGCAATACCAGAGGTTCAAGGAGAAACGACGTAAAACTACACTAAAAATGAGTACTCTCCTCTCGTAGAGCCAATTTTTAGCAAGCAAGTCAGCATAGCTAGTGTTTCCCTCATGATGTTGTGAACAGTCAGGCTTCAGCTCATCCTGGACACGCAATCACAACTTAAGAACGGATTACTCCATCGGGGATGGAGGTTAAAGCGTAGAAGCGTAAAACAAATCCAAATAATGCAGGATTGAAGAGGAAGCAAGGGATGAGTACGCCCCAACAATTTGATTAAATGTGTTGAGAAGTGAGGAAAGCTTACAAGAGAGGAATAGACCTTGCTAGGTGCGACTATAAGCACTCTCCACTTCCTCGGAGTTAACTGGACCTAATAGACTTCTATACCGAGAAGCTACTACTATAGAAAAACTAAAGAACACACTAGTCTCCAATTCTCTTTTGTAGAATAAGAGAGGGAGCTCACACCATGATAAGGGTTTTGGATAAACCAACTAACCTATAACAATCTAAAAGGGGTCAAAATATATTGGAATAATAGCATAACAACCTTTGTACAAAAGCTACCAACTAAAGCTATAATGGTAAAAGTGAAGCTGGCACATGGGCTGGGTCTTCTTGGGTCATTGCTAGGCCATTGTGGATCGTCACACCATCTCCGAGCAAGTTGCGATGAAGCAACATAACTTGCTAATGGTGGGCTGGTTCTGTACAGTGCTGGTTGACTCTTGGGCAGTGTTGATTAACCGGTTATGGTAACGATTGGTCCCTGGCTCTTCGGTACGTCTTGTCATTAGGTTCATTGGTTGGAGTTGTTCCGTTGTGGTAGATGAGGGGCTGATAACTCCCATAAAATGGTCCAAAGGGTGTGTAGACCATTGGGAGCATCGAACCGTGCACTGAACAGAGCATTTCTGGGCTTCTGGGGCATTCATGGTCATACCCGTGCATCCATGTATGGCCATGAATCCTTCTGCATTTGGGCAACTCGTCTGTGCCGACCCGTTCATGGTCTTGCCTGTGCATCCATGCATGACCATAAATTCATCCGCATCCTGGCAATCGTTTTTCGCTGAGCCTTTCATGGCTGTGAAGCCAAGCACACCCTTGGTCGTGAAGTTTGTTCCGGCCTTCTTTTGGCTCAAAATTTTTAGGGTGTCTTCCTGGGGTGAGCTTCTTTGGCTCCATCACTGCCACTCCCCTCTTCCATCATTGCCCCTCTTCCCCGCTCACCAACTAAACACATGACTTTCACGTGATAGACTGTGTTTCCTTCCTTTCTCTTTTCCTTCCCTTCTTCTATTCAATTTTAGGAAGATGTACATTTTATAAAAGCTGCCTAGTATAAATATTAGAAAATCTAGCTAAAAATGTGTTTGCCCCAATAAGAAAATATACATAAATATATTTATGCTTCAAGACCCTTCGCTATTGGTTATGGTTTTCAAGAACTTCTTTGACTCAAACTAGAAGAGGTAATGTGCTTTGGCTAGGTTATCTAATGGGTCTAAGTAAGATAGTTGGTAGTAGATAGAAGCATGAGTAGTTCAAGACATTAGATGAGAAATTTGGCATAGTAGATGGCTTTATAATAAAATTCATCTTCTAAGTTAATATGAGTTAGCTCTTAAATTTGACTGTAAGTTTCCAATAATTATGATAAAAAATAAATTACTTTACCCAATTATAATTTTAAAAATGCACATAATGCAAGTTTATTTTATTGAAGGGAAAACTATTGAACAAAAATTGCTTGTATATTTTTCTTTGATAAATCGAGATTGGCAAGAATTACTCATGTTAGGTGCTATTCAAATCTTATTTGTGTAGGTTCTAGATCTTAAATAGTTTGTGTTAGGATCTATGGACTGTGCACTATGTACATGCAATGCATTTAGGAATGTAGACGTACATGCATTGCAGTAATTAATCATATATAATTAATCTCTAATATATTTATTGTCATCTAATTAATACAGTATGGAGGGGCTAAATTGTGTAGAATCACTGGCATAATTATTAGATCATTGATGGACTAATATGTAAATATGCCATTAAGTTTTCCTAATAAATATGGGTGTGGTCCCTAGTTGAGGTGACAGTTGTTAGAGAGTGCCTTCGTCTTGGTTTTCCAGTAGCCGCTCCATCTCTTTGTGAACGACATCACCATCAATCAGAAGACTCATTCGTGACAGATTTTTTCGCAACGCGTCGTCATGGAATTTGGTATGTCTTCATTAATGTCTAGACAATTTTATTGGTAACTTAGATCTTCATTTTTTCTAACAATTGGTATTAGAGCAGAGTTAGTCTTGCCTTTATTTTGTTTGGAAATTATTTTGGTTGTGATTCATGCTTTGTGATTAATTGGAGAAAAATAAAAAAAAAATTACGTGTTTGATTTTCTTGGATCAAAAATTTTTATTTGATTTTGCAATATTCAATTTTGTTCCATTCTTGTCTGCAGCACACAACAAGGGCTTTTTCCCTAATTGTTGTCGGCAGTCGTGGCTGAACATCGCAAGCATTTGCCCTAATCCCATTCTCGCATCGTATTCCCAGACACACCACAGGGCTTTTGCCTGAATTGGGGTGCTCATTCTATGAAGACAGGCGCAGGCAATTTCGGTAGGTATTCTAATTTTCGATAGTGTTTTCATCTTCATCGCCTATTTCTCATTGCTTATCATCGTCATTTGTTCCAGATGACTATGGGTGACGAACGAGGACATGCGATAGTTGATAGTGATGTTTTCTCGTTTGTCAATCAATTTTTCTCGCCCTTGCCAACGAGACTTTGACATTTGGTGTTGGTGAAGCCGAGTAGCATCTAGCATTCATTTCCTCGTTCATTGATCGATCTTTCTCGCCCCATCTAGTGTTAGCGAAGCTGAGCAGCGTCTAGCGATGCGAGCGTCAACGAGTGGCCCATTCTATATGGAAATGCCACCGCCATTGCCCATGTCGACGCTGACCATATGGAAGGGCATCTACCCTATTTTCGATTGGTGATAGAATAAGGCTCAGCGTGTGCAACTGGACATGATGAGTCGGTGACCCTCCCCTAATCGGTGACGGTGACGCATCTTCGCTGCTCTTCGCCATTCAGAAAAGGGCAAGGGATTGACTCTCATTGTCATTGTTTCTCCCCATTGCTCATCGTCGTCATCTGGTCTAGACGGCTGTGGGTGGTGAGCGAGGATGAGCGGTAGCCAGGCAAGCGCATATCTGCATCAAGCGACTATGGGCTATGAGCTTTGTACGTAGCCTGCTCTACCTATGGGCATGAAGCTTCTAGCAACTACACCTCTCCTGCACCCAATTTCGCCGTTCAGTTCTGGCGACTGCTGGCGTGAAGCTTCGAGTGGCTGCGCCAGCTGGACAGTGGAGGGTCTTGTTGGGGAATGCTAGGTGTAATTTAAAATTTTTGCAGTCCTAGGACGTGTTGGGGTATGCCCTTAAGGCTAATGTTTGAGGCCTTGGGATTGTATAAGTATCATGTAATAAACTCTTATGTTTATAACGGCATGGTTATTGTTCAGGTTGCTACCTTGTCTGCTGTAATAAGTGTACTTCTGAATAATGTCTCAAAGCTGCTCAGCTAGGCTGACATGCATATGTCCTTAGTCGAGATATCTTGGTGAACATGAGACAGCCTTGATATGATTGAGACTAATATGTGTGCTAATCTTATAGGATGCTTCGAGCATGAAATAAGATGTAGACTCATGGGTACATTGGATGTACTGGACAGACCCTACTAGGATATTCAATTGCTTGTCACAATGTGAATGATCCTTGTAAGCACCAAGTGGCACATGTCCTTTGACTTGAGATCACTTGTGTTTCTAAATGATGAATGTCATTATTTTGAGGTAGTTCAATATCATTTGAAACATAATGATTATAGACTATCTTGGATAATGATCAAGAGTCAGGTTAGGACACTAGTGATAGATACAGGATTGCCGTCTCCTTGTTCAAGGAGTGTGATGTTCTAAAGGGCCCCCACTGTATGAGATGATTGAGATAGTGTATGGCCATACCCAGATGACTATGTTCATCTGATCTAATCATGCTCATCGTATTGGATTTACAGGCTTGACATGCTTGTCCAATAAGAACATCCAGTGGCAAAGGAAACATGTATGCCTTGTGAAGTGGATTCACACTTGTGCTGTAATTTGGGTGTAGTCTTGGAAGACTCTTTCCTTTATATCGGGAGACAGTGATGTGTTGCTAGATACCCCTCACTGATTGTGATGACGTGAGTTATCGTTACCGACATTTAAAGGAAACCCTTAGGGTCGCACAATTTGGTGATATGACTTACTTGAGTCAGATCGGGTGGACTGGATTGTTTTGATTCAGTTTAAAGGAGATTAAACTCTGATTGTAAGTGAGATCCAGTCTAATCATGTTTGATCGATTAGGGCTTGAGATCGGTAAGCTTTGATCGAGAGTTTGGATGCTAGATCTGGGAGATCAAGAGCATCAAAGGATGAACGGTCAGATCTTGAACCTTAGGGTTTATTTTGGTCTGGACCAATTCTTGGGCTGATTTGGTTTGGTCATTGGACCAACTACATTGAACCGGCTCATATGTGAGCGCTTGGTTCATTTGTGAGATGAGATATGCGTTTGGTTCACTTCATGTGAACGCATAACGCATGTGTTAAAGACTTACCATTTATGGCATTTCGGTTTTGCCATAGTGATGAATGTCTCCACATTCGATCACAAGCTTTGGCTAACGCTCATCTCCCTTGGGCTCTCGACGACACTCGAACTCTCGGGTGGTAGAGGTTGACGAGAAGAAGGATCGGCCAAGAAAGCTTTCATCATCTCCTTCCATTCGACAAGGAACCTTGGGTGCCTTGCTAGCACAAGTGACGCCAAGGAAGTAAGAGATCTTCACCTTGTGTGTGAACTTTTGGAGGAGATCAAAGTTGCTCTCTTCTTCCAAGCCGACATCCAACTTCATGGCGTTGGTATGATCCCTTTAAAGATCCTTTCGCTTATACATAAGTTAACCATATGATCTACATGCGGTCTTGAGGGTGACACCCCTAAAATTGCATTTGCGCCCCCCTCTAGAAAGGGGCTTTATCCGCTTGCGCTCCCCCTTGAAGGGGACCCAACAGGACGCAGTGGAAAAAGCATTACACCCGAAACACATTCCTTTCCAAAGGATCCATTCGAGAGAGAGAACACAAGGATGTGATAGAGATATACCTCTTTTGCTTGTCTAGTTGTTGAAACCATGTTGAAGGCGCTCAAGTGCTCGCCCTCTACAAGTATCCACGCATCGACCTTCTCAACGTTGCTCTCTTCCACGCTTGGTGCTAGCCTCGGGAAGAGAATCAAGCCTTGAGGGTTTCTTCACTTCACTTGCGCCACCTTCAAGGAAGTTACGCCAAGTGCAAGGGAAGATGCCACCTACTCCTTGTCCTCTTTACTCCAAGAAAAGAGGAAGAGGATGAGTTTCGGCCCTTTGGAAGAGGAAGAAGAAATGTCACCACCAAGCCCTTCTCCAAGTTGCGCCAAGAGGAGGAGAAGAAGAAGACAGCTTGCGGCTTCAAGGAGGAAGAGAGGTTGAGCCACCACTATGTTACTATTTCCCTTGTTCTTCTTACTCACGCCAAGGAAGAAGTCCACAAGGCTCACGCATGCATCTATTTTATAGATGCAAGAGGCGGTTTAGCAAGAGGAGGTGGGCGCAAGTCATTAGGGTGAATTCGGCTAGGGTTTAGGGTTTGGGATGAATTAGGGTTTTGAGTAAGGTAAGTCTGCAAGACTTTACCATAAACTTCACCCCTCCATCCATATGCGCCTAAGACCTTTCCATAAAAGTTCTCAAGCCATATCAGCCCCAAGTCTTGCCATAGAGGCAAGCATACCATCAATGGTTGAAGGGCTAGGCGCCAAAAGCTTCCTAAGGAAGCATTAGGCGCCTTCCTTGCCCCATTATACCCCTTGGGCGCCAATGAGGTTAATTTCTCCCCATTATACCCTTTTAAGCCAATTCTCTCTTCATGATAACTAGTTATTGGGCCTCATTGGGTAATGAGCTAGACCAAACTTCATTACATGGGTTGATTAAGCCATTGGATCCAATCCAATGCAACCCTAATCCAAATGTGACCATTCTAAGTCAATTTCGGGTCAACCTGCCAAAAATGAAGTTTGGCTCCAATAACTCTCTTCCAACTCATCAGGCCTATCGGCGCTGATGAAATCTTTCAAATAGATCCAAGCTATCCAATAACTTGATCATAAGGCTTCTGATTAATGCAACGTCAAGAGTCTATTGCGTGTGACCCCGTAAGATCCAAATGACGATGGCAATGATGATAGAATCATCATAAGTAGTGAGAGGTATCTAGCAACACATCACTACTACCCATGTCATTGGACTTAAGTCATATGGCAACAACTCCAAACAAGCAATGAGGGTTCCTATGCATCATGTATCCCTTTGCCTAAACTGATATCCTGCCATTGGATTAGTCTCAAGTTCATTAATCCAATCTATTGGTCATGACTCAAACAGTATGGCCATACATTCCTGTCATGCACCAATGAGGTGGGGCACCCCAAAGTGGATATCATACTTCCAATTAATGGAAGAGGCAAATCCTACTATTGGTCATCCATGTCTCGATGTGACTTATGATATGCCCAATGACAATCATTTTGGTCTCCCATTTACGGAGAGACGTAAGACTGCATCAAAACACATCCATTATCAAATCTAGACATGAACACCTCAAGTCTAAGGATCAATGCAAACCTCTCGCATGTGAGATTGACTTGTTGACTAGATAAGTCAATCCTCACGGTGGGTCACTCCGGTGCATCCAATGCACCTGTATGTCTGCGTTACTGTGCCCCGCACCTAACCAGCTCATACACCAGTCTCACATGCACCAAAGTTGTCCCATATCGGGTAAGACACCTTGACTGGGGATTACTTATGAGAATGGAAAATGGTCCTTGCGAGTGGTCTTGTTCAGTTTCCGACAGTCGATACACATGCGCCACCCGGTAATGGTTCTTTGCGGGATCAATTCGTTATTTTCGTTCTTTACCACCGTCACTCCTCCTTTCTTTGGTACCACATGTATAGGACTTACCCACTGGCTATCCGAAATGGGGTAGATGACCCCAGCATCTAATAGCTTCAAAATTTCTTTCTTAGCCACCTCTTTCAAATTCGGGTTCAAACGTCTCTGGTATTTGATAGATGGTTTGCTGTCCTCTTCGAGGAGTATCCTGTGCGTGCATAAAAAAGGGTTAATACCTTTTATATCATCCAAAGTGTACCCAATTACCTTCTTATATTGTTGAAGTTTATTTAGGAGAAGACTCGTTTGCTCTAAATCAAGATGATTTGCTATAATGACAGAATAAGTAGAATTCTCACCCAAAAATTCATACCTGAGGTTGCTCGGTAAGGATTTGAGCTCTAAGTTAAGTTGTTTACATAACTCAGAATTCGGTGTAACTGATTCCTCAAGTTTTTCTACATTTGGTTCAACCGCGGTGCTTGAGTCAAGAATATCAGCATAGGCACGGACTTCTTCTTCCTGCTCTTCGTCATAATCACCCAGCAGACAAATTTTGAGAGGGTCGATGTTTGTCCGAGGGATGTAAGACGGGTCAAACTCATCGTCGACGACTCCGATACTATAGTAGGAATATGCAAAAAGAGGTTTCTTTAAGCTCTCGGTAATATCAAATTCAATCGTGTCTTCATCTACGCGCAGTGTCAGCTTCCCATTTTTAACGTCAATTATAGCACCGGCAGTGGCCAAAAATGGTCTGCCCAATATAATAGGAAGTTTAGAGTCTTCTTCCATCTCAAGTACAACGAAATCAGCTGGAATAAAAACTTTACCGACCTTTATTAGCACGTCCTCAAGAATTCCTACCGGATGTCGTATGGAACGGTCGGCCAATTGCAAAGAGATGTTTGTCGGCTTCAAGTCTCCGATATCCAGTTTCTTGCAAAGGGAGAATGACATCAGACTTACTTCGAAGTAATAAAAATATCGAACATGCTTGAAACCGTGTTTTGTAATTTCGATTACAGCACCGTGTTTTGTAACTTCTACCCTTCTCCTTTGATTTCTGATACTTTGAAACTATGGTTGATTGTAATCTTTCCTTCATGCTAGCTTAGATCTTTTTATAGGACATGGGGTGTAATCCCCTTGGGTTGTGAATGACTAGAGAACATCGATTTTTGTCAAGTTTAATTTTAGTATGATAATTTTACTTATGTGATGACTTGTCTTTAATTCTCTTTAGTTTTATAAATATCAGCATGTTTTAGAGTTTTGCGAAATAGACTGAGAGGTTGATCGTTTGAAATTCGGAACCCTAAAAATCATTGAGTTTGGAACCATCGCAAGAGATTAGGTAGTTCTTCGAATTCTGATTTTTAGTGATTTTATTGCCATGTTGAATTTCTAATACTTTGCATTGAGTTAATGTGTAAACTTGATTTAATCTTGCACGAGAGTGAGGATCGAGTCATCGGAAAACCTAAGTAAAACCTGTGTTGAGTTTTAGGATGCACAAGAGTGATCCTTGAGATTCCACATGAGATGTTTGACTTAGAATTCGGATGCACGAGAGTGATCTTTGAGTTCTTTATTCAATGATTCACTTATTTTCAGCATTGAGAATAGATCTTGCACGAGAGTGAGGATCGGTTATCTGCATGATTGTCTGCACGAGAGTGAGACAATACCTTTATGAAGTGAATTTGCACTTTATCATAATAGAATTAAACTGACAACCTTTATTTCCTTCTAGTCATTAGAATTAAGGTGGATGAAACCCTAGTTCCATGTTTATCTCTCTGATCGTCTTTTAGCATACTTTTCTGCATCTTTTACTTGCATCATATTCGATTTGCTTAGCTAGTGAGAATACAATTATTTGGTACTTAACAATAAGGTCTCTGTGGTTCGATATTTTTATTATTTCGAAGTATCCGTGCACTTGCGGAGACAACACTTTACCATTCAATGCCTGATCGGAGACACACCTTTTGACCTCACTTTATGCATGATCCTGTTTTTCTATCGATACATGCTTGAAACCAGTCTAATGTCGTGAGATACAATCAAGCTTGAAGAATAGCAAGGTACTCAAGTGAATTCTATAGCATATGAGGAGTTTTAGCTATCAAAATGAGACGTCCTAAAGTTAAAACTAAACTAAGTTCTAGAAATGGTAAAGTAAATGGTAAAGTGCTAGAAATAGTTTTAAATGAAATTTCCAAAAATTACAATCCTAAGCACCCCTCCCACCTGTTGGTGTATATGCCCTTAAGACCAATGTATGGACATGGTCAGGCATTGGTTGAATGTACTTTGATAGAACTATTACTCTTTATATAGGCATGGTCGTTATTATGCAGACTTCTCTACCTGCGTTGATGTATTGAGTTGCATAAATAATGTCCCAGGAGTTTGGATTGGATCCACTCTCATAAGCTATCCCTAGACAAGGTACCATAGCAGATATGGGACAGCTTTGGTACATGTGAGACTGGTGTATGGGCTGGTTAGGTGCGGGGCACAGTAAAGCAGACATACATGTGCATTGGATGCACTGGAGTGATCCACCGTGAGGATTGACTTGTCTAGTCAACAAGTCAATCTCACATGCAAGAGGTTTGCATTGATCCTTAGACTTGAGGTATTCATGTCTAGACTTGATGCTTTAATACAGTCTTACGTCTCTCCGTAACTGGGAGATCAAAACGACTGTCATTGGGCATGTCATAAGTCATGTAGAGACATGGATGACCAATAGTAGGATTTGCCCCTTCCTTATTGGAAGTATGATATCCACCTCGGGGCGCCCCACCTTATTGGTGCATGACAGGAGAGTGTGGCCACACTTGTTGAGTCATGACCAATGCATTGGATAATAAACTTGAGACTAATCCAATGGCAGGATATCAGCTTAGGCAAAGGGATCTGTAATGCAATAGGAATCCTCGTTGCTTGTTAGGAGTTGTTGCCATAATGACTTAAGTCCTATGACATGGGTAGTAGTGATGTGTTGCTAGATACCCCTCACTGCTTATGATGTTTACATCATTGCCATTGTCATATGGATCCTACGGGGTCACACGCAATAGACTCTTGACGTTGCTTTAATCAGAAGCCTTAGGATCAAGTTATTGGATAACTTGGATCCATTTGGAAGATTTCATCAGCGCCAATGGGCCTGATGAGTTGGAAGAAAGTTATTGGAGCAAAACTTTATTTTTGGCAGGTTGACCCGAAATTGACTTAGATTAGTCACATTTGGATTAGGGTTGCATTGGATTAGATCCAATGGCTTAATCAACCCATGCCATGAAGTTTGGGCTAGCTCATTATCCAATGAGGCCCAATAATTAGTTTTCATGAAGAGGAATTGGCTTAAAAGGGTATAATGGGGAGAAATCTCACCCCATTGGCGCCTAGGGGCATAATGGGGTGAGGGAGGCGCCTTTGCTTCATTATGGAAGTAAAGGGCGCCTAGCCCTTCTTCCTTGGATGGAATACTTGCCTCTAAGGCAAGTCTTGGGGCTGATATGGCTTGAGGACTCTTTTGGAAAGAGCTTGGGCGCATATGACAAGTAGGAAGATGTTTATGGTAAAGTCTTGGAGACTTTCCTTATGAACCCTACATGCACCCAAACCCTTGCCCTAGTCGAATTCTTCATGTTGTGCCTAGTCCTTCTCCTTGGATGGAAAGAATGCCTCTAAGGCATGTCTTTAGGCTGATATGGCCATTGGGCAAATTAGGATAGGTTGAATGAGGTTTATGGTAAAGTCTTGGAGACTTTCCTTACCTCAAGACTCCTTTATCCTAGCCGCCCACTTGGCATGATCCTAGCCATTGTCCTTGCCGCATCTTGTCCTATTTATAGGACCCCTTACCGCCCCTTCCAATGTTCGACTTCTAGGAGGCGTGAACATACATAGAGAGGCGTGAGCAAGGGCAAAGGGTGACAACAACAAAGGCTTGGCGCAACCCTTCTTCCAAGCGGCCGAAAGACATCCTTTCTTCTTCTCCTCTTCTTGGCGCAAAGAGAAATTGGGCTTGGTGGCTTCTCCTTCTATTGTCGCAAGCCCTCTCCCTCTCATAGCCATTGGCGCATCTTGCTTGAAGGTGGCGTAAGCAAAGAAGAAGAGGGAAGTTCTTGGCGATATCTTCCCTATTCCCTCCTTGGCGCAACTTCTCTTGAAGGTGGCGCAAGTGGAGTGAACGCTTGATTCTCTTCCCGAGGCTAGCACCGAGCGTGGAAGGGAGCAACGATCAAGGAGTCGACGCGTGGATACTTGTAGAGGGCGAACACTTGGGCGCCTTCAACATGGCTTCGACATCTAGACAAGCAAAAGAGGTACATTTCTATCACATCCTTGTGTGTACTCACTCGCATGGATCCTTGGGAAAGGAATGTGTTTCAGGTGTAATGCTTCTTCCGCTGCGTCCTGGGACTGCAAAATTTTAAATTACACCCGGCATTCCCTAACAGTGGTATCAGAGCTACTTGCGAGAAACACAAGGTGTACATTTGCTTGTATGAAAAATTTTTGGAAAATTTTTCTTCTATCCATGCGCGTTTCACTTAGAAAGCGTTTTTCATCCAATCTTCTCTTCTCAACTTCATGGCCGAAACTTGAATCTTGTTTATGCTTGATTTAAGACCAAAGGCGCACGTAGGTTTTGTCAAGTAGGACGGGCATTGTGTCTTCGGACTGGCCGGGTCTCTTGATATGACAAAACTGCCAGCCGATAAGGTCTTTGAAATCATCACGGAACTTGATCTAAATTTTGGCATGAAATTGGTTAAGAGAGTGCTTTGGATGATGTTGGCGCATAAGGTGCTAAAATTTGACTTTTCCGGATTTTCAAATTTTACATGCGCCACTTGATTGGGTTGATATGGTCATAGCGAGTGCCCTCCTGTGTTGTGATGTGGAAGCATATTTCCACTTGTGATGAATGCTTGTAAAATCCCTTTCCACCTGCGTGTGGTTCTCTCCCTATCTTGTTGTAAAAGAAATTTTCATCTTGTTTAGAATAGATGTAGAATTATATGATAGGTTAAGGCTTCATCTTGACAACAAGGAGTCTTCTTCAATCGGAGTCAGAAGTGGCGCCAGCTTTGGAAGCATGGTGATGGACTTGCGGCTGAAGGAAGGACACATGCTTTCGGCTTCTGGCATGGGCCGATCTGCTTTAGGGACTCGCAACCCTTGGATGCACGATAACATGTCACATGGCTCGTGACAAGTTATGTGTATGAAAAGGGCTATGACCATATTGACCAAACTAGCATGCCTGTGATGGTTTATTATTTGTCCATAGCATGCCTGTGATGCTTTTCCTTTGCTGCCTGAACCATAGGAAAACTGCATGCTAGAAAAGAATAAAACAAACATGCAAAAACTCTCAATTCAATATCAAGTCGATAGTCTTCTAACGCGTAGCCCTCATCAAGCTATCGATCGGTGGTGTTGTGAACTGTTTCCCACCCTCGTGGGACACACCCACTTATCTTTAGAAGGTGTGTGGTGACAATGATTTCCCAGTCCAGTTTTAACCTGGGCGTGCCTTCGCAAGGAAATTTGTTGGCCCTGGGCATAACGGTTAGGACCAGACTTGACTGGTTTTTCATATGTCATTGACATGATGAATTACTAGAGGCAGCTGTTGAGAGGATAGGGTTTTGTGTTGTATCCAGCCCTCGCTGGACACAAGGCGCCTAGTCTGTCTCAACTAAGAGGAATTGTGCATGACACAATTGGCTGGGATGCCTACCTAAGGAAGCATGAGACTCTCTGTGCATCTCAACTCACCCTCGTGAGTCGCGGAGACCTTATGTGAAATTAGAATCCTACTCACTTATTTCTATGTTGAGTTAGAGAGTTCTCAACTTGTTTTGGAAGTAGTGGGAGCATAGCATTTAATTTAAAGTCCTTGTTAAATGCTTTATCATTGTACTTACTTTATTTATTTGCTTATTGTAGAAGGCATCTCCTGATCTAAGATTGAAACTTTATAAACATAAACTGGATGGGACAAATTGGACAAAATGGTTCAAGATTTTGTCCAAGATACTGGAACAAGAAAATAAGGTGCATCTTCTTGAAAGACCTCCATCCCAGCCTAGTGTGTATTTCACTAATGACTGGGAGTGGAATGTCTATCTTGAACATTGTGAAGATAACGAACAGTACATTGCTCTTGTCTTAGAGTGCATGACCCCAGAGGTCAAGGTTGAATGTGATGAGATGGGGATCTATGATCTAATCATACATCTCAAAGGTCTCTTCACACCATGCTCTATAGACAATGATCAGGAGAGTTCTGTTGGATCTTCAGAATGTGTGCCTGAATCTGAGAAAGACCATGGTTCTGTATCTTCGAAGCTAATACTTCAGAAGACTGGGAATGCATGGGTATTTCGAAGAGGATTGATGGCCAAGAAGAGCATGACAAAGAGGAAGGGATGTAATCCATCCGCTTCAGGTATTGTGTTACCGAGGTCTTTTGTCTACTTCTTATTCATGGGTACTGGGTACCGTATGTGAGGCTCACATATGTTTTACATGTGCAGGAGCTCAAAAGAAGTAGGACGAGGAGGCTTGATGGGATCGACTCTCGGGTCAGGAACGGAGCATTGGATGCTGCTGTTGATATCATCTCACTGCCTTGAAGACTTTATATAGAACTTTGCTATTATTGTATCAGCTTATGTATTAGAACATCATTCCTTTTGGAAAGGACTTCAGTTTGAAATGATAAATAATATTTCTTTAATCTGAGATGTTCTATTGAAGTGATACAATTGACAATAGTTTATGGTTCTATATGTAACACAAGATCAGATCTAATGATTCAATAAAATTCCTCTTATAGCATTGTCACTTGAACCATAGAACAATGGTCACATCCAAAAGTCCATGGACTATTGGGATCATTATCCTTTCAGGATTATGATACATGTGAGCCTAGTTCAAAGGAACAATATGACAGATGCTGCCTTCATGGAAGGACTGTTGGCTTGTTGGATCTAATACACAAAATGTAAGTAGGCCCATGTAAACAAGCTCTAAGAGGAGTTATATATACTTCATTTAGGTGTGGGTATGCCTTACGCAACCCAAGAACTTTGGAAAAATCCAAGAAGTTCACAAATGAAGTATTGAGTCAAATTGAAGGATCTATTAAAGCACCTTGATTGGATCAAGATAATTAGTGGAGAATTTGATGACTGTCCTAAGAAGTGTGGAGTGACCTCACAGCTTTCTTAGCTCACCACTGTGTGGTGAATTTCAAAGAAAGAAAAGGAACACATTGAATGTGGTTCCATCTTTGAGTAGTCATGCAAATATACTACTATGATGTCATGCAAACAGAAGTACTGCTACTCCATAAGAAAATGTCTAAGTTAGCTTTTGAGTTAAGAACTGCAAATATCCCATTTCTTCAATGGAATTAGGAATGTAATGTGCAGTGATTCAAAAAGTATGTGTTTGTGGTGCACTATAGAGTGCTAATTCTATCCCAAGGAGAACAAAATATTTGTTGCTCACACTGCTGTCTCTCTTGTGAAAGTATTTCTCTTGAAAGAAGCCAGTGGGAGTAGATCTGATTTGGACAAGGTCCAGAATTAACCACAATATAATTAGACACAGATGGAGAGCAAAATCTCACATACAGGTTGAAAGTCAACCTGAGGTTCAAGTAACACAGGAATAACATAAGTCTGGATCGATTCGATATGCTGGGCATGACGAATTTTTCATCAAGCATGAACCTAAGACTTATGAGGAAATGGAAGCGGTCGGTGGACCAGATTCCAAGAAATGGCTAAGGGCCATGAGAACCATAATAGACTCCATGTCTGCTAATCAAGTCTGGGACTTGGATGAGCTGCCAAAAGGGGTAACTCCCACAGGCTGTAAAATAAATCTTCTGGGAAGATAGACATGGAAGGTAACATTGTTACCTTAAAAGGCAAGCTAGTGAACGTTAATTTCAGGCAAATCCACTGGGTGGACAATGATGAAATTTTCACCAATAGCTGAGCTTTAAGTCCATTAAGGATCTTCTTGTTATAATTGCATGATCAATCATGGCATGTTGTTATGATAACTGCTTTTCTTGCATGGACATCTGAAAAGATATCTATAAGGAAATAGCCAGAAGGTTCTCATATCAAGGCCATATAGATATGCATGATGTTATGCAAGCATGGTTGAAAAAGCCTGTGTTTACAAGAAGATCAGTGGGAGCACCTTAATAGTGTTTCTTATTCTAGATGATTGATGATATTCTCCTCACATGGAATGACATCTCAGCTCTTCACACGGTGAAGAAAAGGAAAATATGTATTCCGAGAAGAATGATCTAGGGAATGATGCCTACATCCTAGGCATGAGGATCTATAAATAGAGATCCAAGAAAGTCATTGCCCTTTAGTCAATCTATGTTCATCCAAGAGTTTCTGGAGAGGATTATATTGGATGATTCCAAATATTGATACCTTCCAGGAAGATGTGGTCTGAGTCTCTCAAAGATGTTGTGTCCTGTGGCATAGCTGGAGAGTAATAACATGGATCTAAAATCCTGATACATGGTGTGTAGGAAGGATCATGTTTTGAATAATATACTCAAGACCATTTGTGGCAAATGCTTGGAGCATAGCCAGCAAGTTTCAATCAGATCTTAGTGTTTAACACTAGATAGCTGTGAAAGCCATCCTTATATATATATACTTGGGAAGTATAAAGGATTGGAGTCTAGTCTATGATAGACAGGGAAGAATTTTGTGTACAAGGGTACACTGACACTTCGTTCTAGTCTAGTGACTATTGATCACAGCCAGGATTTGCCCTTTGCCTTATTATGGTGTTGTATGCTGAAAAAGCATTATGCAAACCAAAGCGGCAAGATTCTACAAATAAGGCTGAGTACATTGCAGCTCCTTGTGGCAGCCAAGGAGGCAGCTTCATTCATTTGAACTTGATCTAGTTCATAGTGCTTGATGGTCCAGTATAGTTCTTACTGGGACCATAGCATGAGAGAAGGAACTTGATGCTCAAGTATGTACTGCAGCATATCATCTGATCTTAGAGATCATGGATAAGGATGATGATCAAATTTGTTAAAATAAACATAGATAGCAATCTGGAAAACCCACTGACCTAGCCTCTGGCGCAGCGGAAGCTAAATGGGTCATACTAGAGACATTGGAACTGACTAAATACAATTTGTCCTTGGTCTTAGTGCAAGTGGGAGATTGTTGGTGTATATGCCCTTAAGACCAATGTATGGACATGGTCAGGCATTGGTTGAATGTACTTTGATAGAACTATTACTCTTTATATAGGCATGGTCGTTATTATGCAGACTTCTCTACCTGCGTTGATGTATTGAGTTGCATAAATAATGTCCCAGGAGTTTGGATTGGATCCACTCTCATAAGCTATCCCTAGACAAGGTACCATAGCAGATATGGGACAGCTTTGGTACATGTGAGACTGGTGTATGAGCTGGTTAGGTGCGGGGCACAGTAACACAGACATACAGGTGCATTGGATGCACTGGAGTGATCCACCGTGAGGATTGACTTGTCTAGTCAACAAGTCAATCTCACATGCAAGAGGTTTGCATTGATCCTTAGACTTGAGGTATTCATGTCTAGACTTGATGATGGGTATGCTTTAATACAGTCTTACGTCTCTCCGTAACTGGGAGATCAAAACGACTGTCATTGGGCATGTCATAAATCATGTAGAGACATGGATGACCAATAGTAGGATTTTCCCCTTCCTTATTGGAAGTATGATATCCACCTCGGGGCGCCCCACCTTATTGGTGCATGACAGGAGAGTGTGGCCACACTTGTTGAGTCATGACCAATGCATTGGATAATAAACTTGAGACTAATCCAATGGCAGGATATCAGCTTAGGCAAAGGGATCTGTAATGCAATAGGAATCCTCGTTGCTTGTTAGGAGTTGTTGCCATAATGACTTAAGTCCTATGACATGGGTAGTAGTGATGTGTTGCTAGATACCCCTCACTGCTTATGATGTTTACATCATTGCCATTGTCATATGGATCCTACGGGGTCACACGCAATAGACTCTTGACGTTGCTTTAATCAGAAGCCTTAGGATCAAGTTATTGGATAACTTGGATCCATTTGGAAGATTTCATCAGCGCCAATGGGCCTGATGAGTTGGAAGAAAGTTATTAGAGCCAAACTTCATTTTTGGCAGGTTGACCCGAAATTGACTTAGATTGGTCACATTTGGATTAGGGTTGCATTGTATTAGATCCAATGGCTTAATCAACCCATGCCATGAAGTTTGGGCTAGCTCATTATCCAATGAGGCCCAATAATTAGTTGTCATGAAGAGGAATTGGCTTAAAAGGGTATAATGGAGAGAAATCTCACCCCATTGGCGCCTAGGGGCATAATGGGGTGAGGGAGGCGCCTTTGCTTCATTATGGAAGTAAAGGGCGCCTAGCCCTTCTTCCTTGGATGGAATACTTGCCTCTAAGGCAAGTCTTGGGGCTGATATGGCTTGAGGACTCTTTTGGAAAGAGCTTGGGCACATATGACAAGTAGGAAGATGTTTATGGTAAAGTCTTGGAGACTTTCCTTATGAACCCTACATGCACCCAAACCCTTGCCCTAGTCGAATTCTTCATGTTGCGCCTAGTCCTTCTCCTTGGATGGAAAGAATGCCTCTAAGGCATGTCTTTAGGCTGATATGGCCATTGGGCAAATTAGGATAGGTTGAATGAGGTTTATGGTAAAGTCTTGGAGACTTTCCTTACCTCAAGACTCCTTTATCCTAGCCGCCCACTTGGCATGATCCTAGCCATTGTCCTTGCCGCCTCTTGTCCTATTTATAGGACCCCTTACCGCCCCTTCCAATGTTCGACTTCTAGGAGGCGTGAACATACATAGAGAGGCGTGAGCAAGGGCAAAGGGTGACAACAACAAAGGCTTGGCGCAACCCTTCTTCCAAGTGGCCGAAAGACATCCTTTCTTCTTCTCCTCTTCTTGGCGCAAAGAGAAATTGGGCTTGGTGGCTTCTCCTTCTATTGTCGCAAGCCCTCTCCCTCTCATAGCCATTGGCGCATCTTGCTTGAAGGTGGCGCAAGCAAAGAAGAAGAGGGAAGTTCTTGGCGATATCTTCCCTATTCCCTCCTTGGCGCAACTTCTCTTGAAGGTGGCGCAAGTGGAGTGAATGCTTGATTCTCTTCCCGAGGCTAGCACCGAGCGTGGAAGGGGGCAACGATCAAGGAGTCGACGCGTGGATACTTGTAGAGGGCAAACACTTGGGCGCCTTCAACATGGCTTCGACATCTAGACAAGCAAAAGAGGTACATCTCTATCACATCCTTGTGTGTACTCACTCGCATGGATCCTTGGGAAAGGAATGTGTTTCGGGTGTAATGCTTCTTCCGCTGCGTCCTGGGACTGCAAAATTTTAAATTACACCCGGCATTCCCTAACACCACCAACAAAACAAAGCATCGTCCATGATGCAAAACTACAGAATCAAGAATATAACAAAATAGGGAGGGGGTAGGGTAAGGAAACTCACAGGATCAATCGCGGGGGTCATCAGAGGGAGAATCATCATCATCTAGAAATCCTGGAAAGCAGGCATGAAGAAACTGCTCGATCCGCTGCATAGTCTCCAGGAGCTGTGCGGTTTGTGATTCGTGCTCTTGTTGCCTCTGGAGTAATGCCACGAGTAGCTCATGTGTAGAGAGTTCATGAGGAGCTCTAGGGTTCGGTCCGTCGGGAATGGGGCAGGACCTAATGCGGCTGTAGAAGGGGTGGCTGAGTCACCATCCTCAGGAGCTAGATGCCAATTCTCTCTGGATCGGATGGTCGTGCGCAAGGTATTCGGCAGCGGTATGGTCTGGAGGCTTCCTCTGAGAGTGAGGTGATAGATATCACCTTGGCGGACTAGCATCCGCATCGCAATGCAAGCCTCAACATCGATACGTCTGCTGCCCTTTGCTTCAGGAGTGCCAAAGGGGTTATGGCCAAAATGGAGAGCAAGGGGCGTCAACAGACCCCCAATGGGTGCAACTAGGGGCCAATCGCATCATTTTTGGAATTCCACAGTCGACCCGATGATAATAGTCACACCCGTGACTTATGGTGCCAATTTCTCTTCCCAGACTCCCGCTCCACAGAATGTTCTACGGTCGACCCAGCGATTAAAACCTCAGCCCGCAGAATTTTGGACCTTGGAGGCGACTCTTCAGCATAAATAAAGTTTTCCACAGAAAGTTCCTCAGGGGACCAAGCGATTTAAACCTCAGGCCGTGGTTCCGGGAGGCAAATCTCGTAGAGGAAAACATGAAATCCTAGTTTTTGCATAGAAACTTCCTCGGGGCATCCAGTGTTCGAGTCCTCAGCCCGTGGGTTCCGGAGGTAGTTTTGTAGTGCAAGTCTTTTAGAGTTTCAGTTCGGTACAGATTGTATCTCGGGGCGCCCAACGATGACATCCTCGCCCCGTGGATTTCAGCGGGGCCCTCCACTTAACTTCAAAATTTCCTCTGCTTATACCCTGCCTTTGCTCGTGCCATTTCATTACACTTCCCCGAAACTTTACGCACCCCGTGGAAAACCCTAACTCTGCTTTCGCCCCTTTTCGCCTCTCTTCGTCACCACCTTCTTTTCCACCACCTCGCCGGAGTTCCCTTCCCAGACCCCCACCTCTCCATGGCTCTTCGCAAGGTGTGCGCCAGCAAGGCCTCCTCCAGCAAGAGTCCGCGCGAACCGACACCCTCTGCCCCTGCTCTCACACTGACTCCCCCAAGTGAACCTGCGCCCACCGCCACATACTGTCTGTGTCAGGCAGGGAAGCAGCCTGCTCGCTCTTCAACCCCTCCTCCACCACATAACCCAGCCTTCCATCCTACTACTGAAGGCACTTCCATCCAATTCCGTGATGCAAAGCACGAAGCCCGCTATTTCGCCCTCTCCAGGCGGCGGCTAGTCAACACCCGATATATGGACGCTCCAACGCTGGTGCAGCTGGGACTTCTTGACGACATCCTATGGCTTTTCTGAAATTTGGGATGGGACCGATTTCTGAACTTAGCATCCCCCGCTCACGTTGGTCTCATTCTAGAGGTGTTGAACTCGATCTCCACCAAACACTCTGGGCCTAACAACGAGGTATTTCTGGTCTGCTTTTGGCTGAATAACATAGAGTATCGTCTTCCGCTTGAGGAGTTCAACTCTGTCTACGGTTTCCCCCCTGATGTCGAGTTCCACAAGCCCAGTGGAAACTGGGAGGATGCGTTCTGGAATCCCATGTCCTCCAAGGGGCATTACTCTTCTAAGAACGTGCGCGCCAGCTCGATTTCCAACCCCTGTCTCCGCTACGCCCATCCCCTGCCTCTCCCACACCATCTTTGTGTGCGGGGACAATGACTGTATGCTGCGACACATTGAGTTGATCGACTTGTGGGCAATGCTCAACCAATTTCCCCTCAACTCCGGATATCATTTAGCCAAGCACTTGGAACATGTGGGGCAGGCAACAAGAAGAACCGTCAGTATCGGTGGCTTGCTTACTTCGCTGGCCCTTCACTTGGGGCATAATGCCTATGGCACACCCAAAGCCATCGGCAGTCGATGCATCAACATCGAGGCTTGCATCGCGATGAAAATGATCTTCCGCCAAGGAGACGTTTACCATCTCACCCTTCGCGGCATTCTTCGAACCATACCGCTGCCTAACACAGCGCGCACCTCCATTCGCTGCCGAGATAACTGGAACCTCACAGCTGAAGATGCCAATGATCCTACTCTCTCCATGGGCGCCCCCGCCCCATTTACGTCCGGACCTGCCCCCAGAGCACCTCATGAGACCTCCACCCATGACCTCCTTCAGACCATCCTGCAACAACTCCAATCCCAGGGGCGCCACATCGATACCCTAATGGATAATGTCCAGTGCAAGTATGCTTTCCTACGTTCTTGTTTCCCTGGTTTCCGGAGCACTGCTGCTTATCCTCCGCGCGCGGGTGCTGATTCTACTGAGGATTCCTCTGGCTCTTTTGACGCCTCGTTCAATGACCTTAGTGATGCGGGGGATGACCCCCGCGACTAGCTTTGTGAGTCCTTTCAAATCCTTCTCCCTCATTTTTGTACATCTTACTGTTTTTCTATTTTGGCATCGAGGTCGATACTTCTTTTTGTCGTGTGGGAGGGGTGCATATGGCTAGGTTTTACCACTAAAATGCTTTTACCATTGGGTCATGTGGTTAGTCTTGTTTAGTATCTCACTTTTGCTATTGAATATCGTTTTTATCAGTACCTAAATGTCTCCCCATATTCTAGAGCTTTATAGTATATCTTGCTTGCTTTTGAGCACGATTTTATGTGGCTTCTTGCTGTTCGCATGATTCATCTGCACGATTCTACCTCTCTACCGATTTTTACTTTTACTGAACTATTGTGTTGCAATTCATCCCCTTGTGAATGATAACTAAAGGATAGACTCTTGGTAAGCTGCACACCTACTTAAATTGTGGGACGCCACTAGTCTACCACACCCAATTTGATATTGACTGGTTCCTTCCCCCCTTACCGGTTATAGACGAAGCATCCTCCACTTTTGCGTCATTTCGAAAAAAAAAAAAGAAAAAAAAAAGAAAGAAGAGGACAAAGATCCTCTAGCAACATTCCAAAGCTTTGTATGTATTTACATCACTTGTAGAACTTTTTAATGTTTTCCCTTTCTACTTCTATCTCAAACAAATTGGAGGATCTACACTATGTATTGGGAGAGACCAAAACATTGATTATTGGATGTGGAAACTATGTGTGGAACGCATTTACTTGGGGTTGCATTGCTTACCATTTAAATATCTGATAGGAGTCTGTAACTTGTGGGGTGTTTGACCATTGCATGGATCTGTGATAGCATTATCCTAGAGGGATTTGGATTCAAGTTTTATGGATCATCCGTACAGCTTAGCTTCATTTTATCTTTGCTTGAGGACAAGCAAGAGTTTAAGTCCGGAGAGATTTGTTAAGTCATTTTTATATAGAGATTCCTACGCGATTTTACCGTTATATCTTCACTATTCTTGCATTTACACCTAATTATACTTCAAATTATTGCAATATCTTCAAAATCTACACACTTTGGTGTTTTTGCCTCATTTCAGGGAAAAAACGAGGGAATGCGACCGTTTTCAGCTGGATCAGTGTTCTCAGCAAGAATCACGACCTACCCAGCGACCAGAATCACACCTCGTGGCTTCTGTGTCACCTGATACTGATTTTCCAGATTTTACCCTTCGTCTTCCCTACGTCAGATAGAAGATCTCGAAGGGGCAATTAGGGAATTCGACACTACTGAGGAAGACAAAAACAAAAAGCCCTATTCACGTAAGGGGAGGAATACACGCACACACACGTAAGGAAGAGAGGCGGCGGCTGAGAAGGAGAAAAGGGAAGAAACCCTTCACCACGAGAGCGTGAAGGGGGTGGACGACCGATCAGCGGAAGAGGAAGGCTTGTCCAGGCGGCTTCTTCCCCCTTTGAGGGAGTCTTGTTTTCCATTTCTCATCTATTTCGCTGCCCTTGCTGTCTATGGATGTTACGTTGGGATTATCTCATGCTTTGCTTTGGACAATAATTACTGTAGCTTAATCTTGTTTCAGGGCTAGGGAAAGCCCCTTGAATGTTTTATGCATGGATTGTGACTCTATTTTATAAACCCTAGATTGTTCTATTTTGCCTAGTTGCACCTTATGAATGAAGTATATCATTTTGTTATCTTCATACTCTTAGATATCTGGTATTGCTGAGAGGCACGTCCAGATGTTGGATACCCTAGGCAAGAGTATCTCAATCATCATACAAGAGTAGTTGATTGTTTACGGGTAGTGTGTATCATATCGTGCTCATTGGGTTTATTCGGTTAGGCGTACTGCGACAGTAGACGTCTAGACGTGTAAACACCTTGTTGCATCCTCGAGAGAGGACAACTTGTACAATTGATCGGATGGTATGCATAATCCGGTGCTCATTGGGTTTACTCGACTAAGCGTACTACGACGGTAGTCGCTTAGCCGGTTAAACACCTTGCTGCATCCTTGAGAGAGGACAACTTGCACATTTATGGATTGCCCTAGGATTTAAAAAAGGGAATTCTATATTGTTATTCATCCATGCATAACGTGTCAAGGCGGTGGACCCTAGCCCTGATTCCGTGCATTCTTAGACCTTTCGTCGTGCATTTACCTTGCTTTCTTCTTTAGCTTTAATTTAGCAATCATTTCACACTCATTAAACGATCGTCTAGCTTGTGATAATTAAATCAGTAGGGACTTGGTATTTGGTCCCTGTGGGATCGATACATTTATATTACTTCGATAGTCCATATACTTGCGGAGCCTATCATAGCGATATGCAACTACTTCAAGAAACCAAGATTTTCCTTTCAGAGCAATTTGAAATGAAAGATCCAGGTGTAGCATCCTTCATATTAGGAATCTAAATTCATCATGACCGTTCACAAGGAATTTTTGGAGTATCGTAGAAGGGTTATATAGAAAAAGTGTTGCAACATTTTGGCATGCAAAACTGTAGACCTCATGAATCCCCAGTGTCTAAAGGAGATAAATTTAGTCTTAAATAGTGTCCATGTTGTGAGATCAATTCTAAGTTTATGGAAAACATCCTCTATGCATCGGCAGTAGGGAGTTTGATGTCTGCACATGGCCACACTCGTCCTGATCTTACTTACATTATTGGAATGCTTGACAGATATTAAAGTAATCCAGGAAGAGACCATATGCTTACATATAGAAAGTCGGATAAACTTGAGATTATTTAGTTATAGTTGCACCAATTGGAAAAAAAAAGTGACATTACCACATTATGTTATTTCCATGCTACACATCCATACTAGATCTATGTCATTTAGTCAAGTCATGCATGTGATCACTATGGGTCTTATTGATGAATAGATTCAATGACCGCCCTTTTGGTCCTTGTATTAATAAGATTGATGGACAAAATCGATTTAGATGATATTTCTATTGTTATGTGCACATAAAAATTGTTTTAGGGATTTTATATGCGATTGAAGGT
Organism: Costus lasius; assembly: GCA_027563935.2. NCBI lineage: Eukaryota > Viridiplantae > Streptophyta > Magnoliopsida > Zingiberales > Costaceae > Costus > Costus lasius. Next base: position 115,499,656 of record CM050450.1, on the reverse strand, counting down.
TTTATTGTGTGAGTTCATAGTTGCCTTGACAACGTGGGAGATTGTTAGGATCTATAGATTGTGCACCATGTACATGCATTGCATTTGGGCATGTAGACATATATGCGTTGCAGTAATTAATTGTGTATAATTAATCTCTAATATATTTATTGTCGTCTAATTAATACAGTATGAAGGGGTTAAATTGTGTAGAATTCCTGAGCATAATTATTAAATCATTGATAGACTGTTTTGTAAATGTACTATAAGTTTTCTTTATAAATATGAGTGTGGTCGTGGTTGAGGTGAAAGTTATTAGAGAGTGCCTCCATCTTAGTTTTTCATCAGCCCCATCTCTCTGTAAATGACATCACCATAAGACTCATTCATGATAGATTTTTTCACTATACGTCAGCATAGAATTTGGTATGTTTTCATTAATGTCTAGACAGTTTTATTCTCAGCCTAGATCTTCATTTGTTCTAACCATTTGGTTTTTCAATGATGTATCCTATCACAAGATGTCTAATTTTCGGTTTAATCCAAAAGCCTAATAAAACTAAACTGAATTTTTTTTACTTTAGTTCCGTTCCTATCTGAATTAGTTTAATTTGGTTTGGGTTTTAAAAAAAGAAATTTAGTGTTAAATTGAATAAAATAAAATTTTATATAAATAATTATATGATAATATTATTTTATTTAAAGGTAACAAAATAATAAGATATTTCCAAAAAATATATTCAGTTTAACCCACTCAACTAAATGGAATTGGTTTGAAAGATATCGATTTAGTTTTAGTTTTTTTTAATTATGCTTTGAATTGAACCGGTTCGATTGGGGTTAAACCGATTGGACATCCGAGGCCTTTACACGCCTCTTTAAAACATTTGCGATCCCTTCTAGTGCATTCGAGAACCATGGTATCGGTGAGATCCGACATGTTTCCCTACTCACCGGACGCCGGCGCGGCCGCCAAAGCTGGAGGCCTTCATTCGACGGACCACCGTCAGATTTTGATAGCACTGCCGCCTAGGTACCGCTTCTTCACTTTTTGTTCACGCGTCTTAGAGCATCTGGCGTCGATTGATCCTTCGTAGCGACGCAACGAATCAAATGTTGAAGGCTGTCGCATGACTGGGGATTCGAGTACATTACGACTTCATCGAGGCCAGTCTTATCTCTCAACAGCACGACGATAGATCCCAAGAGCGGGAAATCAATCGGGAATTTATGCTGGGAATTGGGATGACGTTCAGCTGTTATATTGTCTCTTCGATGTGCCATTAGAGAACGATTTGGTACCATAATTTACCGCTGTATCCATTTTGGATTATTTTGTGGTCCATACGCTCACATTGTCTTCTGCGCGCGCGGGCACCCACACACATACATCGCACCCACACACATACATATATATATATTGTTAGAAAAGGGAAAATGTGGGAGCCGTCGGAGAAACAAGTTGCTAAAAGGGATAGAAGTTCAAAATGCAACTTGATCTATTAAACTAAAGAAAAGCTTACATATTTATAGGGATCTTGTGTCCCTTAACCTACCACTAAATTAAATACAAAAAGATAGCTAACAGGCTAGATACATTTGCCTGTAATAATGTCCACAAAATTCAAAGTGTCCAAACATATCTTCTTGAAGTTCTCTCGCACTTTTTGACTTAGTAGAATTCAAGTTTTACTTTTCAACATTCCCCCTAAAACTTGAAATTCCTCTTTGGATCTTCATCTGAGTCTTCATCTCGGTCTTCTTTTGTGGGTCTTCGTCTGTGAGTTCAACAGTGATCTTCACTTTACTGTAAGTGGATTCTAATGTGTATCTTTGGCTTCCTCCTTGATGACGCTATAAGTACGTGAATTAAAAGATGTGATGTAGGGTTCCTTCCTTCTCGTCGAGTTTTCTCCTCTCGACGTATCTCTTCTTCAATGTCGCGATTCTTCTATTAACCCAACTTTTCTCTATGCTAAGGTGCCTTGTTGACCTTGCGTTTCTTCCTCGTCATGGTGCTTCGATGACCGGACGTTTCCTTGTTACGGTCCCTCTCTGACCGAACAAACTTTCACACTGCAGTATCCTTGACCGACAGCGGCTTCTTCTTTAGGAAACCCTTATCACACTTATCCTTCACAATCTTCTCTTAATTTTTTTTACCTTGCGAGTCATCTTCCTCCTCTTGACGACATAACCCTTTCTGTTTTTTAGCCGATCTCTCCTCAATTTTTTTTTCACCCAATCTCTCGCTCCTTTCTCAAAAATCAATTTAATTTTGACTTTTTCTTCAAACCTTTTTCCAGCCGATCTCTCTTGATTTTTTCAATTTTCTCACCTAAATTCTCCTCAATTTCTCAAATCTCTTTCAATTACTCAATCCACTCAATCTTCACTCAATTTCTCCATTTTCTCTCTCCTCTTTCAATTAATTTTTTTTCGCTCTCTGACATCTCTCTCTCCTCTCAATTAATTTTCTTTTCTCACTGACAGTCACTTTCCCTAATTACCTTTTCCCTTTCGATTTCTCACCTTTTCCTCTTCTGTTCGCGGCGACGGCGACAGCGTTCACTCGGCGGCATGATTTTTCTTTAGACTTCTTCCTTCTTCATCGATTTCTCTTCCTGCAGCGATGGATCTTCCAGTAAAAAGGTATGTAGGGCTGGTGTGAGTTTTTCTTCTCGTCCGCGAGATTTCCTGCAGCGTTGTTCTCTGGTGCGCACGAGATTTCCCTTCTCGGCCACCTCGTCGCGATCACTGTGTGTGATCCGACGATCTTTCCTTGTCACGGCTTCTCTCGCCGGACTCTCCTCTTGTCACGGCTTCTCTTGCCGGACTATCTTCTTGTCACGGTCCCTGTATGTGACTGGACTTTCCTCCTTCGCACAAACCTTGTGCTGCTTGCAGGCTCGACGAGACACTTTGTCCGTCGGCGATTTCTTTCTCCCTTCCTCAACACCAAACACCCACAACCTTCCTACTATTTTTTTTTAACGACGGCTTCCTTCCCCACCGGCTCTGATACCACTTTGTTAGAAAAGGGAAAATGTGGGAGCCGTCGGAGAAACAAGTGCTAAAAGGGATAGAAGTTCAAAATGCAACTTGATCTATTAAACTAAAGAAAAGCTTACATATTTATAGGGATCTTGTGTCCCTTAACCTACCACTAAATTAAATACAAAAAGATAACTAACAGGCTAGAGTAATAATGTCCACAAAATTCAAAGTGTCCAAACATATCTTCTTGAAGTTCTCTCGCACCTTTTGACTTAGTAGAATTCAAGTTTTACTTTTCAACATATATTGTGTAATGATTTTCGATTTTCTGATGTTACCCTGACAAGATTGCAGATGTTGCTGATGTTCTTATGAATGAGACTTCTTGTCTTGTGGTTCAGTTTTTGCTAAGAACCAATGCAAACGAACATTTAAAGATATCATATCCAATTTGTGTCCTGGAAGCTTCGGAATCTTATATATTTTATTACATTGTTCTGGGCTTTATATTCTCTACTTAGCAATCTAGAGCATATGTCATAAGAATGCTGCAGAAAATCATGAAACAGAAGCAACGAAAAAAAAGTTTGTATCTAGGGCAGAAGTTTGTTGTGCACCTGAGTGGTATTTCAAGTGTTCTCGAGGTCACCGCTTCATCAATTAAAGAAACATTTACAACTCAAGTTTCTGACTTGAATCACTTATCGGAAAATGTTGTGAAGACGAAACAAGGTATATTGCCTTCATTCTTCCAAGCTCCATAACTTATGATGGTTTCCTCTTCGTTCCATAAACTTAGTTGTATAAGCAAAATTATGTCCACTCACATAATTGGATCCTTCTTTGTTGTGAAATTCTCCGGTATATTCATAAATCAGGCAGAGTCATGCTGGGCACTCTATGCAGTTTATTGCTTGCTCATTGCCACCAGTGGCGGTCCTTAGCCTAGACTTAATTCCAACTGTCATGGGACATATAGCACGTAAAGTTGTATTCTGCATTTCAGCTTAATTTTAGATGCAAATATATTGTATATAGATATTAGACGCACTTCCATAAATATTGCAGTATTTGATTTTTTTTAAACACAACCTTTATTACTAGTTAACCTTCTACCTCAAAAAGTAAGAGCTTGGCCAATTTACAACCCAAGCATTAGATAACATATTCTCCCTTGCATCTTGCATAAACAGCAAGCCATATTCTCCCTGATGTTGATTTTTAATTATTCGCTTACAAAGCAATGTAAACTTTACTTTATTGTCTCTGCTAAATCTCAAGCACTCGTGGTTTCATTACCTGTATTGTTTACTTAGTTATTAAACCAATTGATAATTGCAGCTTTTTGAAAAATGAATAAAGAAACCCAATTTTCTCATCAGCTCCACAAGATGGCATTTTCTAGGGCATGTTGTTTCCTGAAGCAGTTTAACCTCTGGCACAAGGAATCTTAAATCACTGCTCTAATTGCTAGTCGAAACTTAAAAGATGAAAATCTTGTCCCTTTCACTTTTATCTCACATGATTGCCATGTGGACAGTTTGTGTTTATCATGCTTGTTCCGTTTATTTTTTTAGATGATGAGTCATGAATAAGTTTCTATTGATATCTATTTTGTAGGAATATCTCGCTGTTAACTTTTTTTTAATCTTTTATGCAGTTTAAACTATCTACTATCCCTACAAACAACTTGTATGTTTAACATGACAAACTTAGAAAGAAAGCGCAGTATGTTGATTATATCATTTTCTACTGCAGCATTTGACATTCAGTGCACCAGACACCAATTTCTCTGTGATGTTCGATCATGATTTATTTAATAATTCAGGCAATTCTGACGCTTGTAACTTGGATGTCCTTGAAAGAAAGTCAGCTACAATGAAACTAGCTTGGCATGAATTCTTGCCTACGTTTGTTGTTTATTCGAAGCACATGGTGATACATATTTTTAGTGAGGACAGATTGTCAAACCGGGGGGATAGAGGTATGTGTTGTGGGCATTTCTTGTCTGCAAGATGACCGTTCACATGTCCTATTATCGTCCAAGATTGATGGCACTAGGGGAAATGGATGCTATCCATTTAATAATGTAAGCTGCTCCTGAGATACCCTTTTTATGTAAAAAATTCGCTATGGACGTTGCTAACCAAGCAATATCCTTGATCTTTTTTTCCTGTTGCTATTTATAGGGGATTGGAGAATGCCTGATTCAGATTGCAAGTTTATAGTGATGAACTTATCCATCCCCATGTACTCATTGCTGGAGTCTTTGGTTTTCTCTTTTGAGTTATCATAGACCTCGAGCTCTTTTGCTAATTGTTATTTATTTTTCTGTCCAACAGGTTATACATCCATGGGTGAATTCCATTTTTTGCTAGTGAAATTTATTAATACCTAAATTCATTATTATAAGTATTGATAGGAATTGGACAATATGCCCGGTTGTAGTGGTTTGATGAGGATCTGCTTTATGTTGAATATGTCTAATGAGGATCCAATTCACAAACCCATCTTGAGTCGAGCATTCAACTTAACTGTTTATTTTGGTGTTCATTGATACATCAAACATTGTGTCTGCACACATGGTGGATTGGTATTTACTGACGGTTTGGGTTTAATGTCTATATTCCTAACCTTCTTTTAAATTTTTTGTTTCTATATGGCCATTAGCCATTTATGTTCATTTGGGCTAGTTTTTGGAGTCCATCAGCTTATTTAAACCCATTTACATCTGAGTTAAAGCACATGACTTCATATCCTCAATTTCTCGCAAACTCTCCCTCTCTCAAAATTAGTTAGTTTTGCAAGTTTGGTTTTAGTTTAATTTATCGTTGGGTATATTGGAGCCATGACGTTTGAATGAGTATAGATGTCTTTTGTTCTCGCCCACATGTTAGTATTAATTCTTCTGAACCTACACCTATTCAATCACTTGAGTGAGTTGAGATACTCAGGAAGAATTTAAGTGATTTAGCCTATGTGAGGCTCTAGTCACTTGGGTAGCTAGTCTATTTGGAAGACTTCTTTAGGGCTTGATTTATTGAATGGTAGATTGCCTGAGTGAACTTCTAGAGTTATTTTGTATTTCTCAACATCATTATTCAACCAAAAATGTTGCACTTAGATAGCTAAACATAACTAGCAACACAATCAGCAACTATTGTTTATGAATGAATTTGAGTTAGACATCCAAAAAGAAATTTAGTTTGATTCCTCGGGTTAGTAGAACTGAAAAGTCTATATCGACAAGATGCATGTCATGAATACATCTTGTAGGTTTTATAAAGCTAGTCGAATTAAAAGTCTCTTTCACTTTGTTTGTCTTTTATCCACTTTGGGTGTATGGAAGAGCGTATATTATCCTTTGACAAAAATTATGCTCATTTTGCATCTCTAGGAATTATAGCTATAGTGAACATTCATGGTTGCGTTGGGTTGACACTCATTGTTATGTCATATTTTTAGCTCATCATTTAGTAAATGTATCACTTTTCTCACAAAGAGCACTAGTATGTCATTGTCCCTTTCCACTTGCCTTCCCTTTCAAGTGTCTAAATGAGTACTCACACTCACAATTATCCTTGGCAAGACTATGATTAATGAAGTTAAGGTTTTCATTAATGAGAATGCAACATTAGTAGCAAAGTTACTATTATAGTATTAATAGGGAGTGACTTATGTGGCGTTATATTTTAACAAAAGAAATTCTTTATGATATATCACTAAGTCTAATATAAGTGATAATTAGCCTTCATAGCGCATAATTTTGAATTCAAGCAATAAAAAGAATATACTCAAATTATATAATATATTGCATGAACATGAAGGTTAGCAAAATATGATATGAGTTATTAACACGATATAATATATTATGTTAATAATAAATAAATAAATAAATAATAATAAATATAAATAAATAAATGAAAAAAACTAATTTTTTCACTATTTTTCTTCTCCCCTCCCATCGCTCGCCTGATTCCTCTCCCTCTCACTCTTGTTTTCTCCTCCAGCAGTGTGTGAAGCCAGCGGCGACTTTGGAAGACCTGCGCTGGCCTTCCCGTCCTCTTTTCGGTGACACCCGGTGATAAGCGGCGGCGTTCAACGAGTTTTATTGCAGGCAGCAGGCAACAGGCAACAACAGATTTCAGCGAAGCAGTGATGAGTGACGGCAGCAGCAGCTTCCTTCCTTCCTCCCCTCTTCCTCAGCATCCCAGCCTCCTTCCTGTGCTGGCGACGATGGCCCTTGAAGGTGGCGAATAGGGTTCCGGCGACGTAGGCAGTGCCGACGACCCCCTTGCTTTCCCCTTCTTTGTGTGATTTGTTACTAGGGTAGGTAAGGGTTTAACCCTAGTTATCATGCTTAGATGATGTATTACATGTGTAATTGGTAGATTAATAAGGGGCTATGATGTATGTTTGCCCTAAGTTTTATTATGGATGGGTATAGGGTTAAATACTATGTAGTAATAAGCATGCTTAATTATGATGATAGTAACAATGTGATAATTTCGGATAAACGAACGTATATCATAATTTATGAAATTGTGGTTAGAGATATTATTGGTAGAAATATATTATTTTATAGATGTATTGGTGGTTAAAACTATATGATAATTGATGCTATTTTTTTGGTATGTATATTGTAAGGTAACTCAATTCTGGACTTGGGACTAGACATGCTTGAGATGTAAATGTCCGTGGTTTATTTATGGGGACAGAGGATTTTACTTTCAAGTAGGGATCCTACCTTTATTTCTTGTACAGTGCTAAGCCATGTGCTTGACACTAAACATTTTGCCTCTATTTGCTTTGACTTGTTTCTTATATCTTTTGTGTTCGTATTAATTTCATTGGTGCATATAGTGGTGTGATTGATTTTTATTTGTTACTATGAAAAAAAAAACATAAATGCATATTCTATTTGGTTTTTGAGCGGACATTTATGAAAAGATTATTGTTGTTATATACACATGTTTTGAGATATGATATTTTCTGGTGTGTTGAGATTTGTTGTTATACGCTTTAAGCGTGCACGCCGTATGTGGAGATTGGAGATCCGTCGGTGAGGTCACATATTAGACCATAGCGCCGACTGTGTGGTGGGCTATTGGTGGTCGCCCGTTAGGGTTACTGCCAGATTATCTTTTGGACAATACTAGAGTTTCCAAATGTTGGACGCAACACTATCGGGTTGTATGATGGCAATTGTTCTACTTTTGGAGCTTGGGGGTGGAACCACTCTTATTAGAGTGCGAGGTGTAATGCAATTTTTGTGACCATGAACAACTCTATTTTAATGAGATAGGATGTATATTGTTTATGTTATATTTACTTGCACATATGTATGGTACTCATGTAGTGCATATCATGTAGTGCATAAAGTTTATTTCGTTGTTGAGCATGCATTTATATTCTTGAAAATCATTACTTAGCAATTTTAGCTAATCTCCTTTGGTTTGCTTTTAGGTATTGATCAGTTGTAGCCTAGAGATGGATAGATAGACTAAAGGCTTTCTTAGAGAGTCACTAGTAGTTTTTTTCTACATATTTACTATTTTTTTTTATCTTGACATGAGCTGATATAGCTCTTGTGTTTATTTTTATAGTTGGACAATCGAATATTAAGTTATGAGCTTTGATTATTTTGCTTAAATATTTTGAATTGATTTTAAGATTTGTTATGATTTAATAATATTAGAATTCTATAATGATTTTGTGGTTATGGATTAAAATATTTTCTTACGTTTCAATCCTTCTATTTCTCCGCCCTTCTCGAAATAAAACCTAATAATTTTTAGGTGTCCACCCCTTTGGCCATGTGAATGAGTTTACAGGACACCAAGGTAATCTCTCCACCCATTTCGTACCTAGTCATATCAACTTTTTTTTGTGTGGTTCTATTTTTTCTTTTCTTTTTATTCTCAACTTTACGTGGAAAAAATAAAATTTAATTTTTCATCCTTTAATTGCAATAAGTATTTATTATATGCAAGGTCGCGAGGCCCCCGCCCTTCTAACTCTTGTCACAACGCTAAAAAAATCCACATCTACGTGACAATGAAGAGCATAATTTCATAATTTTGAGTCTAGGACAGTGGCTTAAGGTGGTCAAAACCCCTAAATTTTCATACAAGACAATGGCTCAAGGGTCACATTAATTTCATATGCCCCAATAAATCACCCAATTCACCCAATTGGATGAGCCAAGGCCCCCACCAACCCTGCGTGGATGAAAGAGACACACAAGCTCAATAGGGACGATGACCATATCTCATCAACAAATCTACGTGTCAATTTCCTATTCGCCACGTCATATGCTGAGAATCCACAGCATCCTCGGCGAGCGATACGCACCACACAAATTTCACTCGCTTGCACTCGCGGCCAAAAAATCTCCTCCCGCCGCGGCCTCCATAAACGCAAGCATATCAACCCATCTCGCTCCTCATTCGTGGGCGCCGCCTCGATCACTTCCAACGACTAATCCGCAGCCATGACCGCAGCAGCCAGCTCCGCCGCCGCCGCCGGCTTGGGCGCGCCTCTTGCCCTCCGACGCCCTTCGTCACCCCTCGCCTCCGGTACGCACGTACCTACCACCGCGTCGTTAACGTATGTACGCCAAAGCTTCACGATTTTCCCCATCGTACAGGTTTCCTCAAGTCCCAGGTGGCGGCAAGAAACCCTCTCAGGCAGAAGCTAGCCTCCGGCGCCGGAAAGTTCACCTGGTAAGTTTGATCGATTCCAGCTGATCATGTTAATTTTAACTCAGCCTGATCAGTGCTCATCATTGCTTAATCTCAACTAAAGCTTCGAGAGGAACTGGCTGCGCACTGACCTGAACGTGATCGGCTTCGGATTGATCGGGTGGATTGCGCCGTCGAGCATTCCGGTGATCAACGGGAAGAGCTTGACGGGGCTCTTCTTTGAGAGCATTGGCACTGAGCTCGCTCACTGGCCCACAGGCCCGGCTCTCACGTCGTCGTTCTGGTACGTAGAAATACATGCATTCCATTAGATTGGACAATTCGATGTGTTTTCTTCTTCTATATGTTGGATTGATTTCAATCGATATGGTGACGGCGGCGGCGGTGCAGGTTGTGGATGGTGACGTGGCACATAGGGCTGTTCCTTTGCCTGACCTTCGGACAGATAGGGTTCAAGGGAAGGACAGAGGACTACTTCCCATGAATTCAGAAGCATGAAGCATGAAGCATGAAGAATGAAGAAGAAATTCTGATCTGCTGTAAATGGAACTGTTTCTTGAATCTACTTCTCACTATGTAATTGTGTTTAGTACTCTCCTATTAATTTGGTGTATCTTGATTATGTGAGAGCATTCGGCACCATGTAAGTCACTTTTATTATGTTTTTGAAATAAATAAAAAAAATCATAACCTTAAGCTATGTAAAAATTTAATATTAAAATATAATTTTGGTTTAAACTAATATAAATAGGTTGGAAAGTAACTCAAATCAAATCTAAATTAATTCTTTAGATTTTTTTTTTTAACAAAAGGTGTAGATTGTTGAGACAATTTCCAGCCTTATCCCTTACCTACATCTTACTCATGGGCTCACAAAATGATATTAAGCTAAGCATTCCTCTTTAGAAAGACCAAGATTTTATAGTCAACGTTTGACTGACTTTTTCCTCCTCAGAGGAAGGTAATAGGAAAGATTCAAAATTTAGACTCTGTTTTTTTTTTATGGAATCCACGGAGAAAAGCTGTTTCACTTTCATTTTCTTGTAGATTCTGTCAAGGAAACGAGTTAGTGTTTAGAATTATTGGTCATAGTCTAAGATCCTCTAACATGTCATGCCAACTATCTTTTAGTAATATAAACCAATGAGGTATACTAGAAACTTTTCGACAAGGTAGACACCCCATTAGGTAAGTTACTCATCCCCAAATATCACTCAGGCTGTGTTTAATGCAGAGGAAAGAGGGAAAAGTAATAGAAAACTAGAGGGATTTTCCCCTCAAATTTGTTCCAGAATGACAAGTCTGGCTCAATGCCCCATTAATCTCACCCCTCACCTGTTATACTAATTAATTAATAGTATAGTAATTAATAATATTTAATTAATATTATAGTATTTAATAATATTAATTAATATTAAAGTAATTAATAATATTTAATTAATATTATTATATTTTATAATATTTAATTAATCTTATAGTATTTAATAATATTTAATTAATTTTATCATATTTAATTAATATTATAGTAATTAATAATATTTAATTAATATTATAGTATTTAATAATATTTAATTAATTTTATAGTAATTAATAATATTTAATTAATTTTATAGTATTAATAATATTTACTTAATTTTATAGTATTTAATAGTTGATTAATTAGTTTTATAATATTTAATAGTATTAAATGATAATTTTTAATAGTATTTAATGATATTTATAATATGAGTATAAAAATAAAAAAAATAGAGTAATTATATCAATCTTTCTAACTTTCTTTCTCTCTAGGTAAACACAATTGAAAAAATTTTCTTACTTTTCCTATCTTTTTATTTTCCATTCCTTTTTTACTTTTCCTTCCTTTTAATTTTCTGTCTTTCCTGTTAAACACAACCTTAAATAAGATAATAAAAACATTAGATAGGCAAGTGTCAGGCCCAGTCTAGCTGGTTCGGCCCAAGCCCAAACCCATACAAGGAGGGAGGAAACGGAGGCCCAAACCCACCGAAGCAAGATAATTTCGCCCGGTCAAAAGCGGATTTTGACCGCAGGAACTCGTCTTCACCGTGTGCTGAGAATGTGAACTTCGGCTTCGACACGGACGGCGTCGCACCATCGGGCGGAGGAAGCGGACACCGGGCGGACTCTCCGGATAAAGACCACAAGGTCCACGACAAGGGTTTTGGGCAGCGGCAGCATCAGACGCGCGCGGAGGACTCGGACGCGAGCTCGTCACAGCACTCGACCAGGCGTGCAACGAGGAAGGAGTCTTCCTCACCGGATGGCTCGGAGCGAATCGATCAGGAAAGATCGGAGGAGCGGCTGCCCTAATATTGGAGCGGAAGACGCGGTCCGACGCTGGGATTGGAAGCGGCGGACGCTCGATAAAAGGGGCAGTGAGAAAGCTTAGAGGGGATCATCGAATCTTCTCCATCATCGGCGGGAGCGAGCACCTTCGAGAGAACAGCGAGCTTGGAGAGCGGGCGTAGAGAGCAGAGCGAGAGATTGTAACCGGCATTGCCGGCGAGGGAGGGAGACTGGCACCGGCGACGGGGATCGCCGGCTCTGAGAGAAGCTGTAAACCTTGAAGGAGAATAAAGGCTTCTTTCTCTCCATCTCCCCTGTTTCTTTCTTATGCGATGACATTGCTTTCGGTGAACCTTCTTCGCTGTTCCGGTGATCATCTTCGGGCCGGCTATGAAAGGAAGGAAGGCGTCGGCCTTCCCTATCGGCGCATTTCTCCGGTGAGATCTCGAGCACAAGCGGTGCTCGGCCGAAGTGGCGACATGGGTGGCGTCGCGTGACGAAGACGAAGCAAACTTTCAATTTTGACCTGATCAAAATCGGAAGCCGGGCGGAGATCGATTTCGATTGAAATCGATTTTGCGTTCTGACGTAAGGGTGACGTTAGCGACATGATTTCAAATTTGCGAGCGGCGGACGAAATTGAAGGGTGACGTCAGCAGTCGACCGGCTCACGTAAGCAAATTAAGATTTCATGCGGCGGAAACAATTTTAGCGTGCTGACGTCAGCAGAACGGTGTTCAAGCGGTGTGGGTCAAAATTGATTTTGACGAGAGAGGTAATTCTAATTTTAGGGTTAGGGTTTTCCGGGTTTCTCCGTGTGAACTGTAATTTGAGAATTAATTTTGTACGGGGAATTAGGGTTTCTTGTTTGGGGTTGAAGATTTGCCCGAAAATCCTAGGGAGTTCGCGCTCTGGTGTTCCGCCAGACAACCCTGAGACAATGGATAAGCACCGGTTCAGGGCTGATCCGACCGGAGCGTGACAGCAAGGATAGTAAGGAGTTGTACGTAGGTACCCCCAACATTTTTTGTAACAAGTTAGACCAACATTAAGATATTAACATGTCTCTAATCAGGAATGACCACATCCTTGAGATGAAGAGTCCTTTACTTTAAATTTGATTCCTTCATTTTGAGCTTAGACAAAAACCTCTAATGCACTCTTTACAAAAGGTTTGTATTGGATTTAAGGTCGGCATAGTTCTTGTGCCTTAATAAATCTTCTCACTAGGAAAAAATGATTCGGATGAATCCTAGAGATCCTCATAGCCCTCTCCTTGCCTACATTGCTTTTAAAAAAATAGAAGCATAATATTCTACCCAAGCGTCCTCTCTTTCATGTTTAAGTTAGTTCAGGATCTATGAACAATGATTGAAAAAGATTGTAATATAGAGGTACAATAATGTAAAGGGTGGTGCATGTTGGAGGTGGAGACATAGTTGGTTCTTTTACTACCCAAGGTGAGGGTATCTATAATGTTATATGAGTATAATAACCAGGTGGGCACTCTATCATGTCATCTTGATAAGATGTTTGCTTTGACTGTAGTATGAGAAATTAGTCTGTGGTGTAAATAATGGGATTGAGCAATTGTCAATTAGTCTTAACATGAGTCATATGGAGTTGCATCCAAGTGTGTTCCATCTAAGCTAGGATTACTTAAGTGCCTTGTGAATGGGCGAGTTGTCAAATACTTGAGGGCTTCTTGGTTGTAGCAAGTTTCAACTACTCTCTATAATGGAAATAGCATTGAGATGAAGAAAGCATCTAGCATCATAACTTTCCAACTAATCTTGAGGTATCTTGGTATCGAGCATCTACAATTCCAATAGAGTATAAGATACAATAGTTTCTAGGTTACTTGAAACTTAAATACTAACTTATCAAACTTTAGTGAGTTAGCCATTGTCATATCAAACTTCTAAGTCGAGCATCAATCTCCCTAGGACCCAAGTGACTCAACATCAATATCTTAAGTCTATAAGTCTCAAGTAACTCTGATATAAGAGATTCTTAATGGTTTATTTGAAGATAAAAGTCATTATGATGTTATGTGATTTAGTTAAATAAAAAAATAATTAAAGTGCGGACATGGAATATTCAATTTGAGTTACTTTAAATTCCAACAAAATTTAAGCATTTATAACTATTTTTTTTCCCAAATTTTGAATTTAAATGCCGCGTAATTTATATTAATTAATTTCTACTGAATAACAACCCAATAAGAAAAAAATAATAATAATGTAGGCCAATTCCTACCAAACAGAGAAAAGGATATGGAGATAAGCCTCCCTTACCTCTCAACGTCACAAGCTCCCAACTTCACCACCGGCGGCTGCAAAAAGAGCAACTTTTGCCAAGATGGCGTCCGCCGCCGCAGCAATCACCGCTGCCCTCTCCTCCCTCTCCCTCCGCCCTCCTTCCCACCACCACCGCTGCCTCTTCGCCCTCAAACCTCCACACTCCTACGCCCTCTCCTCCGTTCCCCGCCGAAACTTCCCTCAGCTGGCTGCCAAGTCTGACATCGATACTTCCTTCTTCGATAACGTAGACCCAAACGCCGACATTCCTTTCGACCCCCCCGCCCCACCCGAGGGCTACGTCCCCCCGCCCGCCTTCGACGAGCTGCCCCCCGAGACCGAGGAGCAGATCGCTGCCGCGTACGAGGAGCTCTATGGCCCCGCATACAGTGGGGAGTCCGTGCTTGGAAATGACATCTACGTGATGGACGCAAAGTTGAAGAAGGCGAGCGGCCTCCTCGGCCGGAAGAAGCGGGAGAAGCCCAACGACGGCTTCGAGGAGCGGGTGGTCCAGGTGCGGAGGGTCACCAAGGTCGTCAAGGGCGGAAAGAAGCTGTCTTTCAGGGCAATCGTGGTGGTCGGTGACAAGAAGGGGCATGTCGGTGTCGGGGTCGGGAAGGCAAAGGAGGTTGTCGACGCCATCGCCAAGTCTGCTGTGAACGCCCGGAGGAACATCGTCACGGTGCCAATGACCAAATACTTGACCTTCCCTCACAGGTGATTTGTGCAACAGATAGCTGAATCGATCATCCTTTACTTTCAAAATTAATGTCCTTAATTCATAATTCCCTGTTGCAATTCTGTCTTCCAACTGTTTGTTTTTATGCCTAAAAGAAAGCCTCGAATAGTTTGGAGAAATCTTTTAAGTTGCAGATAAGAAAATACCTAGCTCAGTAGGCAAAGACTCTTGAAATGTTATAATACCCAATTAGACTCAATTTTCAAATCTATAGATAACGCTATGATGCTTTGTGTTGAATACCTTAGGTCAACAACTCTTGTGTCAGGATTTGCATAATGCGTGACATAAAATGCTAAATTTCTTTTGCTTTCTTTTGTTCTTGATCATCAGGGCATCTAAGTGGTAAAGATGACACAAATTGCTTGCAGGTGATGACGTTGACATGTGATTAGTTGACTTCCACGCTGACCAGGTGAAACCAAAATTTGCACTACTGATCAGGAGCTTAATGCCTCTCATTTATTTGGGAAAGTCTGGGACTTCCAGCTTAATACACCAATATAATTAGCCAATACAAGTTGCTAAAGAACTTCATTTGCATCTATTCACTCCAAAATATCATATGATCATGTCAGTCTTTTGAGCACTCTTCCTACTGTTTATCTCAGTTGCCTGAAAGCAATGTAAGAGCTGGCAATTAGAAATCTTTTCTGATTTATGTGTATGAGGAGCCACAGATGTTGTTGGTGGCATCCTCATACCACTCCAACAATTCTCATCCTTCCACTAGTTGTCTTGGTTGTTGAAACTATATGCAAGAATTTCAACAACAATTAAGTAATTCTTGTAGTTGAGATATATGTGTATGAGGAGCTACAGATGTTGGTGGCATCCCCATTCCACTTCAACAATTCTCATCCTTTCACTAGTGTTCTTGGTTGTTGAAACTATATGTAAGAAATTAAACAACAATTAAGTGACTCTTGTAGTTGGGATATACGGTACATGGTATTGATGTACCGAGTATTAATAATCTATATTATATATAAATATTAATGGTGTCGAATTTGTACCGGTAGGGTATAAGGTCAAACTGGTATGTGCTACCCATATTAGGTAGTATAGCCCGATCTTTCATTCCTTAGTTTCTCTCAAAATAGTTGCGAGCAAGTTTTAAAAAACCGGTCTGAGACATGATATTAGTCCATGCTTGGACCGGTATATGGTACAATATGCTGTACCATACTGGTGGTACTGACACATGGTACAAGTTGGTATTGGTGGTACTGAACACATGGTACAAGTTGGTATAGGTCAGTACAATATATAGTACTAGTTGGTATAGGTCAGTACAATATATAGTTGTTTACATTGGTATCGACCATGTACTAGAACCAGTCCATGGTCGGAAAACCAACTAGTTCGGACGAGTTTTTAAAACATTGATTCTAGGAGTCTTATATCCGAGGCACTGCTTCCTTAATACTCATATTTTCTAATTGATACAACTTGGCTCTTTGCTGTCAGCTTCAGTTATATACTAAATGAAAAATTGAGTACTCAAACAATAATGGCTATCATTTTGTACTTTGAAACCAATGAAAATACTAGTGAACCTCACTATTTCTTGCTTATAATATGACACCTACAATTCTACATGTTCTAGTGATTAGGTTGTTGATAATTAGAATTAGATTGAATTAACTTTTTTTATTTTGAGTGAAAGATCTGATAAGGATCCCATATTTCATTCAAAAGGAAAAAAAATAACATTATGATAGAAACTCGTGCAAGAGCACGCCAAAGTAGACAAAGCAAATAACCTAGACAAGACTCAACCCTAACCCTAGGCCTTTATTTATAGATTCTTCCTACTTAGCGGACCGGGTATGACAAGCCAACCCGGATCCACTTATTAATAACCCGCTAACACTAATGGGCCCGTAACAATTGCCCCCCTCTTGAACTAGCCTTGTCCTTAAGGCTGAAAACTTCCTCTTGTGTGTCTCCAGGGTCCCATGGCACGCGATCTTCTCCCTCTAGATCTTTATCTTCAGCCAGCAGCATCACCCTGAATTGCTTGTTTGCACATCGGTGCATTGGATGATATGGTTGATCACACTGGAAGCATAATCCTTTCTCTCTCTTATTGATGTACTCCTGGTGGGACATAGCTCGACTCCTTCTGGACCGGTCATAGGTTTTTGACGATGTGCGTTGACCTCCCACCTCCTTGGAACCATTTTAGGATGACACACTTCCTTTTCCCTCAGCAGGCAGTGTAATGTTAGAATTCACACTAATGCTCCTCCTCGGTTGCTGGACACTGTAGGCCGAAACCACTTGGGATGGTGAATCTGACATAGTTGGATTAAGAGGAATGCTTCCTCCCCAAGAGTAGTTCCCACTGCCTATCTGACTTTTGCTTTCCACCCCTTCTGTCCCTGTCCGCCCTTGTGGTGTGGTCCCCCCTATCAGCTCCCTCTCGATGACTCGAGCGAGAGTCATGACACGCATAACATCAATGGGTAAGAAGACGCGCACCTTCTCTCTGATAGTGTTGTTCAGGCTCTTTAAGAAGAAACCCACGTATTGCTCCTCAGATAGGTCAGGTAGTTGAGAGACAATCTTTTCAAAAACTCCAATGTGCTCGGTCACAGACTCACAGTTAGGAGACCCTGTTCTAAGGCTGCCAGACTCTCATAGGCTGAAGTGGCTAGAAACTCACTATAGCGCTGTAGCATTTCTTCTTTTAGCCTCCTCCATGTCAGATTGGGAGTCCTCCGCCTCAACCACCGAAACCAGTGTCCTGCTGAGCCCTCCATGCTCACAAAAGCCATCGGGACCTTGTATTCATCTGTCGTCCTCTGGATGTCAAAGTACTGCTCAGCCCGTGCAATCCATCCTACGGGATCAGTCCCATCAAACCCTGACAGCTCTATGCGCTTATGGATCCACCGCATATTCTCCCCCGAAATCATCCCCCTATTTGGTTCTTCTCCCCAATGTACTCCACTTCCTAGTCTGTCTTCGTCAATGATTTCTATTCTGTTCGGTCTCATGTTTGCCTCTGGTGGGGACCAATGCTCCCGTGAAGGGGGTGGGCGGTATGGCTCCTTGCCTGGGCGATGTGAAGGGCCCGTTGAACCCTCTCTTTGCTCGTCTCGCCTGCTTGTTAATGTTGCAGCCAAGTTCCTCACTTCACCCGTCAACGCATCAATCACTCCGTAGTATCGCTCCATCTCCTCCTGGCGCCTCTTAAATCCAGCCATTTCCTCCCGGTGTAGATGCCGCTCTTCTGCTGCTGTCTGTACTTCAATCCTCCTACTCTCTCTTGCAGACTGTAGTTCCTCTCGTATAATTGCCAGAGTACTTTGCACTTCTACTACTGATTTCTCCAAAGTCTTTAACCGAGCCTCACTTCTTGTTGTCATCCTTCTGATTTTTTTTTGAATTTTTTTTTGATGTTACTACAGTAATTTGCTACAGTAAGCTACAGTCACCGAATTTTTTTTCTTTTTAACTCTCTGTTTTTTTTCTCTAATCTAAAGCTACAGTAGCGTCTTCACGCCGCGCCTGCTCTCCCGCCTGCGCCCGCTTCCACACGGCAACCTCCGTCCACGTCCCCTTCGCCAGTCAACAGCTATCGTCGCCGGCTAGGATTCCGGCCAAGCTGTCTGGCTAGGGTTCCGGCCAACACGCCGAAAGAAGCCGCCGCCAACGAGATGCAGCCGCTTCGACTGCTCTGAGCCCACCGTCATGTGCGTCGAAAGGGGTTGATGACGGCCGCCGATTCCGAGAGGCGGACGAAACCTATCCGCCTAGATGCCGCTGCTCTAAACCCACCGACGCTCGTCGCCTACGCTGAGATGGAAAACACGCCGCCGCGTTTTGCCTTCAACACCGGCGCCGCAGGTTGTTGTCGGCGATGGATCTGGAAAAGAGGTCGACTACGGAGCAGCAGGTAGATGTCGACGATGAAGAAGACGCCTGCTCGCGTCCTCGCATCGACTCCTCGCTTCACTACAGCAGACGCCTCCGCCGCCAGAATCGTCTGTTCCTGTCCGAGACGGGATCGGCTGCACAACTCTGTTCCGAAGAAGACTTCCGACGCCTCCTTGATTCGGTAAGGAAAGCGAGCAGAGAAGCCCTCCTTCTAGCGCCTTTGTTCCGCCTCAAATCTCTCAAACTCCTCTTCTGAAGATGCTGTTCCTCGAATTGAAAGACTCTTTAGGATTTCGTGTCGGCTTGATGAACGATACTAGATCCGCCGTATAGATCTAATACCGACAACGGAAACTCCTTCCGCCCTTATCCGTCGCCGGACCACCGGTTCCCCGGCGATCGATCCGGCAGGTCGGACCAATTGATAGAAACTCATGCAAGAGCACGCCAAAGTAGACAAAGCAAATAACCTAGACAAGACTTAACCCTAACCCCAGGCCCTTATTTATAGATTCTTCCTACTTAGCGGACCGGGTATGACAAGCCAACCCGGATCCACTTATTAATAACCCGCTAACACTAATGGGCCCGGAACACATTACACTCAAATGGGTACAACGAAAAAAAAACAAAACAAAAAGGTAGTCATCCAAGTTGACTAACTGTTACGAGAAGGGTCCAGTCTAGCCCATGACGAACTCGTAGTAGAACCAATATATTAGTTCTTCCATTCCTTCAACTTGAATTTGTGGTTATTTCGCCAATTATAGTTGGCCCACCAAATGATTGCTTTGTATGTTGAAGTCTTTTGCTTGAGTAATGGTTTCTTCAAGACTTCAACCAAGTGAGCATGTTGAGTTGTGTACAATCAGCATGGCATTATTCTGCCCACTGAAGATCCTCCATCCATCCATTACTAGAGTGAATTCCTCATAAAACTGATTACTGGATTTGATATACATTTGACTTATAGTGCATGATGTATGCCGACCCTTTCATTAGTGATCACCTTATCTCTCTGGTTGGAGGTCTACCCAATCACGAGTTTATAAAAATGCATCTCAAGGAAGTTGTTATCATCTAAATTCAAGAAGTTTGCCCCAGATTCCAGTTATCCTCGATCACTGTTCATCAATAAAGGTCTTTTACATTGGAGGACATGGTTCGTTCCATTTTTCTTATGAAAGCATGGGAATGCCCATTGCATTCATGGCATGTTGAAACAAACTCGCCAAGGGACCCTGACCTGCCCTCATGATGTGCCAAAAATTGGTGCTGCATCTGGATCAGATCTTCAAATTATTTTGGACCCAAGGTTTAATGTGTTTGTATGTCTCTTCCAACATGGAAACGTTTTTTTTAATATCCTACTGCATATAGTAAGACACTGTTTTGGCCTTGATTAGATGCTACCACCAATACCATAGTCTCACTATGTTAGTGAGGATCCAGACCAATATTCTCTTGTATCTGTATGACTTACTTTCACCTGGTGTGGAATTATTTTGTCACAAATATCTTTCTCAATCTAGAATTCTAACGTGTCAATCCCCATGACATGGGCTATATAGTGTCCAAAATGAGCACTCAAAATACTATTTTCTTTTTTTTGACATTGGCAAGTTAAGTAATGAGTGGGTTCGACCCCAAGACATTTATATAGGTTCTTACACTAACCGACACACTCTAAACACTATTTACTAACAACAATATGCCAAATCTGCATTGAATTTCACTTTTACTTCATGGTCTACTATGATTATCGGCATTATGTTGCTACCAATCTCTTTTCAAATCTAGAGTGCCTAAGCTAATCCCTTGCTCCATCCACTTAATTGCCTTGAAAATGGCTATATAGTGTCCAGATGGAGCACCTAAAACACTATATACGAACAGCAATTTCGGTATCAAATATCAATTTTAACTTTTACTTTACCAGCTACTATGTTTCTTGGCCTCTACCAGTAGATGCTGACTTCTTTTTCTTTCGATTCTCTGCACTGTTACAGATGTGATGGAGATTATGGAGCAGCAAAGGTCATGCTGAGACCTGCTTCACCTGGTACAGGCGTTATTGCTGGTGGGTCTGTTAGAATCGTGCTGGAGATGGCTGGTGTAGAAAATGCTCTGGGGAAGCAACTAGGTAGCAAAAATGCCCTTAACAACGCAAGAGCTACAATGGCTGCTGTCCAGAGGATGAGGCAATTGCGAGATGTTGCCCGCGAACGTGGAATCCCAATGGAGGAATTGTGGCAGTGAACCAAACTCAAGATTGGTATTCTTTCTGCTCCTGCATGTTCTTACTGGTACTTCTTCCTTAAAAGAAGTTGCAAGTTTTACTCATCTCTGCATTTCCTACTTTTTGTAGTGCAAATTGTGTCAATCATCTTACTAGAGATCCTCGAGCTTTCATCCTGCTACTTATCAGGTCTCTCTTGAAATGCTTCGTGCAGGAATATCTAGATTAACATTCCTTATCCATTCTCGCAAGTAATGGCACACAGAATGTTAGAATTTAAGTTCATTGTATGGGTTGTCTCAAAACTATGATCCTTGTTTCATTTTAAATTTCGCTTCAACTTAGTTTTCTATTCCAGCACATCGTGAGTTTATTAACCCTCTCTTTCCTTGGAGGGAAGAAAAACTATAAGAAATGAAAAACTGCAAGGAAAGAAAACTCCAAGAAAAGAAAAAAAATCCATATCCTATTTCCTTGGAAGGAAAGAAAAGAAAAAGGAAAATTAATTTCGAAGGTCGGAGGAAAAGTTATAAAATTTTCTATTCACTTTTCCACTCAAAATTTTCCTTCCGCATAAGGAAACCGTGAAAAATTTATTTTTCTTTCGTTTCCCTCTAGTTTTCTTCCTAAAGAAATAGATCCTTACCCTCTGTTTCCTTGGAGGGAAGGAAAACTGTAAGGAATGAAAAACTGCAAGGAAAGAAAATTCTAGGGAAAAAAAATCCATATCTTGTTTCCTTGGAAGGAAGGAAAAGAAGATAGAAAATTAATTTCGAAGGTCGGGCGAAGTGGCATTGTGTTTTCTTCAACTTTTCCATCCGAATTCGGAGGAAAAGTTACAAAATTTTCCACTCACTTTTCCACTCAAATTTTTCCTTTCGCCCAAGAAAATAACGAAAAACTTATTTTTCTTTCGGTTCCCTCTAGTTTTCCTGAGCAGCGAGGTTGCTGAAAATTTTTTCAGTAGCCTCCTTAAATTTAATTTAAAAAAGTTTTTTTTAAAATTTTTTTTATAGAAATGATCTACATACTATAAGTTGTCCAATGGTATTAATATTGAGGTAGTTTAGATTATACACAATAAGAAATTACCTTAAACATTATTGCATAAAAGAAAAAAAAAATTTACTATATAAAAATGTTTAAGATAATTTCTTATTGTGTATAATCTAAATTATCCCAATATTAGTACCATTGGATAGTCTATATATGTAGATTATATTAAAAAAAAATTAAAAAAAAAACTTTTTAAAATTAAATTTAAGTGAGGCTGCTGCTGAAAATTTTCAGATTTGTACGCATCATTAAGGGCATGGAAATAAAAGATGCATCTTTGTCATGGTTAGGATGCTCTTGATTTTTGTAGTGCACTTCACTGTCTCATGGTAGGAAAATAGATCTTCAATGTTGAAGATGTTACTAGTTCTATGTATCATCTGGTAGATCGACACAGAAGTATTTATGTTGATTTTATTTTATATTAAAGGTGTAATTTTTTTACCCCTCTTATAATCAGAAAAACAGTGCACATCATGCCCCTTTATTATGTCTTGAGATTCGTACTTCATGCAAATCCTAAAGTAACACTGAAGTAGCACGAATCTTTATACATGATGAAGGGGTGTGATGTGCCCTGTTTTTCTGATCCTAAGCGGGGAATTTTTTCCATTAATCTCAAAATCACTTTGTCTGGCTCAGGAAACTCCTAAAACATGTAATGTATGTATGTAGAAGATTTGCACAATTCATTGTTTAACATAATTTCATGCCTAATATCATGTATATGTTTAGAAAAAAAAAGGCTCATTACACCTACAGGATGTGACGGTAGATGGTAAAAGAATCAAATCAATAGGAGTTTTAAGTTGATATACAAAGAAAGACTGAAAAATACTAAGCTACATAGGGCAATTAATTGAACTATTGAAAGCAAACACATTGTAGGTAAAACATAGTCCTAATTAGTGATGTGATCACTAACCACCAAATATCCAAGAAGATAGTCAACCTCAATTTGCTTCCAAAAGTGGCTCAATTGGACATCCTTATTAACTATATTATATAATATGGCAATTCATGATACTTAGCTACTTTCCTTAAAAATAAATGTGCCATATGAGTGGTATTGACAATCTTGTAATAAGAGATTGAAATTGTCATTAAAAATTATCTACCACCATAAGAGTTTTAATCTTAGGCAAACACATAGTCATGTGCCTCAGTGGAGTAGTAGATAAAGATGTGTGCAATCTAGTAATTTGCTTACTAACACTCATCTTAACTGGATAATATAATTGTTCTTAATCTTCTTATAAATGTGGATGTCATAAAAAAATCTGATAAAAACTTATAAACAGTTTTAAAATTTAAGTCATAATCCTCGTAAAAACAAAAGTGCATCAGGTAGCCCAAAGAACATGACTAATCACTTATACATTCCTTAGTCTTAAACATAGTTTTCCACACATTCCTAAGTCAAATCCTAATTGATGCTAGCAACTACAAAATTTATCTTTAAGAATCACATATACCAAACTAGCAAATCCAATGTGTCATCAAGGTGTACTGTAGGAAATTTATACTCAAACATGATCTTGTTAACGTCTTGATAATCTATGCACTATAGTTAATCCATTTGATGAATTAGTAGGGTAATGATTATGTAAGACTCAAACTCTCCCCGATGAAACTCTTGCAAAGAAAATCCTTGATTTTTCTTTTGAGCTTGGTTTTCTTTTGTGGGATTTATGTGATAATGAAGTGAAAGAAAACATTGACTTTAAGCCAGTGGCAAGTTGAATGTATCTCATAGGAGATAGTTCATTAGGAAGTGCCTCTAGTATGGTGTCCTTATAAACCTTCAATACCAATTCTATCCTAGGTGGTGTAATAGCACAAAGTGAGAATTAAGCATAGCATTGGGATCGCTAAGTTATAATTGAACCTACAACTATATGCCTCTTATAGAAGAGTCATTCTCATGAAAATAAGACATTTCTTAGATTAAACAAGGGATAGATGTAGAAGATGAGATATTTTTCTTAGAACTATTCATCTTTAGTTCCTTACGCTTGTGAGGCTTATGTTTGATATTCTTATCTTCAAATTCAAACATATTTGTTAGGTCGTTATATTAAGAACATTGACCCAATGTATATCTAGTAAAATATTGGAAACATTGATGGGGCCATGATTTTACACCAAATGTGATCCTTATATGACATAAGAGATATGAGTATAAGACATTTTTAAGTTACTGGAGTATCAGACTCATTCACCTAAGCCACATTTGGACAGTAGAACTAGGGGATTAACTTAAGTTTAATAAGGAATGATTGAGCAAGTATATGTATACTCCTATTGATTGTTGACAACTTTATAATGATGATCTTTAAGCTGTGTTTCTTTGGACAAAAAACTAAGAAGAAAGAATGAAAAATATATTGAATTTAATAGTATTTTTCGTCCAAATTTAATGTATTTTTTATTTTTTCCTTCTAATTTTTCATCCAAGAAAACACAAAAATAATGAAAGAATGAAAAATGGTACTCCATATGTAGGCTAGCATACACCTAATAACAATCAATATCGGACGGATAATTATTTGTCTAGAATCATATACCCACTTAATGTATTCGTCAAGGGACAATTGGAGAAAACATGATTTTTTTTCTCTACACTTAAAAGCAAGTTAATGTATTACTCTTAGATGAAACATCAACTGTTACTCCATTACCTTCAACGTTCGTATATTGGGTCATGCAAAGTCTAGATACTTTAAATAGTTGGATCACTAACTATTGGGTGGGGCACTCACTCTAATCTCTCTACTTTAGTCTACACTTGATTGATCGGGTCTCAAGGGCCATTATACAACACATCATGACATGCTCCCCCAATCAATGCTAAGGATGAAGAGCTCACTTGAAATCCTAGTCAAGAATTTTAGTGAAAGATAAAGTTGATATGATTTGACTCAATCCTAGTTAATCTATAACTAACACAATACTATTTGACATAATAAAATATCTTAGTCACTAACAAAATAACATAAATAATATAAACTTAATTAAAATTGATCATATAATAAGGAAAAAACTAAATAAATCTCCACATCCTAAAAGAGTGCACTAATTCAATTCAACCTTTTCTAGTAGGCATGGACAAGTCTACATCTATTAGTTGGATTGAGTAGATTGAGCAGATTGAGCTAAACCACGTAAGGCTCAATGTAAATCCTAACATTCTCTTACACAAGTACTTGTACTATTATTAGCAAATTGTTTATGTGATCAATTGATACTTAATACTATATAGGTAGTATATGTTAGGTATATACTACAAAACAATAACATAACATCTTAGGTTTATTCATTTCATCACTCAAATTATTCTTGTTATTTTTTTTTTATGTTTCTCATGGTATGTGTAGAATGTATTTATATTCATCCTTTCTCTATGATTATGAATGTTCAATATATAAACTAATTTGTTAATATATAAATATAAGCTATAAAATTATGGATTTTCATACTAAAATTCTATGTTAAAACCCACACCATGCTAGATTCTAGTAAAAATATTATAGAAATTAAATTATAAGAAAATAAATTATATTTTATTAACATTGGTTATGAATTTAGGGTTTTCAATATATATATTGAAAACCCATATATTGAAAACCTAAATCTTAAAGACAATGAACTATTCTCTAGTACCAATGCTTCATAGAAGTTCATAAAAAAAAAAGCCTATGTATTAATCTACGATCAATATATATTGAAAACCCCAAATCTTAAAGACAATGAACTATTCTCTAGTACCAATGCTTCATAGAAGTGCATAAAAAAAAAGACTATGTATTAATCTACGATCAATGCCTTGAAATTTTCTTCCATTCATCATCATCATTAATCCTTCACCATTTTTGATGAGGCATCCACAATTAATGCCGAGCACAATTTCACCATAGTTCCTTAATTAAGTTTGCATATTTTTATATTCCCTTCCACTAAAAGTTTCTTCAAAGGTACACTCATTGCCTTGTAAAGGCATAATGGATTGCACATGGGGTGAGGGAATAAGTTTAGGATTAAAAATTAACAAGGTTGCTTTAGAGGCA
The DNA here is from genome assembly GCA_027563935.2 of Costus lasius. Taxonomy (NCBI): domain Eukaryota; kingdom Viridiplantae; phylum Streptophyta; class Magnoliopsida; order Zingiberales; family Costaceae; genus Costus; species Costus lasius. The sequence continues at coordinate 115,473,380 of CM050450.1, read as the reverse complement.
TTTGCTTGCCTCTTATCTACTTAATCATGATGAATGATGGAAGATCAAGAACTCAAGCAACTAAATTAACTTTAACTCAATCTTTGGCTTCGTATGGGATATGCTATTTAAAGAAATGATATTCTGATAAATTTTGAGAATTTTTTCTTGCTTACATAGAAGCTCAAAAAGGATAGAAAAAAAGAAGAAGCTCATCAAGAATTTAATTTATTTCAATAAAATAAGCTAAGTAAAACCTAAACACCCAAACTTGAACTATTAAAATGGTCCACGTTAATGCCTTTACTATAGTTGACTTTTTAGAAAAAGACACGTTATTGAGTCCAATCAATACTTTTGAAGGAACTCGTTAAAGAATGACTATGGAGAAATGAATCAAAAAGTATTACTTTAGTAGAAGATCCCACAAAATTTGTGAGGCTAACAAGTGCATGAAATAGATTTTTCTTGGCAAAGAACTATGCGTATCAAACACTTTCTCCACGCGCTACTCGACCTTTGACTTGGATATCAAAGCACCGGCTCCATTCTAACAAGGTCAACCTTTGTGCCTTTATTGGGCATGATGATTCAACTCATTTTTTTAGTTTTTAGTGGAAAGTTTTGGAGTGAGAAATTGAGAATGGATGCATTCAAGAAGAAAGAGTTGCACCCCAAAAAAAAGTCCAAACGGCCGACTTTAATATATGTTTATCACTTCACCAAATATGGGAGGACAAACAAACAGGGATGACTTTTTTTTTTCCATCTTCATTTATTTTGTTTGGAAGCAATCGCCAACTTGTTTGACTTTGGTGCATATAAACAAAAAAGGTAAACACCATATCGAGCGGTGTAACCAGAGATCTTTATTTGTATGAATAATAAGAACTCAATCGAGTACGTGCATGTCAAGATTCTGTAGATCTAGTCCATCTGAAACAAGATCACTTCACCCTAACTCAAAGTCAAAAGTCAACCGCATGATCTCGGGCGACAGTTGTGTTTACCCGTGTTTTTTTATTTTTGTTCATGAATTATGAACGATTTCAATGTTGCTTTGCACGTCAAAGTTGTAATGTATTTATTTACTTGTATTTTTCCTTTTTTAATTGCTTTTTTGGTCCAATCTTCTTCGCTCCAACATGGGAAAGATTTTTGTTGCGTGGAGTTGACTTGCAGACACGTCTTCTTTTTTTCTATATAAAGGCAACGGAGAGCTAGTTCATCTAGTATCGGCGGCAGTGGCGGTGGGGTAGAGGGAGGTACTCCGGCGATCTCCGAGCATTTCCCTCTACCGTCGTGTTTAATTTAGTTCCTCTCGTTGACCCTGTCATATCTGATCTGCCTGTGATTGATTGACGATTCAGGTGAGACGATGAGCCGCAACCGGAAAAGTCAAAAGTTTGACCTCAAGCTCAACCTCTCGCTGCTCCCTACCGGCGGCGCCGACGAGCTGAACTCCCCTAGCGGGCGTTTCTCCTCCTCTTCTTCTTATTCTTCTTCCTCTTCGTCGGCATCGTGCTTGTCCACGGAGGCGGAGCTGGGGCAGAGGTCACCATCGAGTCCGGAGGCGGCGCCGCCGTCCATGGTGGTGGCGGGGTGTCCACGCTGCTTAATGTACGTCATGCTCTCCGAGAACGAGCTCAGGTGCCCAAAGTGCAGGAGCGCCGTGCTTCTCAACTTCTGCGCCAGATCAGGGAAGGCGGCGCGAAGACACGGTTAAATTTGCTTCATGGAATCATAATATTCTTTTTGAAAAAAGAAAAAAAAAATCTTTCCTTCACCAATTCACCAACTTGTTCCTGCTGTTCTTGGGAGTTTGGGGTCGTCGGAGAAAGAAGATGAAACCAGGGCCAATTGAATTGGTCTTTGATGTAGCAAGTTCTAATCATTATATTGTTTTCTAATCATTATATTGTTTGCTCCAACAACCCTGGAAATTAAGTATGATTCAAAAAGGTCAAAATGTAAACGAAATTAAAGAAATCATACAGCTTGGAAATGTTTGTGAAGATAAATGGAAGAAACCAACGCTTATCTGAACACAGATTCAGATACTAACTAGCCCTTTAATGCAAGCTGTAGACATTTTGGGGGAATGCAATTCAAAAGTAGAGTGTGAAACCCAGGTCAAAAGTGTTTGGAATTTTTGCTCATATGATTCAATATTGGAGAATATTTTGAGAACATTAGAAAAAAAGAATCAGAGGTGTATAATCATCATCTTTACATGAAAAATCTAGTTTTTGTATAAGTATTATTAGAACGAATACCCAGTGTCATTTTTCTGCAAGGCACGATTATTTTTCTTTATTCTTTCCGTCCATTTATTTCCATCATTTCAAAGAAACGAGGGAACTAGTGCTTTCCCTTCTTTCCTTGTTTCCCTCCAAGGAAATAAGAGGGAAACAAGGCCTAAATGTGGGTTTGGGCTCATGAGCATGAGCTTCACCCAAGGGCTTACAAGGTAGCCTCAAGGCTTCTGAGAGTAAACTTAGCTGGAGGGCTTTTGGAGGGCCTTAAGATAGGGCTTAAGGGATTATAAGATGGCTTTAGGGCTACAAGAGTGAACTTAACCTAGGGTTATATAAGATCAATGTGGTAGTCTCGAGCTGTGCGTACATTGGTTTGAGCCGCTTGTTGGTGCTTGGTGGGCTTGAGCCTTTAGCATGAGTTGCTAAGGCAGGGAGTCAATTCCCGAGAATGATATCATTAGTGGTATTTGCCTGGGAATGATCCAAATTTTCCTACAAAATATGGCGTCAACAGAAAATCATATGTTATAATGCACAAGGTCGCAACATTTGTTATGTAAGAGATTAGGGCATATCCTTTTTCTCCAACTTGATTGTCAAGGATGATATCATTAGTGTTGTATGCTTATGATTGGTTGACCCAGTTAAGTTGGGACGTCTTGCAATGGCTCATCCATTGGGCCTGTGGATTTGCAACAAGTGAACCTTGACACTAGACCTATTGTTGAGTTGTATTTAGTTGCACTTTCACAATCTCAGAGCTTCAATCGTCTCTTTCCCTTATCTTGGGTCTTCAACATCTCTTTAGTTGGTTAATATTATACTATACTAAGCTGGATTGAGTTCAGGTTTCTAGGATCAATACTTCCATCTATATGTTCAAGTCTGTCTCCACAAGTTCACTTTTGTTTCTGTTTCTGAATTGCCTGACTCAAAATGGTCTCACTTTTGTCAGCTCAAGAAATGAGGATTACAGAGCTTCTTCTGATGGTTTTGGGGGCATTTCCATTTGAAGAAAACATCAAAGGATTAGTTTCTGATTCTAGATTAAGTTTCTGAAGAAATGGGGATCAAAGAGTTTCTGAGGTGTCTGAATTATTTCCTCACACTGAAATTGAGAGAAAGTTACAAGGAAGAATCAAGTTACAGATTTATGAGGAAAGTCATTGCCTTCCAGATCCTAAATTCAGCTTACTTAACTGGGTTGGTATGTACTTTTTGCAAGCTATTTAAATGACCTAACACAAAGTTGTCTGCTTCTTTCCATTCATATCTTAGATAGAAAGAGATAGTTCAGATGTAAATCAACAAAATCATTCCAGCGATACTAGAGATAAAGAAAGAAGATTTCTTCTCTCTTTATTAAAGATCAAATTCAAAACAGAAACATATTTCAGCAACAAGTACAAGAATTCCCTCTTTAATAAGTTTTGTCTGAAAAAACTTTCCAACCTGGTGAAGAATTTGGTGGTGGCTGTACCACCACTAAATTTCAGCAAGAAATCTGCTAATGAAGAACTCCTTTAATTATGAAATGTACCACAAAGTTAAATAATTCCACCCAGAAGAAAACAGCATGGTCAATTAGATGATACACTCACATTATTCAAGCATCAGGAGATAAAAAATCCAAAGGGTAATAGCCAAACAGATCGCATCTTACCCAGAAAACAAATCAGTTCCTAATGTGCATTCATTTGGCATCTTCACAATCATTCAACCCCTGAGAAGAAGAATCATTTGTGCCACCATCATCTTAATTTGATACAAAATTTTCTTCCTTGTGAATCTCCATCTTAAATTCATTCCCAACATCAAAATTACTCAACTGGTTGTGGTTTCTGAATAAAAGAGTGCAAAAGTGCCAAAGTCAAGATGGGAAAACCCAAGCATGCCAAAGAAAGATTTATAATCTCGACACATACTGATATATCAGTCATAATTCAGAACGACACATATGTATTATATTGTCAGATGACTCTAATGTACTGAATGTACTGATATAGAAACTCTATGTACTGTTTCAAACTCGGATTAGTAGGTACCGACCAAAACCTAAAATCCTGTGCTAAAGACACTAGCTGTTGAACTCATGTGGCCGTTTGATTCATTGATAGATGAAGGCCATAAACAACTGCAAAAATTTAGTATGCTTGCCATGGCACCAATCATTTCCATGGAGAAGGTTCTTGCAGCCTTACCAAATGGCTCAGCGAACAAAAGTTTGGTTGTCAGCTCCAAGCATCCATATTCTTTCACTGTGTTTGTCCCCCTTGGACAGAACATACAAGTTTCATAATTTGATTAACTAGATACATCTACAAAATAAAAACAAGAAGAAAACAAAAGTCAGATAAAGGTCTTGTCTCATTGTCAGTAGCTCAATCATGCTTAACTTGCTCTCATTGCAGAAGCTTTTTTATTAATTTTTTGTCCGAGGCATCTGAAAGTGCTTAAATGGCCTTCATCTGAAAGTGCTATATGTTCATTGGTTAGATCCCAAAAACCTTATCAGGCTGAAACAACTGAACATTCAGTTTTTACTTACTAAAGACTTAAATCTTTTTTAATCTTGTAAGGAAGAAATCACGCATTGAAGTATGACTTACATGAAATGGTGGATGAAAACTGAACATAGTATTGCAACTGGCTAAAAGTAATCAGCAAACATCCAGGATTTGCATCATATACAAGGTGCAGATCTCAGATTCATAAAATACTGCTTTACTTTAGAAATCCCTGATGTAAAGCAATTCTATTTTCTGAAAAATGTAACATATTACCACATTTCTCGTGGAAAATGCAGAGAGTTCTGCAGCAAAGCTGCAGTTCCTGGATTCATCAGGCAAGTCAATGGTGTTTTTAGTTGCCTTGCAGAAGTCTGACCTTTGCTGTTGTAGATCTTGGCAGTGCTCATGTAAATGAGTAGGAGAAATGCACAGAGGGTGCTTAATAATAGGTGGTCAACTGAGCATGTGCTCAAGGAAGCATGCATGTTAAAAGATGCCATCAGAGGACTGCAGTGCAAATATGGCATGGTCCACTCAAGATTCTTGCTTACTAGGGTTATTTTAAGTTTATCCACACATTTCATTGGTGGCTCATTATTTTTCCTAAAATTTTTGAAATTAACACCTAAGAAATGCTTGTCATAGAGTAGAACAGGCCTGTGGCATGCATAGATTCTTTTCTCAGAACACAAAAAAGCAAGCCTGCACAAATAGACAGCTGCTGAGAAAAAAACTCCAAGGTAGTGCATTGCCTAAACTGCTATCATATCAAGTTACCATCTAGATAATGCTATCTTGGAGCGTATCCCTATCGTCCAATGCATGCGCTTGCATCGAATAGTTCATATATATATGGTTACTTTATGCTTGTTGGATCATTAGTATGTACAATTATACACGACCAATACGTGCAAATGTAGATTACACCTAGTCTAACAACACTAACAATACACGCATAGGCAAGAGAGAGCGATGATTTCTTCTTGTTACAAATTTTAGTTTCAGTTTCCTTTCAAACTAGTGCTTTGTTAAATTTGAATTCCCCTATCTAAAACTAGAATACAATGAGAATTAATTAGAATGAGCCTAAAACGAAAAAGTCTCGAACATATCAACTTTGAAATGAATTTGAGGAGCGGCAAGAGCAGGTGAGGGCGATAAATTTTATCTCGTGCCTCTTCTTCCTTCATTAATGCAGGAGAAGAAATTGGGTGAACAAATTCTCTCTCATCCTTTTCCTTTCCCTGATGATCTCTATCAATCAATGTCAAATTGATGCACAAGCAAAATCTAAAGCTCCCCTAACTCTTCCCTCATGAAACCCTAATGCACACACTTCCAAGCTGCTCCCCTCACTTTTAAGTATCTGATTTAGTGGCTAAAACTCTGTGCACTGTTGATTAATTTAACCCCCTACTCCATTAATGCCCTCACCAAACTTAAGGACTCAGTAAACAAAAAATTCCAGGGGCAGATTAAAAAACTCACCTTTCCTCCCTTTGCCAAACTGTATTAAATGTCCCTATTCATTACCCATCTATCAATTCCCCATGGGACCCTCTCTTTGCCTGACCCCACCCCCCTCCCCCTCTGTGTCTCTCTCCTCTCTCTCTCTCTCCTGAGCATAAGCATGCATGTTCCCTCTTCTTTTCTTGAGTTTTAAAAGCAACCAACTGCAAGTTTCCTTGCCCTCACCTCTTCACAACCTCCATTAATGCAGAGCTTGCACAGCTGCATATGACAAGCTAACATCCAACACCTCTCCTTCTCCTTCTTCTTCTCTTGCTTGCTGAGCCAGAGGCCATGGGAAAGAGCAAGCTTGGCTTGAGCTCCCTCCTGTTCAAGCTCAGGGACTCCCCGAAGCCTTCCTGCTACTCCTCTCCTTCGCCGTGCTCCGCCGCTTCGTCGTCGTCCTCCTCCTGGCCGTGGCCCTCCTGCAACATCCCCAAGACCAGCTCCTTCCGGGCCGGCGACGCCGACGGCGGCGCCGGAGGCGCGGACGCCATCTACAAGACGGTGAACTCGGTCTACTTCGAGTACTCCAACGACTCCTGCTTCACCCACTCGTCGGCGGAGGAGCAGGAGAGCTTCTCCACGGTGTCGGAGGAGTCGGAGGAGACGGTGGTGCGGCGGCTGTGCTCGGACCGGCTCTTCTTCGAGCCCGGCGACACCAGCTCCATCCTGCAGGAAGCGGGCAAGGCCTCAACGGCGAAGGAGGAGAGCGAGGCCGCGGCGGATTCGTCGTCATCATCGCCGTTTGAGGACAGCGTGGCACTGGCGCTGGAGTCGGAGGACCCCTACGCCGACTTCCGGCGGTCGATGGAGGAGATGGTGGCGGCGCACGGGATCAAGGAGTGGGAGCGGCTGGAGGAGCTGCTGCTGTGGTACCTCAGAGTCAACGGGAAGACCACTCACGGGTTCATCGTCGGAGCCTTCGTTGACCTGCTCCTCGACCTGGCCTCCTCCTCCTCTTCCTCCCCTCTCCCGTCTTCCTCTTCTTCCAATTCCTTCCAGATTGAGGAACTACCAGAGGAGGACAGCAGCGGGCCGAGCCATTAACCCCCCATCTTTTTCTCGAGCACCAAACAATGTACATTGATTGTTAGATGTTGCAGACAGTAAATTTATAAACACCGCTTCTTTGCTCAATCGATAAAGATCTCAGTCGTCGTTAACAACAACATGGGATTAAAAATCTCGCTTTTATCGTCAATTACATCTCACATGCTTGTCTGATTAAAGAAGCCAGCGGTGCTTCCTCAAGATCTTCAAGGGGCAAGACAGTTGATGCTGGAGATTGAAGTTGACGCCACAAGGGCTGCAGCAGAAGAGGACAACCAGTTTGCAACTGCTTCTGGGGTTGATGTTTAGGGTTGGGGCCATGGTAACAACCAGGACAGACGTGAAATTGGGTGGTGTCACATCCCTGTTCTACAGCAACTTGAGTCTTAAGAACTGTACCTGATGTTGGATTAGGCCCTCAATCATATCTGCTCGGAGCATCGTTTGTTAGCTACAATTCTGATTCAGAAGCTTTCCATCAATTAGAATCGATGAATGCTCTTTGTTCATGAGCTTATAATGCTCTACCAGGATAGGAGTAACTCACCTCAGCGTAAGATTGTGTGATCAACTGATTATTTTCAGAGTCAAAGTAAACTGCTGCTGATTCTTTTCCTTTTCTATTTTCATCTGGTTTGCATGCGCATGGATTTTGCAGGCTTGGAGTAGTAGTTTCTGAATTCAAAAATGAAGAGAGTTGAATGTCACTGATGCATTGCAATTATTTTTGGTCAGAATTTGCAGGCCTCTGAAGTAAATTTTCGAACGAGAACCAAATCGAAATCTTGGGAGAAGTAAAACATTGTAGATGGCATGATATTGGATTTGTTTTGGATTAATTAAATCTTCTGGTCTCAAGATCCAGGGAGTCAGTGCAGCAAGGAGGAGATTTGGTGTCCAATGACATTGTGTTTTTTCCTTCTAGAGCTGAAAATTAGTAAGATTTTTTTCACTTCTCTGGAGAAATAGTGAGTAAATTTAATAAAAATAAGCTTTGAATAGAGATCAAGGAGCTTAAATGTAATTAACAGATCAAGAACAAACACTTGCCTAGGCTCTCTTCTACTCATCTTCATACTAAGTTTTATCTTTATCAATTTGTAAAAAAAAAAAAAAAAAAAATCAACAATCTAAATTGAAAGAAACTTGACTGACTTCACAAGTAAGACAAAGTTAAGTGTCAGTTACTCTCGGATCATTGAAGCCAACATCACAATTTGAGCTTGCACATGCATTCATGCTTCACTTAATTGATTAATGAATAGTCAATCAATCAATCAATTAAGAGTACTGTGCATTGATTTCTGAGCTGATGAAATATTTTCCTTATAGGCCACTACAAAACTATGATTCTTTGTCTGTATTTTTAAAGGGAAGCTTCTGAATCTTGCATTGAAAATTTCCACTCGGAGGCTGACCAGACAATACAAGAGAAGTTTCTCACTCTACATTTAATATTTTAATTATTAATATAATAATGGAAAAGAAGTTTCTCACAATGTACGCCTAAACTTGACTTGATGCATGGAGATTATGTGAGTGAGATGGCATTTAGTGAATGAATTACGCTCCACATTTGATTGGGATGTTAGGCGGACTTCATCTTAGTGCAGACCCACGTACAAGCATGACATATGGCGATAGTCCCTTGACATTCAAGGTGCAGGTGCACACTTAGGCGAGGTGTGCAAGTAGCATGACTTTGGCACACTAGAATCCACGAGGTGGCTAGGCAGGCTACTCAAGTCCACTCGGGGGTATCGCCCAAACTTTTTAGGCAGCCGTTAAGAAGAATATCAAATTTTAGGCCAATTTTTTTTTTTTAAAAAAAATTATAAGGAAGTAATCTATGTGTTCTAAGCTATCTAATGTTACTAATATCATCGTTAATAAACTTATCTATAATAAGAAATTAATATTTTAAATATGGTAGAAAAAATTTACTATAGTAGTCGAAAATTTTTCTATCATATTTAAAATGCTAATTTCTCGTTGTAGATAAGTTTATTTACTATGATATTGGTACCATTGGATAACTTAGAACACAGAGATTATTTTCTTATAATTTTTTTTTTAAAAATAATTTTTAGCCCAAAATTTTGAACCCTTCCTAATTTTTTTTAGGCAGCAACGTGTGCATAAAAAATTTCTCCATGTCGAAGCCCGCGCAATGGCTTGGCCAAGGACTTTTCATTCACGACGCAAGGGTGAGGTCATGTCACACACACTCAGAGACGTGGGCATGGGATAGACCTAGCCAGGGAGCACTTGGGCACAGAGGCATGGATGGATGGCTTCTTGCGCACAGGAGTACACACTAACGAGCACACGATTGGGAGCGTGAGCGAGTGTGTGCATATGGTGCGAGTGCCACATTTTTTAAGCGGAGCGAGTTGCTTAACTTATTTAAGTGGGGTGCCCCCATATACTTATTCCAAATTTTGTAACAAATCTTAATAAGAATTTTAAAGCATTTTTTTAAAACTCTCCTTTGCCCTCTGCATGCATCGCTTAGAGCCTTAGCTCTCTCCGCTCTCTACTTGAAGCTTTTCTCGTTCTCATCGTCCTCGCTTCCCCTACTCGGACTCCTCGATCCCTATACTCTCTTTGTAGTTTGCTCGTGTTGAGAGCCCGCTGCCACAAGACCTCCCATAGTTGCCTCATATCTACCCTAACATTGCTAACATTCATGTCTACTCTTTAGCCCTAAATCACTCGTCTCTACTCTCGGTTGCTCTCCTAGTTTTTAGGCCATGCTCAACACTCGATGACCTTCAGCGTCATCATTGTCAACGCAATCAGTGCCGCACTCTAGCCAGTCCCTTTTTTTTTTATTATTGTTGGAAAAATATTATATTAAATTATTTGCCAGCCATGCAAGTGGTTTTTGAATTAAGTTTTTCAATATTTGCTAGGGGTCTGAAAAACTTTCCAGCAACCTGTTTTGACATGTTTACATAAGTCTAAAAAACCTTCTAGCAGAATGTCACTATATCATAAGCTCTATCCACTATAAAATGGAGTCTATCCAAGATAGCATAACTCTATCTATTATGAAATAGGCTGCATCCACTATAGCATAAGTTCTACTGACCATAGCCTAAGCTCTGTCTATAATAAAATAGAGTCTATCTACTATAAAATATAGCATATCTACGATAGCATGACTCTATCAATTATGACATAGACTTTATCTACCATAGCATATGCTCTATCTACGATAAAATAGAGCTCATTCACTGTAGGATAGACTCTGTCTACTATAAAATAGAGTCTATCCTTGATAGTATGACTCTATCTACTATAAAATAGACTATATCCACTATAGCATAAGCTTTATCCACTATAAATAGAGTCTATTCATGATAACATGATATATCTATTATGAAATAGATTGTATCCACCAGAGCATAAACTCAATTCACTATAAAATAGAGTCTATTCATAATAGTATGACTCCATCAATTATGAAATAGATAGTATCCACCATAGTATAAACTCTATCTACAATAAAATAGAGACTATTTACAGTAGGATAGACTCTGTCTACTATAAAATAGAGTCTATTCATAATAATATGACTATCTATTATGTAATAGACCCCGCCAATTGTTGCAGGACACATAGTGGAGACTTTGACTGATGCTTGATCAACCAATAATGTTGCATGATATGGCAGCCATGTGGGACTCTTGAGTGCTAGGCAGATCCAACTCATCACATGGGCTGATGTGGTGCTAAGGTGGTGCCTAGGTGTGAGCCATGTGGCAGCATGTTGCGCATGTTCAAATTTAAACCCCAGGTGTCAGCGCACAAGGGTGTTGGACTCGATCAAAGAGCTGCAACTATTAGGAACCAAGCAGCTCAATCCCTCCCTGGTTTAGCGTGCACCGTTGAAGCAGCTCAATGTGGAGTAGCGCCCTAATGAAAATTGAAAGAGGCTAGGCTGCTCAATCCCTTAAGCGGCACAAATAAAAGCAAGTAAACAGGGCAATTGTGGAGGTTGATTAGAAATTAGATCCTGATCGAGAGAAAGGTCTTCCAATCGAAGAGGATTGGAGGACAGTGGCGGCGGGGCCTTGTGGCCCTGCCAAACAGGTCACGTGAGACACCAGCAGTAATTCTTCAGTGATTGTAGAGGTGATCGGCATAGCAGGGAGAGGCTTCCACTGATTTGCAGATTCCTTAAGCAGTGGTAAAGCCCTAGACGTGCTACCAAAGCTGTGGCGATCGGTTCGGCTGGAGTAGGAGCCAGCCAAGGGGAAAAATTTTTTAAGCAGTCCCTGCTTAAAAAATTAGACAGTCACGGATCATGATCGTCCATTATAAATAGCATATGGTACAGATGACCCTGTGTTAAAACGCCTTTGCCAGTGTTAAAGTTTTGCACGAATTTCAAGGCTTTAAGATTTGTGCCATTACCGATGAAAGGTGATATGCAGGGTTGCATAACTTTGCAGTCGTAACTACTTAGAAAACACGCCCCACCAAGGCAAGTAGATATAGCTTAGAATAAATAGATTATGGGGATATAATTTATCTATGATAAAAATATTTTTTCTCCATGATTTATTCCAACTCTTCCTAATTTTTCTAGACAAAGTACCTAGAAAATTTCTTCTTTGCTGTGGAGAGGTTGTCAGTCATGTGAGAGAGGGATCGGATGTGTGATGTGTACTATGTCCGAGGGTTGGAGCATGCACCTAGCGTAAAAGAACCCCTTGTGCCCATGAGCATGGCAGCGCTAGCGCACCATTGTGGGGGTTCACAATGGTCAAACCTTATGGTGCAAGTGTTATGCATGTTCCTAGCATTGATTCTTGTGGCTTTCAAGTCAACACATCTGGAGTGCACGCAAAAGTAAGGTTAAGAGGTTTTTGAAATAAAATTTTATTGGTTATAAGTGTTTTCTAGATAAATAAAATTTGCCTATGATATATACTTGGTTACTAATAGCTTTATTAATTATAGCGTTGTCTAGAAATTAAGAATTATATATATACTTTTGCTTTTCCTTTCTTACCCCCTTTCCAACAAAACAAGTGGGAGTTGGAAATGACCAATTAGTGGTATAAGGTTTCACTATGTGTGCTTCATTTTGTGTGAATGTGTTAACACATGAAAATTTTCCTTTGGGATTGAGAGAGAGAGAGAGGAACTTGTGCACGATTTTTCATAATAGTGAAAATTATATGGTCGGTAGTGCTTTGGCATAGATTCTTTTACATTGTAAAAAAGGTAATTTTTCATAGCAAAAACCTAATCATTTTTACAATAAAGTTATAAAACATGTGTTTTATTATTTATTTACTTATTTTGGGAAGTATTTGAGGGATTCAACAAGGCTAGCTATGGTTCTCATATTACTTAATTCTAGAAAATACAAATACAAATAAAAGGAGGGTGTTTTTTGTAAAAACAATTAATAAGAGAAGTACATTTTGTTTTGTGTTAGGGTAGTTTGTAATGTGGTGTTGGAGGGTGAGATAAGGACAAGATCTATACACAGTAGTGAGAGAGAGACAGAGCAGACACCACACTCCACACATTTTTTTTTTTCACAAGTTTGAGATCACACATAATAAGCCACAAGAGGTTGAAGTCCCCCGAACACTTGATTTGTGAACCCTAAAATGAAATAAAAAGGTTCACTTGTTCCTTGTATGAAGAGAAAAAAAAAGAAATAATTTGAATGGAAAATATTCTTTTAAAAATATTATAAAATAATTCTTCATATGATTTCTAAGAAGAAACATCTTTTTTAATTTTTATTTTATTTTATGAGAATTCTTACTCCATAATATACAAATAGGGAAGTTTTGTAAGTTAATTTAGTGAATCCATCTTATAATTAACACTAACACATATATACTTGTATTTTGAAACAGGTAATCTTCTTAATCAAATACTGATATGGATAGATTATCATATAATAAAAACACAAGTTATCATCACTACAATTACCAAATTTACTAACATTATTGGTAAATTTAGTGATAATTAAAAATTGGCTCACCCATATTGATAGCTATTGAGGAGGCACTGCCACACTAGATTACAAAGTTGATGTCATATGAAACATGTGCTCCTCTTCAATATTAGAGTAAAAGTGTTGCGAGTGACATGAAGACAATCTTTCATTCAAGATGCTCTACCTTGCTCAAGAACTTATTAGCTTATGAAAATTGATAGATCACTCCTAGACTTAGTGAGTGTGTGAAAGAGAAGGATTGCTTAATCTTGAGGTGAATCCATCATGGGCTTATAAGAGGGAAGGAATAGCTTGTTCTTGGGGTCATGGACTTTGGAGCTCAGGATTGCTTAGTCAAATACCCACAAGTAGTTGAAACTATCAATATATGTAGTTGAGAGGATCCTCCTACATCACATATTTGCTGGGTACAAAGGGAATAAATAAAATGGTTAAAGCATAGGAAGTAAAAGCACCACAGGCTTTTTTTTTTTTTAGAAAATTGGCAATGGCAAGCATTGAAAGGTCCTACATCATTCTCATGACAGCACAAGGATTTGTACATTGATTAGGTTCACCTATTATCTTCAAGGCAACCTCCAACATCAATGTGGTTTTTATAAATTTCATTGACCTTTCCATCAAGGAAAAAAGGGAAGCTACCAAAAACTTTAAAACATAATAAATTGCAAACCCTAGATGGCTAAGCTATTGACTTCTACTTCCCTCATGAACTAGTCCTATGTAAATAAGATATATAACAACTAAGTTGATCACTTTAAGAGGATTTTCTAAATCTTCAAGGTTTTAGTTGGAACTTTCATCACTCCCATCTTAAAAGAAGGAACAAGATACAACATTGTCAAAGATTGTAGGCATATTAGTATTCACAACACTATGGTCAAGATCTCTCATCTTGTCTACTACAAAGGAAAGAAAGTGAGGAGGAAAAGAAAGTAAGGAAGAAAGGAAATATATTAATCATTTTTCTTCCTTCTATTTACTTAGGGGGAAAGAAAGATTGGGCAAGCAAGGCAGAAGGTGGTGACTCGGTGAGCAAGGGTAGGGCAAGGTAGCGGATCGTAGTGGCAAGCAGTAGCAACTCAACAAGCAGGGATAGGGAGTGGCGACTAGGCGAGCAAGGCAGAAGGCGGCGACTCAGCGAGCTAGGGCAAGCTAGGGTAGCAACTCGTAGTGGCAAGCAGTGGCGACTTAGCAAACAGGGGCAGGGGGCAGCGATTGGGCGAGCAAGGTAAGGTAGACAACGACAACTAAGTGAGCAAGGGTGACTTGACTGGCAAGGTAGAAGGCAGGACTCGACAAGCAGGGGCAAGTCAGCGGCTCACAGTGTCAGGCAACAACGACTTAGCAAGCAAGGGCAGGGAGCAGCGAGCAATGATTTTAGCTAGAAAGGAAGCAACAGACGAGCAAGGAAGTGCCTGGTGACGAGCAGGCAAGCGTCAATGGTGAGCGAGCAAGGCAGCAGTTGGCGAGCAAAGACAGATGTAGTGGTAGAGGAAGCAACCTTGCTATATGTTTAGTAGCAAATGCGATTTTCGCCCAAATCGGGTGGATTCTAAAACGAGAGATTTTAGACTAGTTTTCCTTTGAACTTTCCCTTCGTCAAATTCCATTTGCCCTAGTAAACAAGGGAAAAGACCCTTTTTCATCCTTTATGTCCTAGTACATGTACTATAATGTTGGCATTGATATTAATTATGAACTAAAAAGTTCCTTTATTTGATCTTACAAGCTCTTAGTAACAAACAAATAAAAATCAATAAATGTGAGAATTAAAAAGTATTTTTCTCAAAAAAAAATCTATTTTTTTTTGTCAAAAAAAGATCTTTGATAAGCTTATGGAACGAAGGATTTGTAAAACAAAGGAATTGAATGAAATTGATCTTCTTCCTTGGTATTGACCACCAATAGGCGTCTATGTTAAATTTGAGATCCTATCACCACCCTGTGCAGTTACCGAGCTTGGCTTCCACGTGCGCACGAGGTGGGGGCAGGATCTCAACCGTTTTATTCTTCTACGGTCACGTGCGGAAGGGCATCACTGGCGCCGGCGCATTGATGGGGAACCTGTGGGAGAGGCGGCAGCGAATACGCCGTTCCAGATCGCGGTGAAGGCTCGGAGGATGAAGCAGTGGTGGTGAGGGGCGTTGAGATCGAGGAAGCAATGTAGGAGGTCGCGGAGGTCGTCCCACGCGTAGATCTCCATTTCCATGATCATCTGGAGCATCGACTCAAGGAAATCTAGGTAGGGTTCAGACGACTCCTTCACTACCGCCGTGCTCCCTTCCACAACTCCCTTCCTCACCGCCGCTGATTCAGCCCCGCCATCGCTCCCCTTCTTGATCCCGCTCCCCGAAAGGTAGAATGGCGGAGACGGGAATGGAAAGGAGGAGTTGGCTCTCATGGCGGTAGCGGTGGTGGTGGAGGAGGAGGAGGATGAGGCAGTGGCACCGGTGAGGCTGGTATTGCAGAGCGAAGTGGAGGAGGAAGGGGAGACAAGGGTTGGGCTTTTCGGCCGCTTATGTTTCGGCGAGGGGAAGAAGGATGGAAGCTTTGGCCGCCGACATCTGCAACCGATGTCGACCACCACCGGCTGCCGAAGCACGAAGGACCTCCGCCGGTGAGACATGGGATCGCAGAGACGTGGGATTTCGATTTGTCGGCGGTGGCAGGGCAAGTGAGTAAAGTTTAGAAAAAGAAAGTGCTATTTTTGGAATCGGGGGTCTTCTTCCATCCTGAAACACTGAACAGGCAATGAGAATGGAGAGGAACCCAGATTTGATCTGAAACCGGAGATGTTGATGGAGAGGAAGGAGCTTTTGGATGCAGAAGGGCACACAAGTACGCCAACACTCCAGATTAAGCAAGTGTTTGAGCTAGATAATGATGTCAATGGAAGGCTTAGCAGCTTTAAGTAAGGATCAAGAGAGCTAGCTGTAAGCTTCCATTGTCCATGTGAACTAAGGATGAAGAACCAAGGTTGCTCAGGATCATGCGGACATGGCTACTGTAAAATTTAAAGGGAATCTGCTGGCCTGTACATGCTTGTTAGTTTCCAATGCACTTGATGATAATGTTGATTTTGAAGTGAATGGTTGACTTTTTGTTAAGTGAATAGCAAATATCTGATATTTATTTTTTTTAAAAAAATTGATAAATTAGATTTGGTAATGATTTTTTATAATTTACCAAAATTATAAAAATAATATATAATAATAAAATAAATTCGGTTTGCTAAATTTAGTAAATTTGACAATAATAACATAAAATATGTTATTAAAATCGATAAATTTGATTCCATAACCATAATAAAAATTTTAATTCGGTAAATTTAATAATCTATAAATTCAAGCGAATAGGGATAAACATGTAAGTGAAATGCAACTTGTCTCAAGATCAATGTAATAAATTAGAAGAAGCTATTGATGCTTATAATCCGAGCTGCATTGAACATGTTCAACATCCGAGCGTCATCCAAACTCATATCAATAAATTTTATCGAATTAATGAGGTGTTTGGAGACCTACAAACTGTCACAAAATCACCAGGCATGCTAAATCTCTTTGAAACAACTCAAAATTCTCAGCATATATTATTCCAAACTCTTGCCCTGATCAACACCAACCTCGGTATGTGCCTATATTACTTCAACATTCCTTGTAGTTTCAACATCATTTTGCTTAGACCACTTGTGCACCGAGTGACCTAACACACCATATGAATTTATACTTAGCTTACCGTAATAATGATAGTCAATTGCTTGCAGCGACGACTATCCATCATAATAAAAAATGATTTTTTTTGTTTATGAAAATAGTGGATCATTCTGTTCATGTGAGTCAGAGAGCATGTATTTGGTAGAGCATGTGAATGTGATGACCACACGAGAAACTTGTGATTCCGGAGTAGATAAATCTTGCATGAGCTGTGGAGCATGTGAACATCTTAACTTATTGCAAAAGCTTCAAGTTCATGTTCCATGCTTGCTTCAAGCACTCTGAACTTCTGAAAATCATGCAAAAAGTTATGGAATTGAGGGTCAAAGTGACAAGAATCAGGCTTTTCATTTGAAACCATCTGATAATCTAAATAATAATAATAATAAGAATAAAAGTCTTATTTTTTTTCTAATACCTAATGTAATTTAATTCGAGTGATAATAAATTTTTCTTTCTTTATGGTGTTAAAAAAGCATAAAGTAAGGAACTATCACAAATTCACCATTCGTTCTTTAGCTATGGTATTAATTTGGCATATATAAAGAACTAACTGCACAACATTAATGACAATAAATTCATTTAATCTACGTTTTAGAAGGTAGTTTGTATATGTATTTATTTAGATTATTATCTTTCTATGTAGTTGAACTTATAGAAGATGTTTCTTATTTAAACATTTGAGAGTAATCCACAATTGCCTCTTCCACTAGTTTTGGCACCTTCTCAACCAATCGAGCTCATTGCCCACCTACACTTACAATTCAGAGAGTGTTCAGAAACTCAAGTACCTCCATGTTAGACACATTTTTGTTATTGCGCACCGAAAGAGTTTAAAATAGTTTAGCACTTGTTCCCTATACATGAAAGGGATAGAGAACCAGCGATACTGGAGCTAACCTAATGAATGCCTTAGTGATGCTCTGCCTACCTACAAGAAGGATCAATGCTATGATGGATCTAGTTCATCTAATCCTATTTGTTTTTAGAAAGAAATGAGATGGTTACCATATGCGTATTAACTAAAAGCTGTGTGCATGTTTATGATAAAGAAGTAAAGAACCTACCAAGTTTCCCTGTATGTAAACACCAGCAAAAATTGTTTAAAAGAATTAGGCGAGGAAGAATGACAAGTTATAGGAGATGTTAGTGCAAATACAATAACGACAACACAGAATCTGTTGCTTTAGATCCTTAAAACTCGATCAACTTCAAAAAGTGTTAGGAACTTGTGTACAATGGTGTCAAATTTGCTATGCATTTTTGATAGGACCTTGACACTTAATGTCCTTGATATGCCACCATTGTTGCACTCGTAATTATATTACGCCCCATTCCTCTTGAGGCTAGAAGACGATATGGTTCCTCAACAACCATATACTCTATATGAACATCTAACTAATTTGTTGGTTTCTTCCTCCTTGGTTTGAATAGTTCATTAAACATTAGCAGAAAAAGTTTAGTAGCAAAAATTACTCCATCTATCATTCTAAACATTAGCAGAATTGCCTACCTTATAGTAGGACTCCGTTCAACCTTCTGAATAATACACTCATAATAAGATTTAGGGT